>OX393554.1:48665758-49265758 GCA_947650365.1 Chamaelirium japonicum
ACTACAGGTCACATGTGAATGTGATGGTCCCCCCTTTTTAAAGCAAACTTTAAAGCTGAAAGTGATATTGAAAAGCGGGATTCCATATACCGATTTTACTGGACATAAAAAATTTCAGCACATAGCTCACATGGCAGGCTACTTTTGAAATTATTTTTGACAAGTGGCTATTAAAATAATATTTTTTATATAAAAATGATATTTAAAAAAAAACCCTAGAAGAAAATCCTAATCATTACAAACCATTTTAGAGATGGCCATTTCCTAGGTCAAAAAAGAATGTTCAAAGATTAGCCAGCAAAAAAGTAACCCTCAGCCAGTTCATACCCATACTCACATGATCAATCCGCATTTTTGGATCCTTACAACATTCCGTTCTTTTGCATTTACCCTTCACCCTATATGTTAATCCATACCCAATATTTTGAATCCTATGTCAAGAAAACAAACTTAAGGACAAGGGCCGTAATGTGCCATTTTTTTTCTTCCCGTTTTATCCCTATACAAATCACAAATATCATCCAAGAATATTACCATTTTGCCACTAATCAATTGAGTTATATATCATTTTAAAAAACCAAGGTCTATCATGAAAATAACAATCCCACTAACCTATTCTTTCTTCCATCCTACTTTTGTTTCCCATTTGATCCTTGTCTCTTTGCAACAAATCAATTGAATCTTATTTATCCATTAAAAAAACTAGGGCTATAACCTAACCAATTCTTTCTTGAATACTACATTTTGTTTCCCATTTTACACTTATCACTAGTAAGGAAACCCGAGCAATGCCTGGTTGAACTTGTTGCACGCCACTTAAAACAGATAACATCACATTCGTTCAAAAAAATTTGCAACCTAGATTGATTGTGATTTACTTCTCCGGGTGTGATTCACTTGTTAAAGAGTGAAAGAGAGATAATACTAATGATTTTTTTTAATTAATCAAATGATCATTAAATACGATTGCATGGGTGTTTATCATTATTATAGTACGTTTTTAATAGGATTAATGAGAGAGAGGCGTGTTTGCACATGGAAGAAGAATTCTGGCTCCTTAAAAACAGTCCACATGTCAACACAGGAGAGAGGGCTCCATTTTAGTATGATTGTACTACTAGTAAAAAACTCGGGCAATGTCCGAATGTGCTTGATGCACGCCATTTGGCAAAGACGACATCGCAACTGTTCGAAAAGAAGTGTGAAATCTGAAGTGAGTGTGATTCACTTGTTAGAGAGAGAGAGAGAGAGAGAGAGAGAGAGAGAGAGAGAGAGAGAGAGAGAGAGAGAGAGAATTAACATCAAATGACCATTAATAAAAAATTATCATTTTTATGGTAGGTTTTTAAATGGATTTAAAAGAGAGCCACGTTCACACACGGAAGAAGAATTCTAGCTCTTTAAAAGACGTCCACGTGTCACAACATGGGAGAGAGACTTCTATTTTAGTAATATATATATAGATTAGAATCCTATGTTTTAAAACAACATCAAGGAAAATGTTTGGGTAGGGTATAGACATAGGAACTCTACCCGATTAACTTTCGGGTATGGGTATGGATAGCCCAATACCCATATCTGAAACTCAATTGCCCCTCTAACTTGTGACCCAACCCTGACCCGAAACATCGGGTACGGTTATGGATACAAATGCACTTTCAGGACATATTTTCCCTCCTCATTTTATCCCTACACAAATCACAAATGCCATCCAAGAATATTACCCTTTTTCCACTACTGAATTGAGTCTTATTATCCATTTAAAAAACAAAGGGCTATTATGGGAATAGCAATCCCACTAACCCATTCTTCCATCCATCCTTCCAACAAATTAATTGAATGTTCCTTATCCATTTAAAAAAAAGGGCATTAATGGGAAGGGCCAATTAATGGGAAGGCCAATCCAACTGACCCACTAACCCATTTTTCCTTGCATCCTATATTTTGTTCACATTTCACCCTTACCAATCCTATGTTTTAAAACAATGTCAAGGAAAATATTTGGGTAGGGTATGGACATAGGAACTCTACCCGATTCACTTTTGGGTAGGGTATGGATACCCCAATACCCATATGTATCCTATCAGGTAGAGTTATACAACCATACCTATCCAAAACTTATATAACCCATACCCATACCACACCCAAACCTTATAAAAACCTTGTACAACCCATACATATACCTGAAAGTGCATTTGTATTGTTACCCATAGTAGATGTTTTGGGTTGTGGGTCGGGTCACAAGTTAGAGGGGCAATTGGGCTTCAATTATAGGTATTGGGGTATTCATATTCATACCCGAAAGTAATCGCATAGAGTTCCAATGCTCATATCCTTCCCAAACATTACCCTTGCGAATGACTTAAAATAGTCACCCCGAACCACGGAGTCACTGTGGTTCGGGGTCCAACCATCGACATCTGTCTCCACCAGTTTAATCATCGGGCCCTTATTATGGGAACCCTCTGGGGTTCTCCTGGTGTCATGTAGATCTCAACAAATCCAAAACTGTCCAAACGGACGGACATAACAGATGTCGATGGCTAGACCCCGAACCATGGTGATACCGTGGTTCGGGGCGAAAAGTTAAGGGCTTTATTTCCCCTATGTTGTTTTAAAACATAGGATTGAAAAGGGTAAAGTGGGGAACAAAATGTAGGATGGAAGGAAGAATGGGGTCAGTGGATTAGTGGGATTGCCCACCCCATTATAGCACTTGTTTTTTTTTAATGGATAAATAAGATTCAATTGATTAGTGGCAAAGAAGAGAATGACTACATGGGAAACAAAAAGTAGGATGGAAGGAAGAATTGGGTTAGTGGGATTTATTCCAATAGTATTTGTAATTTGTATAGGGATAGAATGGAAAAGGGAAAAAATGGCATATTATGATTCTAGCCCTTGTGTTTGTTTTCATGACGTAAGAATCAAAATATTGGCTATGGATTAATATATATTAGGTGAAGGGCAAAATGAGAACTCATGCAAAAGGGTGGAAGGACCCAAAAGTGCGGATTTATCTCGGGTATAAATATGGATTAGTGGCAAAGAAGAGAAGGGCAAAATGGAAAACAAAAAGTCGGATAAAAGGAGGAATGGCTTAGTGGGATTTATTTCCATAATAGCCCTTGGTTTTTAAAATGGATAAATAAGACCCAATTGATTAGTGGCAAAAGGGTAATATTCTTTGATGATATTTTGAATTCTGTCATAAAAACAAACTCAAGGGCTAGGATCGTAATATGCCATTTTTTTCTTCCCGTTTTATCCCTACTGGAATCACAAATACCATCCAAGAATATTACCCTTTTGCCACTAATCAATTGAGTCTTATTTTACCCATTTACAAAACAAGGGCCTAGTAACCCATTCTTACTTTCTTTCTACTTTTGCTTTCCATTTTGCCCTTCTTTTTCTTTGCAACTAATCAATTGAATCTTATTTATCTATTAAAAAATAAGGGCTATAATGGGAAGGCCAATCCCTCTAACCCACTAACCCATTCTTCCTTGCATCTTACATTTTGTTTTCCATTTTACCCTTATCAATCCTATGTTTTAAAACAACATCAAGAAAAATGTTTGGGTAGGGTATGGACATAGGAACTCTACCCGATTAACTTTCAGGTATGGGTATGGATACTTTAGTACCATTACTTGAAACCCAATTGCCCTTCTAACTTGTGCTCAACTCCGATCCAAAACATCGGGTACGGTTACGGGTATAAATATACTTCAGGTATGGGTATGGCTATGGGTTGTTGTATAAGGTTTTTACAAGGCTTAGGGTATGGTATGGGTTGTACAAGTTTGGGTAGGGTGTAGGTATAGGAACTCTACCTGGTAGGGTATGGGTATAGGAACTCTACCCTATTAACTTTTGAGTATGGGGGACTGTAGTACTTTTTACAAGGCTTGGGTAGGGTATGGGTATATGAACTCTACCCGATTAACTTTCAAGTATGGGTATGGGTACCTCAATACCCATATCTGAAACCCGAAACCCGATTGTCTCTAACTCGTGTAGATAAAACAGTTTGACATATATATATATAAGTGTACATATACCCCATATTTGGATCCTATGTTATTAAAGCAAAAGCGAGGATGGAAGTGTTGCATTATTGCACTTCCCATTATGACCCTATAAAAATTATCAATATGCCCTTACGCCCCTATCATTATTTTATTTGGGGGAATTAGCAAAAAGCCAATCTTAGAGATCCTTTTCGAGCAGCAGTCCCGACCATCTTTTCATTTGAGCTGAAACTCCTGTGGATGAAAATGCCCATTCTCCCCCTTCGAATTTAGATTTCCTCCCACCCCCCCCCCCGGCGTCGCCGGACCTAACCGAACCCCCCACCGCCGACGGACCTAACCGAACGCCCCTCTCTCGCCGTTGGACCTAACCGAACTCCCTGCCCCCCCTCCCCCGTCGCCAACGGACCTAACCGAACCCCCCTCCCCCCCAAGCCCCCCCCCCGGACAGACGGACCTAATCTACAGCCCATAGGATGAACCCTAGACCTAGAAATCCCAAACCCTAGACCTAACCGAATCCCCCCCTGCCGCTGCCGCTACTCGCGCCTGCTGTTGCTGCGTGCAGCCTCCGCCACTTGCGGCCGCAGGCGCTGCCACCTTCGCATCCGCCGCTCACGCCCGCCGTCGTTGTCGCTGCCTGGGCCTGCGCCTCTGTCCCCGCTTGAGCCTCCGCCCCCACCTGCGTGACCGCCACCGGGCTTGAGAGAGATGAAGCAGAGGGTGGTCTCGGGATTTAAAATTAATGGGAGCGTTTTGCCAAAAGTTTGGAGTGGTTAGAAGGGCTAGAACTCAAATAAATTGTTTCGATGGGTTTATGCTAATGTGGGGTTCGTTAGAAAGGTTTTAAACTAATAACCTTTTTTTATTTCGTGTACGTGTAAAAGGGTCCGTAGAGGCATAGATCAGCAACTGTTGCACGTGCCCAGTGCACTAGTTAGACACATACGAGCCAATTTTTTTTTTTTAGTGGTAATGCAAGCCTTTGTTTGACCAGCTCAAGGGGACGACCTTTCTCCAGTGGAATGACAGCTGGGAAGAGTTTTCTCAAAACAGGGTAAATTACACTATAGCACCACCCCCCCCCCCCCCCCAAAAAAAAAAAAGAAAAAAAAAAACCTTTTATGAAGTTTAGACTAAAATCACCCCTATCTAATTTAATAAGGGATGTGGGGAGAATGGTGCTATTGACACACCAATATTTGCTGGTTTGGAAGTTTTTTTTTTTACAAAATTACCCTCAAGCAAAATGATCAAAACATCCTCTCTCTCTCTCTCTCTCTCTCTCTCTCTCTCTCTCTCTCTCTCTCTCTTTTGTTCGAGACATGTTCGGTCAATCAGAGCCGAACAGGGCACAGTATGCTCGGACAATCAGAGCCGAATAGGGTACAGTATGTTCGGCCGATCAGAGCGGAACATTATATAGCACGTTCGTCCGACCACGGCTGAACATATTGTACCATGTTTTGGTGCCGAACGTATTGTACCAGTTCGGCCATGGTTGACCGAACGTACTATATAATGTTCGGCTCTGGTCGGCCGAACATAAGGCCTGGGTGGGGGAGTTGGGGGAGCTCGGGTAAGAACCTACGGCGCCTGGGCGGGGGAGCTCGGGGAGGAGATGAGTTCGGGGAGGGGCGGAGAGGAGCTTATCGAAGCGGTTGATAGAGGAGGTAGGGTGTTAGACGGAGAGAAAATCGACAAGATGAGGAATCTACGGCGCATGGGTGGGGGAGCTCGAGGAGGAGATGAAAGCGGAGAAGAGCTCGTCGGAGTAGTTGATGGAGGAGGTAGGGTATTAGGGTTTGGGTGGGTGGGTGTGGAGTAATTCGTAGAAGAATGGTAGCATATGATTTTTTTAAAATTAGAAGTGTACAGTGAGCAAATATATAAAATTTCTAAACTGAGAAGTGTGGGGAGATGTGAAAAATATTTGGTGTGTGAAAGAAATACTTTGTGTGCCAATAGACCCACTCGTTGATAGACAAACAAAGAAATATTTTAGTCTGTTTGATCGTTAGGTAAGTACAATTGATCAAAAATGGTAGAGAGGTGTGATCTATGGAGTGGTGCGATCCAACACGATTAGTTACCTTAGTTGTTTTCCCTCTTCCTATACATACCCCTTTCTGTTTCTATCTCTAGATCGATTGATCCCTCTTCTCTCTCACACCCAAATCTCTCCCCCTCTTCCCGATTTTTCCCTCTCTCTCTCTCTCTCTCTCACACACACACACACCACATAAGATCCCCCTCCCTAATTCCCTCTTTCCTCCCTGTGTCTACCGATGCCGCCATAGGCAACCGTCAGCGGGCCGACACACACAGGCATCACTAGTCTATATAATAAGGGACTTCAGGAGACAAAGAAAGACAAAAGAAGATATATTTTAGACCGTTCAATCCTTAGGTGAATGCGATTCATCAGAAAAAATGGGAGTGTTTATGATGAAAAGGTTCAATCTGAGGATTAATGTAATTGCTCTCTCCCACAATACATCCCAACCCCTTTTCTCTTGTTTATCTTTTTCTCTCCTGATCCTTCGGCCCGCAGCATATATACACACTCTCTCTCTCTCTCTCTCTCTCTCTCTCTCTCTCTCTCTCTCTCTCTCTCTCTCTCTCCGCGTTTGCCAGCAGCCATCCGAGGGCCGACAGGCAATACTAGTACCCATAATAACTACATTTTACCCCCTTCAGCTCAGCTTAGATTAGCTGAAAATTACCGAAGTAGGAATTTTAGTAGCTGACAAAAGGAGGTATTTTGCTATTTTGCTAACATTAAACCATACAGACCGATTTGAAACAAAAAAAAAAAACTACAGGGGGTTATGTGATTTTGGGCTAACCTTCAGGAGGTAAAGTGTAATTTACCCTTCAAATATTGAAACAGGGCCTTGCCATTAAAAAATTATCAAAGAACCAACAAACTATAGGACAGGGTGCTTTCTTGATAACCTTAACAGACAATAATGATGAAGAGTTGGAGCTAAGCTTAGTCTTGCTCCAACCTGAAGATGTTTACATACTCATGGTCACCATGAATATGACCATTGTGCCTCTTTAGCTATCATTCAAAAATTAACTGTGCTCCACCGCCTGAGCGGTCGACGCCGTCACTGGATTGCCAAGTCCTTCGCCGATGCCCGGTGGCATTCCGAGGCTCTGAGCAAGATTGCTCATCCTCTCTTTCATTGCCTAGAAGAAAATCAGGTTTGATCATTCAGTCTAAAGCAGCATAGAATAGAAATCTCGGATGGCGAAACTTTTCGGAAAGAATTGAGTCACACCTGAACACTTTTCTGGTGTGCATCCTTGTATGCTTCAGTTACCAACAAGGAGAGCTTCTGCATAGAAAAACAAAGATGAGAGGCTTGTGGGGTCCACAGTTTACCAAATGAAATGACTAGCACACTAGATGCCTGGCAACAGAATATGTAATATAAAATATTTTCCTCGGAAACTTTATTACATGGTGATGAAAACCCATCAATGATCAGAAGAATGATCACATCATATTTGAGTTCTATTCGAGAATCAAGATCAAATGTGAACGGAATTGTGATTCTCATGCACAATGTACTTGAGTTCACTTTGAGAATCAAGATCAAATGTGAAAGTGAAAGGAATTGTGATTCCCATTCTATCTACGAATGGGTTTACTGTGTATTTGCAAGCATAACACCTGAAACATTAGTTCAAGGGAAGCTAAAACAATGTGAAAAAGGTCGTCAAGCACAAACTGATACTAATTAGTTATCTGAATTAGCATTTTTTTGTTTTGTAGGTTGAGACATGAAATGAAATCTGGTCATTGCCGCGCTTTCAAAATCATACAAGTTGCATCACTTGAGTCATCTGATCCATGAATCCTGCAACTGCACTCGAAACTCCAAAGTTCTTTTTACAACCCATCACGACTCAAACCCAAATGTCTGACAACAAAGGATACCAACCATGGCAATTATATATGCTGTGATGCTCGTGTATCCTAGAGGTAAACTTCTGTATGCATAAGATATGATAGCAAAGGGTAACGGTAAAATGAAAAGCTTTATCTCATAAATATTTCCTCGTTTTACGAGTGTTCTTGCCATTTGTTCATGAAAAACTATCATTTACAACAAATATAGCCCTAAACAGAAATAAATGGCGAAGAAGGATTCATAAAGCCGACCCCAAATAGATGGAACATGTCTTAATGGTTATGGCAAGTCTTGCCACCTAGGAAGCATGGATACTCCGAAACAGGGCATGTGTCTGTGTCGGATACGGATACTGCCTGAATACGGTTGGATACGGCTGAAAAGTATCCAAATTAAAAATAAATAAATTGGATATGGCTGGGATACGACTTGGACACGGCAGGGATACGGCTGGTGTCATTTTTTTTGTTTATTTTTAGTCGGAGTCACTTAAAAATAGGCCGGGCCGACGGATTCAGAAGTCATAACTGAACCTTATTTCACTTATAAATCATGAGGCCTCAACCAAGAGTCTGATCCCCTCGATCCTCTTATACCTCCATCCTCTACTCCTTTGACACACTAACTGCCTGACCCCCCCTCAGACGACGACGATGCTTGAGCTATCCGACGATGAAGTTAGGGCTCTCTGTCTACTCCAACGCCTTTAATACCCTTTGACGGCAACTTATTTTCATATGTAAAAGACATCTAGATTAGAGGTATAAATTTTCTAGTATTCTAATCATATATGCATACAAAATTATATATATATATATATATATATATATATATATATATATATATATATATATATATATATATATATATATATATATATATATATATATATATATATATATATAAATGCTTGAATGTGGCATGCGGTGCGTGCGGCATCGCACCGCAGCCGTGTGATGCACGTGTTGTGTGCATGCGATGCACGCAGCAGTGCATCACACGGCTGCGGTGCGATGCCGCACGCACCGCATGCCGCAGCATAGCATGCCCCTATATATATATATATATATATATATATATATATATATATATATATATATATATATATATGCTACAGTGCGGCATGCGGTAAGTGCGGCATCGCACCGCTGCTGTCTGATGCACTGCTGCGTGCATGCAGCGGGTGCATCAGACGGCTGCGGTGCGGTGCCGCACTTACCGCATGCCGCACTGTAGCATTTATATATATATATATATATATATATATATATATATATATATATATATATATATATATATAAAATTGGCGTATCCTTGCCGTATCCGTGTCCTATTTTTTCAGGATTTGACGTGTCCCGTATCCGTACCAGTGTTCGTATCTGTGTCCATGCTTCATAGTTTGCCACTCCTTCATATCCTCTTGTAACATACACACACACACACACTCACACACACACACTTTTTTGTGAAATTGGAAACAGAAGATCAAATTTTATATATATTAAAATAACCAACTATCGAGATAATTTCTTTAACTGAACTTCACATCAAGCATAAAGTCGTACAACCAGTATTAACAATCGGAAGATAGCCTAACTGAAATCTCTAGAAATAATTTTAAGCCATGAGAAAAAGAATGACATGTCCTATTCTTGTTAAGGCAGAATACTTTGGCCAGTTTGGCATCTCCAAAATATTTGTCTCATCAAGTTACATGTCAAAACGGAGCATGGATCTCAAGTTATGCTCATCAAAGTTTAGGTTGTGATTGAGAAAACCAGTCTTTATATCAAAGAACACTTCCAGACATTGAACAAAAAATAAAACCTTGCTAAGGTAAGTAATTGAACTTTAATAATAGCAAAAAATACAAAGACAACCCCTAAAATGACTTCTCTTCAGGTATGGTTTCTTAAGGTGACTCATTTAGGCAAATTCATTTTGTCAGCCAAAGTTGTCTTATATTCAATTCACCTGATCAAATGCCACTTCAGCAAATAACAAGTTAGAAGATTTTTGATATATAGGATAGAATTATATCGGTAATGAACTACATAGTAAAAACGGAGGTTGCTCAAAGCAAATATTGATCCCATGCGAAAAAACAACACCCTTAAGCAAAACTATTGAATCGTCTATGATACTTCCTAGTATCTTAACTTCAAACAACCATAAAATTAGAATTCCAGCAATCTTATGTAAGCGTGCATGTAACAACAATAGGGCCTATGATGTGATCCCCAACTATGCTCGTAACACACAGGTGTATGCCAAAATTCCATTAAGAGCCGGTAGGGGTAAGTGAACTCCAACTCATGCACCTTAATTGACTATCATGAAGCCACGCTACAAAGTATTGCTAACCTACCCTAGGAGCTATTTCTCTGTGCCACATGAAACAAGCCTCGTTTGATTGTTGTCCAAGACAAAAATAACAGTCCATCTCCATATATGGCCTCAGTGACGTCCGGCATCATTTCAACCCCCCCCCCCCCCCCCCCAAAAAAAAAAAAAAAACACACACCCCAAAACCCGCCCCAAAACAAACACACACCCCAAAAGCAAAAGCCTCATCATCGAAAGCTATATCACCCAAATCAATTTTTGCCCACATACGCACAGGCGCACACCAATCCACGCACACAAAAGCTGGGTCCTCCTTTTGGCCTTTTACCAACTACAAAGGTAGACATTTTTACTAGTCCAACAATCCAAATGACGTTTTTTAAATTACTTTTTGAAAGTGAGTGTGTGCACTGTGCGATGCGGAAGCGATAGGCACAAACACCTAAAGGATCAAGGGGGCGAATAGGTGAAACGATGGATTCACGTCCAATTAAGAATTAAGCTCCGATGAATTTTTATCTTTTCATACCCTTGTGAGTTTCAGCAGATAATGCCTAAAAACTCTCAAGTGTTTAAAGCATTGAGAGAGAAACAATCACATTTGACACAAGTGATTTTTAAGTTGGTTCGGCGAATTCCTTACGTCAACCCCTAGCCTTGTTAGGAACATGCATTATCTAAGGTAAGAGGTGTTACAAAGCTCACCGAACCAATCTAATTGTGCAGCCACATGTCACCATTCCTTTCCACGGGTACATTTCCAGGTCTGTCATGAGATGGTGCGCACCCGAGTTCACACCCCTCTCATAGAAGGGTTGAGAAAAAACCGCTTATGGTCCACACCACTAAGGCTAGTGCCCACCGTCCTAATGGTGACTACCGTTACAACTGCAGACTGCACCAAGAGGTGCGCACCGCATTGTGTGGTCCACCAAGTCACAAACGCAGACCGCACCATGGGTGCGTACCGCTATAGGTGACTAGTCCTCTTGAGGGTAACTCCAACACTACGAAAGTTCTAAGTGCTTGTCCTAGACCAAGTTCTCGACTAAAACTTGACATACACCAGGTTGTACCTTTCAGCCTCCAGGTCGTAGGTCGTACCTTTCAACCACCGGGTCCTACTTTTAAACAACCAGATCATAGGTCGTACCTTTCAGCCTCTAGGTCGTATCTTTCGGCTTTCAACCTCTAGGTCGTATCTTTCGGCCCCCACATCATACCACCAGCCACTTTCAAGTCACTACCATCAAATAACTACTTGCAGATAGTTGCAATAATTTTTTCCCTGAACCACTATCAACAAAGTATTGAGGTGACCTATTTCCGTACATGCAAGTACACAGAAAGCACTAAATTATCAACTCCAAGTCAACAGTCATTGTATAAGGTAGTATAATATGGGGACTTACTTCAGGGCCCAACTCCATCGCAGCCTCAGTGATTTCAGTACGAACAGGTTGCTGGTTTCCAGAAAGTGTTACCTGACAAGGTCATCGAGTTGAATGCATACTTTTTGTAGTTAATTTTCTCAAACAATTGGGAAATGCAGTGTATGTGTAAAGCAACACAACCATGAAATTATGATAGAAACAGAACTAAATAATACCATAACCAAAATTCTGTACTGCAACTCCTAGCACATGAACTTATACATATGTTAACAAACTAGCTACATTTAAATGGTATTACTACAAATTCGATCACCAAATTGATATATATATATATATATATATATATATATATATATATATATATATATATATATATATATATATATTCAGGTTTCCTGTGATTATCACTTCCGAACCCAAATTTACGATTGTTGAAATCAACTTCCAGATGTTTGGGTTGAACAATGGGGCACCAAATTCAAATCCGAAACTAATAGGAATGATTCTATAATGATTCAGAATGCAGATAATAAGAAAACAATTATATCCCCGGTGTAGTGATTCATGTTTTTCTTTTGAATGATCATATTTTAGCATGAAACGGTGAAAATAGCATTGAAGAATAATCAAGGATAAAATAAAAGATATCACCTCATATTAGCAATATCTACAAGCGGATCACACCACTTTGCTCTCCAAGGTACTAAACCATGGCTTCTTCAAGTTGAAGGCGAGAGAATTGCAATTTTTTTTATTGACCCAACCATGCAATTTTTTTATTGACCCAACCATGCTTCTTCATGTTATACCCATCACCTTTCGTCCACATGTTCATATGTCTTAAACCCAACCATGCTTTGGGAGTTTGCCCGAACTAGAACCGGTTCGCCTAAGCTGGTTGGGAGTTTGGCCGATCTAAAACATCGAACCCGCATAATGCCCCCCAATCAGGTCTAATTTGATTCGTTCATATCACCATTCTATTAGTTTGAGTGATATATATATATATATATATATATATATATATATATATATATATATATATATATATATATATATATATATATATATATATATATATATAATTGGGCAAATCGACCCTAATTTCTGATTTCCTTTTTTATTGTTGAATATTTCTGACCGAACCCGAACTCAAGCCGGTTCATTTTTTGCCCGGTTTGAATACTAAACCAAACTCAAATTCTCAAACCTTGAAAAACCAAATCAAATCTCAATCCTAATAGACTTAAACATTCAATAACTGAATAACCTAATGTAAAACCTAACTAGTACTCCTTCAGAATTATCTTACCAACATAAGACTTCTATAATTCAAAATTTGACCCAAAAAAAACTCCAAACTAAAGACTTGTAAGTTAAGAGTTATAGAGTGTGATGGAATCCTACATCATTGAGGAATCCTACATCATTGAGTTTCATATTATATTTATGATCATAGCTCATGAAACAATCCTTTTTAGTTAGAATCCTAGATAAACTAGGAATGCCAAGAGGAATTCTTACTGAAGTAGTAACCCTACATAAATTACGAAAATCTCAATTGAAGTAGGAACTGTATATAATTTAGTAGAAGGCATAATGGTTGAGATGATGTGCACTTTTGGAATTTTATTCTCAGTTCTTGTTCAAATGTATTCATACAATGTCGATGAAGCCTAAGGTTACCATCAAACCCCCCGGCTCAGAAAAACTAGGCTGTGAAGATATATGTCCAAGACCGAATTCATCATCATGCAAAATTCTTCAATCAAACATCTAGTGCTGCCCGAGAATAATGCCACTAACTGTCAATAGAAGTACATTGCACCAAATTGTTTGTTTTTCATGGTCATCCAAAATATAAATTCACTTTGCACCTTACTGTCATCAGAATGTGTGTCATTCACCCATATGAGGTATAGTAGGGTCATGGATGTATTTCACTAATAGACCAATCTAGTTAACAAGCTCTTCAGACACTATATTCAGCATGCTCTCAATGCACGATGTGTCCAAGACCTTCCACCACACATCGCCCCTTCACAGACTTTGAGCATCAACTTTTCTACATTCAATGTTAGATCTTGCTTGGCCATAAGAGATAAAGAAGTGAACCTTGCTCGCCGTTAGATCAAATGTATCATCTGATACTTTTCCATCTTCTAACTTACTCTTGCATCTCATTCTCACAGAAGAATGTTTTATTGGGAAACCCCGATTCTACGTGACCTCAAACACCACACTTAAAATAGTTAATGAATGTTGTTCCTCGTGTAATTCCCAGCAACCAGAGCCTTTCCATTCGCAATGTGACAGATTTCCAACAACTTAATTGTTATAATTGAAATTTGGCTAGTGTAGGACTCACGTGGACACTAGGTAAGGGTCAAGAGGTAGTACAGTAATGGCTTGAGGTAATAATTTCCTAGATGACAATATGACATTGCTAAGGGATGTAAATCGGTGGCATATGGGGCGGAAGACAAGATTGTGCCAAAGTCAAGATCATTGATGATGCACATCTAGCATCGTCGGATCAGCTTTGGAGTGTCTTATCACTTAGTTTACCTCAGCTTTATGTCTTATTTAATTTAATAGCTAGTAGTGATTTATTAAAATTTTAAGTCATGCCATGAGGGTGACTAAAGTAGCTTATTAGTGTTATAGTCTTATGCAGAACATCTTTTTTGTTGGCGAAGCTTGTGAGCACAAACTAATTCGGTGAGGTTTGTACAATCTGTGCATTAGGACAACGTGCACATTCACAACCCATTAAAGACATTGAAGTGCTGTATAATATCAAGATAAATATCAGTCTACCTATCCCGTACATCCCCAGAAAGTACCATGACGATGTAAAAGGGTTTGTAATATAGGTTGTGTTAGCGAAACCATTTTCCTTGATTTGCATGCACAATTCATGATTTGTTGATTTTACGCTTTTCGGAGACCGAGACCGAGACCGCTTTAAACTGTTTTTATATTCAAAACCATGTTTCAACACTTTCCGGTTGATTTTACAGTTTTTCCCTTGAAGACCACAAAAAGGAAATTTTCCTAAGTACGAGTACCTATTACAGTTCGGACCGTCGATTCTCAGGGACTGAAAAGTTGAGTGAGTGGTCCGGACCTGAGTTGGGACTGTTGAATTTTTAATGGTCCCGACCATCTTCATTTAATGGTCCGGATCACCAGTTTTGGATGTGAGATTTTAGTTCCATGTGCTCGTTTTTGAGTCGTCGGATGGCCAGATCTAAAGGTCAGCCTTACTTGGTTGCATCCAAGGTTCTTTGTTTCAATTTTGGTATCGACCAGCCCAGTTTCGGTATCGGTTTCGAAGTGTTTAGCAAGACATAGCCCTCAACCAAAATTTACATGCAAAAGTTCATCAAAGTGCTACGCAAAAGCATCTAAAAGCATCACAAGTTACAACCAAAATAAATATAGAAAAAATATGTGTGCATCAATAACATTGAATTTTTAATGGTCCCGACCATCTTCATTTAATGGTCTGGACCGCCGGTTTTGGATGCGAGATTTTAGTTCCATGAGCTCATTTTTGAGTCGTCGGATGGCCAGATCTGAAGGTCATCCTTACTTGGTTGCATCCAAGGTTCTTTATTTCGGTTTTGGTATCGGCCAACCCAGTTTCAGTATCGGTTTCGAAGCGTTTAGCAAGACATAGCCCTCAACCAAAAATTACATGCAAAAATTCATCCAAGTGCTAGGCAAAAGCATCTAAAAGCATCACAAGTCACAACCACAATAAATATAGAAAAATATGTGTGCATCAATAACATCAGTGTGCAAAGAATTACAAAAGCACATATTAGAAGTCAGGTCATTAACAAGGGCACACTTATGATTAAATATTTCATATTGGAAACAAATTCATAAATATATTATCACATATTTTGCAAGGTAATCAGTTTGTGCTGGATATCTAGTCAAATCATAAAACACATGTCAAATTACATTCAAATCAAAACCTAAAAGTCAACAAACTATCACGATTATCTTGACCACTTACAAATAGCATTAGCTAGTAGACATACCTTGATCAGTTCACCTTCACAGTAACCATCAAATTCCGCTCTTCAAAACAAACAGAAAAAGGTGAAGCCACATGCAAGATTCCCATGGAAATCAATGAAAAACATTATAGGAAATAGATAAGTAATGCATACACTGCAAGTTCTTTTTGTACGCGAACAGCTTCAACCTGGACTACCATTTGGGCCTTCTTAACAGTCTCATATAAATTTTGCATGTTTCCCAGAATCCCGGCCTATGATACAAACGATAGGTAATGAATAGAAGCTAGGTCAGCTTTATCAAGATACTTATATATAGAACACAACTCCCTATTTCATTAACTGAAGTAGGTAACTAAATGAGTTGTTATTAAGTCTAAATATGGTTAGGGGTAATTTTATGACATACCTTGTTTGTTTCTTCCTTCTTTTCCACAAAATGAGTTTCTAATCAGAATTTTTGTTTTAATTAAGGCTGTTGGAGATGGCACTTCGAAGAGATAATTGTGTTAGATATTATTATGAGTCGTGAACGCCGTATCAGATCCTAGAAAGCAACAAATTACATTTATAAATCATATTCCAATGTACTAGTCTCGTAGCAATAATTCAAGGTTGAACCACATCTCATGTGACACCCAATTTTAGAACTAGACATAGCAATAAGAACAACTCATTTGAAAGAAAAGTATGCTTGAATGGAAAGAAGTCTGTAAGAAGGACTAGGACATCTGGTATGTAGTTCCAAATATAGCAGGAAGATAGTTTTACACAAGAATTTTAGTACGAGTGTCAATCCTGTATGGCAGTATTGTTCAGACTCTGGCACCATTCGTGTAAGCCAACATATGCCACACACCGGCACAGAAAGGTTAATTGTCTAGTGACATGCAATTGGCACCTTATTCTTTGGGTTACATGTTTTTGTTTTCTAGTGATTACAAAACATGTTTTAAGTAAAGTTTGGATGCCCCTATACAAATAAGGCATCTCCTATGCACTTGCTACTCATGTTGTTTGCTGATGTATACTTAGCATGTTCATCAGCTCATTTACGAATATCAAACATCTAAACTAATATGATCAATAAATGACGAACACATAAACATCAAGGTATAAAATTAGCATATAAAAAATGCAACAAAGAAAGATATCTTACTCATAGAAATATTTATTCATCCAAGTCATGCTTAACTAGTACAACATAACTAGCAAATGATGAATATGAAAATCAGTACAAATCAACTCACATTCAGAATAAAGCTATAGGCTATTATCTTCTTCCTTTTCGTTCACTAGACAACTATATTGCAAGTTTCCGTTAATTAGTATAATATTATGTTAAACACAATCAGGTAGTACAATGTGGATGAGAAGGACAAGTTCATCAGCTTAGACCTGGGAGCTAGTACCAATAGTTTCCAGTGGCTTTCAAACGTAGAGATTGATCAATGATTTGCAATCCATGTTTGCTTTGACATGTTGTTTGCATTAAAATAATCAAGAAATATGTCATTTAAAGATATTTAATTATAAAGGTTGAAACTTGAAAGACATAATCCGTTGATACCTGGTTTGCCAAATGTCCAAGGGTGAGATTCCTCATTTCTAAAATCTTATATTTTGAATTTCAGGCTGAAACCCATTTCAAACATCCTTCGATATATATAAAGTTAATGGATACAGAGACAGGAGTTTTATGACATGAACTCTTTATGTTCACTTATGCACATCTCATGCATGCTATAATAATATCTAGCTTATTAGTCATGCACTTGGTTTTGTGACAATTTTAACTAATTATGGAATATATGAACCGTAAAGCATTGGATTTTACACATGTTGTCTTAGCTTATTTTATTAATCTATGTGAATGCTCATCGAGGGAGTTAATCATTAATATTGATGTTCGTAGATAATTCATATTCCAATAGAATATGTTATATCTTACTAATATATATATTTGAATGTTAAATATCATTTAAAAATTTAAATTGGCATACATCAATATATATTCTACCACTTGATCTGCTAAGTCTCCCGTTTAACCGCAACTAAAGGAGATGGGCTATCTAATGGCAGATGAACACCATAGGAGCATGGTGAGTTATTTAGATGATGGACTCACTGTGTATTCCCTCTTCTTCTCTCTCTCAATTTCTACACTTTCTACTTCTCTCTCTCTCTCTCTCTCTCTCTCTCTCTCTCTCTCTCTCTCTCTCTCTCTCTCTCTCTCTCTCTCTCTCTCTCTCTCTCTCTCTCTCTCTCTCTCTGCATTGGTGAGTTATTTTGATGGTGGGCTCCACTGTGTATTCCCTCCTTTCACTCTCAATTTCTTCTCTTTCTACTTCTCCATCAACCTTTCAATTATTCCTTTGCTATTTATGCACAGTTCATGTTTGCCAATTGTTCTAATTTGTGCTGAATTCCATTATCGAAGTTCTCTTACTTTCAACTATTTCATTGCAATTGGAATAGTATGTTGATCTTGTAGGCAAAAAATGGTTTTGGCCCAAACCTTGTCAATTTCTACATAAACCTTCTTAAATACGCTGCTGCAATTTCTGAAGAACAGAATATTACTTTGTCCCTTCAAATTCCCATCTCCAGAAAACAATTGGAGAGAGGTGTGGGGAGTGTCCACACACATAATATTGCTTACAGACTTGGTTGTTTTAAATATGCACTTTGGTAATATATTCAACAACCAAGATTAGATCTGTTTAGATCCCAGTTGACGGCCTAGAGGTTGGAACGTAAGTTACTGTGCATAATGGGCATATTGTATCAACATAAAACGAAAAATTGGGCCTGAACCACAACATACTCACCGGATTTTCACAATTCACAATGAGACCACCCCACCCCACCCCAGCGAAGTCACTATTCCTCCGCAGGGTGAGGGCAAGTTTCTATCCTTCCTTCAGTCATTTATGGGCAACATGGAGCCCACGGGAGTCCCTCTTTCTCTTCATTTGTGAACTCCAAGAAAATACCATAGTGGCCTTATTGCTTTGCTTTGATGCATCCAAAGGCTTATCAACAAACTCCTAATCTTCTTCAGTGGTAGTTTTTCGCTAATTTTGACATTTCAAAAGGTCAAGTACCACACTTTTCCACCTCCTTGATCTTCATATACTCGTTATGATTGGACTCGATTGAATCTGAAGATCGGCTCACCCAACATTATCCTTTTCTCTATGAAACTTGAAGTCTTCTAGAAAGTGTCCTCCAAGGAATGAATCAGGTGATATCTTTCCTTCTTCTATCGTCCCCTACTTTCCATCCTTGTTTCATCTTCTTTCTATCACTATTTTCCAAACTTTTGCCTTTCTTTACATGCCTAGATTGCCCTAGTTGATTGCCATGTAAATTAGCCGTTGAGTTATATTAAGTTGACGTTCTTAAATCTTTCCATTACTTTTTGTACAATTGTTTTCACTTATATTCAAATTTTTAATGCTGAAAGTTAAGTTTGGTGCTTGATTAATCTTAATTGAAACAGGTATGCATATGTAACCGTCTGTGGTTGTGGATTCATGATTAATTAGTCAAAATTTTAATTTGGGGCTAAATATCACATACTCAAATTGATAGGATTTGAAATATCACATACTCAAATTGATAGGGTGATTTGAAATTATACCTATAGATCCTCCAATAAGAGATTTTAGTACCTAATCGCGACCTCGATTGCATCACCACAACATCTTTTGCTAGGACTTCCCTAGGAGATCTTATTGCACCAAAGCAGACATAGATTATTCAAACTCTGTCAATTAAAGAACAGATGATTGAGGAGCCTCAAGCGATCTAAAGGAAATCGTTGATGTCAAGGAAGAGTGGATTCTGATCGATTCTAAGAAAGATTTGGAGTACTTTCATGACAAAGGTCTAATTAATAGAGGTGATCTCATACATAATCAAATTGTCAACGAACAATACACGCCACATTCCCTTACTCCATGGAACCGACAGCGATCACATCTACCAGATTTGTATAGCCCAAATGTAGCGTCACAAAAATCAAGCAGATTAACATCCTCGCCTATATATAGGGTCGAACCGGCAAGCCATAGATCTATATAAAGCAATGGTCCAATTACATGGCATCAATCAACTTTTATAGACCCAATGGTTGAAAGCAACTTTTCAAACCTTCAAGATAGGTCTGACAAATGAGAAATGGGTATCAAATGTGTCTGATTTAATTCAAATTTCAAAGTTAGATTAAGGGTTTAGAGATAAAGACCTATTTCTCCTTTTTAAATTGAGTATAATTGTTATACGTTTGTCATTTTAAATTGCGTTCTAGTCTAGATTTAAGTGTTCTATGGCTAATATTTGAAGCCAATAAGGACTAATGGATGGCTAAGATGAAGTTAAGTTGTCCCCTCAAAAGAGGCCGATTAAGAACAAAAATAATAGTAGTAGTGAGTTGGCCATACTACTTGGAAAGGTCTCCCCCAATCTCTTTCCCACATGGCGAAAGACTCGCAAGCTAAATTATAATCGTTGTGGAAACTACCATTGATGCAATACGATGCAGGTGGGCAGGAAATCAGTAGTTCAATTATACCAGCAATGTTTCACTATAATTTAAAAGTTTCAGGTAGGAAATTTCGTTCAAGCCATCAGCAAAGAATAATGGATTTTAAAAGAAAACTACTAGCATCGAGCAATCCTATCTTAATTCCAAAAATTAAAATAAACAAAGCTTTAATTAAACGGCAAGAGTCCATCCCGCAATATCAAGAACTAATAAACTTAACAGGCAGGTGGGGACGCACAACCTTGCGATGGGGGACAGCAGTCGGCACAGATAAGATACTGGATATCCGATTAGTAGAATTACTGGGACTACCCTACTAGGAGGAGACGTACCTACTGAGGATCACGTTTGGCCTCAGGAACCCAAATCGAACAGGAACTCCGAAAATGGTGATCAAATATCCGGGAGCCGTCAGCATCCTCACTCGAACCCGTGATCAGCGTCCGGGTCAACTATCCAGTCGTGTGGCCATGCAGGCATGATGAGCTTGAGCACGGGGCGGGGTCGGGGAGGAGAGTTAGAATCGGGTCGAGCTCGGGTGGCGGCGGAAGGTTCGGTGGTGAGGAGAAGAGGGTGGGGTCGGGTTGGGTCAGGTCTGGGGATTGGGTCACGGGTGAGGAGAGACAGGGGGTTTCGGGTCTGAGAGATGGGAGCGGGATCGGGGTTGGGCGCACAGCAGGAGAAGGAGGGGGGAATCGGGCCAGGGCTCGGGTTTGGCGCGACAGAGGAGGCGGAGGGAAGAGGGTCGGGGCCTGAGGCTCGACAGGGGAAGGCGGAGGGAGGGAAACGGGGCGGGGCTCGGGCCTAGGCGCAGGTCGGAGGGCGGAGAGGAGGCAGGGCCGGTCGCAGGGAGGCAGCGGGGGTTGGGCTCAGGTCGGCGCGGGAGGAAAACAGCAGGGGCAGGGTGGTGACGTGGGTCGGCGGGCAGAGAGGAGGCAGAGGGAATAGGGTTGCGGGTGGGGGCTGGGGTCGGGCGGCAGGGTAGGGGGAGGAGGGAGGTGGCGGTCGGGTCGAGGCGGCAGCACAGGGAGAAGGGTGTGGGGCCGGGTCGGACGGCAGCACAGGGAGAAGGGGAAGGGCCGGGTTGGGCAGCAGCGCAGGGAGAAGGGGGGTGGCTGCAGGCGGGGAAAGGGAGGTAAGACAGACTAGGGTTTCACACCTCTACTTCTGACCTAGGGTTTCACACACCTAGAGTTTGGGTTTGGGTTTCACACGCCTCACCCTGGATTCTTTCAACACGCATGTAAAGGAAAACAAAATTTTATTATTCATTCAGTGCCTCTAAAGGAACAAGGGGGGGCCTTTATATAGGCTTACAATGACCTAAGAAGCACCGACACTCTCGGGACCTCAACGTGTCCGTGTCCGACACGTGTCGGACACCGACACTCGTCCGACACTCTCCGACACGTGTCGGACACACCAAAAAAACGTGTCTTCTATGAAGAAAGGTTGTCCAACACGTGTCGGAGCGTGTCGGATACGTGTCGGATATTACTGGAGAGACTATTTTCTCATTTGAAGATGTTGGGGTTCTTGAGATTGCGAATCTTTCCATCAATGAGCCGGATATGGAGGCCGTGGTCTTCACGTCGTTGGTGATGATGTGGTAACACTTGACGTTGGCCTTGATGGATGATGATTTTATGTGTGTTCTATTTGTTTTTTTGTGTTTTGAAAGTTTGAAACTATACACTTGAATCATTTATGATGTTTGTTCGAGACTTTTTTAGTTAACTATTAACATTATGTTTGATTATAAATCATAATATAAAACTTGTTTTATATATATATATATATATATATATATATATATATATATATATATATATATATATATATAATTCAGTGTGTCCCCTAACGTGTCCGTGTCCTGGTTTTTTTAAAAATATTGTGTCGGCGTGTCCGTGTCCGTGCTTCTTAGACAATGACTACCCCAAGTAGCCGACAGGCGAGGTGGGACTAAACTCAAAGTAGGAAATAATAAAAGACAAAATAAACGCAAACAACTGGAGTCGGCTCTGCTTAGCCAATCACAACCACAAGCACAGATGGCCCCTCCTACGTTGGTACTTGCGTCATGGGCTCGACTTGATGTAGATGTCCGCATCATTCTCCCGGGGTGAGAGAATTCGACCATGTCGAGTAAGGCTCGGTACGGCTATCGTACAGCTCCAGCAGGTCTGGCCCGTCTGGGTTCATCTGCTGGGGTCCCTGACGCTCAATCCATGCGTCCTCAGAAGGGGGCCTTCCTTTCCAGCAAACCAGGTATCAACGGATTCCACCGTCTCTACCAGAGACAATCTCGTCATCCAGAATCTTATCAATACCTTTTGTTGTATCATTTGGGAGAATTTCTGGGAGTGGAGATCAGTGTTGTCAAGGCGATGAGGCGCGCCTGAGGCGCAAGGGGCCGCTAGAGCCTGAAGCGCAAGGCGCAAATAAGGCGCACGCCTTAGTGTGTAAGGCGCAAAAATATATAATTTGCTTTAAAATTAATAATAATTGTCAAAAAATTCTAAAATTCATAAAAAATATATATTTTATGAAAAAAAGAGAAATATGGCCATTATTCAACTAAATCAATGCAAGCCACAAGGTATACACTAACTCATAAGTCATAACTAGTGTAGTCATCAAATGAATAATTTATTATAGGCAACATGCCAACATCATATTCATAAAATAAAGGGATACATTACTCATAAGTGATAATTGATAAGTGAGAACTCATAACCAATGAGTAAAAAATCATCCATGAACCATGATTAAGTTAACATTGTCTTAATTCTTAAACAGTTAAACCATTTAAATAGATCAAGAAGTATAAGTACTAAAAAACAGAGGACACGCTCGTAAAAAAAAACAAAGGACATAAATCATAAAACCACCCAATCACTCATCATCATCATCAAATAAACCCTCCACATCATCTTGATTGGCATGGTCATCCACATCTCCAAAAGGCGCTTCTTCTTCAACAAACCGGTAAAAAAAAAACTGAAAAAAAATCGGAAAAAAAACCAAACACAGTAAGGCACGCGCCTTGTCTGCCCTGCGCCTGGTTCATGAGGCGCTGAAAGGCGCGCCTGAGCCATGTCTTGCTGTGCTCGCCTCACCAGGAAGCGCCTGAGGCGCATATGGCTGAATCGCCTTGAGGCGCGCCTGAGGCACGCGCCTCACTGCGCCTTGACAACTATGGTGGAGATAGGGAGGGGCTCTCAGGGGCAGGGTCCAGGGTAGGCTCAACTATCAGCAGATTTCTAGGGTTAAAATATGGACCCTTATAAGCCACTAGATCTTCAATATTGAAGGTGGGACTGATGCCAAAACCCATAGACAGTTCAATGACATAAACATTAGCCATTTTACTCCTTAGAACCCGAAAAGGACCTACACTACGTGCATGTAGCTTCTTAACAGCTCCCGAAGGAAACCATTCCGGACGAATCCGGACCATTATGTAATCTCCCACATTGAAGGTTTGAAATCGTTTATGCGCATCGGCTCGTAATTTATAGCCAGCATTGCTTTGTTCAATTCGGCTACTGATTTCCTGATGTAATTCATGCATATGAGATGCAAATGCAGATACACTCTGAGACTCTAAGATAATCAGTCATGGGAATGAGGCCTATAGGTTGACGAGGTTTGAAACCATGCACGACTTCATACGGACTCATGCAAGTAGTTCTGTTAGCAGATATATTATGTGCGGACTTAGCAATGGACAATATAAGATCCCAACTCTTAACGTGTTCACCTATCAAGGTACGTACAAGGTTTCCCAGAGTCCTATTGACAACTTCAGTTTGGTCATCGGTCTGGAAATGAAAGGCAGTGGAGAACTGGAGCTTGGTGCCCAGCTTGTGCCATGGGATTTTCCAACAGACACTGGTGATCTTGACATCCTTGTTGGACATAATGATTTCAGGCAATCCGTGTAATTTCATGATGCCATCGGACGCCTTGGAACAAGGGAGGAAATGGGTCACCTCGGAGAACCGGTCTACAAAGACTAGGACCGAATCATGCTCCTTGAAAATCTTCTTAGCTATAGTTGATTGCTGTTCGGCCTAACTACTCTTAGGTTGAGAGGGACCCAGTTTGACCTTCTTGCCCTCGTGCCCAAATAGGCACATGTTCGAACGGCCATAAATAAGAACATTATTGTCAAACAGACAAGGTCGTCCCAGAATGACTTGACCCGCATCTATGGTCAGAATATCACACCATCTTTTGTTTGGGTAAACATTGAAGTTTATGGGACGAAGGCACCGTTGCTTGACCTCCATGGTGGTCGAATTGATCCAAGAGACCTGATAGGGTCGAGGGTGGGGGACGGCCTTGAGGCCAGTCTTGGATATCACGGTTGATGACACGGCACTGATGAAACTACCGCTATCAACGATGACCTTACAGTTCTTATCCTCAATCTTTATGAACGTGTGGACAATGGTCGTACGCCTCCAGTTATCTTGATCCATGGGTTGATACAGGGCGCACCTAACAACTGACATGGAGGGAGATGACATCGGTTCAAGGTAACTCAGGATGGCTTCGTCATCATCATCAAAGTCTCCATATTCTTCTTCAGCTTGATAGACGAATTCTGCCTCTCCCGCCTCTATCACTTCAATGGGATTGCCATCAATAATGTTGACTTTGATAAGGCTTGCACAGTTTGCGGCCACATGTCCGTAGCCTTGGCATTTGCAACACATGATGAGGGGATTTACTTTGGAGAAGTCTTTCTCAGGGCCCTTGCTACGGTTGTCTCTCTCATTGCTTCGACTGGTGGAGTCGGCTCTTGGTTGGGATTGGTTGGGGTAGGGCCGACTTAGGTTGTTCGAGAAAGGCCGAGGGACATTGCTTCGGGAATCTTGATCTCGATGGGAGTAGTTGGACCTAATGTTATCGAGGTTTTGAACTAAGGCATAGGCTCTTTCCAACTCTGTAACATCTCGGGCAAGGAGTTCACTCCTCAGGTCTTGTCTCAAACCTGATCGAAAACGTGCCAGGACCTTGACAGGGGTTTCTGTTCCGAGGACATTGCAGTGAGTTAGGAACTCGTCGAATTTGGTGACATAGTCCCTGGCTGATTTGTTACCCTGGGTGAATTGGTGCCATTGGTCAAATTGGAGGGCCCGATACGATGGGGGCGCATACTTGCCCTTTAGCTCATTCTTCATGGTGACCCAAGTATCAATGGGGTCTTGAGTTTTGGCGACTCTCAAAGCTTCTATATTAGTCCAGTATTGGCTGGCAGGTCCACTGAGCTTCATAGCAGCGAATTGCACTTTTCGCGGTTTGGTTAAAGGGTACCAGGCAAAGTATCGGTCCATGGACTGGAGCCAGTCCAAAAATAATTGGAGATCGTGCCTGCCATCGAAAGAGGGCACCTCTAACCTGATGCTCCGGAGATACTGTTCATCCCGTTCTTGACTATTCTGCCAAGGTGGCCGAGAATCTTGAGGGTCCAGGGGTGGTGGAGCTTGAGGTGGAGATTGATCCAGACGGTCAAAACGGGCGTTGGTGTCACGCTGACAAGCGGTAAGGTTCTGGTTCATAGTTGCTATTCCTTGGGCTAACTCGGCAAGTGCCCTAGTTAAGACCTCGGGATCTATATTGTCCGACTCGCTACTCTCTCCTAACAGATAGGACCTATCTTTACGGGTTGGCATGCAAAGACAAACTCACAACATGATGCTTGCTGAATTTTTTTTTTTTAATATGGCAATTAAATGCAATAACTAAAAGAAAATTTTCCTAGATGCAACACAACTGACAGTTCCTACCTACAACCATGCTCTGATACCAAAAATGATGCAATACGATGCAGGTGGGCAGGAAATCAGTAGTTCAATTATACCAGCAATGTTTCACTATAATTTAAAAGTTTCAGGTAGGAAATTTCGTTCAAGCCATCAACAGGGAATAATGGATTTTAAAAGAAAACTATTAGCATTGAGCAATCCTATCTTGATTCCAAAAATTAAAATAAACAATGCTTTAATTAAACGGCAAGAGTCCGTCCTGCAATATCAAGAACTAATAAACTTAACAGGTAGGTGGGGACGCACAACCTCGCGATGGTGGACAGCAGTCGGCACAAATAAGATACTGGAGATCCGATTAGTAGAATTACAATGACTACCCTACTGGGAGGAGACGTACCTACTGAGGATCACGTTTGGCCTCAGGAACTCGAATCGAACAGGAACTCCGAAAATGGTGATCAAATATTCAGGAGCCGTCAGCATCCTCACTCGAACCCGTGATCAGCGTCCGAGTCAACCATTCAGCCATGTGACCATGCAGGCATGATGAGCTTGAGCACGGGGCGGGGTCGGGGAGGAGGGTTAGAATCGGGTCGGGCTCGAGTGGCGGCTGAAGATTCGATGGGGAGGAGAAAAGGGTGGGGTGGGGTCGGGTCGGGTCAGGTCTGGGGATTGGGTCACGGGTGAGAAGAGAGGGGGGGTTTCGGGTCTAAGAGATGGGAGCGGGATCGGGGTTGGGCGCACAGTAGGAGGAGGGGGGAATGGGTCGGGGCTCGAGTTTGGCGCGACAGAGGAGGCGGAGGGAAGGGGGTCGGGGCCTGAGGCTCGGCAGGGGAAGGCGGAGGGAGGGAAACGGGCCGGGGATCGGGCCTGGGCGCGGGTCGGCGGGCGGAGAAGAGGCGGAGGGAATAGGGCTGCGGATGGGAGCTGGGGTCGGGCGGCAGGGTAGCGGGGAGGAGGGAGGTGGCGGTCGGGTCAAGGCGGCAACACAGGGAGAAGGGTGTGAGGCCGGGTCGGGCGGCAGCACAGGGAGAAGGGGCAGGGCCGGGTTGGGAGGCAGCGCAGGGAGAAGGGGGGCAGCTGCAGGCGGGGAAAGGGAGGTAAGACATACTAGGGTTTCACACCTCTAGTTCTGACCTAGGGTTTCACACACCTAGGGGTTTGGGCTTGGGTTTCACACGCCTCACCCTGGATTCTCCCAACACGCATATAGAGGAAAACAAAATTTTATTATTCATTCAGTGCCTCTAAAAGAACAAGAGGGGTCCTTTATATAGGCTTACAATGACTAGCCCAAGTAGCCGACAGACGAGATGGGACTAAACTCAAAGCAGGAAATAATAAAAAACAAAATAAACGCAAACAACTGGAGTCGGCTCTGCTTAGCCGATCACAACCACAAGCTCAGATGGTGCCTCCTGCGTTGGTACCTGCGCCATGGGCTCGACTTAATGTAGATGTCTGCATCAACCATCCACATGGGGGTCATTAAGGTGTCTCTTCTATCCAAGGCTTTTTAAGGCATACCTTTAAGAACAATAACTCTAGAAGGTTACCTGGGGACTATCTTATGCTTATGAGCCATATTCATAAATGAATATGCATGTAAGTAAGCCACTGCATAACCGAGTAACCATGTTATTATCATGCCTATATCGCATGGATTTTAAGGCATGCCTCTAATAATTGGACCTCCTAAAAGCCTATAGCGAGGAGCTTACATGCAAGATTCTAAAAAGCGCTAGGCGTTAGTCGGGCGGTGGGGGGCCGCCTAGCGCCTAGACGGGGCCTAGGCGTTTAGCCTTTTTTTAATTATTTTAATTATTATTTTGATATTATATAATATATTTATGTTTAAACATTAATATAAGTTCAAAATTATCTCAAACCATTATTTTAAATAACAAGTATAAAACCATAATTCAAGATTGAGTGATTAACAAGAACAAAAGCAAACATGGTCCGCCTGGCCAGCCTCAGCCCGCCGGACCGTCTAACCAGCCTCAGCTCGCCTGGCCAGCCTGATCCCGCCTAGGCGGCCGCCTTGCCCCACCTAGCTCCGCCTGCGAGCTTGGCCGCTTTTCTAGATCGCCTAGGGCCTATGCGAGGCGGTGGGGGGCCGCCTAGCTCCTAGGCGGCCGCTTTTTAGAACACTGCTTACATGTGAACTTCATCTAACACGAGTGCCTAGGCAGATACCCAACCTTTTTCAAAAATAAAAAAGAATACACTCGCTAAAATTAAGGATATTGCTCACAGATCAAATCTGAGAGATTCAATATAATTAGCAATCGAAGGAACTTTGAAACAACCAGACACTTCAAGCAAACCTATTATTTCATAGATATCTCCTTAAAATCCTCATGGTCATTAAATGTATTCTTCATAAGTTGCTTTTACCAAATTACTATAACCATAAAGACCTATACCAACTAAATTAGTTTAGATTTATGAATTCTTCAACGTTGTTCATTCCTTTTAAAGTTCCATCCCCTAACATTCCAGCATATCCAGTCCTTGCAACTTCCCCCTATTCTTCACCACCACTTTTGTGGCCCTTTAACACAAAATCAAGCCCCTCTTCCAACGAGACCTCCTCATATCTCCATTTCACATGTCCATAGAAATCAAATTGATTCTCCACCACAAAACAGTTATGAAGGTTCTACATTTCTTCCACTACTGCCAAATTTACTTAAACATCAAACTAGTTTTACACACCTTATGTGCTTGAACATTTTCATTGCCCAGCATACTAAATATAAAACACACTTCCTAACCTTAGTCATTTCATCTTCACTAATTAATCTTGTTTGCTTTAACAATAAACAAATGTTGCAAACCCGCATGCAAAAGGAGTTTGTGATATTTAACCTTTGACTCACATATGGGATGCACATGTGCATGTTCGACCGCATTTGACTACTATGACAGCCTAATTCAATAGGCCTTACACGTAGACCAATGACGAAAGGGAAATGGAATGAAAAATACATGTGCTAGAAAAAGGTCTCCTAGAAGATCCAAATCTTTTCAAGTCGATTTTCCTGAAGAAGTTCTATATTATTACAAGTTCCTAAAACAAGGCTAGAAATTCAATGGACACATCTTGCAGGAGATGGGAACTACTGCCAATATTCTTGTTTACTGTAGTCTAATACATGGGTTTGAGTACAAATTGTAAAATCTATTGGCATTCGTTAAATTAGACTAGAAAACCCTTTAGATTTACTTATGCAGTAGATTAGGTTTGGAATGGGTAAGATAAATTGGGCTTTGTCATATTCTATGGAGGTCCATCTAGGGAAGAGGAATAGTCAAATGTTTGAGAGAAGAAAGAGATGTATGATCAGTTTAGATAGAAGCAAAAGGAGTAATTGACTATGCACCTCACTTCTAGTTGAATTTTGATGGTTGATAGGGCTTTTCGAAGGAACCTCAATTATTCTTTTGGATGTCAAGCCTTCACTATATCTCATATACACGGGCCAAATATTCACTTCCCTGTTCCCTCTAAGTATTACTAATTATTATGTCTTTTAATTCTAATAAGTTGAAATATAAACAACCACTAAACACAACAAGTATTACAAAACAAAGTGTTTGCATAAAGTTAGAATTAGTTATAATGCAAGGAATATATTTTAAAGTCGCGGCATTTTTTTCCAACTTTTTACTCATTATTACAGTTATTACATTGTCAAATTAATGGTACTCTTAAAACTATTACAGAGCTTTAATATAGCCCAACTCTAGAGCAGCTGAAACTCATTCTAATATGAATGGGGAAAGAAAGGTTAGACGGCTCACCTTTGATGGTGTGTTGTCGCTACTCTCACTCTTCTCCTTATTGCCTCCAAATATACCATATATTCGGAAAGGCTTCCTTAAATGTGACTGTTCTCTACAAGGCCATGATAAAGATGGTGCAGTACTTAAACTACTTTTTGCACTTAGACTATGATCTGAAAGAAAACATGAACATATAGTCACAATTGATAATGAAAATGTGCACGAGCAAATAAAGCAGCAATATGGACTCCTATTTGGTTAAAAATACAATATCAACATGTTTTTACCTGCAGACATAGTTATGATGTGCCATAGAAAGAAGTAGTAACTTGTACATACAGCTAGAGAAATGGATTCGAGTGTATGCTTCTTTTATTCATTTCAAATGGATAGAAAGTGGCAGGGGCAGATCAGAGATGCATATACAAAGATGCATGCACAGAGGCATCCTCACTCACATGCACATGCACATGCACACCCTAACAAAAAATATATACCTGCTTGTGCATAGGGGCAAATACATAAACATAACCACGTGCAAACAATCATATCTAGACACCTGCATACAGTAGGCACACAGGTATGCAAACGTGTATCGCCATCCACATGATTGCACATTGTTCCGGGATCCAGAGTAGCTCAGGCTAGACTATCTATAAAGTGTGCAGTATCTACGATTACCTCCGGTATAAGATATGCCATCTTAAGTCAAGATGGAACTGCTAAAATAAGACAATCTCACTACAGTTGGAGGGCTAGGCACGTCTAACATGGGGCTAATTTAGACCATTCAAGCATAAATCCTCCTTTGTCATATCAACTTGCACGCATAAAAACAAGCCCAAACAAAATTTTGTGCACATTTAAGGTTTCATTATCAGTCAACTCACCTTGTCTACTTAATACATCAAAAGAACAATGCTAGGGTTTCATGAAATTTCCCTAAAAAGTATTCAAATCTCACATATTTCACTCTCATTTCTAAGCCTGACTTCATGCAATAAAGAATAACGAGCGTCCTTAATGAAAATTTCAAACTATCATAAGTACATCTAAAACCTCCGTCTCATTTTGGGCGACTAACAAAGAGTAGAATTGTTAAACGTCATCATCATAGGTCTTCTCTGAGTTAAAATTCAAAAATGCGAGGGCTATTGATCATGTAAATGGTCAAAGTATTTGAGGTAACCACAACATAGAAAGGAGGGGTTTCAGCTGCAAACACTTCTAAGTCAGTACCAAAAAAAATTCTTACCATTTGATTGCGTCGTTAAATTCTTTGGTTCTCATGCATATTTTTAAGGTGATATAAAATATTGAGTGCATTTTTGCTGTCGGGCGCCCATTATGCCCCTTTAAATTGCCGACGTTGCTTGCTGTGACTGGGATGGAAGCAAACGTCGCACAAACCAAGCCGGTAGCAAGAATGCACTCTAAAATATGCAATATGGTGTGAGAGAAAAAATAGAAAATAATAGAATAATAAATCAAAACCAAAAGGTCATACATTCTGACCCAACTACATTCACCACGGGTTCACCCGGATAATTAGGTGGTTAGTTTGGACCCAATGCCAGCGCATTGGGTCCAATCAAGCTAAGGGGTTAAGAATTGTTAGCCTCAAGGGTCACCACAATGAGCAAATTCAAGCTAAGGGGTTAAGAATTCGTATTGAAGAAATCTCAAAGAGAGGGAGACAAATCCTTTGGATGGAAATCCATTCACCACTGTGCAAATATTAGGGCCCGTTTGGTTCGCATAAATGATTCTCGGCAAGCAATTCAATTTCCACGAAATTGATTGCCAAGGAAATGGAATTGATTGCCGTTGTTTGGTTCGCAGTAGGGGGAAATCAGGGACCATTCATTTCCATTGCCTAAAACTGTTTGGTTCGTTGGTTCGTACAAATGAGGGTGAAATCACACAATGACAATTAAGCTGCCAGGTCATCTTCCGGGGTAAATGCTTCATTTCCCCCAACCTCGCGAGGAATTCATAATCAATCTCCCTTCTCTAAGCCACTCCTCAGGAATTGATCTCCCCCGCAACGATTTTCGCCCTCATTTCTGCGAACCAAAAGGCCCCTTAATGGGTACCGACCGATCGTCCCAAACTACCAAACAACTAAATCTCACTGAAAATGCTTCAAATCCAATGGGCACCTCTCAAAATTGTGCGCACCCTAAACCCTAGCCAACCATCAAGTGATAAAGGGAGCTTATCATCTTTAGCAAATGCAAGGACTAAAAAAAAACGGAGACCCAGATGGATTAAGAACTCGCAATCCAAACCAAGATCAAGAAATTCAATAACCGACTGAAAACAAATACAGACTCGAGATTCATAAGCCCTAATCGGCGGTGACAGTGGAGAGAGGAAGTACTTACTGAAGGACCCGATGAGGAAGGAGGGGTTTTTCCGATCAACTGGAGCGAGTATGTTGGACAGTTGACAAATCGAAGCGCTCGGGGACGCCATTGAAGGGGAAGCAGGAGAGAGATGGAGAGAGATTTTTAGAGGAGAAGAGAGAGTAGCTGATCTCTTTTGCACGAGCGACGCTGCCCGAAATGAACCGAGAAGTAAAATTTTCCGGTCCAAGCCGGTAGGTCTGCTCATAGTACTTTTTTCTTTTTTTTTTGCTGGACCGGTCAGCTGGTCCATTGGACAGGGCGCTAGAGCCTAGAGCAAGGGCTCAAAGAGGCCCGGAGATCAAAACGGGGGAGGCAGTAAACGCTATTTATATTTATTATTTTCATAATACCGTTAACATGATATCAATGGTCAGGATTCGCACACGCATACAAGACACAACGGCCTTGAGGGAAAGCTCGATACCAACAGCCCGTTGGTTGCTCAGAGTAATTTGAAACTGTGAGAAACTATGGCTCGTGTCGGCTCCTACATTAGATTCAGCCCGTTTTCTCTATATAACATGCTACGGCTAGTCATATAAGCTGACTAGGATCAAAAGGCACTGGATAGATTTAGATCAAGATCTAGAGAGAGAGAGAGAGAGAGAGAGAGAGACCTCTCTCCTATTTGTGAATACGGCTTTCTCATAAATCCTAGTAAAACTCTACTATAAAGATATTAAAAATCTACTATAAAGATGATAAATACATATTCGATGGCATTTAATGGCCATTTGATGTTAATTAGTACTTTTTTTGGAAGGTTAATTAGTGTTCATTCTCTCTAACAAGTGAATCACACCTCAAAGGCGACTGTCCGAGTGCCAACAAGCACGTCACTGCTGAAGGCGGCTGTCTGAGTGCCGACGTGCACGGGCATTTACTAGTATTCAATAACTTCATGTAATCTCAAGAATTGGACATTGTATCGACCTGATCAATGGTCATGCATTGGAAACTTTCTTGGTGCTTGGTGCAAAGGAATTTTTTTTTTTTTTAAGAAATGATCTCCATAACTCCATCTGCTATCGCATTAGTTGTATTTGGTTATGTTATGTCTTCACCAGGGACTACATTCTTTGTTTGAGGAGAGATTGTCATGGAGTCCAAATTGTTTATGCATTTGTGGGTGCCGTCGAACCAATTTTACTTTTCTGTTCGAGTGCCGATAGACACAGGCATTATCACAGCTCAAGAAATATCCACCTTCCTCAAAATATTATCGTTCACGAAATATTATTATCACCCATAAAATATTGTTATCTTTCTCGAAATATTGTTACCGCTCTCGAAATGCTTTGTTGCCACTTTTGGAATGCTATTACCTTCCTTCAAATGTTGTCCCCATTCTCTAAACTTTTTGCGTGCCCTTGGGCACCGGTATTTTTAGTCTCGCAACATTGTGTAAGTTTATGTTTTATCGGATTTCTAACACGCCAAGGGTGCAGGAGGGTGCACGTGAGGCCTGATGCGACCCTGCTGCACAGATCTTGCGTGCAACTACGTCCAACCAATAGGCCAGGCATGCAGATAGGCACGAGCTATCTATACGGGTGTGCACCTGCACGGGCACCCAAACCACATGTTGCTGACAATTAGGGCAGCTGATCTCGATGGTGGACGTTTCGACTAGACTGTTATGACGATCATGACTTTGGCACGGCTTAGCCTGGACACCAACTTCATCAATCATCTAGATCCTTATCCAAAAATAAAGGATCGGATTGGTTGATCTTGTACGCTCGCCAGATGCTCGGTGTATTATCTGATTGACGAATTCTGGACTATTGTGGCTGATGTACGGTGTGCATGTGCCGGCCAAACCAAGTGTATGCTTAGCCTATTGCGTTCATTTTCCAGTAGCAGAGAACGTCCAAAATGTATAGTCTCTATTATGAAATGGTGGTTACATCAGATATGGATGCCCACCGGATATGGATATCTATAATCATGAGATGAGAGATTTACCCCATCTCTATCTTGTTATCAACTTTGTCTATACATAGGGGTTAATGAATACTAAGAGGATTAAGAGTTTTCCCAACATGTTATCAACACGAACGTGAAGCACGACCTTCGAGTTCAGGCCATGCCAACGAGAGAGAAAGCGGAATGGCCATTACGACGACCACGAAAGTTGACCTCTAGCCGACAATGAAAACAAGTTATGAAATGTCAAACTCTCACAAGATACGTCATGACTTTGTATTACCTCTTTGACTCCGGCCAGTCACGCAAAGGATTTCGACCCCATACGGCGAACCCGTAGCTGCAGGTGGCAGCCACGGTCCACACAGCAGCCACGACAACCAAAGCGTTGGCCGGGGTCAAGCCTGACTGGCGACGCCCGATGCTATACACAATGACGACATTTACATGCCCGGCTCCTCCGTGCGCAACTGGACTGGCGTCAAACTTCAGGTGGTGTTTGATGGCGGGCTCCGGGTGTCAAGCGACCGTGACAACCACGATGGTGGCCGGCAACGTCGGTGCGAGAATCGTGGCGACAAGCGCGAACGGCGGTGGCGTGGTTCATTGGTTAGGGTTTCCTTCTTCCCGATTCTATAGGAGAAAAAGGTGAACAGTTTTGATATGATTGGATTTTGGGTTTAAAACCCAATAACAATCATATCAATTTGGTGTTGTTCCGACCCAATTGGTATATTTCCGGGTCCAACCCGACCCGTTGACTTAAGTAGAGACCCAACTGCATAGTGCAACCCCGATCTGACTGGATGACCAACTCGACCCGGCTGCATCAATAACAGACCCGATTATTTATAGCGAAACCCGACCCGCCTATCTTTATATGCATTTACATATATTTGACTGCCTGATTTAATATGCATCGTTTGTTTTAAGCTCTGGTATTTTAAGCCCGGTCTATTGCCAATCCAATCGATCATATATAGATTTTGGGTACCCAAACTGGTCCGGACATCGGAACGGTTCGATTTTATTGTTTTTCACATGTTGTTTATATATTTATATGTTTAAACCCTTAGGGACCAATCTGTTAAATCTGTTTTCACAAATAATAACAGACATGTCCTTAATTATAACAAAATTTATATTATACATAGATCTTATGTTTTTTATTTGTTTCATGTGCATAATGTCATTTTTTTATTAGATGTATCTTAGGTAATTAATACATTTTAGAAAAGTTTGGCAATGCGCATGACGGTTCCATAGAAGTTGCCTACCTTAGTAAGTGATTTCTAAAATGATCCTATTAATACCCAGTATTAATAGGCATAGCTTGTCCATTATACGTCATAATACCATGTTTTCTATAATATGTCTTTATATGCCTACATGATAAATAGGGTAATCATAGTAATGAATATTAGTATCTATTAAATCCTCAGATGTCGAATATTATGAAATTAGACTTCCATGCATTAAACATTAATGAAAGTAATTATCTGAATTGATGAGTAGATAGTATGCTACATCTACAAACAAAGAACTTAGAAAAAGCTCTAGAAAAGAAGAATGAATTGAAGCCATATGAGAAAGCAAAGGCCATAATCTTTCTTTGGCACAACATACATGAAGATCTGAAGAATGAATATATAAATATATGTGATCATATAGATCTCTGGAAGATACTCAAAAAACGTTATGATCATCAGAAATGATTATTTTGCTTGCAGCAAAGAGTGAATGAATAACCCTCAGGTTCCAAGACTTTAAGACAGTGACTGAGTTCAACTCGAAATTGCTCAACATCATCAGTAAATGAAGCTTTGCGAGGAGAAGATAGATGACACCCAAATGATTGATAAAACCCTATCTACTTTGCACCCTAATAACATCATTCTACAAAGGCAATACAGGGGGATAAAGTATCAAAAGTACTTAGAGCTCATAGAAGTCCTCTTGAGTACTGAAGAGCATAATAACCTACTAGTAAAGAACCATAAAACTAGACCCATTGGATTGTTAGCACTGCTAGAAGAAAATGTCAATGATTTATACCGAGGCAGGGGTAGAGGCAAAGGAATGAGAGGTGAAAGATGTGACAAAGGAGGATGCAATAATTACCCTAGAAAAGATAGAAACCACCTTAGCAGATGTAGATACCAAAATCATCCTAAAAGAGGTGATTATTATTGTCCTAGAAAAGACACTTATTTTAAAAACAAATGGATTGCTCCTCCAAATCGAGAAAAAAAAATCCCTCTATACCTAAAGATAAGAGAGATGCATATTTTGAATATGGAAAAGGACACCGGTCCAGAACCTGTCGTGCCAGTAAACATAAAAAAAATAACTATAAAAGTACAGGGATACCTACAGAGATAAATATGAATAAAGAGAACAATGAGTGACCTAAAAAATTCCAGAAGCAAACTAATGCCCTAAAAATATCGTACTTGGAAAGTTCAGACTACTTCGATGAGTTAGATAATGGCATATTAGATCCTCAAACTTTGGATCCCTGAATATTATAGTTTTTATATTCTGTCAAATATTGCTTAGTAGTTTTTTTATATTATGTTGGATATTGCTTTAGTAGTTGTTATGTTCTATTGAAAATTATTTTAGTCACTTTATATTATTATTCTGATTAATATAGTTGGATATTGTGTTAGTAGTTTTATCTATGATTATTCTTATTTTGATATTTATTAATTTAAATAACTTATCGTTTAGGAATGATGACCAACTGCAAAGACATATGCTTCATAGATAGTGCAATAACATATATCATACTAAAACATAAAAAAATCTTTACGAATCTTGAATATAATTTACGTAATAGTGGCTGACCCTACTGACACAGTTACAGGGTTCAAAATAGCTCACATACTTTTACCTAATGGTACTCACTTATTAATCAAGAATGCACTATACTTAAAAAATTTTAGAAAAAATTTACTGAGTTTCAAAGATATATGAGCAAATAGATTTTATTTAGAAACTATGGATGAAATTAATCTAAAATATATCTACATTATATCTAAGAACGGAGAGCAAATATCCATACTAGAAAAGTTTACAACCCTATCATTTGTGTTATATTTTATCCACATTGGGGTTATGGAATCTTATGTCACTCAATTAAACCAGAAGTCCACCAATCATGTAGATTTGATTCGTTGGCATGATAGATTAGGTCATATGCTTAGAAAGATCATTTATAATTCTTGTGGTGATTCCCTTAGCAATCAAAATCTAATTTTTTCTAATGACCACATTTTGTGACCCTTGTTCCCAAAAGAAGTTTATCACTAGACCTTCTTTTCAGAAAATAGAGGAATAATCTCTTACCATCCTGTAGAGGGTTCAAGGTAACATATGTGGTCCTATTCACCCTCCTAGTGATCTATTTAGATATTTTATGATCTTAATAGATACATCTATAAGATGGTCATATGTGAGTCTTCTCTCTACTAGAAATTTAGCATTTGCTAGATTATTATCCTAAATAATCAAACTCAGAGCTAATTTTTCTAATAACCTAATCAAATCTATTTGATTGGATAATATGGTCGAATTCTCTTCTAAAATCTTCAATGATTTTTATGCATCCATCGGAATAGAGGTTGAATATTTTGTCCCCCGTGTTCATATCCAGAATGATCTTGTTGAATCTTTTATTAAGTGTTTATGGTTAATAGCTAGACCATTACTCTTACAATCCAAACTCCTAATATCTGTGTGAGGGCATTCTATCTTGCATGCTACTAATCTTGTTAGACTTTGGCTTACTTCATACCAAATTTTTTTTTGCGCAACTTGTGTCAGGTATCTAGCCAAATATATCTTATCTTAGAAAGTTTGGATGTGCTGTGCAGGTCATTTCCCCCTAATAGATCTATGATGTGTTCCCAATGTAGATTTGGGATTTATATCGATTTTGACTCACCTTCAATCATAAGATTTTTAGAACTCTTAACTAGTGATCTATTTATTGCTAAATTTACAGATTGTCAGCTCGATAAGACAATCTTCTTACCGTTAGGATGAGATAAAAAAGTTTCTAGGCAACGACCTGTTCTCGAAGAACATTATAAATTATTATGGAATACTTCCACTATGTCTCATCTAGATATCAGATCTCCCCAATACGAGTTAGAAGTAAAAAGGATCTTATAATTGTTAGATATTATAAACCAATTACCTAATACCTTTAATGATGCAACTAATGTAACTAAGTCATTTGTTTCAGTCAAGAATGTACCTTTGAGAATTAATATTCCAACTCCTACTAATAAAACTGAAGCACGTTAAAAACGTGGCGCACCTATAGGTTCCAAAGATTTAATTCTCCAAAAGAGAAAACAGAATGATAAATTATGCCTAAACCTCCAAAAGAATTTGAGGTTCCAGAAGTACCTAGTCATAATACTCTAAAAGAGATTATGGACCATATTTTTTTAGAATAAAATATTTTCCAATAACCAAATTTTTCTCAAACTCCTGAAGAGGTCCTCGTAGAGATTATGGATAAGGTACCGGTACCAAATAATGAGACCTCAATATTCCATATGAGGGTGAAATTTGAGACTGAAAGAAAATAGCCATTAATGATATATTTACATATAAAGCAGGTACTGAAATATCAAAGGGCAATGATGAAGATACTAAACCACATAATATATATGAATATCGACATAGAACTGATTAGCCAAAATGGAGAAAAGTTATTCAAGCTGAACTTGAATCTCTCAAGAAATATGGGGTATTTGGACCTATAGTACAAACACTAGATAACGTAAATCATATTGGTTTCAAATATGTGTTATTAAGAAAAAAAAATAAAAAGAATAAAATCGTTAGATATAAGGCAAGGCTTATAACCCAGCTATTTCTCTAGAAATTCAGGATAGATTATGAAGAAACATATTCCTATGTTATATATATAGTTACGTTTAGATATCTCATCAGTCTCACAGTTTTCTAAAAACTAAAGATGAAACTAATAAATGTCATAACGACATACCTATATAGAAATCTAGACACATATTTATATGAAGGTCCTAAAAAGATTCAACTTTTTAGATGCAATATCAAAAAGTACGTAGTCGATAAAACTAAGACAAGCACTGTACGGGCTAAAGCAATCTAAAAGAATATGATACAATTGTCTTAGTGGATACATATCTAGGGAAGGTTATTAGAATAATCCCATATACGTATGAGTTTTTATAAAGAAATTCAAAATTGATTTACAATAATTACAGTTTATGTAGATGACTAAACTTGATCGAAACTCTTGAAGAGCTTAAGAAAACTTCTGATTATCTAAAAAAGGAGTTTGAAATGAAAGAACTTAGTGATACCAAGTTTTGCCTTGGCCTGCAGATCGAGCGTAGCTCTAGTGGGATTTTAGTACATTAATCTTTATATATTGAAAATATGTTAAAAAAATTTAATATGAATAAATGTCAGACACTAAGCACTCCTATGATAGTTAGACCTCTTGATATTCAGAAAGATCCATTCAGACCTAAAAAGAAACATGAAAATATTCTTGAATCTAAAAAATCTTATTTAAGTGATATTGGTTCTTTACTGTATTTAGCTCAATTTACTAGACCTCACTTTATAGAAAATCTGGTCCAAATTTAAAATTATATTTTTCTAGATTTTTGGGTATTTTTTTAGATTTTTTAAGCATCAAACAGTTAGTTTCAAAGCATGTAGCCATTTTGGGGGGGGGGGGGGCATAGTGGGGATTTTGCCTAAAATTATAGTAGTTGGGGACAACTTTTGACCGGCTTAAAAGATTTAATCGGACGGTTCGTTTTTATTTAATCTGATGGCCTATATTTCTGTAGACCTCGGTCGTACCCTCTAGCAATTCCCGAGCGAGCCAAGAAATCGGACGAGCGTCGGATCCCTTTTTCAAATCTGACGAGGCTTAGGCGAGGCCGTTGGACGGGTGGACAACGGATTTATCGCCGCATCTGATGAAACGAATGCCTCAACCGAGGTCATTGGAGATGCACTAAAGACACATAATTGCCCCTTTCACCCAAAACCCTCAGGCCCGTGAACTCTCTCATCTTAAACCTCTTCAGCCAACGCACTGAACTGTGACCTAGAAGAGACCCCCATCGGTGAAACTCTATCCTTGCCCCCCATGCTTCATTAACTGTGATGAGACCTTAATGGTATCTCCCGATCTTCGAGAACCTGTTATCCCCAGCCTCTGACCCTCCTTGGTCGACTTATAATGACTGTCTGTACCGACCCCGGTACTAGCTCGCTATGCCAGTGTGGAGCCACCACTGCTCATCTCCTCACCGACCCATCCTCTTCAGAACAGACATCTAGGGACCGAACGTTGAGTGCTGCTCCATCGGCTTCGAAGGAACTGACCCACCTCCGACTCCACCCCCGCCCACCTGCATACCATCAATGCCCCTTGTCTCGATCTCTGTTGTGGCCGATGATGAACTACTGGAACTACCGACCTCCTTTGTCTTCACTGGCTTGCTAGGACATTGGTGAAGAAGATGCCCCACCCTACCACATGAGGATCAAATATGCAGAATATTCTCATAGACAAAAGGTAGGAAGAAACATACATTGCTATCTTCCGTGCCGACCTTTGTACCAGGAGGCAGACTCTTTGTCGGGTCCAATTCAAGACATACCCGAACAAACAGTTCCCAAGATCCTTCCAACTGTGGGGGAAAATCTTCGTGCCGACCCGAAGACCTCGCCTCACCAGTCAATTGAGGTTGAAGTTGAAGAGCGTTGTTTGATCTGTCGTTTGGAGTTGGATCTCACAAGATGCAAACAGAGAAAATTGGACAAGGGAGATGTGATCTCGGAGTTCAGCCGAAGCCTACGTCTCCGTGCTATAGGGAGCAACCCGAATTCACTAACACTTTGATTAAAGGGACATCGACAGGCCGAGTGTCACTGAAGTCTCTCTGATCTCTTCGAGGACAAGAAGAAGATCGAGGAGAGTTGAAGGTTGAGAGGGTTGGAACTTCCAGATCTCTGATTTCTGAAATCAGATATCAGATGATGATGGCATTGATCTTCCTTTCTGGATTTTCTCTCTGGATCTGAAATCGGATCCTTTTACATTCGAAGGCTCTGCTATTTATAGGATTCTCTGGTGGTAAATGGCGGTTTCTGCTGCAGCATCTGTGGATCCTCCAGGTAAAGCTGGTGGGCCCCGTTACCGTCTCCTGGGGGATTCCACAGGCTATTGGGCCCACCAGGCAGGGCCGGTGGGTCCCACGATAGTCTTCGTGGGCCCACCAAGCAGGGCCGGTGGGTCCCGCTGTAGTCCTCGTGGGCCCACCAGGCAGGGCCGGTGGGTCCCGCTGTAGTCTTCGTGGGCCCACCAGGCAGGGCCGGTGGGTCCCGCTGTAGTCTTCGTGGGCCCACCAGACAGGGCCGGTGGGTCCCGCTGCTTGCAGACTTCTTGCCAAAATTTGCACCCACAGTTACCCCCTCCAAGTTAGCTAAGAGGCCTCCTTGGCTGACTTGGATTCGTGGTGCAAAGCTAACGACCCCTGTCAAAAGGAACTCTGTCGAAATGTTAGCGAACAAATAGACTGATCGGTCAAATTTGACCGATCGGTCAAACTTAACCGATCGGTTAAACTTGACCGATCGGTCAATTTTGACCGATCGGTCGAATTCAACCGGTCAAGGTTGGAGTGATCGGTCCAAAAACATAGTTTTTTGACCGATCCAGTAGAAAATCGACCGATCGGTTGATTTTGACCGATCGGTTGATTTTGACCGATCGATCAAGTTTGACCGATCGGTTAAAATCAGCCGATCAAGGTTAGTTTTTTGACCGATCCAGTAGAAAATCGACCGATCGGTTGATTTTGACCGATCGGTCAAGTTTGACCGATCGATCAAGTTTGACCGATCGGTTAAAATCAGCCGGTCAAGGTTTCGGTGATCGGCAAAAAACACAAGTTTTTTGCCTGATCCAGTAGAAAATCGACCGATCGGTTGATTTTGACCGATCGGTCAAGTTTGACCGATCGGTTAAAATCAGCCGGTCAAGGTTTGGGTGATCGGCAAAAAACACAAGTTTTTTGCCTGATCCAGTAGAAAATCGACCGATCAGTTGGTTTTGACCGATCGGTCAAGCTTGATCGATCGGTTAAAATCAGCCGGTCAAGGTTTCGGTGATCGGCAAAAAACACAAGTTTTTTGCCTGATCCAGTAGAAAATCGACCGATCGGTTAGTTTTGACCGATCGGTCAAGTTTGACCGATCGGTTAAAATCAGCCGGTCAAGGTTTCGGTGATCGGCAAAAAACACAAGTTTTTTGCCTGATCCAGTAGAAAATCGACCGATCGGTTGGTTTTGACCGATCGGTCAAGTTTGACCGATCGGTTAAAATCAGCCGGTCAAGGTTTCGGTGATCGGCAAAAAACACAAGTTTTTTGCCTGATCCAGTAGAAAATCGACCGATCGGATGGTTTTGACCGATCGGTCAAGTTTGACCGATCGATTAAAATCAGCCGGTCAAGGTTTCCGTGATCGGCAAAAAACACAAGTTTTTTGCCTGATCCAGTAGAAAATCGACCGATCGGTTGGTTTTGACCGATCGGTCAAGTTTGACCGATCGGTTAAAATCAGCCGGTCAAGATTTGAGGGATAAGGCGAAAGAGCCTGTTTTTTCGCCTGATCCTCTGGTAAATTACCCACCATCCCGCAGGTTGATCGGACAAAATACTTGTGCAACGGGTTGAATGCTCAGGCCCAGTGGTTTGGTAGAGTCAGTGGTTCGCTTGAACCGGTGGTTCGCTTGAACCGGTGGTTCTGTTGAACCGGTGATCCGTCCAGTTCGACGTTTCGTCTGGTCCTGACTGTTCACCTGGTTTTGCGTTTGCTACGGATAGATGCCACGTGTACCTGCAAAAACACGCGATTTGATATGGTGATGACACGTGTCATCTCGATTTGTGCGCCTTATTCCCTCAGGATACTTAAGCTCTCTCAGGCTGTCATTTTTGCCTCACGCTTTCAAAAATTTTCGAAAGTCCAGACTCTTTTGCTCCCAATTTCTTGTTCTTTGCTCTCGCTTGATCGGTCAGATGGCCTCCTCCGGCAGTTCAAAGAAGTCAGGTGCGCTTCCTTCGAAGAGGAAAGGGAAAGAGATCGCTGAGGCTTCATCTCCTCCGAAAGGACGTGGCAAAGGCAAAGCGGTCCTTGCCGAACTTGGACAGCTGGGTAAAAGACATCAAGGAGTAGGATTTGCTTCAGCGCCATCGAGGCCAGAGTACATCCCCAAGGCAAAATTTGTTCTGGGCCCGCTAATGTCTCTGACAGAGGAACCGGAGTACGTATACAATACCGGTGGCCAATTCACGGATGCGAAGAGAAAGAAATGGCAGACACTGCTCGCTTGTTTCACAGAAGGGAAGGTTCGGCCTTCGCTCCTGAGTATCCAGTCTGCGTTTGGCATCGACAAGAAAACGATCTTCACCAACTTCGCCAGTAAGGAGCAGGTCATGGGAACCATCGTGACTATCGGCCAACTCAACTACGGTCTGCACCTTCCGTTGCCACCCTTTGCCGCGAGGTTATTGAACACCTCCGGCCTTTGCCCCGGGCAGGTCACTAGGACTTTCAAGAAGATCTGAAGGCATGTTACTCCAGCATACCAGAGGATGAAGTTGCCCGGATCGAGCTTGGATATTTTTTCTATCATTATCGATGGGCTTGGAGGAAGGACAGTCCGTTCTTCAACCTGACCGGCGTATCTGCACTGCGCCCACTTACTAATACAGTCGCTTCGGACAAGCTATACACCGATTGGCCCATATCGGTTTTTGGTGCATGGACTCCCCTCTCCGTACCCGAGACCCCCCGGAGCGAAGTGCACGATGAAGTGAAGATGTACTGCGAGGGAGGCGTCTTTGCTTGGACTTCGGAGAGGGTGGGAGCCATTGATAACTTGTTCTTAGAGTTAACTTGCGGCACCCGATCGTGGAAGCAGTTTTCGAACTGCCCGGTCAGGTACGGCAATGCTAATCTCCTTCATCGGCTACAGGCTCGATATGAAGACAATGAAGTCTTGCACTCCGACTACGAGGAGGACCCTCAGTCGGGTAAGATCATCAGGAAGATTCGTGCTGAGAAGAAGGCTTACAGTGTGAGGCATCGACTGCCTACCGCGGAGGAGAAGCTGGAGATTCAACGAGGCCCAGCAAAGAAGAAGAGGAAAACCCTTATCAAGCAGAAGGATGACGGGGACCAAAAGAAGGAAGAAGATGAAGAAGAGGAAGAGGAAAAGAAAAAAGACGAGGAGGAAGAAGAAACTGAAAATGACAGTAATGACAACGGCGGCAATGACGAGGATGAGGAAGATGGGGGTGGTGAGGATGATCTTCCTCCCACCCCCACTGGTGGAGATGGTGGGAATGGGGGAGGTGAGGAAGAAATTCCTCCCACCCCCACTGGTGGTGAAGAGGACAAAGACTCTATTCCTATCCCTATCGACGAGGCTAAGGCCCGTCGCATGGAAGGGGTGCTGGATGCAGAAGGCGACGGCCACAAGGTGGTTCCCGCCTATCATTTCGAAGAGTTGAAGAAGCGCCCGATGCGCTTGAAAATAAAATTCTCGGGGAGTGGTGGGGTTGGAAGCAACCCCACGCCCCTCGATCAAATCCCTCCTGAGGTTCCTCGTCTCGAAGGAGCGACTACGAGTGGGGGTTTGGAGGTTGAGCAACCTCCACCCCCCTCGCACTCTCTGGCTGAGGAGGTAGCTGCTATCGTTGCGGGGCTCGCTCAGCCAAGCGGGCCACAAGAGGAAGGGGGAGTCTCACCTCCTCAGGGTGCTTCGTCTCCTACTCACTTGGAGAGGGAGAGCCGTGTGGGTGATGGGGCTCCTCAACCCCAACCAGAGCCAACTCCCACCAAGGAGAAGTCGACCCCTCGGGGTAAGAGCTCCGATCGTGGAAAGGGAAAGGCTCCTCGAGTCGATGTCTCAGGTATCTATAGTAACTTGCCTTGATTATCTTGTCTTTGAAGTTTGAAAATATTCTAACTCTTTTGAACTTCTGTTTGATTTGCAGGGACTCCTGCAGGCATGACTCCAATTTTGAAAGATTTGGGTGAGGTTGACATCAACCATCCAACTCCTGTGATCCGGCAGCTCTGCAACCTTCCGGGGGCCCCGATCGAGGAAGCCTTTCATAGGCTCGAAGTGGTGGTAAGTGCTCCAGCTTGAATTGTCTTTCGAGTTGAATCTTTTTATATACTTCTCACTTTTTGTTTGTTCGCAGAACTCAGCGGTTCTGAAATTCGGCACGAAGCTCTTCAAGAAGTACGGAGAGCGAGAGGCTTCATCTGAAGTTTCTCGCCTAACGGCTGAATTGGAAGCTGCCCACGAGGAAAAAGATAAGCTGATGGAGCTTCTATCCTCTAAGAAGGAGGCCTTGAAGGCTAAGATTGAGGCCCTTCGTAAGGAGAAATTGGAGAGCCAGGGATGGAAAAGTGGTTACGTAGCTCGGGGTCACGAGCTTGAAGAATTAAAGAATCGATTCTTTAAGATCGAGAACTTGGGCTTCGATCGTGTGGCTCGGATAAAGGAGCTGGAGGCTCAACTTGCTGCGAAGGATGCCGCTTCAGCAGCTAAGGAGGAAACCCTCAAGAAGGAGTTGGAGCATGCGCAGGCCGAGTGCAAGAGCTACAGGGAAACAGCCGAGAAGGCGGCGGAAGCACTCAGGGTCCACACTGCTAGTGTCCGATCTTCTAAGGCTTCAGTGGCGAGCAAAGCTCGTGGTGGATCCGAAGGAGAGAAGTCGCGTGCGCCAAGTGTGGCCAAACCCTGATGTACTTCTACCTTTCTTTTTTGCTGTTGTACTTGTAAACTCTTGATATATAACATCTCACTCCTGTACTTGGCAAATTTTTGATAATAGAAATCTTTTTGATGTTTGAAAGTTGGATGTCTCTTGAGTTGAATGTCTTCGAATATCAGGTTCTGGATAGCATTTGAATAGATACTCTTTTGAATGTAAGGGGTCGAGTCGCAACTCGATTATCCAAACTTTTAACTTTGAAAATTGAATTTGAATTCGTGTAATATTCGAATGTGAGGGGCTGAGTCGAAACTCAAGCACCCAAACCTGTTAGACGATATCGATTGATTGAAATTGAATATTGAAATTGAAGGTCAGTTTAACATTTGTAAGTAAGGGGTAGTGTCGCAACACAAACTCCTCAACTTGTTAAACCGACTAGTGACTTGAAGGTTGCTTTGAATGACAACCTGAAATAGTTTTAACATTTGCCAATAAGGGGTTGAGTCGCAACTTTAACACCCAAACTTGTTAAAAGACCTGGTAACTTGAATATGGATAATTTGAAACAGCTTCTGAACTTGAATTGAAAAGCTGAACACTTGCACCTTTGAACATTTGAAAAAGAACTTTATTCGTCATAGAATTTACATCGTGGATAGAACAATTTGAGGTGTCTAGAATTCCAAGCTCGTGGCAATCTATTTCCTTCTGGTGAGATCAATCGATAAGAGCCTTTGCCTCCTACTGATTCGACGATGTATGGACCTTTCCAGTTGGGAGCAAGTTTACCACTACTGTATTCCTTTGTGTTGTAGAAAACTGCTCTGAGGACCAGACTACCAATTGGGAATTGCCTTTTGTAAACTTTCTCATCGTAGGCTCGTTTGATCTTCTGCTGGTACTTGGCCACACGAAGGGAGGCTTGATCTCGTAGTTCTTCAGAGAAGTCCAGATCATTGATCCGAAGCTCTTCGTTGATTCCTTCCTCAACTGCCCTGGTCTTCAGAGTACTTGATATGTTTTATGTTGGGAGTACTGCTTCCGATCCATATGTTAGACGAAAGGGTGAGAACCATGTTGATCTTCTCGGAGTTGTGTGATACCCCCAAAGGACTTCAGGTAGCACCTGCTCCCATAATCCTTTCTTGTCGTTGAGTTTCTTCTTGAGTATACCAAGAATAGCTCTATTTGAGGCTTCAGCTTGACCATTGCATTGAGGATATCTTGGAGTTGAATAGAAAAGCTTGATTCCGTTGTTCAGACAGAACTCACGGAACTTGTCAGAGTCGAATTGAGCTCCATTGTCAGCAACAAGAACTTGAGGTGTGCCAAACCTTGAGAAGATATTATGTCGAATGAACTTGATCACTTCATCATCGGTCTCCCGGAAGAGGGGTACAGCTTCGATCCATTTGGTGAAGTAATCGGTGGCTAGCAATAGATATTTCTTCTTGCTAGGAGTTAGAGGAAAAGGACCCAAGAAATCAAACCCCCATTGATGGAAAGGCCACGGACTCGACAATTGGTGAAGCTCATCTGTAGGGAGAAGGATGGCTCGGGCGTGTCGTTGGCATGGCTCGCATCTTTGAACAACTTGCTGAGCATCCCTTGCCATTGTAGGCCAGTAGTAACCTTGTAGCTTTGTCTTGGCTTCAAGAGATCTTCCTCCCGAATGATTTCCACAAGCTCCAGAGTGGATATCAATCAGGATTGCCTTTGCTTGTTCGGGACTAAGGCACTTGAGCATCACCCCGTTGTGAGATTTGAAGTATAGGTCTTCTCCTTGCATGATAAAGCATGGGAGTTTCCTTTGAAGTCTTCGGGCTTGATTGGAGCCTTCTGGTACTTTGCCATATTTGAAGAAGTCAAAAATTGACTGCCTCCAATCTTCAAATTCATTTGCAGTAGTAAGATTCAACATTAATTGATCTCCACCCCCATATCTCTTTGTAGTAGCAAGGATCTGTTGATCGGTGATGGTCTTGGGCACTTCTTGATAATCGATCTGTATTTGCCTTCCTCCGAGTGAGTCTCTAAGAACTGAGGCAGCATTGACTAAGGCATCTGCTTCTCGGTTCTCTGCTCTTGGGATTTGAATGAATTCAGTATTAGTAAAACGTTATTGAAGACGTCGTACTAAGGCCAAATAGATTTGCATTCTTTCTTCTCGAGCTGTATATTCTCCATTGATTTGCCTTATGATCAGCTGGGAATCGCTGTAGACGATGATTCGATCTACCCCCAGGGATTCAGCCATTTCGAGTCCGGAAATAAGTGCTTCGTATTCGACTTCGTTGTTGGTGGCATTGAATCCGAGGAGAGTGGCCTTCTGGAGATGATCAAGTTCAGGGGATACCAAGACTATCCCAGTTCCCGAACCGATCGCACTTGAAGCTCCATCAGTGTAAAGCTTCCATGGAGGAGTTGCAGTAATAGCCTCGAGACTTGGATCAATTTTTGTTGCAAGATTGATTGGAGGATTATCCTCATCTTCTAAGCGCATGTCGATATCTTCTTCCCAAGTGATGGGGTCTTCAACTGGAAAGTCAGCTAGAAAATCAGCAACAGCTTGACCTTTGATAGAAGTGCGAGATTCGAACTGAATCCCTAGAGCACTCATTTCGATCACCCATTTGGTCATTCGACCAGCTCGACCAGCTTTGTCAACGATATCTTTGAGCGGGTGTTCTGAAATGACAGTGATCTGGTGGGAGACGAAGTAAGGTTGGAGACGACGCGATGCAGTGAGCAAGGCCAGGATGACCTTCTCAGTTTTAGAGTAGCGAGTTTCAGCCGGAAGAAGAGTATGACTGATGTAATAAATTGGATGTTCAATGCCTTCTCTTCTACTAACAAGGACCGCACTGATTGCTTGATCAGTTACGGCGAGATAGAGCCACAAGTCTTCTTTGGGAAGAGGAGCCGTTAGGATGGGAGCTTGCACCAGATATTTCTTGATGCCTTGGAAAGCTTCTTCACAAATTGGACTCCATCCCGATGTATCCGCCTTTCGCAACTTGTCAAACAGAGGCTTGCATTTGTCGGAAGACTTTGAGATGAACCGATTGAGAGCAGCAAGTCTTCCAGTGAGACGCTGCACTTCCTTCCGATTAGTAGGTGATGGCATGTCGAGGATGGCTCGAATTTGATCGGGATTGACTTCAATGCCCCTCTTGGTCACAAGATGACCCAGGAATTTGCCAAATTGAACTCCGAAAGCGCACTTGGCCGGATTGAGCTTCATACGATACTTTCGAAGGACTTGAAAGGTTTCCGCCCGATCGGATAGATGCTTTCCTCTACTGAAGCTCTTGGTAAGGAGATCATCGACGTATACTTCAACGTTGCGACCGATCTGATCTTCGAACATCTTCGTGACTAACCTTTGATAAGTGGAACCGGCATTTTTGAGGCCGAATGACATTACATTGTAGCAGTAGAGACCTCGGCTAGTCACAAAACATGTCTTCTCTTAATCATCAGCGTGAAGAGGAATTTGATTGTACCCAGAGTATCCATCCATGAAAGACAATAGCTCGTGGCCAGCAGTGGCATCGACGAGTCTATCTATCCTTGGCATGGGGAATGGATCTTTGGGACAAGCTTTGTTGAGATTGGTGAAGTCGATACAGACTCTGACCTTCCCATTCTTCTTTGGAACATCAACTATGTTAGAGATCCAAGTAGGATACTCTACTTCACGGATGAAGCCTACTGCGAGTAGCTTGGTGATCTCTTCTTGAACGGCAATTTGTAGCTCTGGTCGGATGGTGCGCGGCTTTTGCTTGACAGGCTTCACCTCTTCCTTGATCGCGAGTCGGTGACAAGCGTCATCTGGATTGATCCCAGGCATGTCTTCAAAGCACCAAGCGAAGACGTCGATATTGGACTGGAGGAAAGATACCATGTCTCGCGCTTCTGCGTCGCTAAGACTGGTACCAATGAAAGTTTGTCGATGGAGATCTTCGCAGCCGATGTTGATTGGGATGATTTCTTCAATTGAAGGTGATGCTTCCCATTCGATTGGTGGGGGTTCGGTCAGCGGAATCTCCTTTGATTGCTATTTGGAAGGACCAGCTTCGTCTCGCGGCCGCTTTGGAGGAGCAATATTGATCTTACGATCAGTTTTTGCAGCAGCGGCTTCATAAGACCTTCCAGCTTGCTGATCGCCTCGAAGACAGACAATGCCTTCTCTCGTTGCAAACTTGAGTAGTTGGTGGTAAAAAGAGGAGATGGCATTGATCTGGTGGAGGAATGGTCGCCCGAGAATGGCGTTGTAGCTGGATACTCCTTCGACAATTGCAAACCTCACCGAGACTCGAGTCTCTCGGCTGAGATCGAGAGTGAATCTCGATTCGCCCACCGTGATGCTTTGTTCGCCGTTGAAGCCAGTGATCACAGTCGGGACGACGTCGAGGCTTGAGTATTTATGTCCCAGACGTTTGAAACAATCTGAGAACATAATATAGATGGAGCTCCCGGTGTCGATGAGGATTCGATTGACGGTGCTACCGTCGATGAGGAGTTTCAAGACCAAGGGGTCTCGATGGGGAGTATGAACTCCTTGAAGGTCGGAGTCGTTGAAAACAATGGATGGCCAAGCCAAACCTTCGATAGGCTTCTCGATCCAGGTGTCCTCCTTGTTCGCAGCAGAACGAACGTGAAAGATGCGTCGAACTTGCCGATCCACTTCCTTCCCAGTCAAGGTTTGATTGTGCAATGTTCCATGAATACCAAAGACGTTGGCATTCACAGAGATAGGTTGCCGGTTGGAGGAGATTTGATGGATCCAACATGCTTCTTTCCCCTTTGCAGAGGCTCGACGTTGATCTTGTCCGCCTTTGACGAACTCTTGAAGGTGGCCTTCTCGCAATAAATCTTCAAGATGGAATTTCAGCCGATAGCACCGATCGGTGAAATGGCCATGACTTCGATGGACGTCGCAGTAAACCGTTTTGTCAGCCGTGAATTTTGAGTTTGGCTGAAGCGGATTGGGCCTTCGAAGGAATTCTTCGTGTTGAATGCGATCGAGGATCTGTTCGACCGGCAGATTCCACTCGGTGAAAGTGGTCTTCGTAGGAGATCGACGTCCATCATTCTTTGGCCGTTTGTTGACTGGGGGAGCTGCTGCCTCAGCGTTGTGAGCTTTGGCAGCATACTTGGGGGCTTCTCTTTCTGCCGGTCTTCGCTTCGTTTCTCGCCCTTTTCGAGCGACTTGATCATCTTCCACCTCAATCTCTCTCTGGATTCGATCGAACATAGCACCCAGAGAAGGAGGGGGATTGCGGATGAAGTCGTTGTAGATGTGTAGATCGAAGCGGAGGGCGTTCTGGAAAGCCAACATGATGGCTTCATCATCCAGATGTCTTCCAGAGAGAGCAGCATGCTCGTTGCGAAATCTCCTCGTGAAGTTTCGGAGAGTCTCGTCAGCACCCATCCTTAGCCGATAGAGAGAGTCGAGCTTTTTCTCTGGCTTTAGATTGAGCTGATAGTGCTGCACAAAGAGGTTAGCCAAAACACCGAACTGGGTGATGGACCCAGCTCGGAGATTGTGATACCAGTCGAGTGACGGCTCATCGAGACTTCCGGCAAAAGTGCGACAAAGCACGTTGTTTTCTTCTTCGTGTGGTGTCAAGGCTTGCTTGAAGGCAAGTATATGGAGAGTCGGATCTCCTTTGACGCAGTTGAATTTGGGGAGGATAGGAGTTCTCCATCCCCTTAGAAATATTGATTCGAAGAGGCTTCGATGGAGAGGTCCGGCAGAGGAATACCCATCCCTACGACCATGTCCTCGACCTAGAGGTGGGTCAAGAGGCAAGATCGCAAGGTCTTGCTCAGGCATTGAAGTATTTGCTGGCTGAAGTCGGTGTCGAAGGTCCGATCCAAGTCCACGTTGAGGTGGAATGGAAGGGGAGACTCTACTCTTCGAAGGATCGCCTTTCATTTGGTGTCTCCTTGGTATATCGGGCTTCGAAGGCGCCTTCCTATCACAGTTGCGACCAGAAGATGATTGGGAGGATTCGTCGTCGAGGCGGTCCCAAACACTCTGCTTCCAGGGGGCAGCAGAGGGAGTTGGGTCGCGTTGAATCCTCTCGAGGGCAGCAGTGCCCATTGACCTCCGTTGCTCGGAGTGGATTGAATGTCGAGGAAGATTAACCCTCTCACTTGTAGAGGGGATTGGAAGGGCGATCCCAGCCTCGGAAGCTGCTTTCTTAAGAGCATCCCTCTCAGCGGTGAGGGTGGCATTTTGCTTCGCCAATTGGAGCAGTTGGAAGTCGACCGCAGAGATTTGGTAGGTCGATGGAGGCTCTTCAGCAGGAGCGGGGGTCGTTTGCCCAATTGACTGTCGTGCGGGATGGGCGATCGGTCGATCGACAGATCTCCCACTCCCTGAACGAACCCCCATCTCGGGGACAGCAAGGGGCTGCCCGAAGTTGAGCCTTTGACTCATTGAACGAGTCTCAGGACGAGCTTGTTGTTGAGTGTTACTTCCTTCTGGTTGACCCTGGTGCTTCGTTCTCTCCATTTAGAGAGCGAAGGGTGCAACAAGAGTGCCGACGTCCGATCAGTTGTCTGATCAACCGAGGAGGCGAGGAAGTTTGGCTATGAAGATCGGTTGTATGCTCAACCGATCTAATAGTAGTGGAGAGAGCTGGACTTTTCTTTCGGATCCCACAGACGGCGCCAAACTGTGGGGGAAAATCTTCGTGCCGACCCGAAGACCTCGCCTCACCAGTCAATTGAGGTTGAAGTTGAAGAGCGTTGTTTGATCTGTCGTTTGGAGTTGGATCTCACAAGATGCAAACAGAGAAAATTGGACAAGGGAGATGTGATCTCGGAGTTCAACCGAAGCCTACGTCTCCGTGCTATAGGGAGCAACCCGAATTCACTAACACTTTGATTAAAGTGACCTCGACAGGCCGAGTGTCACTGAAGTCTCTCTGATCTCTTCGAGGACAAGAAGAAGATCGAGGAGAGTTGAAGGTTGAGAGGGTTGGAACTTCCAGATCTCTGATTTCTGAAATCAGATATCAGATGATGATGGCACTGATCTTCCTTTCTGGATTTTCTCTCTGGATCTGAAATCGGATCCTTTTACATTCGAAGGCTCTGTTATTTATAGGATTCTCTGGTGGTAAATGGCGGTTTCTGCTGCAGTATCTGGGGATCCTCCAGGTAAAGCTGGTGGGCTCCGCTACCGTCTCCTGGGAGATTCCACAGGCTATTGGGCCCACCAGGCAGGGCCGGTGGGTCCCACGATAGTCTTCGTGGGCCCACCAAGCAGGGCCGGTGGGTCCCGCTGTAGTCCTCGTGGGCCCACCAGGCAGGGCCGGTGGGTCCCGCTGTAGTCTTCGTGGGCCCACCAGGCAGGGCCGGTGGGTCCCGCTGTAGTCTTCGTGGGCCCATCAGGCAGGGCCGGTGGGTCCCGCTGTAGTCTTCGTGGGCCCACCAGACAGGGCCGGTGGGTCCCGCTGCTTGCAGACTTCTTGCCAAAATAGGTTTACCGGCAACTGCCGCAATATCCAAAACCAAGTCTTCATCATAACAGTCGATGAGCAGACCAGGAAGCTGCATCCACACTGGGACCTTATCGATCGTCTCCGAGAGATCGAGGTTGAAAGAACGGCATCCACCGTTTCAGCATCAGGTCCTGCCCATCAAAAATCTAAGGACTCCCTTCCCAAACATCCACTAGATCTTCCTCGAGTTCAAAACAGAAGCAAAAGAAACCATTTTTGGTAGATCAATGACATGTACTCGCCCTACACACGACCATCGTTGATTGATCTGATGTTAAAGGAATTCCAGGGAAAGCCGCGACCCCAAAAACTTCTCTACGAGAGCCTGCTGCCACATGGCCTGTGCCGCTTTGAGCTTCTTAGGGTTTAGCACACCATCCCCTCCACCATAAATGCCATCCGTGAACAATGGGAAGTATCTATCCTTCCTCCCCATGCCCGCCTGGATCTACATGTACCATTTTCGACTGAGGACGATCTGGAAGGCTGAAGAAGTTGAGAGTGCGACATAGGTGTTACTGTATGCGATGCTTTCTAGTGTGCAAATCTCCATCCCTCCCTCTCAACATGGAGATTAACGACCACATTGGGTGGTTAGTTTGGACCCAAATGCTATCCAATTGTTAGATGGAAATGCTGATATCAGTTCGGCCATGTCGTCAGGGGCAAACCTACGTTGGACCCAAGGGGGGATCAAACACCCCCCCACCCCACCCACCCACACACACACACTTTGGGGAAAAAAAACAATGCTACTCGTTTGCCAACTTTTGGTTGCCAACTTCATGTGGAGGTGCCCACTCGAAGCTGCTAGCTCATTGGCCGGATGTAAATCACTAGTGACATTTTGAAATAGAGTATTGCTATTTGAACAAACCTTCTTCTTTAAGTGTTCATTCTCTAGAGATATTTGGGAGAACATCAAGCTAAAATTCAGATTATCCTCACACCCGAATGGGCTCATGGCTCTATGGAGCTCTTGGTGAAAGAGGAAAATCCCGGCTGATTTGCGTAGAACATGGGACATCTTCAGCATGACCATTTGTTGGGGAATTTGGACAGAACATAATGCTCTGGTTTTCAAGGAGAAGCATTGCCGATTGAGGTGGTGGTGAGTAAGATCATGAACCTTGTGAAGCTTTGGGCTACAGCGCTACCGGATAATTGAAAAGAGGAGGTGCAGACCATTTGCGGCTTGTAATTTTTTTGTAATCCTTTTTTGTTTTATCATTTCTTTTAAAGACTTATTGTAATTATTCTTTTATTCCAATAAACGGGTAGGGGTCCATGTCAAACCCCCCCTACACACAAGAGGGATTTCCAAAAAAAAAAAACGGCGGAAGAACTCCATGAGTAGGTCCCATATATGTTAAATAGGGGATGCCACCATGCCCACCATCACTTGCTGTTGCCCACCACCGATCGTCACCACCACCACCCGCCAATTATTATCTACCGCCACGTCGCTGACCACCACCCCGCAACCCCATGAACCACCCATCGGGTCGTCGCCACCTGCAGCCACCCCCGTCGACCACAACCCACCACTACCACCATACTAGTGACCCACGGTCGGCCCCGCCATCCATCGGCCACAGAGACGGAAGTACACATAGACCAAGGCGGCCCCCCCCCCCCCCCTAAATTTTGTGTTGGGTGCATTAAACTTTGCCCCACTGAAGTTTAGCTAAAAAACACTTAACCCCCCTATAGTTTAAAAACAAAATTTTGCCCCCTTCAATTCAGTTTTAATCATATAAAAATTAAGAAATGAGGAAAAAAGTAGTTGACAAAAGGGGGGGTATTGTGCTAACATTTCAAACTTTAGGGTGAGATTTGGAACAAAATAAACTACAGGCGGGTTAAATATTTTTAAGCTAAATTTCAGAGGGTAAAGTGTAATTTATCCTTTTATATTTCTCTCTCTCATGCTTTCCATTGAATTGGTGAAAAAAAATTTGGTTCATGCTTTGGCCGCTCCAAAGATGAAAAACTTCAGTATAATAGTGTCACGGACCGGACCAATGAGAAACGCCTGAGTCAGCGACAAACACGTCACAACCGCCAGAAAAACTTTGGTGTAACCGTGATACCATGGAGTGTCGTCGTGCAAACTATCCTACACGTCTGTGGAGAAATACTTTGGTATCACGATTTTCACGATGATACCATCCTACAAGGTATCACCACTGGCAATGTTTTGAAACCCAGACCGTTCATCAAATCGAAAAAATTATCGGGTAACCGTTGGGTCAACTGTAACCGTGCGTGACACACTCTGAGAAATGTGGGGTCGGGACATAGGACGTGTTGCTCGGGTGATAGCTGGAGATTGAGTGGTTTTAGCTTTTTAAGGAGAAAAAATTATCTTCCGGGTTACACTATTGAAAGTATATACTAAATCGGACAAGGACAAGCCCGTAAAATGCTATACATATGAAAGTCCCACTCTTGCCCCCTTATATCATTCGCCTAATGAGAAGAGATAATAACAGTCAGAACACTCTATTTACACCCATCAAATTTGTGATGAAACCCATATCTGTCTTGCTCCCAAACCCATTTTGGTCGGCCAATATAGGCACCCGCAGTAACCCCAGAATACCTCCGCCGTCCACCCCTCTAACTCTGTCCGATTTCTTAGTTTCTTTCAAATGGGTTCCGAAGCGATAGTCTGCTTACAGTTTTGGTCCGAAATTGTAGAGATCCCTAGTTTTTTCAACTATTATATATAGATATGATATGAACAAGAGGGTGAGTTTCTACTTTCTATTCTGCAATGTACTATGTCACTAACATAGACAAAAGCCTACAAAATAATAAATAAATAAAAACAACTATGTTTCACATATGATGTTTTTGGGAGCAATGCTATTCATAATTTCACACATAATTAGAATAGTGTGGCATCCAATCACAGCGGTCCGAGCTAAGTGGATTTGCTGATCAGGGTGAAACAGACGGCTATGATTACGACACATCATTATACACGAGAGAATCAATAAAAGCTTTGGGAGCAAATTAATAGCATTTTCCTTATTTTTGGCGTCTTTTGCCGGTGTCTAGTTGCCAATGTTTAAGGGTGTCGTGATGGTGACATGTAATAATCTTCCACGGGAATTAAAGAGATTGAAGAAATGTCAAAGTAAACATTAGGCATAGTCTATAGAGGAGGAGACAAGTAATGCTATTCGGACAATCTCCTTTGACAAAGACATTGACAAACCAGACCCAAGAAGTGGTGGCGGGATCCAAGTCTTAATACATTAAGCATTAAGCCCTGGGCCCTGCCACCACTTCTTGGATCTGGTTTGTCAATTTCTTTGTCGATGCAGATTGCTCCAATAGCATTACTCGGTGGAGATAAGTCCACAGGTAATCGTTCAGCTCAATTTTTTTTTTCAAAAAATACAGGGACGGTGGGTGGGACCATCCTGGGGAGGTAGCTATAGGGGTGGCAATGGGTCGTGTCGGGTAGGGTCCAAAACTTATAGACCCCGACCTGATCCGTTTAACTAATCATGTCTAGATTCTAAACACATACCCGACCCGTTTATAAACGGGTAGACCCGATAAGACCCATTTACCACATGGGTTTATTCGGTTGACCCAATCCGACCCGATCCGACTCGACCCGACCTAACCCGATAGACCCGCAAATACTATATATTACAGTAACGGATTGCGGGGTAGATCCGACCCGACCCGACCCGTTGAATTTTAAACGGGTCTTCCCGGGTCTCTCGTGTCCAGACCCTAAACCCGTGTCCTATCATTTACGACCCGTTTACAACCCGAACCCGTTTAGCCCTAACCCAGACCCGCTAATTTCGTGTCGGGTCTGCCGTGTCGGGTTCGAAATTGCCAGACCTAGGTAGCTGAGAGATGAAGCTAACTATTCAAGGGACCATCCACGTGTAAATCAGCTGGGTATGTGAGTGTGGGGCCCAATGCTCACCTTAGCCGGCTACTCATCCGGTAGCCTGGGTATACCGGATCGAATTTGTTCATCCGTCGGAAGTCCCGGAACACAAGGATAGCGTTGTATGAACAGAGACAAGCAAGAAAAAAAAAAAAAAACAGAAATATATTTTTTGGGTTAACGTGGCTCAGGTCCCTAACAACATATCGGTCGGGTGAAAAGGACAAGCAAAAGATGTGTTTCGTCTGAGATCTCTGATCAAAAGATCAGCTCAATGAAATCAAAAGTCAAAAACACCCTCACAACGGCCTTTCTTTTTTTTCATTTCTCCCAAACAGAGGTGGCGAGGCGAGGTGGGTACAAGTAGTGGTATTGGAGGCGGGCACGAGCAGTGAAGGTGGCGGCAATGGCGATGGCGGCGGCGAACGCGAGTAGTGACCTCGAGCTGCAGCTGCTCGGTGACAGTGAGCATCGGATCGTGACGAGAAGCCAAGGGGGGCGGAAGGGTTCGGCTTAGAATTAGGTTTAGGATTTCTGGGTACAGGGTTCAGGCATTGCCCTATAGATCTTAGGGTTCAGGACTGTGTTTAGTTTTAGAAAGGAGTACAATGAAACCTAAATTTGAAATGCAATAATGGATATTTTCGTTCTGATAGTTTGGATGTCCCTTAATCACTTAAATTTTTTTTGAGGGACACCGGCACACAAAGAGAAAGGATATATAGCTGTGTGTAAAAAAAACACAGGGATAAGTGATGCCTCGCCCTCGCATGTGCCAAGAATACTCTCACCAGGGGTGGGACTTGAACTGGTTGAAGGGTCATCCCATGCCCAACTTGACCTACATACATCGTAACCCGTTTTGACCATAAAATCCATAGAAATCCAACTCGTGCTTGTCCGAACAGGTTGCCGAATTTGTATAAAAAATAAGTGGGTTGTCCAATTAGAAATGCTTGTGAAACATATATAGATGAAAAAGAAATAACAAAATTAAAGGGTCAAAAATATTTGATGAAAATGAAGCATACTAAGTTAATTCTATGTTGAATTCCGGGTTCAAATTATAATAACTCAAGCTATATATAATCTTTGTTAGTAATACATATATATGTATTTAACAAAATTATCTTTTGTTTTTTTGGCGAAAATATTACATTACAAAGGCCACACCAGTAAAAAAGTTCATTACAACATCATTGTCTACATTCGTGCATGACCCCGATAGCCCTCATATCGTGTCCTACTATCAATAGTAAAGACCCAGAAAAATTCTTGTACCAAATTTGTGATTATCTGAAGATTCTGTCTCTTGTGGCTAGCCAATCCGTCACCGCGTTACCTTCTCGGAATATGTGAGAAATACGAATATGTCTCTGGAGCTGTACTAAGGCGCAACAGTCTTCTAAAATCAGATTAAGAGGCTCATTTGAGAGTAGAAGTTGGACCCAGACAACTTAAGTATATACCCTCAGGGTCGGGTCTACTCAGATTCATCACCTCTGATTGGGTAAGATCGATGCCCAAACCGACCAGGCCCCACCTCTAACCCTCACTCTTAGAAAATTAGTGAAAACCTTTCCTTTTCACTCTCTCTCTCTCTCTCTCTCTCTCTCTCTCTCTCTCTCTCTCTCTCTCTCAATCATTAATAAAAGAATCAGCGAGGGTACACACGCAAACCCCAACAGCATCAGATCATATTCTCCATTCTCTCTCTATTTTCGGCTGCGTCGGCTTCTTTTCATTTCGGTCTCTCTCTCTCTCTCTCTCTCTCTCTCTCTCTCTCTCTCTCAACTAATCAGTTTGTGGAGGAATTGGGTCGGACGGAGTTTGGGTGGATGTCGGCGATTTCAATGGGGATGGTGGGCCCGATAGGGTCATCTTCTGCCTCTTCCTCTTCGTGCCTGCTGGGGAGGAGCCGGATCCCCAAAGGGAGGAAGGGGTGCGGCGGCGGAGGTGGGGTCCGCTGCGCTGCCGTCGCCGGGAGCTTGACTGATCAGTACCGGACGCTTAGGATCCAGCCTGGCGCCTCCGAGTTGGAAGTCAAGAAGGCCTTCCGCCAGTTAGCCCTTCAGGTACCCCCCGGCCCCCCCCCCCCCCCCCCCCCCCCCTCTCTCTCTCTCTCTCTCTCTCTCTGTCTCTGTCTGTCTCTCTCTCTCTATATATATATATATTAAAGTTTCGATTTTTATATTGGTTGTCTCTGAATTTGTTTTTCCTTTTTTCAATTATTGATTTAGGTAAATTACACTTTGCCCCCCTGAAAGTCTGGATAAAAAACATCTAACCCCCCTGCAGTTTATTTGGTTCCAAATCACTTCCTAAGGTTTGAAGTGTTAGCACAATACCCTTTTTGTCAACTACTTAATTTCCTTATTCAGTAATTTTTATCTGATCAAAGCAGAAATAGGGGGTTAAGTGTTTTTGAGATAAACTTGAGGGGGCAAAGTGCAATTTACCTATTTTTTTAGATAAAATGGATTTTTTTCCTATAATTTTTGGGAAAATTTAGGGAAATTTTATTCATACCCCAAAAATCTGTAATTAGCCCCCGTATCCCTAGCGTTTCTCAATAACTTACTCAACAATCCTTTAATACCAACAATGCCCTTTTTTTTATACCCCAAACCCCAAAGACCCTGCTCAGCGTCTTTTTGTACCCCAACCCAACCCAATGTTCGTTTAAACTTAGCCCACGCCCAACCCGTCGGGTTGTGCGGGGTGGGTTCGGGTTAACCCACCCAAAGTCGGGTTGGGTTCGGGTTGGCCCGCCCAAGTTGCAGCTAGGGGTGGCAACGAGTTGTGTCGTGTCGTGTCCAAAACCACTAGACCCGGACCCGACCCGTTTAACTAATCGTGTCTAGATCCTAAACCCGTACCCGACTCGCTAATAAACAGGTAGACACGATAAGACCCGATAAGACCCATTTACCACCCGGATCTATTCAGTTGACCCGATCCGACCCAATCCGACTTGACCCGACCTGACCCGAAAGACCCATTGATTTTATATATTATAGTATCGGATTGTTGGTAGACCCGACCCGACCCGACCCGACCCAACATGACCTATTGAATACTAAACGGGTCTTCCCGGGTCTACCGTGTCCAGACCCTAAACCCGGACCCGACCCGTTTAATAGATGGGTCTATCGTGTCGACCCGTTTACGACCCGAACCCGTTTAGCCTTGACCCAGACCCGCTAACTTCGTGTCGGGTCCTATCGGGTCGAGGAGAAATGATTCGGGTTGGGCTCGGATTAGCCCGCCCAAATTCGGGTTGGGTTCGGGTTGGACTCGGGTTGGGTTCAGGTTGGCCTGCCCAAGTTGCAGCTCTACTTGTGCCTTCAAGTATCAGCTAACTGCATGGGGTTTATTTAAGAGTGGGGTGTATTCAAGAGTGCATATAATTGGGGTATATTTAAGGGGGTATGTGTTTGATTGGGGTATAATCAAATTGGGGCGGGCCATTTAACTGGGGTGTATTGAAGGTGGGGTGTAAGGGGGAAGGGTATTTTTGGGATAGGAATGGGGTATGAAAAAAAAAGTGGGGTGTATTCAAGTTTGTTGGAAATGGGGGCTAATTACAGATTTATGGGGTATGAATAATATTTCCCAAATTTTATTCATACCCCAATAATCTGTAATTAGCCCCATTTTCAACAAATTTTAACACACTCCGTTTTCTTTTATCATACCCCATTTCTATTCCAAAAATACCCTTACATCTAACCTTGAATACACCCCAGTTAAATGGTCTGTCCCATCTTGATTATACACCAATTAAACACCCACTATCTTGAATATACTCCAATTATACGTCCTCTTGAATATACACTAATCTTAAATACATCCAGTGAGGGTGTCGACTTCTCTTCTTTCCCCATTGGTAGAGGAGTTAGATCTCTTATAAGGAATCTGATCGTGAGTATTGGAGGTTGGGTTCGTCGAGTCCCGTTGTCGTTGTTGTTACCGATGACGATGACGCCATATCCACCGCCACCGTTTCCTTCTCAAATAGGCATTCAAAAGGTTCTGTATTTAACTTAGATTTTAATTGGTATGTGGGATACAAGATATGGGTATAATAGGTATTTAAAAAACTATGAGACAGCTATTGAGAAACGAATGAAAAATGAGAGGTAATTACAGATTTTTAGGGTATGAATAAGATTTCCTTTAGATTTTAGTTGGATGTGGGGTGTAAGATAAGGGTATAAATGATATTTTAAATTTTTTGAGTAAGTTATTATAAAACGGGTGGGAAACAGGGTCTAGTTACAGATTTTTGGGTATGAATAAAATTTTCCTAATTTTTTGCGGCATAAATGGAATTTTGCTAATGGGTCTTTACCAAATTTTAAATTTGTTTACGGTCCTAGTTGTATAATTTAGATTGGTAATTGGTGCGGTTGGAAGAACTGTGATGGATTATTCTTTTTCTGCAGTATCATCCAGACGTGTGCAAGGGAAGGGACTGTGGTGTTCAGTTCCATCGGATCAACGAAGCTTATGATGTCAGCATTCTCTATCTTCTGCCCCTATCCTCTGTTCGTTTTTTTTTTTTTTTTTTTGGGTAAATTACACTTGCCCCGCTGAAGTTTAGCTCAAAAACACTTAACCCCCTATAGTTTATTTTGTTCCAAATCACTCTGAAAAGTTTGAAATGTTAGCACAATACCTCCTTTTGTCAACTACTTAATCAAAACTGAATCGAAGAGGGGCAAAATGTAGTTTTTTAACTATAGGGTGGTTAAGTGTTTTTTAGCTAACCTTCAGGTGGGCAAAGTGTAATTTGTCTTGTTTTTTATTTTTGAGAAACGAGCAGAACCGGATTTGTGATGATGGTCACTGCAGATTGTGATGAGCAACCTGAGGGCAGGCGAGGCGGAGCAGCAGGAGTCGTGGCCGTTGGAGGAGTGGGCCACCACCGGCTACGATGACGAGGAGGCGATGAGGGGGATGTGCGACCAGACGTGGGAGCTGTGGGAGGAATGGATGGGATGGGAAGGGGCGGGAATCAGGGACTACACCTCCCACATCAACCCCTACATCTGAGGGATCCTTTTCGTTACAAGAAACTTAGCTCTAAGGCCTCGTTTGGTAGCCGGAATTTTTAACTTAAGGAAGGGGGGGGGGGCGTGAATTTACGGTGCGTGGAAAGATTAGTTTTCCACCCATTGTATAGGATGGGGGATTACGGAATGAGAAATGCTGTTCAGCTCGAAGGTTTTTTCGATTCCGCTCAGCCCAATTGACGTGGTCGTGTACTTAGTGGTGGTTGAATCTCACTAGTGACATTTAGAAAGTCACTATTGACTTTTTGTTCTCTAACACCACCGCTAGTACATAGCCGACCGCATCAATTGGGTTGAGGGGATTGGGAAAATCTTTGGGCTAAATAGCATTTCTTTTACATAATAGGATTCTCGAATGAATACCCTCCTACGAAGCACACCAAAGTAGTTTCACTTGAGGGAATCATTTTTCTTTCCTATTCTTAAGTTGAATGTTCTGGCTACCAAATAGGTTTACTCATTGTGTGTTACATACATAAGGAGCCCTAAGTTTAGATCTCTATGTGTTCACATGGGCTGTTAATTACCAATTGGAATGGATGTGTATGTTAATCTTGGGACCTTTCTTTGTACTCGTGATCAATGAATGTTTTAGATGAAAATGGTGATGGTTGCATATATTATTATTATTATTATTATTTGGGTTATTTTGACTTTGCCCCTCAAATTTTACCTTCAATTAGACTTTACCCTCCCCCCCCCCCCCCACCCATATTTTCATTAATTAGACTTTACCCCCAAAACTAACTGCTCCGTCAGCTCACCCCCAAAACTTTATTTCTTTCCGTCACCCTTTCTCTTAGATGGTGAGCACACTAAAGTCTAATTAATGAAAATATGGGGGGTAAGATCTAAATCAAGGCAAAATTTGGGGGGCAAAATCAAAATAACAAGGGCCGGCAATTTTGGACCCGACATGGCCCGACACACGAAGGTAACGGGTCTGGGTCAGGGTTAAACGGGGTCGGGTTGTAAACGGGTCGACATGATATACCGTTTAATAAACTGGTCGTGTCCGGGTTTAGGGTCTTGACACGGTAGACCATAGAAGACCCGTTTACGTGCCGGGTCGGGTTTACCCGCAATCCAATACTGTAATATATTGTACCAGTGGGTCTATTGGGTCAGGTCGGGTCGAGTCGGTTTGGGTCGGATCGGGTCAACTGAATAGACCCATGTGGTAAACGGGTCTGATCGGATCTACCCGTTTATAAGCAGGTCGGGTACGGGTTTAGGATCTAGACACGATTAGTTAAACGGATCGAATCCGGGTCTAGGGTTTTTGGGCTCGACCTGAAACTAGACACGACACAAACCCGATCCAATGCCACCCCTAAAAATAACCCTTATTATTTTGACCAGCAACCGTTGTTGGGAAGGGATTAGGCAGACTCCAAACAATCAATCAATATATATACTATTCTTATAGGCAGTCTCTCCGCTCCTCTTTTTTTTTTTTTTTTTTTTTCATTACTTGCTAACACTACTATAAAAGTTTGGTTACATTTCTATTCATGTAATTTACTAAATCATCAAATAATATCTTTATTTGATAAGAAAGAAACAAATAAATAATATGAGACTGGGTGAATCAGATGATTGTGATCGAGACCCCTCAACATATGAGTACTCAAGATGGCTGTGATTATATAATATATATACTATCTATATATCTATACTAAAATAGAAGTCTCTCTCTCATGTTGTAATACATGGACGTCTTTTAAAGAGCTGGAATTCTTCTTTCGTGTGTGAACGTGACTCTCTTTTAAATCCATTTAAAAACATACCATAAAGATGATAAATTTGTATTCCTGGCAAACTAAAACCACCGCCAACCTAGTGGACCTACAAGAAAGGGGGGACAAAACACCCCTAGAACCAAACACCGCCACCACTGGTGGGAGACAAGAAACACACGCTCTGAAACAATAAAACACAACCACCACACAAAATGGAGAAGTTACATCCGGAAAGAAAAAAAAAACGGCTGGAGCAAAACGGATGAATCGCCGTGCACCTTCGAACCGCCGCTGCTCTTTCAGCCGCCGCGTCGAGCCACCAGGGTCCAATCCACTGAGCAGAGGAGGGGGAACAAAGCAACCCATCGCCGGGACATCCACCAGGCAGACCGGGGTCCCGTCCAGCCACTCCTACTATGCCAGCGGAAGCCGTTACCCCGTCACCGACCACCGTCGATCGTCAAACCGGGACAGGAGAGAGCCGTGCGATCCAAGTCCAATGAGCACCAAAAAGACACCGCTGAAGACGCCGGCCAAACTAGCCGGCCAAAACCCTAGAGAGGGGATGGGGTCGAGGTCCCAATTCCATGTTAAACGCATATATACTGAGGTAGAAGCCAGCCAAGCCATGCATATAGTCAAGATTGTAGTGCCGGTACCTATATCTGTTGTGCCTGCAAATGCTTGGTTTCCCCTCATAATGTGGTGGTAGGGCTAAAATCAGTGGCGTGACGCCCCCTACTTCTACAGCTCCTTAGGTCCATGGTCACTGTCAATGAACGGAGCTTCTTCTCCTCTAAACAGTGGCTTATGATCACTCTTCTTACTTTCTGGCGACAGCAAGCATTTCTATTTATGCATAAAAGAATAGCCATTTTCCCCTTTCCCTCCCCTGCGTTAAGGTTAGGGTTCCGGCACTCCTGACCTCCTCGGTAGCCGTCGGCAGCTCCGGGGAGGCCAGGAGTTTGTGGGATTCGGCTTTTGGGGATCGGATCTAAATCCCTTTCCATCGACCTGTACCTAAGGGGTCCCCTGGGCTCGGCGAGAGGTGTCTTGATGTTCCTCCTCCTCAAATTAGAGCCTCATCCAGCGGATCTAGGGTTCTAGGCTAATTTCGCGGCTAGAGTGGTGATATGGACCTAAGCCGGAGTTCGTCGTGCGCGATTTTGGATCCCGACGATGGCGGCTGGTTTGTGGTGAGAGAGGCCAGTCAGGTACCCCTCGGAGTGGGGCCGGGATGGATCAACCAGATGAATACCCATTCAATGGCATTTTATTATCATTTCATGTTAATTAGAAAATTAGTATATAAGAATCTCCGAAAAAAACCCAGCTCCGATATAGTGAGCCATCCCGGACAAAGAGATCGGTTAAGCCTTGTGACTTTGAAATACTATGGATAAAATTGACCTTCATTTCAAATTTTTTTTGATATATCACTGAACCAATGAACCATCTAGCCGACCACCGAACTGTTCGCCGCCACCGACCCACCGAACGCTGCAGCCACTTGCCGTCAAACCAAACCGAACCGAACCAAAACCTAACCTTGAGATCTACAGCCATGGGATGAACCCTAAACCTATGATCCTCCACTGAACAAAACGCTGCTGTCGGAGTTGCTACCGTTGTTACTGCCGCCGCCTCTGCCTCTGCTGCCGCCGCTCGCCAGAGCTGCTCGCCGCCGAAGCTGTTGGCTGCTGTCCCTGTCGCCTCTGTTGCAGTCGCCGTCGCCGGAGTTGCTCGGGAGAAGAAATTGGGGGAGTAGTTTCGGGTTTATGAAAAAAGATAAGGAGCTTAGGCTAAACGAAACTTTAACGTGTTTAGTTCACGTGATGGATTTGTTGTCAGGGACCTCTCACACATTAACCGAAAAAATAAACCCAAACCCGACCGGACCCGGTTTGCTTGAACCCAATTCAAAAGATCCCCTCTTTGTGCAGTTTTAGAGAAAATTACAATAGGCTACTTCTTGGATCCCAGATTGTGAAGCTTCTGGTTTAGTTTTTTATGAACAATATAGTCCGGGAAAGATCGACATCCCAAGACAATTGTTACATATGTCTTCCTCTTTGTATACATACCTGTATAACAATGACAATAAGTACCTTTAGAAGGAAGCCAGCATATATTTGATACAAACTGCCTTTAGTGAAAACTTGCCATACTAGTCAAAACATATATTTGAACCAAAGTACCAATATTAACTTCGCATGCTTGATAGCCATGGAGGCGTTTGAGGGAGATATATGGTGGGGAGGAGGGTTTCATCCCTCCCCCTCCCCCATTATTGTTGGATTACGTGGATCGAGCTCTCTCGAGAGACGTAGCATCATCTAAAGGCTCGACGACCAGGGCCATGGATCTAAATCTAGATCTGGATCGGGTCCGGCGGCTAGTTCTGAATCAGTGTCTCTGCTAGATGGCTTTCACCTAACCGAGGATCTGAGCTTGGGGGCGGGGGACGATGATTTCCCGATCTCCACCGTATGAAGGAGGAGAAAGATCTTCAAGCGCCTTCCAAGACACCGGTCGTTCTGGAGGCTCCTGCTCAGAAGCCAACTAGAGCTTGGAACGTTATATGCGGAGGTGCTCCTGCAAATCCCGATCTTTCCTTGGAATTCATTGAACCTGAGGTTGAAGATGGTGTCCACATTGCGATATGCCCTGCAGATAAAGTTCATCAAAATCTAGAGAGTTGGGATCATACTTTGATCGGGTACGTTCTTGGGCGGAAGCCATATTTTTTCAAATTCAAAGATATCATGGACAAAATATGGAAGACCAGAGCAGCGTGGGAGCTGCTCTCACGTGAGTGTGGGCATCGAAATTAGCCCACGGGTCGAACCCGATTTGTACACAAAAAAATAGGCCCGCACCCAACGGCCTTCGGGTCGAACCCGACTCGCTCATGCAACTTAGGCCCGCACACAACGGCCCACATGCGAACACGGCCCGTATGCGAAACCCGGCCCGCACACAACGGCCCGTATGCAAAACTCGGCCTGCACACAACGGCCCGCATGCGAAACTCGGCCCGCGCACAACGGCCCGCGTGCGAACTCGGCCCACGTGCGAACTCAATTTGCGCGCCATGGCCCGACCCAAAGCAAACGGGTCCCACCGGACCCGCAACTCGGACACAAAGAGGGGGGCCCACCGGCCCCCCCTTCTTGAAAACCGTGCCCCCCTCCTCATGGAGAGGTGGGGCCGGCCATAAAGGAAAAGAAAAAGAAAAAGAAAAGAAAAAGAAAAAGAAAAGAAAAAGAAAAGAAAAGGAAAAGAAAAGAAAAAGTCAAAACCGCCTTGATGCGGGGGGAGGTGGCGTGGACGTCTACACAACCGTAGATCCGCGACGATCCCTCGATCCAACGGACAAGATGACGTTGTGTCGCCATCCGATCCAAAAGTGCAACAAAAATAACAACTCGATCTTTAAAAGATCGAGTCACATCTAGCCCATAACCACTCCAACTAAAAAGGAGGAAATCGGGTTTGTTTCCCCAAATAAGGGAACAACATCTCGATGGTTATGAGGGGAGATATTGGAGGAAACAAAAAGATTTCAGCAATATCTCCCCCAACCGCCCCCCTTTGCCTATAAATAGAAGGGGTCGGGGAAGGCATCAAGGGTCGAAAGCTGAAGAGGAAAAGGCTCTGCAAAGACGAGCTCCAACGCTTGAATACCGAAGGCTTCACGAGGCACGGCAAGCATATCCTACGGGAGTCCTTGGCCCTTCAAGTCCTCATCAACGTGAAGACCTTGCACTCGAAGATCAAAGCTTCGACTCCTCGCACGAAGAAGAAAGCTTGGAGAAGAAGACCCGGAGTCGTCGTCATCCCGACTTCTCCAACGATCTTCATCAACTCCGAAGAAGCCATAAGCAAAGGCCGGAGAAGAAGATCGAAGCCGACAACACCCGTCGTCTTCAACAAAGGCGTCGACTCCTCGCACGAAGAAGAAAGCTTGGAGAAGAAGGCCTGAAGCCGGTGCTACCCCTGCCGTCTTCGTCAATAAAAGCCGACGCTACAACCGTCGTGCGGAGATCGGTGCTACCCCCACCGTCTTCACCAACAAAGCCGACGCTACAACCGTCGTGCGGAGATCGGTGCTACCCCCGCCGTCTTCATCAACAAAGCCGACGCTACAACCGTCGTGCGGAGATCGGTGCTACCCCCGCCGTCTCCACCAACAAAGCCGACGTTACAACCGTCGCACGGAGATCGGTGCTACCACCGCCGTCTTCATCAACAAAAGCCGACGCTACAACCGTCGCATAGAGATCGGTGCTACACCCGCCATCTCCAAAAGAAGCCTTCAACTCCAATCAAGCCAAACACGCCCGGAGAAGAAGCCGACGTCACAACCGTCGCCAGGTCCGAAAGCCAAAGACGAAAGAGCTTCGCAAGAGAAGCTCCAACGCTCGAAGACCGAAGGCTTCACGAGGCACGGCAAGCATATCCTACGGGAGTCCTTGGCCCTTCAAGTCCTCATCAACGTGAAGACCTTGCACTCGGAGATCAAAGCTTCGACTCCTCGCACGAAGAAGAAAGCGTGGAGAAGAAGACCCGGAGCCGTCATCACCCGATTGCTCCAACGATCTTCATCAGCTTCGAAGACGCCATAAGCAAAGGCCGGAGAAGAAGATCGAAGCCGACAACACTCGTCGTCTTCAATCAAGGCATCGACTCCTCGCACGAAGAAGAAAGCCGGGAGAAGAAGGCCTGAAGCCGGTGCTACCCCTGCCGCCTTCGTCAACCAAAAGCCGACGCTACAACCGTCGTGCTAAAGCCGGTGCCACACCCGCCGTCTTCATCAACAAAAGCCGACGCTACAACCGTCGTACGAAGATCGGTGCTACACCCGCCGTCTTCATCAACGAAAGTCGACGCCACAACCGTCGCACAAGCATCGGTGCTACCCCCGCCGAAAAGCCAAAACCGACGCCACAACCGTCGAGGAAGTCGGAAGAGTAAAGAAGCCTTGAAGAGGTAACGCCAGTCGTTCGAGAAGAAGATCGAGTCGAAGCTAAAGTCAAAGCCGACGCAAGAAGCCAAAGCAAACGCACCGGTAAAGCCCGCGCTAAAGCAACGCACGTGCCAAAGCCAAGCAACTACGACGGTCACGAGCAAAGCACCGCACGTTCTAGCCGATACGACGCGAAGTCCGGAAGAACTAAAGCATCGCAAGTCTCTACCCGTCTACGTTCAAGCGCAAGCGCCAAAGCAAAGCAAAAGCCAGAGCCACGCCAAAGCTACGCCAAAGCCGAAAGCTAAAGCCAAAGCTGACGCCAAAAACACGATCGACGCCGCGAACCGACGATCAAGGACGCCGAGGTCGAGCCAGGATCGAGGAAGACACGAAGACCGAGGAACGAAGCCCAAAGCCTCCCTAGCCGAGAAAGCGCGAAGCACGGACGGGACAAAATCAACGGCGGAAACTCCTTAGCCTCTCAAAAACCCTCACCCTGTAAAGACCTCTGTCCTGGGCAACCCCTTCAGAGCTCTCGCACGAATACCACGTGGAGACGCGGATCAAAGGGACCCTCCAGAGGATCTCTCCCACAATCTCCTGATCAAAGAAAATTTGTAATCTCGTGTGATCCGCAATAAAGACGACCCGAATCTTTTTCTGCGACCACAGTGAGAATGGGCATTATCTATTCAAATTCAATTTTGAAGATCATTGCTTGAAGGTGCTCGAAGGAGGGCCCTGGTAATTTGAAGGACGCCTCGTGGTGCTGAAGCGATGGCATAGTAGCATGAAATGTGAGCGTGACATGTTCGACAATATTCCTGTGTGGGTTCGGATGCCAGACTTTTCAGTGGTATGTTGGTCGAGACGCTACATTAGCAGGGTTGCGAGTGTAGTGGGGAAACCACTATACGTTGATCAGTCAACAGCAACCCGAGGTCGTATATCATTTGCACATTGCTATGTCGAGATTGGGGTGGATGACACCCTCCCAGATGCCACTAAGGTTCGGGTCAAGAGGCTTAAAGCGGATAGGGTGGTGGAGACAGTGTTAATCAATCAACCCCTCAGGTATGAACGGAAGCCATCTAAATGTACTTCTTGCAGGATGTTTGGGCATACCATTTCAGATTGCCCAGTCATCATGCTGACTCTTCCATTGAGGCCCTCAGCTTGGACTACGTGGGTGCCTAAGGTTCTTACCTTAGTTCCAAAGGATACGAGCACAAGTGGGACTAGATCTGGTGAGTCTCGATTTTCAGCTTTTGCAGACATAGTGGATACAGTGGCGAGTTCATCCTAGGGCATTGATATGGGCGAAACCTCTCCAGGAGGTGCCACTAAGCCAACAGATATAGACACTAGGATTAAAGTTATCACCTCTAGTCCTCCCTCGAGAGAATTATTGGAGTAGCAGAGGCCGATCGTCCCTCAATTGAGGATGACGCCTCGAATTCAGAGGACAACGAAGAAGAGGAGAAGGAGGAGCCCCCTGCCCCCCGCCACAGTGTGCACAAGCCTCTGTCAAAGTCCGGAGCAGGGCAAGACAACTGATTCGTACCTTTTGCAAGTCGGATCCCTTCCTTTAGAAACTCTAGTGGCAAATGTTTACTCTTGACGATGAAGATCTGACTCTCCCTGTCAGTCGGTTGGCTGACGACACCATCCTCAATATAGCATCTTCTATCGGTTTCAAGATGTCGAACGAGGTGGAGGGCACAAGTCTTTTCTTGCTCATATGCGGGATTTAGAAAAGTCGAGAGCTTCTAAGTTTTGAGTCTCATAGGTCTTTTTTCTGTGTTGCTTTGTTTTAGCATTGTCATTTGAGGCTCCTTATGGTGGTGGTGGTGATTTTTTCACCGTTACCTCTAATTTTTTGGCATTAATAATAGACATGCCGGGGCCGGCCTAACCCTCCCTCCAATCAGGAGGTGTTCTAAAAATAAAACTTCGCATGCAGCCATGGGGAAGGAGTAAATGTCTGTGTGAACTAACACACAGCATGTTAGGTCCCCTTGACCCTTGGATATCCACCCTCCTCATAAAACTGGCTTGTGAAGGAAAGTCAAAGACGGGTATTTAAGCACAACAATTGTAGCCCCTTTATAGATATGGGACTAAACCCAACACAGCATTGGTAGCAACACGGATAATAAAAGAGAGACATTTCCTATGATTTAGGCTGCAATGAGTCTTTATTAATTACTTTTGAGAAATGGATCATATATATTTGAAACATTATTCCCCATACATCCAACCACACTTGGTGTTGAAACCAAGATGGTACATTATTATAAGAAGGCTCTGGTCTTAAAATACAATACAAAGGGATATATATATAGCTGTAAATTGATCGTCGATCACGCAGTCTTCAATGCAATGGTGAATGTGACATGCTTGGTCTTCTCTATTAGGAGGTGCCTTGCAACATTTTCTTTGTATCTTGAGAATAAGTTGTCAATTAAAGTCTCCCCAAAGTGAGATACAAGCATGGGCTCTGCCACTGCTCTTATATTCCGTGCGGTATTTTCACCACTGATCAAGTTTTCGAAGACAAAATCTTCAGTGGGATCATCAGATGGATCTCAATTTGGCTCTAAAACTTGAACTCTATCGAGATCGAATGATCCTTCACTCCGAACGATTGCCTTTACTACATCCATAGAAGGCACATAATACGGTAGATAGAAATCGTCTACTAATGATTCTTTCAGGAGCCCCTGAAACCGATCGACCACTCAAAAATTTGTTAATTATGAAATTGTTAGGCATATATAGAAAGGCACGTATAACTAAACATAATATTTTTTTTATTAAGTATAAACATTAGATTGATCGTGTAACTTTCGTTTAGAATACTTGAATAAAAAATCAAAATCATCACTTGATTTGCCAAAAGCTAAAGAAAACAATTAAGAAATCGCAGACGAATCTACATTTGTACTCTTCACCATATATAAATTGTGTCATAGAAAGGAGAAGCAATTGTGTAAATAAAAAGTCTTGCGTGCAATTTCCCAAATTTGTGTAAACTCTTTCCTAGTCTAAGGGACGATTGGAGGCCAGGGTTTCTCCCAAATTGGATGAAGTACGTTAAGTTATTCAAGCAATATCAAAGCTCTCCCCTCCTACTAGCCGATCGACCTATCAGGTTTCTTGGTATATACATATGCCCCTCTTTTGCCAAGTTTCCTTGGTTACCTAATCGGTACCTATCATAAGAAATTTAGAAGATTCTTACGACCCGATATCTTTTCATTTACACTAATAATTACATAGCAACCGATTAGGCTTATTAAGCGATGAAAAAACATGTTAGAAGGAAAGAGAAGAGGAATATTGTATACCTCGGAGACCATAGCATTGAGAGCCTCCGCCAACAAACCCCACATATGGCACGGTCCTCCGCTTGATGGACTTAAACTTTTCCTCTCCGAAAATGTTAAAACCATTCGACCTCCAGGATGATTTCTTTAGACCGTGCCTTGAGGAACGTTGAGAAATCCCTTTCGTATTGTTCTGAATATAGTTTGATCACACAAGGAGGAGTTGTCTTTGCAATGTATATGTTCTTATGTATATGGGCTCCCATGGAACTCTCAAGCCTTGTGGAACCTGGCATAATTTAATAAATTGAAAAAAAAAATGAGAGAACGAACATAAATATATATATATATATATATATATATATATATATATATATATATATATATATATATATATATATATATATATATATATATATATATATATATATATATATATATATATATATGGGAAATGAGTTCTTATGACATGTCATAGGGAGTACCCTATGACATATGGTGAGTTAGTAACCCTAGAGTATTTAGAATGTTCTGAATTTTTATGAGGATGATCACCCTATGTTAGATAGGACTCCCACAAAAAATCGGCTCATTCTAAAACTTATAGAGGCATCAAATATAGTTTTCAATTTAACGGTTACAATGGATGGCCGATAAAACTTCTAACATTTGATGCCCCAACAAGTTTTAGAAAGCTTTTATTTTTTGTGCACATTCTATCTAAGATAAGGTGATCATCCTCAAAAAAATTCAGCACACTCTAAACATTCTAGCATTACTAATTCACCGTATGTCATAGGGTACTCCCTATGACATGTCATAGGAACCCAGCCCTATATATATATATATATATATATTAATAAAACATATATGCGTCGCATAAAAAGAAAAAGATGATACTTTTTAATATCAGAAATTAGGGCTGGAATCAATTAGGCCTGCGAGCCATGGTCCATGCCCATATTTTTATATTCGGCCCAAGCTCATCGGGTGCATTTGCATTGGGTTTGTTTTTAAGTCGACTACAAGATCCAAGGTCCAAGCCCAAGCCCAAGCCCGTATAGAAGCCAAGCCTTGGCTTGAAAACCTTCAATGACTAGCCCACAATCTTGAGTGGGTTATTTGGCAACGCATTAATCGATCTAGTTACCATATATATAGAGAGAGAGAGTAGTGATACATTGTGGCCAATAACATGCGGGCTTAACGTGCAGCTGCCCCTTCGAGGTACCTTTGGATAGCACACACAAAAAATTTCAACTTAATGCAAGACCTATAAGCTATTCAAATGTGATTGACTTTATCGGTCGTTCATTCTTATCGTCAGTTTAATCAAAACATTTGGATGACTTACAGGTCTTGGATCGAGCTGAAATTTTTTGTGTGTGCTATCCAAGGATAGGTGATCAATCCCATTATTTTTTTTAAAAAAAAACATTCCGGAAGCGGGTGCCGCACGTTAAGGCCGCACGTTACCGACCGCAATGTATCACTACTATATATATATATGAAATTTATTGTGTGTGCTATCCAAGGATAGGTGATCAATCCCATTATTAAAAAAAAAAAAAAACATCCCGGAAGCGGGTGCCGCACGTTAAGGCCGCACATTACCGACCGCAATGTATCAATATATATATATATATATATATATATATATATATATATATATATATATATATATATATATATATATATATATATATATATATATATATATATATATATATATATATATATATATATATATATATATATATATAAAGAGAGAGAGAGAGAGAGAGAGAGAGAGAGAGAGAGAGAGAGAGAAATGCTAAAATGCGACGTGCGGTGCGTGCGGCGTCGCACCGCAACCGTCTGATACACCGCTGCATACATCGCACGTACTGCAGCGGTGCATCAGACGGCTGCGGTGCGACGCCGCATGTCGCACCCTAGCACGCCTCTCTCTCTCTCTCTCTCTCTCTCTCTCTCTCTCTCTCTCTCTCTCTCTCTCTCTCTCTCTCTCTATATATATATATATATATATATATATATATATATATATATATATATATATATATATATATATATATATATATATATATATATATATATATATATATATATATATATATGTCTTGGTGAAAGTTTGGAGCCCAGTATATAATTAAGTTCAATCTTGGGGAACCACTTTGTTAATTCCTACCAAAAAAACAACTATATGACCAACAAGAAAGCAAGTATTGAAGGCAACTAAAGAGGAAAGAGATAGAGGAAAGCACATGCACCAAGTGAAACATGCACATTAGTCCAAAAGTTGAAAGGAGAGCTAGCCCAATCGGGCCGGGCATGCTATGTGGGGGGACAGTAAGGGTTTATATGGGGTCTGGATCAATCAGCAATCACATGCATGTCAGTACACCCACATACTTAGGTGTAAGTCTTGAACCAACTGCATGTCGAGTATCTTAGATTATTCGGTCAAAAAATCTAGGGAGGATTGTTAGTTCATTGCCACCCAAGTTTTTGTTTAATTTTATTTTGTCGGCCCAATCGGACCGGACAGTAAGAGTATATATGGGTCCTGGATCGATCAGCAATTACATACATGTCAGTTAACACAGATAATTACGTGCAAGTCCAGAGCCAACTGCATGCCGAGTGTCTCGGAAAATTCGGTAAATGCCATCCAAGTTTTTGTTGTCGGGTCACCAATTAAACCGACCAAAGCGGGTTAATGAGATCGAGGGTGATGGATCGATCGAATGGCTGGTTAGCCATCATGAAATGTATTGGGTGGTTATAAAAAGGGGTGGAATGGGTGAGGCTGAGCATGCAAACTAAGCCCTGCACCCACGTAGGTACGTAGACAAGAACTATTGTTGAAGCTACCCAGCCCAAATGGCCATGAAGGTAGAGCAAGCTCTTTGCATGGTGGGTGGGGCTGGGGAAACAAGGTTCAAGTACGTAGTCAGCTCGATCTGTAGATCTGCTCCTCACGAAAACGAAAAATCTAGCTTCTCGGTCTTTTTTTTCCTTTTTTTTTTATATAATTACGCGCATTTCTTTTATATGTATGTATGTAGGAGAAAGCGATATCGCTAACGAAGCACGACCTGGAGGAAACCGTAGCTGGGGTCATTTTGCAACCTCCATCCCTGATCAGACTATAGTGGTCGCAGACTTGGCTTGCTCCTTCGTTCCCAAAATCTTTCTAGTGGTATCTGAGGTCATCAACGCCCACTGGCGGATTCAGGAACTCCAAAATTTAACAATATCTTCCAATCCTTGCCAATTTGGCACGACGTTTGGGTGGGAAACGAGAAACAGGAGAAAATTGATGTGACCTCACATCAACGCCGTTGGTAGGAGCTGTCGCCACCTCCTGAGACCCACTTCTCTTCAAATGATCTACCAGGGAATGATTTCAGCAAATGTCCCCAGCTACGGCTTCCTTCAGGGCGTGCTTCGTTAGCGATATTGCTTTCTCCTACATATATACATATAAAAGAAATGCGCGTAATTATATAAAAAAAAAAGAAAAAAAAGACCGAGAAGCTAGGTTTTTCATTTTCGTGAGGATCAGATCTACAGATCGAGCTGACTACGTACTTGAACCTTGTTTCCCCAGCCCCACCCACCATGCGAAGAGCTTGCTCTACCAGCTTCATGGCCATTTGGGCTGGCTAGCTTCAAGAATAGCTCTTGTCTACGTACCAACGTGGGTGCAGGGCTTAGTTTGCATGCTCAGCCTCACCCATTCCACCCCTGGCCTTTTTATAACCACCCAATGCATTTCATGATGGCTAACCAGCCATTCGATCAATCCATCTGCCCATCGCTCACCCTCGATCTCACTAACCCGCTTTGGTCGGTTTGGTGACCCGACAACAAAAACTTGGATGGCATTTACCGAATTTTCCGAAACACTCGTCATGCAGTTGTCCAGTGTTTTCAAAACCGGTCCGGAAAGCGCATCCGGTTCGGTACAAATTGGTTCAAATCGATGGTTTAACTATTTAAACTGCATGTAAATATATATTTTTTAAATAGATATTTATCAAATTCTTCAATGGCAAGGTTTGATTCCTGCGTTAACATACAAATCGGTTTATTCAAAGACCGAACCAAAGCATGTTCCGGTTCCGGTTTATACCGATTGAATCACTCGGTCCGGTCTGGTTTTCAAAACACTAGTCCAGAGCCCATAGAGACTCACCAATCCTCCCTAGATTTTTAACCGAATATCCATTCTAAGATACTCGACATGCGGTTGGTTCAAGACTTACACCTAATTATGTGGGTGTACTGACATGCATGTGATTGCTGATTGATCCAGACCCCATATAAACCCTTAACTGTCCCCCCCACATGGCATGCCCGGCCCGATTGGGCTAGCTCTCCTTTCAACTTTTGGACTAATGTGCATGTTTCACTTGGTGCATGCTTTCCTCTATCTCTTTCCTCTTTTAGTTGCCTTCTACACTTGCTTTTCTTATTGGTCATATAGTTGTTTTTTTTGGGTAGGAACTAACAAAGTGGTTCCACAAGATTGAACTTAATTATATACTGGGCTCCAAAGTTTCACGAAGACATTTATATAGCAGGGATACTCTTATTTATGGAATGGTTACTTATGCAATTACACGCCGTCTTTTACCAACTATCGAGGTTTCAGAATTTGATGAAACTTGGTGAGGATGCTATCTATGCTAAGTTGATCATCCTCACCAAAAATATATCATCAAATTCTATAACCTCTAGGGGCACGTTAAGCCGCACGTTACCCGGCCGAAATGTATCACTTATATATATATATATATATATATATATATATATATATATAGAGAGAGAGAGAGAGAGAGAGAGAGAGAGAGAGAGAGAGAGAAGGGAGCCTGGGCATTATTTACCTATCCTAGAAGTTTGGGAATTTGATGAAATTTGGTGAGGGTGTTATCTAGGGTAAGATGATCAACCTCCCAAAAAATACCAAATTCCAAAACTTCTAGGGGGTCAAATGGTCGAAACAAAATCAGTCATCCGCAGTCACCGTTAAAATCTGCAGATTTTGCTTCGATCATCCCTAGAAGGTTTGGAATTTAATGAAAATTGGTGAGGATGATTATCTTACCCTACATAACACCCTCACCAAATTTCATCAAATTCCAAAACTTCTAGGGAGGTAAACAATCGAGAGGTGCAACAACGATGCTACACCTCGGGTGCAGGGAGATCTCCATCCGACACGCGATTCATATCATCTAAATCAATGATTTCCGATGCTAGAACTATATACTCAGAGGACGGATCGAGTCCCCGATCGAGAGGACTCACCAAAGCTATAAACTCAAAGGGATCACTCATTTTATTTGGCTGAAGAAGTGTACCTTCCTACGTAGGAGTATGGGAGTGAACTCGAGAAGTCTATATATGCTTATAGGGCCAATATATCCACGTACAACATTAGAAATATGAAGCTAGTCTTCATGAGGTTATTGACATAGACGCAGTGGTCAGCGAAAATCCTCATGAAGTCTTGATCCACTATATATGAATCAACTTCATATACCAGTGTCTCGAGGCTTGCTTGAGCCCATAGAGACTCTTTCTCAGCTTGCACACCAATTGCATGCTCTTTGTTCTTCATCACGAACCCTTTTGGCTGCACCATGTAGATATCCTTATTGAGGTCTTCGTGAAGAAACGTTATTTTGCCATCCAACTACTTAACATCCAAGTCAAGACTCACCGCCAAACTCAATGCAAGTATGATGCGTGTCTGCTTCACCATGACCGTAAATATCTCCGTGAAGTCAATGGTTTCTATATGCTCAAAGCCTTTCACAATTAACTGGTCCTTGTACTTCGCGATCTTTCCGTTGTTGTCTCGTTTGATCTTTTACACTCACTTGTTTCTCCTTAGTCGCTCACCATTTGGTAAATCCAACAACTCATATGTATATATTGTTCTTTTGCAATGAGGTCATCTCCTCTTATATCGCGTTCTTCCACTGTTCTTTCTACCCCATGAGCTTGTGCTTTCTGCAGACTCTATGAGTCCCCATTATTAGTAAGAAAGATATACTCATTCTTGGTATATCTCACTGATGGCTCATGTGTTGTGCAGCTGATGATACGGAGCCCAGCATAAAGAAGGGTCGAAGAATGCGGATACGCGGCCCAGCGTCGCATATCCCCGAAACGTCAGATCCCATCCATGCATCCCATACTGCACCGGTCCAATATGGCACAAGACATATAGAAAAAAAAAACATAGACAAGAAAGAGACAAGATTTACATAAGTTTACCCCAAACGGGGATACGTCCTCTCTCCAGCAACCACCTCATCCAGGAATCCACTATGAAGAAGATAAACAGGATTACACCCGATAACACTCCATGCCCTCTAACAAATCGTCACATATCTCTTCACCACAAAAGATGACCATGCGCATCAACAAATACCAAACTGTCTCCAACATGCGCCAATGGTCCTCCAAAAAACCACCAAATAGAGAAGACCAAAACTGAACATGCTACATGATAGATGGAGAAGAAAGCCATACCACTTTGTGCGCTCTCTCTCCCATAGATCTGACAGATCTTACTGAATGGATCGCACATGGCAATCTCCGCAGAGATAACCCTCATGGGTTCCACAAAATCCATGATCTAGATACTCACCAGTCATGATCTGTTAGATCAATTATCACCGAAGCACAACGGATCTTCCAACGGCCTTGTACTCCTCCATTCAAACTCGCCCCATCATGGCCTCTGTCTCCGCAACGTGGCCTTGGCCTTGCCTTTCATAGCTCGCCACCATGCCCGAATGCATCTTCTCCTGAACGGGGGTCTTCTCTAGGTTTTTCTCTAAGTAGAATTCCTCCGAGATCGGTCACCATGCACCCGCAAAGCGGTGCTCCAACACGGTATTGTGACGACCAAGATCCAATAGGCCAATAGCCAAGAGCCAAGACTCCTGAGGCGGGAATGCCAAGATGGATGAGGTGAGGTGAGGTGAGGTGAGGTGAGGTGTACAAGGCCATGAGTTAGCCCCACATCGCCTGGAGAGAATGAGATCCTGAGCTACTTATATAATTTCCCCTCCCAAACATAGAAGACGCGTTTTAAAACCGTGCGCCGCTACGGAATTCGTAAGAACTCCGTAGTTAAGCGTGCTCGGGCGAGAGTAGTACCAGGATGGGTGACCCCCTGGGAAGTTCTCGTGCGGGCACGGGCAAAGCGGACAAAATCTTGTGTGTTTGGGGCGGATGTTACAAAATGGTATCAGAGCTGGTTCTCCTCGCTATGGGGGGGTCTAACCCTACACGAGGACGTGTAGCCCTAAGGGGGGTGGATTGTGACGACCAAGATCCAATAGGCCAATAGCCAAGAGCCAAGACTCCTGAGGCGGGAATGCCAAGATGGATGAGGTGAGGTGAGGTGAGGTGAGGTGAGGTGTACAAGGCCATGAGTTAGCCCCACATCGCCTGGAGAGAATGAGATCCTGAGCTACTTATATAATTTCCCCTCCCAAACATAGAAGACGCGTTTTAAAACCGTGCGCCGCTACGGATTTCGTAAGAACTCCGTAGTTAAGCGTGCTCGGGCGAGAGTAGTACTAGGATGGGTGACCACCCTGGGAAGTTCTCGTGCGGGCACGGGCAGAGCGGACAAAATCTTGTGTGTTTGGGGCGGATGTTACAGTATCGTGGACGCCGCTCACCGGCTCTTCAATGGCTCAAAGGAGGAGCAAGGCACTCTCTTCCCCCAGATTCATCTTTTCCATGAGAAGCTTTACCAAGAGCTGCCGCCTCCGAAATCTATCATCTTTTCCAAAGGATGATCAAAGCTTCAAAGGTTATGTTTTCCAAAAACCTTAGACCCCTTTATATACTAGGGGAATAGGTTACAAGAGCTTAATCCAAATATTCCCCCAAAATAGCCCAAGCTTCAAAGGTTATGTTTCCCAAAAACCCTAGATCCTTTTATATACCGTCTTGATTTATGGGGTATAGGTCAATTAGGAGTTATGGGAATCAACTTCCTTTCTAGTGTTCCATGAGATGGGAAAAATTAACTGACCCATACTAAATGTGGATAAGGTGGAACATTCGGGGACTGGGGTTAATGGTTTCCAATCCGACTCGATTAACATACTACCTAAGTGTAACATTAGTTCTCTGAGCCTGATTAACTTGCGTAGCCACCCAAAGTACGACGCATACTACACTACAATTCACCCAGAATCAATGCTTTCTTGCATACCCTTGTTCTTCGCTCAGTATTGGTAATACGATGTCCCTTCACACTGTACCATGAATCAACTCAAGTAGTAGAGAGCACCGTCAGACTCAAGTGATCACCTGACTAGGTTTCCTCAAGGTTGACCCATTACATTGCACCATTGGTAGCTTTGGCCAAGCTACCGGATCCAGTTAATAGTCAAACTGTTGACCACTAGGCCTAAGATTAATGCGACGTAGGTCAAGCCAAGGAACGCGCCTCCCTGATGTGGATGGCCTACAGGAATGGCATGCCATTGCAACTCCACCCGGGTAACCCAACGCAGTGTGGTATTGGGTTACGAGTGTATCCCTTACACATTGGTGCATCAAAGCACCATACAACTAGTTAGTCCACCATACATGATTCCTCAAAGTTAAGTATCGATTATCCTAAGTAGTAACATAGTTTAATGCACTAGTGTTTGCACATCGATCTGTGCACCGTGTTGGTTTCGTTTGGCCATAGTCATTGTGCCTGGTAATGACCATGGTAGAAATACCCACACTCTGTCATCCCAATAGGTTATCATGATAATGTGACCAACCTAATCAAAGCTGCAAACTTATTTAGGCTTACATATGTAACATCCGCCCCAAACACATAATATTTTTTTCGCTTTGCCCGTGCCCGCATGAGAACTTCCCAGGGTGGTCACCTATCCTGGTACTACTCTCGCCCGAGCACGCTTAACTACGGAGTTCTTACGAATTCCATAGCGGCGCACGGTTTTAAAACGCGTCTTTTATGTTTGGGAGGGAAAATTATATAAGTAGCTCAGGATACACTAGATCGCGTGTTAAACGCGTCTTTTATGTTTGGGAGGGAAAATTATATAAGTAGCTCAGGATCTTCTTTTCTCCAGGCGATGTAGGGCTAACTCATGGCCTTGTATACCGCACCTCACCTCACCTCATCCATCTTGGCATCACAGCCTCTGGTGTCTTGGCTCTTGGCTATTGGCCTATTGGATCTTGGTCGTCACAATCCACCCCCCTTAGGGCTACACGTCCTCGTGTAGGGTTAAACCCTCCCATCCCGAGAAGAACCGGCTCTGATACCATTTTGTAGCATCCACCCCAAACACACAAGATATTGTCCTCTTTGCCTGTGCCCCGCACGAGGACTTCCCAGGTAGGTCACCCATCCTAATACTGCTATAGTCCGAGCACGCTTAACTACGGAGTTCGTACGAAATCCGTAGTGGTGCACGGTTTTAAAACGCGTCTCCTATGTTTGGGAGGGAAAATTATATAAATAGCTCAGGATCTCCTTTTCTCCAGGCGATATAGGCCTAACTTATGGCCTTGTACACCTCACTCCCACCTCACCTCACCTCATCCATCTTGGCATCACAGCCTCAAGAGTCTTGGCTCTTGGCCTATTGGATCTTGGTCGTCACAACATAGGACAAGACCACTGAGTCTCCTGTTACAGCGTACGATGTACATCTATTTTGTTGGTGAAATTTGTACCCCAAAACGAACTTGGTGAGATTTATCCAACCTGTGAGTTAGGACAGCATGCATATCCGCAACCTTGATTGAAGATGTCAAAGATGCAATAGAGTATAATTTCATCAGTTTAGTAAAGATTCAGCATCCGAGCAGACTGCCTAGCTCGCATACCCTCTCACTCGTATCACAAATATATCTTTTCGGGCATAAAGGGTTTAGTGTTTGTGTTTTGTATTACAAAATCATTTTACTCTACTTACGTATATTTTTGATATTTTTGTCGATTTTATGCTTTTTGAGGTTCATGCTTGTTTTAAATATGTTTGTTTTCAAATTCGTGGTTTGACGGCGTTCTCGGATTTCTCGAATTGCATAAACGACTTTTCGACGGATTTATGAGTTTCCCACTAGAGAGACCCAACACTTCGGCCTAACCAAATCAGCTTAGTATTGGGATGGTACTGCCCATTGGGCAGTTCAGATTGAAAACCTACGGTCCATACCAAAATTGGGCTACCCTTGCCATTTGCCTACGGCGGTCTGCACTCGAGTCTGGGCCGTGACTAGGTATTTCGGTCCTAACCATGACTTAAGTGGTCCGAACCGTTAGGCCAGTTTCTACAGTCTATAAAATACCTTGGCTCTCTCTCTCTCTCTCTCTCTCTCTCTCTCCTCTCTCTCTCTCTCTCTCTCTCTCTCTCTCTCTCTCTCTCTCTCTCTCTCTCTCTCTCTCTCTCTCTCTCTCTCTCTCTCTCTCTCTCTCTCTCTTGTGTATGGTTTGAGGCTTTGTTTAGGCGAATCTCCTAAAGATTTATATGCCTCATATGCCTTCCCTCAAGATTCTCTTGTAGTGAAAGCGTGAATCGTACCTCCATGTTGTGGAGACTTCTGTGCACTCTCTCTCAAGGGATTCGGATTGATCTTCTTGGATTTTCGATTCGAAGTGTTTGGTTTTCCATATCTCTTGCGATGGACATTTTCAGAGTTTGACTAATCTCTTCCCCGGGACGATTCATTCCCAACGGAGGGAGACTAGTCCTTGGAGGGATACCCTTGGTAGAAATTAGTCACTGCAGCTTGATGTTCCCCCATACGGAATTGAGGGCGACAAAACCTTGAAAGATAGGTACCCTTGGGTTAACACTCATTAATAAGGAGTGAAGGTGCCTCGTGGCTACAAGTGTTCATGCATGTGTGTGTGGGTTGAGTGCAGAAGCTAGCGATGCTTAGGAGACCGAGAGCGAAAAGCGACAGAGATTAAGCAAAGGAGGTTATGGGAGTTTACTTTGCGATGGTGTCGAGGTGTCGAGCCGAGCAATCCGTAGTGTGCCAATCACGTGGAATTTGGAAGGGCAGGGTTGTCGATCACAATAATTCATCCGGGGTAACTCTCTGATCTATTTACCTTTACCTTTTCTAGTGAATACTTGCACCTCCGGGATCATGGTCTCGTCGTGGTTTTTTCCCTTCACAGTTTCCATGTAAAAAATCGACTGCATGATTTACATTCTATATATTCTTATATGTTTATTCCCTTGCACGTATTCAGCTCGTAGGTCCTTACATCTGATTAATTTTGCGAGGAGGAGAGGAGCGAACTGCATTACATCATGCTAACATAAAATCCTTATTGAACGAGTTTAGTGCGCGAACTAAGCAAGATCTAAAACAGTAACACAGCCAGTGTATGAATTGTACCACCAAGACAGGTGATCATGTATGCTAACTTTTAGTAGATCGCGTATTCCCTCCGTACTCCAGGAACCTCCTTATCCAACTGAGGACCTACGACCAAAGGGTACAACATAACAACAAATGTGCTAACGATTGGGTACTAAGGCTGGTCAACTATACGGGGAGAGAGCCGCACCAACTGCGTGAGTTTGTCCTCCGGCTGAAATCCGAGGAGTACAAACTCACCTCTTTTCGCAAAAAGCAAATCGTTCCGCCGAGCTCCAACCAAGGTGGGGAGCCAAAACACCAACCAAACAGGGTAAAAGCAGCATCCAACTCAAGCCGGTGTGACGACGAAGGGCTATTTAAATCGAATGCATCTCTTCGCACGTAAGTCGTGACGAGTTTGGATCTCTGGCATATTTGGTAGGGGTGGGATTTGGACGGGTTCGACCCGAACCCAACCCCCCTCCAACCCGAACAATGGACAAGTATGGACAAAGCTAGTTAAAAACTTAGACGGATTTGGACAAAAAAAATATATCAACCCGATTTTAATTTGGACGGGTTTGGGCACCGATCTTCCCAATCCGAGGAACCTAAGTATAGTGGCATACTTGCATCCCGTGGAACTCCTTGTTATATTTCTATGCTTTGGTAGTTTTCTTTATGCAAATCAAAGACTGTCTGTTTGATATTGCATACTAAATATTCGTTTGAAATATGTGAGGATATAGATTTGAGTTTATATTTTCTTTATGCAAATTAAAGATCTGATGGTTTTTTTCTATACAAATCAAAGATTTGTTGGTTATTTTTTTCCGATCTGTTAATGTTTCACAAGTATTTCTTATTGGGCAACCCACCCAACTGGTCCATTTTTTTGCAAATTGAGCAACCCGAGCAACTCAAATGGGCAAGCACGGGTTGGGCTTCCACGGATTCCCCAGGTTCCACAGGCAAAACGGGTTAAGATTTTTGTAAGTCCCACCCCTAATACTAAGTCCCACCCCTAATATTTGGTGCAGTTCACTAATAGGTGATGTACTGACAACTATGGTCCTTCCAAAAATAAGAACACAAAATAAATTTTAAAAGAAAAATAAAAAAGGGTCCGCTCTGAGTGCAACAGACGGCTGTGGCTGTGCCACGTTGGAATTTGGGAAACGGGTTGGCCGAGTAGCAATTTCACTCCCTTATATGCTGTTATAGAGCATGCATGACCACTTCCATTCTCAGCAAAGCACAGGACATCTGGATGATGATAGAAAGAATATGCAGTCAAAGTCAACTTTTTCTACTCCAGACCGTCCCCCTATGGTCGGTGACGGTTCCTGGCGAACGGCAGAGGCTGTGGTTCCACGGCGGAGGTCGACCTCGTCATCTAGGGATGGCAGCGGTGCAGTTTAAAACCGAAAACCTCGGTAAACCGCACCGCATGGTGCGGTTTTAGTTTGCCAAAATATAAAACCGTCGTGGTGCGGTGCGGTACAGTTTCGGTTTTCGATTTAGGTGCAGCGGTGCGGTTTTGATTTTGACCAAAACCGTATAAAACCACACCGTTTAGGTCTTTTTAATGATAAACCACGGTGAATGCAGTGCGGTTTCGGTTTTACATATAGTAAACTATCACGGTGCGATGCGGTTTCGGTTTTGCCTAAAACCGCACCGTTGCCATCCCTATCGTCATCAACTCCTACATTTACAACTGGTGGCTGGATCTGGCCGCGATGCCAGTTTTAGGTTTGTTTTTGTTTTTCTCGCGGGTGTGGATCTGGCATCTGTGTTCCCTGACGGTGTACGAAGCTTCTCTCCACTCTTCTCTCCACCGGCGAGCGGCGTTTTGGGTTTGGTTTTTCCCTTTTGGGGTTTGTTGTGTGCCCGGGTGGCGCCTCCTTCGCCTGTGTGGCATCCTTGTTCTTCCTCCCCCCCTCTCAACTGGGGTGGTCTCTCTATGCTGCGCCAACTTGTGGTGCCTCCCAGAGGTCCGACTGTGACCTCCCCTTTGCATGAACCAATAAAATTAAAAAAAAAAAAAACTTTTCTACAGTCTATTAAGAGCTCCATTCTACTGACATATTCACAGATTCTCATGCAGTCACAATCTTCAGTCACCATGCATCAGATGATGCCACAACTTCTGCCTACCGATTTTACGACAAAACAGAGAAGAAAAGAAAAAAAAAAGTTGGGTGGGGGGGGGGGGGGGGGGGGGGGGGGGGAGATCAGGTCTGTAGTAGTGCACCAGGCAAAGTATATTTAGAATTACAGATGTTATGTACAGCCTATTTTATTCAAATCGCCCTGAAGTTCAACAGCTTTCAATTTCTTGAACTATGGATGTTTGCTTCAGAAGCCTCAAACCATTCGTATCTCGCATTCTACAGATGTGTGGTCACAGAAAAAGTCCATTGAGATATGGACACAGGAAGCATGTGCCCCGCCCCCATCACGAAACTCTCGATTCGGAGTAGCAAATGGATTACTTTGGCGCGGACTGTGCCGATTGCTCGGCGTGGGAGTTGGTGGGTTTGTTGAACTGCACCAGAATCATGGTCATGTTGTCGCAACCCTCCCCGCCAGCTGTTGACGGCGCCAAGCACCTGTCCAGAACTCTCTCACACACGGTGGACAGACGGTTCTCCTGCAGTTGTGTCTACAGTTCAGCACAAAATCTCTTGATGCACGCTAATGTTCAAGCTAAACTAAGAATGCTCACTATAGAATCAACTACCATTTGAAGAATTGTCTCCATTTTGGCATGCAATAGTGATATGAAATTATATATTGGGCAAAATGGGGAAGAATTAGCAATGTATGTTTTGTTTGTGTGTGTGTGTGTGTGTGTGTGTGTGTGTGTGTGTGTGTGTGTTTGAAATGGAGAATAGATTAAGATGATTTGGCCATGTACAATGTAGAGTAGAGGCGGACCCGATAAGGAAAGGGTCCCAGATTAGTGTGGAAGGTCCAAGGAGGAGGGAAAGACTTAAAATAATATTGATGAAAGTAATTAAAAAGATGTGGAAAAATTTTCATTGATAACGGATATAGCCCTAAGTAGAAATGGATGGCGAAAAAGGATCCATAAAGCTGACCCCAAGTAGATGGAACATGGCTTGATGATTATGTTTATGAGGGGTGTGTGTGCGCACACGCACCTCATGCATGTGTGCGTGCGTGCGAACGAGTGAGCGAGCATGTGTGAGTGTGTGTCCATGAGCGCGCACGGAGGCGTTGTTCCCTCGTGGAGAATGTTTGAAGTTCTTGGCTCCAAGTGGTTTATGTCGCAGCAAATTTGTTCGCTGTTTTACAATAGCAACGCTTCAAGTAGTTTATCTCTTCTTCACAATATCCTTTACTGAGATTACACAAAACTGCAAGTTTCAGGAGATATATTTCCTACTTACAGTATTTATATGCTCATGGATGAAATCCACCAGTTGCTGGCTTGACATGCAATCCCTGTTGAGCATGGCAATAGACACCATCAGTTAGCGGTAAAATTCAACAAAGGACATCCACTTAAAAGATCGTAAGGCCCTGATGAAGCTCTAGTAATACATAGGTTGATGATCATTTTTCTTCTCCTTTGTTTCTGTTGATGTTCCACTCCGGAGTTCTTGCTAAATTTAACACAACCAAAGGGCTTGAATAATTGAATATATTAATACCAAAGGTCAGCATCATGAGGATTACAGGGAGACGACTCAACACTAAAAAATCCCATGGAGAAAGCCATGCAGAAGAATCCAGTAGTGGATCCTAGGATACTTCTATCAGACATTAATGGAGCAGATCAAAGGCTTTGATCATAAAGAAACTAGATGGAACATGGCTTGATGCTTATGGTTATTAAAGATTTGATCCCAAGCTTCAGATACTGCATTAAGATGAATAAAATGCTAGATCAACTTTTCATGGTACTTGACTGCATACACTTTTCATGGTACATGACTGCATACAACAAGTCTATATCAGCCTAGTCTGTGGTCTTTGCCCCATCAAAATTGCTAAGACAAAACTATCATTTGTGTGTTGTAAAGATGGGATTATAAGAAACTCAGTAAATGACAAAGGCACCGTCTTATCAATAATTTAATTAGAGTAAAAACAGAAACCCATGCCCAATGTTAGATAAACCTCGGTGTCCAAAGAATAGAACATTTCTGTATCCTACCTTCACAATAATAGTTCTTAATTATGTATCAGTATGTCATTAAGGTACGATATCCATTCATATAGAAGGTCAAGTCATGTTAAACCTGACCTAAAACTCTTAATCCTTCCCATGCAATGTCCTATGGTCATACCGGAGTGACCCACGACCAGGAACTAACTCGTATAAGGGTTAGGTCAGCTTGACTATATGAATAGGCTAGGAGATGGGAATCTTTAGGGAACCTCCAAGACGTTGACTCCAATCGAGGATGTGTATGATTATCTCATAACCACAAGATCTCTAGTTAGCATGACCACAATCACTACTACTAGGTCACAACAACATTCAGAGGTCATTGGATATTATGCAAGTGCCCATCTTCACTATGTTTCACTGAACTCCTTCTACCGGTATCTATGAAACTATCTGGGATCATCGACTATCCCTCCTGTCATAGTTCACCCTCTTGAGTCCTAACTTTCCAAGTCCTTATGATCATCATCTTTACTTGATGATCAGCCTTTCATGAAAGTTTCTCAAGGAGACACCTACTCCTCTCGAGGAGTGAGGAATTCCCAAAGCATGCATGTGTTCCCAATATCTAAGGCAGGCCACCCAACTTACCCAAATTTAGGTCTGCGATAAACCGCACTGATTGGTAAATCAAAGCGACAAGCGCTAAATCCAAAGTCCACGGGACATCTTGAGATTTAGGGTTTAGCCAACTAGTGGAAGAGTCACCATAGTTTTATCGACAGCTTCTTAGACTTGGTTCCATCCAGTGTACTTCAAGTACACCAACACTTATGTATTAGAGTCAACTACTCCAATGATCGAGATAGACCATCTCTCTGCTACGAGAAGATCGGAGTGTTACAGTCTTTCAAATAGGGTGTCCAATCCAATTACTGACTGTGAAGCTTCTAATGTGTGTCTATTGTGCAGTGTGCACTCGGATCTCCTGTGTACTGATCTCATCAATACACTTATCACCTAGCACACACCTCAGAGGACTAGTGGTAAGTTTATAGTAAGCTATGAAAGATGCAATGTCTATTAATCATCCAAAATACAAAAGTAATTGGCATTGTTGAATACAGTCCCAACAGCATCATATCCTGGTTCTTCAGCATGAGACTATCTCGTGATCAATGAATAACTTTACATGAAATTGGTTCATTGCTAGCCCATCCTTAACAATTAGATGTCCTCATATTCAAGAGATCTTCACAAGCATATTAATTACTAGTCTCTGGCGGACCAGGTGCCAAAAACCGAGAGCCACCTAAGTGACAAGCCAGTTATGCCCATGATCTCCCTATGGGATCTTAAGCTACTTGTGCCAAGCCTCCTTCAATTATCTCTTTGAAGAGCTATTTCTATTCTTATTTATCAATCGCTCCTGGTTTCTTCTCTATCTTTGAGTGTCTCAGGCGACCTATCATTCAAATTTACCTTCATCCGCCTGCGACTAGCTACACTGTTGTTGTGGATGCATAAGAGAGAATATGATCCCAGCCGTACACATGGCTTAAAATGGATCCGACAAGTAACTCAAAAAGAAGCCGCCACATGGCCCATTCGAAGGGTACCTAGAACAGCCCTCCCCCCCGCCCCTCCCCCAACACACACACCGACGTTGAGGCCTAACCAATGAGAAGACTTTGGACGACCAAATGAAGACATAGTCGACACTCGACCTCACAAGAAGTGTAGGACCAAGCACTTGAGGATTAAGCTCACCCATCGAGGGCTCCATATATTACTTAGACGACAATGGTAGATGGGCACAACGGGCATCCAAAAGGCCTCAAGGAGAGATCCGGTCAATGCACCAAGGAGCCAACCCTACTTGACAAAGACTCGTTGCGATTGGGATGGTCAAAGTATGACTAGAAGGATGTGACAAGTGGAGCTCAAGTGTGATAGATTTCATCCCTCATCCAGATCGTGTTCCCCACACTGCTAGAGGACATAATGTCTCTCCTACAATGCAATGTCTCCACCACCGTCACATCAAACATGCCTACGCGATCATGGGAGAATGCCTTCTCCTATGATGTTACGTTAACCATGCCTACTAGGTCGTGGGTAGGCACCAATTGTGCGTGAGGACCATGGCGCGCTAAGTGACAGAGGGGCAGTTGCAAGCACTACGAGGTAAGATCCACCTCCCACATTGGGGCCTTCTTCGTCCACGCCGCACCAGCCATGGCTAGATGATCGTGGGCGAACACCCTCCTTAACAGTGCGAAGTCAGACACGCCTAAGAGATCATGGAGCACATTGCTCGTGCGTGAGGGCTATGGTGCACTAGGTGACAAGGGAAATTGCAGCCACTAGGAGATGAGTGCATCTTTCTTAGGGTAACGACCTCTCTCGTGGCACTATGTCAGCCACGCTCGTGTGGTCACGGGCAAGCTCTAATCGCAGGCGAGGAACGTGGCACATCAAGAGATAGAGGGGTGATCACAGTGGGGGGCAATCAGCCCCATCACTTAAGCAGTCTTTCCAGAGGCTATAGGGATGAACATCCCTAACGACAACAGAGAACTTAACGACAACCTAAAAGAACACTAGCAAGCTTGTAGCTAGCAGAACATACACCCCCCACGAGATACAAAACCACGATCACTATCCAAATTCGACTTTGTTAATGACCAAGGAGGGGAAGTTTGTGTGTGATTGCATGACCCTAGAGAGGGTAGGGGAACCTCTTCGATCACATAGAGTGAACCCAAAGACACTACGTATTATAATCTGAACTCCTACCACTTTCGAGCATTTATTGACTAAACATTAGAGTGGCTTTGGCTCACCGAAGACTTGGGCATAACAAGTGTTGGTTGCAGGATCAGAGTATCCATCGATGGTTATACGCAAGGCAATCATGCGATGGCAATTAGGTGGATATGGTCGGTGATCTTCACCATTCTTGGGGATCATGGTGGGATCACAAAGAATCCCCTATAGTACCATTGAAAGTTATCATGCTAAAAATTATACTTATCAAAATGATGGGCATGCTACTTCTTGCAGCTAGTCTGAGAACTTTTTTATTTCATGCACAACATGAGCCTTGCTCCTATCGTTTATAGTCCATTCAACATCCCAAGTGGCAAACTAGCATCGGATGAGGAACTTTACATTCTATACCTAACGTACATGATTTATTGTTCACCATTCAACTAAGGAAGATATGTATCATCTAAAATTGAATATTCGAAATGGAGATCTAGTTCGATGGATCTATTGGATGCTCAAGGATTCATATAAGAAATTTTATCGATTCTAACTTCTTTGGATATTGGTAGGATGACTTTGACAAGTGCCTTATTCACCTAGTAATTTATGATTGGCCTCTTTATCAAATAAAAATGAAGAATGTTGATCTAACATTTCATCGTCATGACATCTCTCGTCTCTGTTAAGTAGTGTATGGGTTAGAACTTGTTCTTACGAGCTATTGCTTAGGGGTTCACAAAGAGCTACCATAATTGCATCATATTTGCTTGAAGCTCTCCTAACGACATTATCAAGTGAATGTCCTACCTTAATTTTCAACACTGAAGCCATGTAATTACTTATTTCAATATGTGGATGGGAAGTGAATGCTCTACCTTAATATTCAATACTGAAGACATGTAATAACTTGCAAGTTTCTATATATATGGATAAGAAGTGAATGCCCTATCTTAAAATTAAAAACCGGAGCTATATAATTACTTTTTCTGTGTGGATTGAAAGTAAATGTTCTACCTTAATATTCAATACCAAAGTCATATAATTACTTATTTTTATATGTGGATTTGAAGTTAATGCTCTACCTTAATATTCAACACCAGAGTCATGTAATTACTTATTTCTATATATGGACTGTAAGTGAATTATCTACCTTAATATTCAACACCGGAGCCATATAATTACTTATTTCTATATATGGATCAGAAGTAAATGCTCTACTTTAATATTCAACATCGGAGCAACATAATTGCTTGCAAGTTTCTATTTATGTGAATGGGAAGTAAATGCTCTACCTTAATATTCAACACCGGAGGCATATAATTACTTATTTTATATGTGGATTGGAAGTGACTGCTCTACCTGAATATTCAACACCGGACCTATGTAATTAATTATTTCTATATATGGATTGGAAGCAAATGATCTACCTTAATATTCAACATCGGATCCATATAATTACTTGCAAGTTTCTATATGTGTGGATGAAAGTGAATGTTCTACCTTAATATTCAACACCAGAGCCATATAATTACTTGCAAGTTTCTATTTGTGGATGAGAAATGACTGATCTACCTTAAAATTCAACACTAGAGCCATGTAATTACTTGGTGGGGCTATGTGGTATTGAAGGGTGTATTTATTGGATGAAAACCGATATAGTAAGCTAGAAATACTTGGCTCGGATTGCTAGGGCTCGGATTGTGGGATTTGAATAATTTTTCCTGGTTCAGAAAAAGCAATCAATGTTTATGACATATCCATAATAATTAAGGATTAAGATGTTTATTTCTCACTAAATAAGGATTACTATAGTAGAAGGTGTCACTCTATCTTAATACCTTCTTCCCAGAGCATTCACTTCTAATCCACATATAGAAACGAGTAATTACATGACTCCAGAATTCTGTATTGAATATTATGATAAAGCATTCACTTCCAATCCACACATATAGATACAAGTAATTACATGGCTCTTGAATATTAAGGTAGAGCATTTACTTCATATCCACACATATAAAAACTTGCAAATAATAATTTGGCACCAGTGTTGAATATTAAGATAGAGTATTCACTTCCAATAAATATATAGAAATAAGTAATTACATAGTCCTGGTGTTGAATATTAAGGTAGAGCATTAACTCCCATCCACACATATAGAAAGTTGCAAGTAATTACATGACTCCGGTGTTGAATATTAAGACAGAACATTCACTTCTCACCCACACATATAAAAACTTGTAAGTAATTATATGACTCCGGTGTTGAATATTAAGGTAGAGCATTCACTTCCAATCCATATATAGAAATAAGTAATTACATGGCTCCGGTGTTGAATATTAAGGTAGAGCATTCACTTTTCATTCACATATAGAAACTTGCAAGTAATTACATGGTTATGGTGTTGAATATTAAGGTAGAGCATTCACTTCCAATCCACAAATAGAAATAAGTAATTACTTTATAAAGCATTCACTTCTCATCCACACATATAGAAACTTACAAGTAATTACATGGCTCCGATATTGAATATTAAAATAAAGCATTCACTTCCAATTCATATATAGAAATAAGTAATTGCATGGCATCGGCGTTGAATATTAAGGTAGAGCATTCACTTCCAATCCACATATAGAAACAAGTAATTACATAACTCCGGTGTTGAATATTAAGGTAGAGTATTTACTTTTCATCCACATATAAAAACTTGTAAGCAATTGCATAGCTCCAGTGTTGAATATTAAGATAGAACATTCACTTGCAATTCACATATAGAAATAAGTAATTACATGGCTCCGGTGTTGAATATTAAGATAGAACATTCACTTCACATCCACACATATAGAAACATACAAGAAAAATTACATGACTTCGGTGTTGAATATTAAGGTAGAACATTCACTTCCAATCCACATATAGAAATAAGTAATTACATGGCTCCAATGTTGAATATTAAAATAGAGCATTCACTTCCAATCATCATTCCAAGAGATGATGCTTCCATATTTACCTAACTACAGTAGGAACTCTAGCACTATTTTCCTATAAAGGATCTTCCTATAAAGGACCTTGGACTCCTTTGCAACTTCTTGGATCTCAAAATTGCTTCCTTTGTCGAGTGCTCTAGGTGTCATAGAAGTACACCTTCAATTTCTCATGCTTGTTTGATTTTGGTATTCACTTAACCTATACTTTTTACTTGGATAAGGATGTAAGTTTCTATGGCATGTTTGTGGCCTAACATTGGCACATACATGCACATAATGATACCCAACCTTAATGAAAAATACACAAGTCACATGCTAAGATACACTAGGTTGTTTTATGCTTTAGACTAAGGTATCAACTATGGCAAGAGCTATTCAAAAGCGGTGGTGGCAGGAGGGTGAAGGAAGAGGAAACGGAGGAGGGGGGTGCACATCTTTAGCTCGAGCACTATAAAGTCCCCTCTCTATTCGACATAGCTGGGTGTCAATTGGCCTAGTTTTGATCCTGGACATAGTCATTTTGTTTGCTCAATGGTTAGTTTCAACTCTGCTCCCATCAAACACCCAATGGAAGCTAACATTTAACGACCATTGGGCTCAACGGTTAGTTCAACTCTGCTCCCATCAAACACCCAATGGAAGCTAACATTTAACGACGAAGCATGCCCTATAGACTCCTTTTAATTTCTTACTAGTGGGGGTTAGATTTATTTTGAAACCTTAAATATGAATCCTATGCATATATAGCAGTCTAAGCACATTAATAAATGCAACATTATCAATAAGGCATTTAAATTACAAATCGCTAAGTATAATTTGTAGATTAGAGGTCAAATTGGCTACAAATGTTCATTTTAAATTCTAAATTTCAGTCCAACGTTAGTGATTTGTTCATTTTATGGTTTTCAAAGGTTCTAGGCTTTATTTTTGTTTTTGGTGATTTTTCTAGAATTTCAAGCAATTAGGCCATAGTCAAGGTTGTCAAGGCAGTGATGCAGCTCGAGGCGTTGGCCCTTCAAAATGCCTAGGCAGCGAGACGGGCGCATTATTCATGGAGTGAGAAGAAATGAAGAAAATTGCATTCTCAACATATTTCATGATCAAGAAATCAAATTTTTTGATAATTGTACAAATAATTACTAATTACATAGAGGTGTAGCTCATGTGGTAGAGCACTTGTTTTTGTTTACGATGCGAGAGGCACGATCCCCGCATCCCTTTCAACCATATTCACTAATGTGTTTGATGGCTTTCTATATATATATAAATATATATATATATATATATATATATATATATATATATATATATATTCACTAACAAATACTATTACAAATTTTGAACAACAATTAGAATATTAAATTAAAAACAGACATCAAGTAAATCCAAAGTTTGCAAAACATAAAATTTCTCAATAAAAAAGCCATCAAACATATGTCAATTATATATAACTTACAACCATATCCATACAAAAAAACAAGTCATCATTCTCAGATTCAATTCAAAAAAGGAAAAACAAAGCACTAACATGCCATTAAATGTTTCAACTTTTAACAAATTCTCAATCATATAACAAAACGTCAACATCCACCAACCAAACATCCCTATCCTTAATATCTTCATCCCCCGCTCAGCCCGCTCCTTTGCCGGTTATAGTTGGCGCTCCTCTAGTCGACGGAGCAAGTCGCCCGCCACCAAGGCCCACTGGTCGCAAAATCGCAAGTGAATTCGCCGGAGACCCTAAGCCCTAACCCTCCTCAATCCTGATTCCCCAACGTCGCAAGCCTGCAACATAACAAAACAGACAAAAAAAAAGCCCTAACCCTGACCCCTAAATCCCGAGTCTGACACGGCACCCAACTCAAGGGGTTTTTTATGTTTTAAAATATGACTAATTGATGTGGATGCGGTATGATGTGACGCATCATATCGTCTAAGCGACCACCTTATATGTGATGCGCCCGATTCACATACAAATGCATGATTTGTGCGACACTTATGCGATGTAGCCTTTTTTGGGCGACTAGGCGGATTACATTGACAACCTTGGTCATAGTCATAATTTTGATCAACTATTGGGGCATATTAGTCTTTTGGGAAGACCTTAGATAAAGAAACAATTTGAAAAGGATGAGAGTCAATATCCCATGTTTGTTATTGTTGTTCAAAATTTGATAAGGATGAGAGTCAATATCCCAGTGAGAAGAGGCCATGAAATCTTTAACGTGGTTTGGCTCTCCCTCATTAAGGGTTGACTAGAGAAATGTCAGGTCTTCTATCCCATGTTTGTTTTCCTTCTCCTCTAATTTCATTTATAGTATTTGATGTTTTTCCAGTTTTTGATGCAAAAAAAATATTTTAGATTATAGTCCTTATTTTCATTTATTTTTTGAGATGAGTCCTTATTTTAGATCGAGTCCTTATTTTAGAATGATTATAGTCCTTGTTTCCTATCCCATGTTTGTTTTCCTTCTCCTTTAATTTTATTTATTTTTTGAGAATGAGTCTTTATTTTAGACTTTTATTTTAGACTGATTATAGTCCTTATTTATAAATGTAATCTATTTTTTCTTTTTTAGGTATTTTAATTAGTAGAGTATATTTCTAACACCATTGTTTGTTGCTTCAATTTGACATTTCCACATTCAAGCTAAAAATTCTCTTTTAGTCATCGACATGATTCCCTCTCGAGTTGTTATTTGATCATTCCCAAAGGATCATTCTCCTGGCTTCGATTGTATTAAATTTCATCAAATCTATACATATCTAAAAATCACTCTACGGCTCTGGCGCAAGACAGAGACCATCAAATAAAAACTCATAGTCGTCTTGGTGGAAGGCACAAGCAAGACTCATGCTGGATTAAGTTATTTGTCTCTTATGTGCTATCCTCGCAAACGTATTAGATGAATTATCGAAGTGGATGTGTCAGGTGACTCTCTCTCCCCACTTGCAAGAACACAATGCAACCTTTGATTAACATTGGTTCAAGCCTTCAAGGGACAGCAGTTCGGACGGCTGTCCACCGAGCCCTTTACTGTTGGTTGTCCTTTCTCCGATATCCAAAGGACGGTTGTCCACCAAAAGGCCTTCTCGACTTCAACTCGAGAAGGCCATGGTATTGTGTCTCCGGAGGATCTAGCTTGTGTCTCCGAGGGATCCGGCTCCTCACGAAGTCCGGCCTTGCTCCGTGTGTAGGATTATTGGTGCAGCCTTGCTCGGCCCTCAACGGATACCCCAGACAGTATCTTTCTTTTATAATACATCTTCAAATTCCTCTTTCGCCTCACTTTCATTGTTTCCACTCACATCCGCATCATCGTAATCATATCCCTAAATCGTCATTAGAATCTTATATCAAAGCCCAATAATTGCCATATTATCATTAGTTTTTATTCCGACCTTCAAAGCCCTTGCAGTAGTGTTTTAGCCCTCTTTTATCTTAAAAATATGTCGCATATTACCTTGTTAAAACTGAAATCTGCTTATGCGATTGGATTTATTATATGAAGATATTCATGTTTTGTGATGCTTTTGTCTCTAATTGTTAAATCTTGAACTACGTTTTAGCCTTTTTGCATATCGTGTTAGTTCTATGCTTATTACTACTGATTTGTTATTGTTTGAGTGGGGTTTTTCATGCTATATTGATAAAAACATCTAGTTGTTGGCCAAAGAGTCTTAGCGGATTAGGATTGTAATATACCTTATTGGTGCCTACATCAAGTTGATATTAGCGCTAGAAAGAATCTATTCGGGTCTCTTTTTAAGTGTTGAAAATCAGCAAACCCCTTTCTTCATGTTCGCTGATTTCGCATCTTTCATAGCATTGTGTGCATGAAACTGCATCTAGCACTAGGATTGCATCGTGTCAAACATCTCTGATTGTTGTCCTCATTGTTAGAGCCACTAGAAGAGTGCATATTTTTAATTTAAACATTTCATATTGATGTCCTTGCTTCAAGCACATCGGATATATTATCATATAGTGTCGGTATATCACTTAGGCGTCCTAGGACACACGCTAGCATTGTCATATAGGTCCATACCTCTTGGAGAATTGAGATAACCTGGAATTAGGATCGATGACTTATCAAGCACACTTGCAGCGAGAGGCCCGAGGATGAGGTCACCCTCGTGTTACACAACAGGTACCACAACCTCATGGCACTTGACAAATAACAGCGCAAGAAACGTCAATTCAACATTCAACAACGTAGCAAGAGATTACGGATTGGCTGGGTATGGTTCTACAAGAAAGAGGCATCAATCCCTCGAACCAACCGACTAAGGGAAATCTAGTTGGAAAAGAACCCAATCAGAACGACAAGATTCCCAAGTCAAAAATCAAAATCAAATTAAAAATCAAAATCAGAATGAGCACGACTCTCCAACCGAATCTGGAACTGAGTTGGACGAATTTGACATCGAATTCGAACAAGAAGATATTTAACTCGATCGTCCCAAGAATCATAGGGAGACATGTGCGCAAACAACAAGACATTGAAGAACGATTCGTTTGATCCCTCAAGATATCGTAGGGATATGGAGTGCGTGTTGAGGTTGACGAATTCAAGGAAAATTTCGATGCTAATGTATTTCTAGACTGGATAGAAAGCATCAAGCACTTCCATGAATGAAAAGGGATTTAGGAACTGGTGCAAGTTGAGTAAGGGGGGTCAGCCAAAATAGAAGAAATCATGTTGTAGGTGAAATAAGGGGATTTAGGAACGTGCAAATTTTAAGATCAACAAGGTGGTTTTTGGCTCGTAGGCGGAAATCCGAGAATCCAATGAAGTTGAAATATTATGGGTAGATGGGCTTACGTATGAGGGATATTGGTTTAAAGTCTGAAAGGGATCGTGCATCCGGATGAAAATATATAAGGAAGAAATTCTCAGATCTGGAAAGTGGATTCCAGATCTGGAATTGGGCTCAATTGTGTGTCGATCTGGGTTCGGAATTCGGGGCTTTTTGTGGGAAGGTGTAGGGCTTGTAGGTGAAGGTCTAAAGCCAAGTTCACATGGATTAGGACGGTTCTAGATGGGGTTTTGATGGATTTTATATTCACCTTTGGGTAAAATCTAGGATTGTGGGTGAAGGGATTGATGAGGCTTGTGGGTTCGATGGCTAATGGATTGCTTTCAGTTTTGCAAGGAAAAAATGTGTAGAAAACAAAGTAAAAAGAGATGAAAAACAAGAGGAAGAATATGAGAGAAATCGAGGGGGGTAAAGAGATGATTAGCATGGCATCTCACCCCACGGCCTCTCGTCGAGTATCCCTAAGCCTCTTGCCATCGGGAAAGACAAGTCATCACAATTCGCTTAAAGCAAAGAGCTTCATAATACTTTTACTCATCAATAACTGAATACAATGTGGATGCCTAGGGCCTGTATATAGACTTAACAAAGTAAAAGACTACTAGTATGTTTAGGACTTGGAATCCTAATAAATTTTGTACTTAGACCCTAATATACTTAGGCTTGGACTCCTAATACATATAGGACTTGGGCTCCTAATTAACTTATGACTTGGATTTCTAATATACTTAGGACTTGGACCCCTAATACAATTAGGATTTGGACTCCTAATATAATTAGGAAACCCTTATAATATCGGTTTTGACATGTGGAGAAACGACCATAAAAAAACTCCAAAAGTATAAAAATAATAACTTGAAATAACAAATAATGCCCAATGTCCCAAGATAATGGACCATCAAATGTGTTCAGCTTAGCCTTGGACTCCGTGCATGGCGTGATATGCGCCTCCTCACATTACCTAAGCTTAAGGATTTCAAGGTTCTATACCAACAAAAGAAGTTTTGGAGTATTGGTCTAATTGTTTAAACTATCATAAGCATAGGATTGTGTTGGATTGGTACCAGATACTATATTTAAATTATTTCCATAATTCCATTTAGTATCCTACTCAAAGCATAGCGAACAAAACTAGTGCTAGTGTCTCTATTTCACCTTTCCAATCAGCAAAGAAGGCAATGCATCTTAAGACATGCATTACTACCAGAAACGTTGCATATATTCATAATATACCAATATTCAAAATAAATTGCATATAAAACCTCACCAGATGCCGTCACATGCCAAGACAATGAAGTCATCATCGTCACACAGGTCCACCTATTAAGCAACTGATAGTATAAGAGATAGAGCATACACTTGCATAAAAATACAAGGCAATAAGAAACATATCTTAAATCAATATCACATCAGGCTATAAAGAATATAGACAACTCATAAGCCAAGGTACTGACAATGTTTATGTCTGGATTGGCAGTTATTATTTGCTTGTCAGCAGACAAATACTTGTTCTGCTTGAATTCCATGTCGCCTGTAAGCAGAACCAATTATAAGATATGCATACAAATCAAAATGTGCCGATATAAGTACCATGTAGCATGATGAAAATACCAATTGCTCTTGCAAGGTTTAAACTTCCATTAACTCGTCCAGCATGGATAAACCCCCCCGCTTTTAGGATCCTTTCTTTCTCAGCCTCGAGCTCGGGCTTGTGATCCCTTGACAAATTGTATGCCTTTAATAAGAAAAACCAGATTTATCATATCAGAATTCACATGCATATTTGCTGGCTAGAGCCTTGTAATTTATCAACATAAAAAATCTATCAAGAAGTTTGCCAGAATAACATACCTGACCCTTCCTTGAAATTACGCAACGAGAATCACCAGCATTTGCAACAATGAGTTGGTTGTTTCTAATGACCGCCACACAAGCAGTGCTTCCTGATGTTGGTCCAGAGAAATCAGAGTGGGGTCCCTGCACAAAGTTTCAGGTCACAAAACATCTGGGGAGAAAAACTTTGCCATACAATCCAACTTTGTGTTCTAAAAGAATTGTACCAAAAGTAAACTAGTCCAAAAATCTTACTACAATATGCTGGATCATCTAATGTATCTCTATTGCCAAGTGGATTATGAATTGGTGTTGACACATTGGTTTATTCTTCCACACCCCAGCTAGTACAAGGAAGAAAAAGAATTATATGGAGAATTCAGTGAATATCTGAGCTCTAAGCAAGTATTAGCTTTACATGAATACACACAGACAGCCTAGTATAGAATCTATCAACCATTCTTTCCCTTAAAACTCATTGAATTTGACCGATGATCCTATAATTCCGGTTAGAGATCGCACACATGTATATACTTTTCTCTTTCTTTCCATTCCTTGTGGGAGTAGCATCTTTATCGTTTATAGGGTGAGTCATTGACTCAATCCTTTTTATAACTGGACATCAGTGGGGTGTTAAGATACAGAGCACTCCTTTTTTACTGTTGTCGAGTCTTGCGGCCATTAGCGACCATTCGAGTAGCTCTCCTTTATTTCAGTAACCTTTGAGTGGCTCCTTTCTTTCAGTAATCATTATGTTGGTGGTGGACTTCTATATATGAGAGGGTTCAGGGAAACCAAATACAAAGAGAAATTTTCTTCCACTGGTTTTCCATTTCATCTGGTGTACATCTGAGGGTCCCAAGGTCTTCTCTCATGCTGGATCATGGAGGCCGGTCTGTATCCTGGGGAGCATACGCCAAGAGGCTAGAAGCACAGTAGCGTCGGCATTCTTGCTTAGTTGCTTTTAGGAGATCGTGTCAAACATGGTCCTCGACAACTGATAAGTCATTTCCAATTTCTTTTTCTACCTTGGTGATTCATATCAGTTGATAATCCTTTATTACTGCAGTACAATTTCTGATACATGCAGAAAAGCTCTCCTGGTGACATGTGACAGTCGAGACAAGGGAGGCAGCCTGTGTAGCTCGATAATGAGGGCCCTAAAAGATCAAGGCAAAGGAGGTCAAGTTGTGTCGAAAGGTCACCGATAGAGATCAGGTAGCTCGTCCCAATTCGCCTTGGTGAGCTCTCCTGGCAATGACGTCGGAGCTGACGTCATCGAAACATCGGCAACAAGCTCGCCCAACAACCGTCTGTGGCGAGCTCGCCCCTTGGTGACTATGCAGAGGATCGTCCCTTGGGCGACCTGGCAGTGGCACCCACAGGGAGCTTGCTCAATGACGTTGACGTCAACGACAAGCTCGCCCCGCGACCTACTACAGCGAACTTGCCCCTTGGCGATGACATCAGGAGTAACGTCATCATGATGTCAGCAACGATCTCACCTGACGATGATGGCATCAGGAGTGATGTCATCATGATGTTAGCAACTAGCTTGCCCTGTGACCTTCCACAATGAGCTTACCCCTTAGCGATGGCGTCAGGAGTGGCGTCATCAACTATCTCACCACTAGCTTGCCCCTTGGCGATGACACCAAGAGTGACGTCATCAACTAGCTTTCCCCGTGACCTTCAACGGCAAGTTCGACCCTAAGCGATGACGGCAGGGATCACATCAATATACGGGTCAGCGACTACCGACTCTCGATAGGGCAAGCTCGCCAAAGATCCATTCATGTGCAACTTGGCAGTGACACCCGCAAGGTGCATGGCCAGAGACCCCAGCAACTTACACTGCGAGGTCCGTGGCAAGCTCATTTTGGGGAGACCTCACAAGGCCAGTTCACCAGTGATCTTACGAATCATGTCACACTTAGCGTTTTCCTAAATGATATGAGCCAAAGGCGAGCAAAAGGACTCATCTGTCGACTAGCACAGATCAGGATTAGGTGGTGGGGCAGGTGTCAGGTGACATACCCGTAAAACTAACACGGTCATATTGTTGACTCTCAATGAGAACGCGACATGTCGCGAAGGAGAGCAACATACTCCCTTCCTCAACCAACTTCTGGGAGACGTCGACACAAACCTGCACTAATCAAGCCGCGGCACATTCCCTACTCCCACCTAACATCTCTACACCACCCCCGGGATGACACGTGGAGATTCTCTAGGCGACCTGGCATCTCTGCAGCACGCCACCACTGCCTAAGCTCTACAACCCCCAGCTGCTCGAGAATCATATCATTCACCAGTTACGTGCTACACCATAGATGCCACATTGCCAGACACGTGTTGACGCCTCCGACCATCTATAAAAGCCCACATAGTACATTGTTCAAAGGGTAGAGTCCTATGAGTCCAACCCTTACTCTAGCTTTTCTTCACTACTAGCCGCCCTATACCCCTATTGTGAGTCTGACTTAGGCATCAGAGATTCGTTGCTCCATAGGTCATCGCTAAAACTTTTCTGTCTTGCAGCTCTCCACAGCCTACTCACTCCTCTATTGAAGAAGAAGGCTGAACTCACTACAGCAGCCTCCCTCTGATGAAAAACTTCGACCAGTGCAAATTGAGGAAAGTCTTTGTATTATCTCGATCTGATTTTCGGTATATTGAATAATCAAAATCAGCCGGATTCTCAAGTTGTGGAGTGACTTATGCCTAGGTGACACTACTTGGGTCCTACAATGTTCTATTCGAGTATTATATATTAGTTGTGAAAACCCTACAAGTATAGTACCATATTGTTCGTTTTGTGTAGGACAATATGAAAATTAATAACAAAGAAAACGGACATTTGCTTAGCTTTCCTTCGCATATTTCGTTTTGAATTATATCTGTGCTTTTGGAATTAATGAAAGATTGGTTTCAAAGAACAAGAATGATTTTCATTTGTTTTGAGCTGTTGATTTTTCGGCTCCGAATGGGCAGTATGGGATTTTGTTGAGCTAACACTCTAGGGAAGTGTGGGCCTCGTACAATGTGCAGTCAAGGACCTTGGTAACCCCTGGTATAGTGGTATGTAGAAATTGAAACACTTATGACTAATAAATGAAATTAAAGGAACACAACGGGGCTGACCATCATCTAGGGGTTCACACCATGTTCTCCCAAAGTTAAGGGCATGCTTGCATGCCTTAGGGTGTGGGAGTTGTCATGTGGAATGTGATTCCCGAAGGAAGCAAGATGGCATGATAGCTCCTTCATGAAAGACAAGAAAACCTCTTTGTCCAAATATGAAAGTGTTCTCTCTCCCTCTCTCTCTCTCTCTCTCTCACCCCATTACCGGTGTGTTGGTTTGTGGGCCCCCCACCTCTCTCTTTAGGGTGACAACACCGATAGGTCCACAGTCTTTTAATTGAACCAATTTAATAGTTAATTAATCCATAGTAACTATAATATTTGGTTGCAGGACCACGCTTTCAGGGTATTCTAGTTGTTAGCCTCGTTTACTTTTTATCGTACTTTACTTTTGCTGTATTTTCTTTTCAGGTCAGTTTTGTCATACCCCTTTTTTGTGTAAGTCTAAAAACCTCTTTTCAAATAGAAGAAATTATATTTTGTATACCGTATACTTGCCATGTTTTGTCACATTATTGACGCCCTCCAGTTGTACTGAGGTGCAGGTGTTCGCTAGCAGTAGTACCGTGTGAAGGTGCAACATCCACATAATTTGCTTTCTGAGGGTTCGTTCAGTACAGTCTTCCTCTTCTAAGTTACTCAGCTTTTCTTTTTTGTTCTTCTGTAGTTAGATCTGGTCTTTTAGTGGTCAGTTGTAATCATGTAAATGAACATAATTATATTTGAATTAAATAAAATTTTGTAGATCTTTTACTATACTTTACTTTCGTGCTTCTTATAAAAAAAATTATACCCCAACACCCTGTATTTTATATTAATTTTTTTAAGTTGATCCAAAATACAGGGCGTTACAGTGAACATAGCATAACATCTCGAATATTCATCATGCACATGCACATGTCAATGAGATTGAAGTGCTGATATCCTATGACCACGACTAAAATAATGCAACCTGCATCCTACTCATTAGGCTCATATGACCTGCTTTTTAATTTTACAACAAAGTTGTATTTATCAAAGACTAAACTACTCAAGTCATCAAGTGCCAATTGAGCAGTCAATAAGAAGCATAAAAGCATCATAAGGTAGAAGATCATGACTACTTATAGGTCAACACCCATAATGAAAGATGTATTTGTAACAATAAAATAAGCCAAAAACTGTGGTTGGCAATATTATGCAACAAACTCCTGTTCGAGATCATAATATTCAAAAGCATTATGAGTGATATGCCAACAAATCGCCAGAGGTAAAATATGAAAATTCATGATATGATTGCTAAGCATTGTCCACGTGAGAAATTACCTCTTCAAAAGCCCACTCAGCATGTTGGTCATTTGAATCACTGCCCTTAGGAGACCATATAAACCCTTCTATCATGCCAGTAAACTTGTTTATCTTATCTCCCAGGACAGCTAACTCTCTCCACCCTCTCTGCCCTCTCATCATCTCGTCCATTCTGAAGAAAGACCAAAGCATACTACGTGATATGAACAAAAGCTTTAAATTAATGAGAATGCTCGTGTCATGCAGATATAAAGTGGAAAATCATCTATAATACTAAAGTAAACAATGAAACTGAAAAATAAAAAGGGAAAACAAAAGGCAACCTGAAGAAAGCTTTCTGAACAGAAGCACCTATATCACCAGTCGAATAGGCTTCATTTTTTAGCACCTGAGTGTGCATGTACTTTGCACAGAACTTGGCAACCACTTTTCCTGAAAGATCATATATATAAATATCAATCTTCGTCGTGACTACAATTTTGAAATGTAACTTTAACTAAAAGAGCATAGAACAAAGAAATGTCTGAAATAAGGCACAAGAACATTATGGCATACCATAGATACCTTACACAAAGTGAACTGTATCAAACCGAACATCATTCAACTGGCAATCTCATATATATATATATATATATATATATATATATATATATATATATATATATATATATATATATATATATATATATATATATATATATATATATATATATATATATATATATATGGGGTGGGATCCGTTGACAACCCAAAATGGCAGGTAAATTTACCTCCCACTTACAACTCGCCATAATCGTTAGATAGATATGTTTGCGAATTTGCTGATTTTTTGTGAGGATGATCAACATGGCAAGTTGATCATCCTCACAAAAAATCAAAAAATTCTGAAACTTATAAGGGCATCAAAAGTGTTATTCAAATTAACGGTTCAAATAGACGGTTCGGAAAAGCTTGATTCAATCAGTACCCTTAGAAGTTTTAGATTTTGTTGATTTTTTGTGAGGATGATCAACTTGCCATAGTGATCATCCTCACAAAAAATCAACAAAATCTAAAACTTCTAAGGGCGACGATTGAATCAAGCTTTTCTGAATCGTCTATTTGAACCGTTAATTTGAATAACACAATTGACGCCCTTATAAGATTCCGAATTTGCTGATTTTTTGTGAGGATGATCAACTTGCCATGTTGATCATCCTCACAAAAAATCAGCTAATTCGGAAATCTCTATCCACCGATTGAATCAAGTTTAAAATGGAAGGTAAATTTACCTCCCATTTTGGGTCGTCAACGGATCCCGGTCATATATATATATATATATATATATATATATATATATATATATATATGGGGACGGGGAGCCTAGACCTCAGGTGCAGCGTCAACGCTGCACCCGCGCGGCATGGATGCCACGTGTCCGGAAAAAACCGGGAAATCGGGGACGGATCGGCGCTCTAATTGCCGGATCAATCCTCAGCCACCCGATCGTAGCATTCAACGGCATGGATTCCCCCGCGGGCTAAGTCTCGCTGTTACTGTGGCGGGCACAGTAACAGCGAGATTTATTGTGGCCCGTTCGATTCGATCGATCAGACATATCGCATTCATTTGGGATTGAAATGGTCGTTCGGGTGAATCTGGCCCGTCTGATCGATCGAATCGGACGGGCCAAATCAATCTCGCGGTTATTGTAGCGGCTACAGTAACCGCGAGATTGATTTGGCCCGTCCGATTCGATCGATCAGACGGGCCAGATTCACACACACAGCATAACAGCCGGCCGGTATTTGTTTGAGCCGTCGATCGCAGGATCTAACGGCTGGGATTCATTCCAGCCTTAAATCTCGCTGTTACTGTGCCCGCCACAGTAACAGCGAGATCCATGCCGCGCGGGGGAATCCATGCCGTTGGATGTTGCGATCGGATGGCTGAGGATTGATCCGGCAATTAGAGCGCCGATCCGTCCCCGATTTCTCGGTTTTTCCCGGACACGTGGCATCCATGCCGAGCGGGTGCAGCGTTGACGCTGCACCTGAGGTCCAGGCTCCCCGTCCCCTATATATATATATATATATATATATATATATATATATATATATATATATATATATATATATATATATATATATATATATATATATATATATAGGGGCATGCTATAATGCGGCATGCGGCACTGCACCTCAACCGTCTGATGCACGTGCTCGCATGCACGCAGCGGTGCATCAGACGGCTGCGGTGCGGTGCCGCACTTACCGCATGCCGCATTATAGCATTTATATATATATATATATAGAGAGAGAGAGAGAGATAGAGAGAGATAGATAGATAGAGAGAGAGAGAGAGACTATAAACTATAAAGAGAGAGTAGATTATTCAGCTTATCAAGAGTCAAGACCACGATGAAAAGCTCTCCATGTCCACAAACCTATTCGTTTTAAGCCATGAGACTTTCATCAAAACCTTTGATGCAAAATTAGATGATGGGATTTCATATAAGTCGATGATGTTAAAGTTACAATTCAGGCTCTTATACACAGGAAGTACAATCATATTTACAAGGTTTCATGAAACACCATGGGGTGCTACTTAATTATTTGATCATAGGCAAGTGAGAAATGAGCATATAATGGCAAACATAAAGCATGTCACTGTAACAGAAGTACAGAACTATGAATTGTGCCTTATAGTCATTCATCAATATTAAGTCTTAAAACTATCATAAAGAGACTATTCGAGATGCTACATCCAACAGCTATGTCTTAACAAATTAAAAGTTGTGTATATCAAAAAATCCGCTCGAGTATTAGTATTGACAGTAGCTTGTTAAGTGTCTTCATGGAGAGGCACAAACAAATTATCTTAAAACAAAAACTAAACATAAAATCAAAATAGACTTAATACAATTTGTCACGAGTATTTTGAAATTAAAGTTTCTATACTCATTACCAATGATTAATCTACTTAGAAGAAAAATATTATAATTAAAGGTTTACCTTAGGATGCATGGACACTTTCCTAGAGGTGTCCTGTCTATGTCAGACATGTGTTGGACACTGACACATGTCGGATACGTCCCATGTTTCTAGGTTTTTTATGGTCTTTTTGACCGAAATGTATTCGACCTTTCATGGACACTTTAAGGACATTTGGATATGACGGGGGGTCGAAAATGTAACATTTTAAAAACAAAAGCCAGGTCTTTTTCGTAATTTCAAAAATTTCTTGTTCCTCATATCAATGAACCGGCGAGGATGATGGACCAGCAACAATGACGATGAACGACGGCGACCAATACAAGGATTTTGGGATCGTTCGCGGTGCTGGAACGCTACGAAGCCCGGAGTTCTTATACCAATAGACGTGCGTTGTCAAGGACGATTGATAGAGGTGGTGATGTAGACGATATAATCTTTTATATTTTTCTTTGTAAATGATAACTAGTGATACGAGATCACCGAGAGGAAAGTGATGGAGGAGGTAAGAACCGTAACCACGGTACCAAAACTCGGTCCGACTCGACTCGACCAAATCGACTCGGATCGGCTAAAAATCGAGCCAACTCGCCCTATGCCTCGGGTTAGCACAAACTCGGACCGACCCGCATAAGACTCGGGCAAGTCTACTCGAGTCCGGGTTTCGACTCGGGCAAGTTAGTCAAGTTCAGCCCATTAAAAAAAAATTTTGTTCGATTCAGCCTGAGGGTTTAAAACTCCGTGTTTCGCTGGGGGTCACTCGAGAGGGTCACGAGAGGGTTCGAAGGGCCTGAGGCTTCAAAGGCTCAAGGGTTTCGCTCAACGACGCCCAGTGGGTATGCTCCTCCACCCTCCTCCCCTCATCTCTTCTCCTTCCCATCATCTCTTCTCTTCCCTCTTCCACTCGATCCCTTGCTCTCTCTCTCTCTCTCTCTCTCTCTCTCTCTCTCTCTCTCTCTCTGGTCCGACATAGTAATCCCCATAGTTGTTGGGACCATGGGCTTGCAGTGGAACCCCCCTGGCTTGCGATGACTATTGTGACACTTACCTGCAAAAACAAACAAAAAAAAAATTTGAATATAAATATATATATATATATATATATATATTACCGAGTCGCCCAAGTCGAGTCTTCGAGTTACTCGACTCGGTGGACTTTCAAGTCGAGTCCGAGTTTCGGGTTTTTGAACACTGACCGTAACAGAGAAGAAGGGATTAGAAGCTTAGATGAAAAGAGGCATAAAATCCATCAAGAAGACAAATAGAGGACTCAAATCCATGAGCCCAAGACATCTGTCATCAAATTTCATTCATAATAATATCTTCTTCAATGGTTACAACGGGGCCTATAAATAGGCTTCAAAAGAGATCAAATCAAATCTAATCTACGCTAATAAATTCAAAAGAAACTAACCATAATTTGAATCATACCAAAATTTAATCAAATAAAATATGAATTTGTAGAATCAAATCTTGGCAGATACTGCATTATCCATTCTATGCAGGCCTCTGGACTTGGAATCCGCCTGTTAGGCTTGCTTGGCCTCGGCCTGGTCGGCTTGGGCCCAAGTTGGATCACATCACAAGTCTAGCATAGAACCAAAGGAAACATAGAAAAAGAGGGTCTAGGTGTGCATAGAAGGGATAAGAAAAGAGTGTAAGAACTAATACCATATACGGAACTTGTAAGAGATACAGGGAAAAGCTTGCTACGACAACATGAGAGACCACTAATGGGAAATAGTGTGGCTCCAATTTTTTGTGATTTGTTAAAACATTTTACGGCAATTTGAGCAACCTTTACAACAAGATTAGAAAAGAAGTCATGGTGCTCAAGGCTGATGAACAGTCGATCGTGCTTGCAAATAGTTTGGCATGGGCGTTGAAAAAAATTGTAAGGCTGCTTACATCAACCAAGCCTTTGCACAAAAGGAATCAGTCCTTACAGGAGAGTGTTAAGTGGTTTGCGGACTAAGATGGACACATTCAAAAGTAACAGAAGCAATTCCTCGAGCATTGGACCTATCTCAAGGAAGAATGTCAAACAAGTAATGGTTTTTGGCATGAGGGACAAGGAAAGAGGATAGGCATGACGTGTGAGAAAATGTTTGGCTGCCCATGATGATAAATAACTTTATCATCTTTGATAACTTAGCCTTCCTAGCGTAATTGCCACACTTATCCTCCTCTTATGTCCCTAACCTAACAACACAAACCTCTTCTAATTCAATTGAAATTCGTTTCGCTTGTCATCAAACCATGCCACTCTAAACAAACACATAAAAAAAAAATTGGGGGAACATTTTTGAGATAAACCAATATTAACAACCTTGAATCAAGCAAGACATCATCTGCATAATTATCAGTTGGCAAGGATCCTCATCTACTAAAAGCTGTTGGAAGTCAAAAATGTGAAATCACCAATAATTGACCATCCAGAAAATGTTAACATCCAAGTACCTCTTGAACACCATAGATGTTGGTATCTCCCCAATGAATGATGGCAGTCAAAGTTATATAAGGTTTTGAGAACCATAATGGTAGGAAGATGACACAGCCATTAAGTTGGTTCTCCTGGAATATTTCTATTAGTTTTTGAGATCGATCCAACCTTACAAGGCATTTGTTTTCATCTTTTGCTCCATGGAATCTATCAAATTTCTTTATTGCCACATTAATTTCAAACCATCACTCACCCGACAAGGGACATATCATAAAATACTTATTTACTACACGAAGAGTGCCACAACATGCACAATTTGGTAATATTCATCAAAGTTACATGCTTGTAATATGAGCAACATTATATACGGATATACCATCTTTGAACAATGAATTGATGATAGATGGCCACCAGTATTCTTTCACAAGGTATTTACTGAATGTTATAATTTGCATGTTTAAGGGATAGTCTACAGAATGGCGTAAAATGGGAGTTGAATGGGAAATCAAAGTTAAAAGGGGCTAGAAAAAGTATATGCTAAGAGTGTTTAAAAAATGTAGCAAATATATAATGTTCATAGAGTAAGAATATCAAAGAACGAACTTACCTCCATGGCCATCGTAAACACCGAAGAAAGATGTGAAATCGTCAAGATCCGGCAATGCAGCATGCTAAAGAATACAATGTATAAGGATAAACGAGTTGACAAACATACAGTTCTTAGAAAATCTAATAAATGGGTAACAATAGCATCAAAGTACAACCTCAATATATGTCATGATTGGACATTGAACAAATTCAACAGACAATACTCTTAGAAATGACTTCTTAAGAGTACTATCATAAATTTCATCATGTAATTCTTCATGCATGAAAAGTTTAAACATGTTCTGCTCAACTACAGAGATATTACATGGTGTTGATTAGAATCTAGTATCAAGCATCAGACATGTGATTGTTTTACTTATTAACTATAAAATACCATGGATCAACCATCATATATAATCAGCTGATTTGTAAAGCCTAGAAATTTAAAAAAAAACATTGAAAGACACCCAACAAAATATAATCCAATAAAACTACGTCAACACAAATGAGTTGCCCCCATCAATCTCTCCTCTCTCTACAATTTTGAAAATATCAAGCCATGTTCCCTAATCAGGGTTTCATTTTCTTTTCCTACAATGGTATGCTTCTTGTTGTTCATCCTCTGATCCATGGCCTATAACTTTTTTCTCTTCAACAAGTCCATCAAAAACTGCCTAATTTGAAACATAATTGTTAGAGTGAATATATCCTTAGCCTTATTGTATAGGTTAGTCCTTTCGTGGGGTATGTTAACCTTGGGTGACCCTAGCTAATGTACAGCATATATACGGCCATTGCCCCATTGAGAGAGATTCTCCTTTCACTCCCAATATTCCCTCCCACTCTTTCCCTTTCTAGGGCTGTATCAAAGCCATAGATCCTTTCCATCGGCATCTCTTCATCGACATAAGTAGCTTCATCTCGTCAGAATCGGCTCGTCAACGATTCAGCAAATCATCGTTGGATGTTCCCTCTTCATAGAAAGATCTTCATCTAGATATCGTCTTCATCGGCACATCCTCGTCGGCAAGTCTTCTTCATTGGCAGCAGATCCAGTCGGTGGTCGTGTGCTCGTTTGCGGATCCTCATGGAAATCCCCTCTTCATCGTGGTGTGGCACCCCATCGTCAAAGCTGATTTGGGTTTGCTTTCATCTCGCAACTGCCACCTTCAATCATCAAAGTCCACATCAGGTGGAGGTGATCTCCTCTGAACTTTGACTAGCAGGATTGCTCCTCCGCTCTGTTGCATCTGCAAGGTCTCGACATCACCCCAACGTCTGCAATGTCTAAATTTCATGTGTTGATCATCGGCATTCGGTCTCTGCGTTCTTCGGCAATCGTGATAGTAATTTTGTTAATGGTTCTATTGTCGACACGCATTCTCCACGTTCCATACTTTTTGGGAGTGAGCAATGCAAAAAATACACATGGGCTCAAACTCTCTTGGGCAAAGCCTTGTGGCAAGTCAAAAACTTGCCGATATAGCTCTTTGAACTCGCTTAGACTCACCCTATAATGTGGGAGATGTGATAAACAACTCCTGGAAGTATATCAAGCTCATGATGTATGTCTCTCAACAATGGAAGTCCATCATGGAGATCATCAAGTACGACATAGAAAAATCCGATAGAAGGGGTTGCAGTGCTAATGAAATCTCACCATTATTCTACATATGATGTAGAATTTTATGTTATTGTTCAAGCTCTCCAATTTTGGTGTCGCTATCCTATCCACGGAGAATTTGTGCTTAATTCTGACCACAAAGCATTAAATATCTTGGATCCCAAAAGAACCTAATAAGTGTCATCCTAAGTGGTCAACTTTGTTGCAAGAGTATACTTTCCATCTTAGGCACCAGGCATAAGTCATCAATCGAGTTGTTGATGCTCTATGTCGTCAGTCGCATATGCTTGTGTCTATACAGAATATGGTAGTTTCCTTCGATTCCCAACGAGAATGATATAAGGATAACTCACTCTTTGCTCCAATCTGGGAAGAATGCCATATCTATGGCAGAGACTCTACCGCATCTTATGTTTTACAAGATGAATTCTTGATGCATGTGTGTGACTAACTAAAGATGTATCCTTATTCCTTAATTATTAAAGGGAAAATGTATGATATTATCATATTAATTTCACAATGGATCTAAAGAGCATTCATTCATAGAGCTGTCAACCTTGAAATAACCATTTATAAATAATAAGCTTCCTAGTTTGATGGTTTCCAAACCACCAAATATGACAATAAGAAAACTATTGCAAAACATATTTTAATGACAATAATTTCAGCAATAAACACTCAAAGAAACATGCCAAAAGATCATAAGTGCAAGCCGGATAGATCTCATCAATAGTAGAGGCAAAGAGGAACAATTGTAGGCCAACGAGAGATGGAAAACCAGAAATTTTGGGTGCAGAATTTTGTAAATAGCAAACAAATAAAGAGAGCAAACGAAGAGAATTTGTCCAAATAACGAGGGATCAAACAAGGAAAGAAATACCGCCTTGGTTGTAGAGCAGCAACTCGGGCGGGTTGGGTCGGGTAAGGGGGCAACCCAAGCCCAACCCAAGTACTAAAACCCCCAACCCTAACCCAACCTCCAACCCGAGAAGCCCAACCCAAGCAAAAATTTCTATGCTCGGGTTAACCCAAATTGGTAGGACGGGTCGGGTTGTGCAGGTTCGGGTATATTTATTGTTTAAAATTTTACCCTTTGAAGATCAAAATCGAAAAAGAACTTATACTTGGTAACACTACCATACAACTTTTTTTGCATTTCTATTCATGCAATTTACTAGATCATTAGATAATGTCTTTATTTGATAAGCAAGAAACAAATAATTAATATGGGATTGGGTGAAACGGATGACTAACAGTGACCCCTCAACATACGAGTACTCGGTATGGTTGTGATTGTTACCTGTACATCACACACTCATAGATATACATGAGTACTAAGGGTTCGGGTTGGGTCGGGTTGCCCAACCCCTCAACCCGAGCCCGACCCAAATTCAACTCGGGTTGTATTTTTTCACCCCTAACCCAACCCAATCTTTAAATATATCAACCCAAACCCATCCAAAATTCGGGTTGGGTCGGGTCCAACCCGCCCAAGTTGCAAGCTTGCAGCCCTACTTGGTAGACAATGAGAGATGTCCTTGTGCCTAAAAACATGCGCCGATGTCGCCCAGATCCACGCCACAGTTGCCTCAAAGAAGCTGAAGCTGCGGTGGGGGTGGGGGTGGGGGTGATCTCATTAGAAGCTTGGAAGAAGTTCGTGGAGGGAAAAGAGATAATTCTAGTGCAAATTTCGCACTAGAATAGGTTTGATTTGATGGTGGTAGGGTTAGAAACAATGATGAGAAGAAGACGTAAAGAAGCAAGATGATCAGGGACGAGATTAGGGTTCTCCGGAGCTCGAACAACTCGCGAAAGGCCTCAATTCATCCACAATCTGATACTACTCGGGTTTGGGTTTCCCTTTTATAAGAGGAGCAATAACATGAGAGGGATCGTTGGATTGACATGGTGGCACAGGATTCGAGGAGATAGAAAAGGTGAAAGCATAAAAAAAAAGAAATCGAGAGAAAAGAGGGAGGGGATGACATACGGTCTCTTCACAAGAGGAATCTTGTGCCTCGGGTTTCGCACAGATAGGGGAGTATGGCAAGTGGCTTTTAAGGTTAGGTGGGGCCCTCTTGGCTTCCAATCTCTTTCATTGAGCCGCTTAAATCGTTGACAATCCAACGTCGGTCGTGACTTAAGTTCTCTTTGATCTCATCCATTAGATGAGTCTATCCGACATCACTCATTCATTTTATTAACTAGACACCAATCAACACCGAAGGAACAATCCGAATGTTCAGAATACCTCTTGTACCTTCTGCCACACTCACAGGGAAGACGCAGACCATTTGTTTCTACACTGCTCCTACTCTAAGATACTTTGGAGGATGTTAAAGCACCGTTTTCTCTTCAAGGGTCACTCGGGCTCTATCCGCTCTCTTTGGACTCTATGGCGATCTCGGCGAATCACGAAATCCTTGCGACTGGCATGGGACTTCCTTATCATCAGTCTTTTCTGGTGTATCTGGAGAAAGCGAAACTCGAGAATCTTCTCAGGTGAAGAAATCGCTATAGATGTGTTGTATTCGAATTACAAGGCGATGGTTACCAGTTGGACCATGGGTTTCTCTCCTAAGCAGTCCAAGGAGATAAGCTCTTTCCTTTCTTGCTTGTAACTTGTTTCTATTTCCCTTTATTATTAATAATATAGCTTGGGGTACGGCTTAACCCCATCCTCTCTCTCTCGGAGAGGACTTATCTCAAAAAAAAAATTCATTAAGCGGGTGCAAACATCCCAAACTCCATGGGCTAGCCAACCAAACGTATGGTATAACTTACAATCCAGAGGTCCAATCGTCATGAAATAAGAACGAAAAATGTTCAGAACAAAAAATGCAACATAAAAAAGAAATAATATTTCTGATTTGCCACCTCGATTTTTGTGCACGACCAAAAACAGTGATCAGCTTTCATGGTTCTTAATGTAAACTCGAGCTCATCTACATCAAGTCTCACCGTCTTGAAAAAGCTCAACTCATGTTGAAGATGACTTGCATGTGACGATCCAAACTTCTATCGTGTGCATTTCAGTGGTGGTAGATGGTTGTGCCACCATCACCGGTATTATGACAAAACTCCTCACTGCTGCTAGGGCACTGGTGTCGGAAACCTGCAAATTATCATGCACATGTGTCCAGGCACAATTAACATCAAGATGATGTCATTATTTTCCCAAGGCGCAGTGGAAAGGAGCCATGAACATGGGTGGCTTGCACTTTCACATAATGATAGAGGAAATGAAGAACCAAAGATGAGTTCCAAAGGAGGAATATCAACGTATTTATTTGGTGGATTATTGCATTCAAATTCAATTTGAAAGTCTCAAAAAGTCATAGCAACTAAACATGCTGTCAAATTTATGCACATTTATTTCAGGTTTAGGCGATAAAGCCTATAGTCACTCTCTCTCTCTCTCTCTCTCTCTCTCTCTCTCTCTCTCTCCTACAAGTACAGTCGCCGACCCCTTGTCGAGGAAAACCGAAGGTCGTCCATCATCTTCTCCCATGTTTGTGCACCGCACCAGTTCGACCCCTAGCACCTCCCCTACAAGTCAATGCCCAAAGCCGACCAGCCACACAGATCACCAGTTGTGGTCCATCAAGCGCAAACAACTAGACCACAACAAACTAGCACCCAATAATCTAGTCGCAATCCAAACAGCGGTTGTCCGACAAGCTACAGGTCCAGCCAACATCCCACAGACATGTCTCATGCCACCCTACTGTTGCAAACCACCTGTGGGACTGTCGTATCATTGTCAAACTCCTTTTAAAGATCCAGCGAACCCTCTTGTTGTTTGGTCGTCCCTCGTAGGCCCTGTTCGAAGCCTGGGTTCATCGATTCTTCGTCTTTGCCCTGTCATGGATTAGTTTTCTTCAAGATCATCAAGAAAGTCATTAGTGATTTGCATGCAATCGCGTGGATCTATTGACATAGATCCTCTGGTGACATTGTTTCTTTGAGAATAGTATCATTAGAAAAATTTTAGTGATCATTATATGACTGGTTTTAATTAGGGTTTCGACAATACATGAAACATATCCTTGAAAATTATTTTGAGCCTTGAACCCTTTTGATTGAAATCGTTTTGAAGATTACTAGATCATTACATTAATAGTGAAGCTTCCCTTAGCCAATGGAGGCCTCTTGGCTTCCAAAAGGTCGCCCATTCACCACTATGAACTGTTTGGTACTATATGAATACAGTTCGTAATCATTGATTAATTGCTTGCTTTAAGTTTATTTCTAATTGACAATGAATCGTTATTATTCAATATCGGAAATTACTTGTGAGAATTTAATTGTTGATAAAACACATGATATAGGCAATCTGCATTAGTGTTAGCATTAGGTCGGCTGCCAATGTTACCTGATGGCGTAATTATTTCTGTGGGTAACAAGGTTGGATGAAGAGAAGGGCCAATTTTATTGGGCATAAAGGTCGGCTGCCAATGTTACCTAATGGCGCAATTATTTCTGTGGGTAACAAGGTTGGATGAAGAGAAGGGCCGATTTTATTGGGCATAAAGGCATAAGCGTGGAAGCTTGGGATGTCGATGATTATAGGATAGTTTATGCAGTTAATATGTAGAAACAATTTTTTGATATACATGTTTTCTTCTTACTTGTTTGGTTATGGGTTTGCTCAATTGAAGAATGTGTAGCCTATGTAGTGATCAAGTTTAACAAGGAAAATGAATTACTTGTTGTTAGGGTTAGCTTGGATTGGATTGCTTCGCATGGATTGGGTTGTGGCAAGTCTACATTCATTCTTATTGAGTCGGCCTTGGCCTTGGGTTCGTCTCAATGGGACATGTTGGGTCAAAGAACATGCTTTAAAATTTTAATAATTTCAGTAAAATATAGAATATAGAATATAATGCAAGAAAGTGACTTGTTGAGATAAAATAAAAAATCAAATTGACTAGTAAGAAATTATGCCAAATGAGTACAGTTGGAGGCAAACTGGTATTAGCAAACTCAAATAAAATATATAATTTTATATGGTCCAAACCTACTCAAATTGGGCACAATTGAAATCAGAATTGACTAATTGAGTACGAATGAAAAAAAGTATTATCAAATTTTTAGTAGGACAATAATTTAGTATTATATTATTTTAATGTTTTTCAATACAATTTTCAATCATATAACTCTTTCCTATGAATGCATTTTTCCAACTCCCCTACTATTCAACAAGCCCATACTCAGAACATCAACAAAAGATGAATTGTAGGTAATATAGTCTTGCTTTGAGCTGATTTATATTATTTTTGTTTTAGGGTTTGCGTATTAGCCTTGCAAGTGGGTTAAATTGAGGTAGCCGTTGGTTACAGGCCTTTAAGCTAGCCAAGCTGGGTCTTGGGGTTTGACCAACAAGTGGGTGGTGCACCAACATTCTAGCAAGTCGATTCAGGTTCAGATCAAGCTTACAGTTGTTTGGCTAAGAGCGTAACCTGACCTTAACCTACCCTAATCGACTCATTGCCACCCTAATTCTAACGTCTAACTGAAATTTTTACTGACATTCAAAACATTGTTCATAACAGAGAGCTAAAACATGTAAGCAGGGCCAAATGTTGGTCAAGATGCCTGCAGCATAAAAAACAACTACTTCTCGAGCTAGAAGCTGAGTCACATTAAGCCCCATAGCAAATGCATCTAGTTACAAACAACTAGAGATATCCGTCATCACAACCATTCCAACTTCCCATTAAATGATAACACCTGAGTGCAGTACCAAGAAAAAAAATGATAAACTGACAATAATTTATCCTGTAAGCAAAAGCTTTGAAAAATATCCAGGATGGAAACTAGTACCATATTAAAAAAAAATGTCGAGACAAAAAATAATGTAGGTTAACATTAATATACTCTGTACGTAGAAATACATTATTCCAGTGAGCAATTTCCAGCATCTTGACATTCAGCACAAAGATCGGTTATCCCACATGATGTGTTAATTACTATTAGTACTTCCGGACGATATCTGTGTAGGCTTGTAGCATGTGATGAAGTGTTGGAGTAATTAAATAAGTTATAAAAGCATGAGAGGTTTCAAAAGTACTCACCGCATCTTCCATACTTGCACGCCATCCCTGCATGGATGACAAGCCAAACCTTAGTCGGGCATTCTCACCATCTTCAGAAAACTTCTCCGTTTTTGGAGTGCTAAGGTATATTCCCATTTCCGGGTCAGATCAACCTGAAAGTACCAAGCATCAGGACAGCAAGAATTACAAATTGACCAAAACAGCCAGAATACAAATATGGCATAAGAACACAAATCGGGATACAATGGACTAAGATACTCTCAGACATGAGCTTACGAGGTTAACTCCAGTAAGAACTTAAATCCCCAAGAGGCAAAATAATATTGCACTAGCCAAAAAATTAGAAACTATAGACGAAAAGTATAATTAAGAAAGTGACCATCCCAAATGGGCAAAGGTAGCATCAGTAAAACGGTCAAGAAAGAAGAAAACAATTTGAAGACTTCTAAACACATGCTAAGTGTCTATTTAACATAATTCGTTTTCACAACATATTTTTAGAGAAGGCAGAATTAGTTGTTAAAATTATGATGTTTATATTGTACAATGGCTAATAGTTGTCACAATTGAATAACCTACTCCAATCTCCCACTATGGGCATTCATGCTTCCTTTTACCAGATTTAAGGCAGGGCTTTCAAATTTCAATGGATGGCACTAGAAATTGTAACCATATCACATTTTAAGCCAATATCACTCTATCCATCACTAACATGCTTGAACAAGAATTTTGGGTTCCTATGTACTTGAGATCTCCATTCAATCAATGGCACTACAGAATTTTGAGATGATCAAGTTCAACAATAAATAACAATTTGGTAAGATTTCTTGTCACTTTAGATCATGTAAGACAAAAAAGTCCTCTTGGGAGTAAAAATATTTACTTGGTAGAGTTAGTAAAAAGACAATGCATGAAAGACTTGAAGAGAAAACGGACTTAGGATGGGAAGGTCAAAATAGGAGAACTTAAACTTCCTTCCCAAGATACTTCAAACAGACCTTTAAGGAAATGAGTAATACTTCTTAAAGAGGCTCAACAATTTGCAATGGGATTTATTAACAGTTCTTTGTTATCAATTCCTATTAAGGGCCACATCTTTATCGTTGCCAACTTGTTCAAGTGTTTTCGAAGAGCTTAATGCAAACCGGGTAGTGAAGTACAAAAGCTTAGTTATAAACGGAAGGTCTTAATGTCTTATGGTCTTTTTAGGCCTTGTAAATATAAAATTCAGTAAGCACTAGCAAACCCAAAACAGACTTTATTCAAAAAATAACAATCTAATCTATACTAGCATGCTTATATGTGGACAGATAAAAAAAACAAGCAATAGCATTAGATTTAACCTCACACAAGCTTTGCAAAATAATAATTCAGTAAATAAGCACATGCAAAATAAAGGAAAAACAAAGATGGTACTACCAACAATGATCAAGGCTATCAAGCAAGCCAAGCCAAATACCGATAAAGCTAGAGAACGATTAAAGAAAAATGTGGCTATGAAAATGATGCAGAGAATACCGATGGGCCAATAAAAAGATCAAGATGCGAGGAAAGATAATACCAACGATCGCTAAACTGATGCGTGCAGAAGCTTCGCCGAAAAGGATGAAGTCACGCGGGGAAGAAGATGATGAAGAAGAGAGTTAGAAGCTGGAATAAACACATGGGGGTCATCAAAGAACAAGAACACCTTCTCAAAACTCTCACAAGTACAATCTCAATTCAAAATGATCTTCCAAACTAGGGTTTTTCAATCTTTTTTTATAGATTTGAGATCATCCCAAATAAAGAAACAAGAGAGAGAGAGAGAGAGAGAGGAGGATTGAGTATGAAGAAAGGAGTAGTAGTTGTTTGCAAAAGGGAGACATTCCTTGGGGAACGCATCTGTGCAGTGAAGAGTAGTAAGAGAAGACCAAATGCGATCTGTTCTTAACGGGAAAAAGATTCCAGTTGGGGTTTTTCCACAGACAAAACCAGGTGGCGGCTACAGTTATTAACCCCCTTTATAAAGATTTTATATTTTGTATGGGGATCCCATGGTTACGTGACTTGATCCACCGTTGGATGAACCATCACATGCACTCCTTGATCCTACATGGCGACATCATATTAATAAGTTAAAATAATAAGTGGGCAAGCCCAATAGTCTAGTCGGTTGCCCCATAAGCTAGCAAACATGCAAACTTAATTATTAAATAATTGATCGTCTAATCCCTATCGGGCAACGAACAATGGAATTGCAAAAACAAAATGCGAATAAACTAAAGCAATGACATAAATATAAATTATTGTTTGTAGCATAATCCAGCTACAACAGTTATCTTAGATCTTCTCCTCTTTAATGGTTTGATGGCCAACACAGCCCACTTCCTAACTTCATTGTGTACATATACCATTCTTCTTTGTCCATGCCACTTTGTCCACAACAGATGCTGATCTCACGTGTTGATTGAAACTTGGAGGGTAAAGAAAAGAAATTAGAAGTCAAGCTTACTCTCCATGGATCGTTGATTTGAAAAAACAAAAGACAAAAACATATGGAGAAAATATTAGGTAAGATTATATTGAGCAATTTTGAGGGGAAAAAATAAGGGTTTTTTGCAAATCAATCCCTCAAATTAGGGTTAAATATGTATACACCCCTCAAATTAGACTATTTACATATCGACCCCTACAATCATGTTAAGCTATGCATATATGCCCCTCTAGTTAACTGACGTCCATAATAGAAGAATATTCCATGAATATTCATTGCTTGTCTATTTGCTTTAAATATGGGGGTTTCTTGGACGAAAGTATCCTTAGGGATTTAAAATGATGAAAATAGTGGACGACGGTAGTGTTGGACAGGCGTTGAATGGTAGTGGTGGGCAGTGGATGGTCGTGGGGTGGTAAGCGGTGGACGCAATGTTTTAAAAAGCGTCAGGCGGACCTTAGGCAGTAGGGGAATTCCAAGGCGGTAAGGCTGGAGATCGATGCCTAGGCGGGCACCCAACGATTGAGGCGCCCAAAATTTTATAAAACATTTTACTTAGAATTTGTAAAACTATTATGTTTACAGAGTCATCTTCCTTCTAGGAGTTCACAATGGGCCAAGTGTACCGCTATCATTGTCCTTTAAGGTGGTCATAATGGGTCAAGGGAGCCGCTACACACTAGTGTACTAGATAAAAAAGAAAAAAGAGAAGTGTAATATGAAGAAAATGAAGGAGACGAACGGGAGAAATGAAACTTACGGATGCTTCTTTCAACGATAACATTGACAACCTTTCTCATATGGACATCGAGGAAAGCGGGTCTCAACTTAGGCGATGCGGTCTAAGTCCCAAAATGCCTAGGCAGGCGCCCGAACCGCTTTTTAGAACAGTGAGTGGACGATGGTGATGGAGGTAGATGATGGATAGTTATGGGTGGTGGTGGAGGCAGTAGTGGAAGTGGGTGGTGGTAGTGACTAGGCGGTGGACGACGATGATGAAAGTGAGTGGCGGTGGTTTTAATGCTAGTTACAACCTTTTGACATATTATTAACCTACGTGCAGGGTTGTCGTAACCGAGTTAACATCAGGCTAAACCGTTTATTTCCTTCATTAAAAAAGTATAATGTCCCATTCAGAATGACGAAAGCAATCGAATGATGCATCTAACGGTGGATCGACCCCCACTTAATAAAGATATTAAGTGGGGGTGCCCATATCAATTTTAATAAGCCTCAATTTCAGCAATGGGGTGCCAGTGTCGCCACTTTCTCCTAAAACTTCTTCATCAACGACTCCCTCTTGGTGGCTAGAGGCCGACAGGAGTCAACTAGAGCCTTTTGCTCCCGATAGCTTCGATGAGACTCCGGGAGGGGAGCCGAGCCTCAGAATCGATGAGAGTCATCTCAGCCTTGTCCTTCACCTCCGGAATACGGGAGGCTGCCTGTCTTTCGACTCTGCGGCCAGCTTCCCCCGGGCGGCCCGAACCATCCGAGAATTAGGCCCGGCGAAGCTGCAACAAGCCCGACCGCCCAGGACACGATCTTCTTCGCCTACAAGAAGAGATGATCACATTAGAATTCCTAAAGTGGGTAAATCATGACGAGTAAGGAAAGGAGGAGTCACCGTCGAAAGCGCATGCTCTACTTCCTCGAAGGGGTTGGATCATCTAGATCGTACAACTCCTCATCGACCAAGTCGTCCTGATTCCCCACTGACCCGGATTTCTGGCCATAGAAGGAATGCTAAATCCTGAGGGAAAAAAGGAGACGACACCTTAAAACGAACGATATTTCCAAATTCATCGTAGTCAATTACGCTACTACTAAGTCTAAGAGTAGAGGAAGACTTGTTAGTTTAGCTTTCTATTGTCTATCTCTGGGTGAAGATCGGATGATTGGATCATTAATTATTTATTTATCATGTTAGGATAGCCCATGATAAGAGGTGGTAGCACCCGACTAGACAAAGTGGCTAGCTCGCTTAATACTTTAAGTTATTAATAAGATCACAGCATCCAGGATGACAGGATGAACACATGGAACATCCACAGACTAAATCAAGCAAGCCAATGCATTAAAGCCAATGCACATGTCAAAATCACCAACCCCTCTTTCTCGTGTCCGTACATACTTGTTTTTTTACATGAAAAAAAAAAGTAGCTCGTCCTCTTTCACCCATTACTTCTCTCCGGCGGACACCCAAGACACTTGTTCGTGTACTCTAGTTCCTGGATCCTCTCTCTTATTTTTATTTCTGTGGGTACAAAATCTGGTCGAAGGGACTCGCAGGGCCCACGAAGACAACGGTGGGACCCACCAGCTCTACCTGAGGCCCACAAAGACGACGGTGTGACCCGCCAGCCCTGCCTGGGGCCCACAAATACGATGGTGGGACCCCCCAGCCCAACCTGAAGCCCACAAGAACTATCTTGGGCCTGATAATCGGCCTATAAAAATCTCCCCAAGACCCGGATATTCAAAAACCTCTATAATAAATATGAGCGTCGACACCTAGGAAGCATGGACACTTTCCCAAGCCTCCGTACCTGTGTCGGACACCAACACTCGTCGGACACTCGCCAGACACGCATTTGCCATGTTCTACGTGCTTCCGGGAGCCGGACACGGTCGGACACTCCTCGGACACTCGGGACACTGCGGGTTTACGGACTGTTCGATATAGGGTCGGGTTACAAGCTGTGGTGATTCAGTTTTGGCTTCAACCTATCTGATTCTCTGAGGTTATAGAGAATCAGATAGGTTGAAGCCAAAACTGAATCGCAGCCATCCTTTTGCATGCCGTTTGGGCCTGAGTGTGATTCACTTGTCAGGATGGTTATGATGGACGATTACGATTCAGGTTTGGCTTTAACTTATCTCATCCTCTGAGATTTCAGATAGGTTGAAGTCAAAACTGAAACACAATCGTTATTTTCCATACCATTTAGAGTTGTCTGCGATTCACCGATCGGGCTAGATGTAACTAACAATAGCAATTCAGTATGCATTAAATTTTCATTTTAGTTGTTTTCTATAAGGTTTTTTCGGTTATTGAAATATATATGAATTGCACACATAAAATATAAATTTATTTTGCCGTGTCCCCGCCGTACCCGTGTCCTCCTTTTTTAGGATTTGCCGTGTCGACAAACCCAAGACACTTGTTCGTGTACTCTAGTTCCCGGATCCTCTCTCTCTTATTTTTATTTCTGTGGGTACAAAATCTGGTCGAAGGGACTCGCAGGGCCCACGAAGACAACGGTGGGACCCACCAGTTCTACCTGAGGCCCACAAAGACGACGGTGTGACCCGCCAGTCCTGCCTGGGGCCCACAAATACGATGGTGGGACCCCCAGCCCAACCTAGATCCCACAAGAACTATCTTGGGCCTGATAATCGGCCTATAAAAATCTCCCCAAGACCCGGATATTCAAAAACCTCTATAATAAATATGAGCGTCGACACCTAGGAAGCATGGTCACTTTCCCAAGCCTCTGTACCTGTGTCGGACACCAACACTCGTCGGACACTCGCCGAACACGCATTTGCTGTGTTCTACGTGCTTCCGGGAGCCGGACACGGTCGGACACTCGCCGGACACTCAGGACACTGCGGGTTTACGGACTGTTCGATATAGGGTCGGGTTACAAGCTGTGGTGATTCAGTTTTGGCTTCAACCTATCTGATTCTCTGAGGTTATAGAGAATCAGATAGGTTGAAGCCAAAACTGAATCGCAGCCATTCTTTTGCATGTCGTTTGGGCCTGAGTGTGATTCACTTGTCAGGATGGTTATGATGGACGATTACGATTCAGGTTTGGCTTTAACTTATCTCATCCTCTGAGATTTCAGATAGGTTGAAGTCAAAACTGAAACACAATCGTTATTTTCCATACCATTTAGAGTTGTCTGCGATTCACCGATCGGGCTAGATGTAACTAACAATAGCAATTCAGTATGCATTAAATTTTCATTTTAGTTGTTTTCTATAAGGTTTTTTCGGTTATTGAAATATATATGAATTGCACACATAAAATATAAATTTATTTTGCCGTGTCCCCGCCGTACCCGTGTCCTCCTTTTTTAGGATTTGCCGTGTCGACAAACTCGTGTCGTGTCGTACCCGTGTCCCCGTACCAGTGTCAGTGTTTCTTAGGTCGACACATATTCTAGATTGGAAAATTTATTCCCAGATCCAATTTTCAGTTTCCAGAGCTCAGACATTCTCCTCTCCCTCGTCCCTTTTCTTTGATTGCTTGAATTAGTGACACTCGGCCTGTCTAGGTCACTTTACATTTCAAAGATAGTAGATTCAAAGTTACGTCATACCGCACGGAGACATAAGCTTCGGCCAAACTTCGTCACCACATAGCATCTCAACTCTACTCTCTACATTCAACAGTATGTCAGTATCTACATGACAGCTCAGCAGACTACAGTGCGCCGCACTCAAAATTTCATCGATTGTTGGCGGAAAACTGTACAACAGCCGTAATTTTCGCCCAAAGTTTTTATATTTGGGTTGCCCCCTCATCAATAAAAGAGTGATGAAAACATAGTTATACAGATTACGGATGAATATGTCTTTCTTTATGAGATCTTGAGAAGATATTCTTCTTGTTCTTCATCGCCCCTCCGTGGAGATCCTTCTGCTTCTAGCCTCTTTCTTCGGAGTCGCCTTCCACCCTCGCTTATTGATCCCTCAGTAGAGCTTAATCTTGCAAAGTATCGAGCGAACGTCGGTACTTTCTTTCCTCGCACTTCAATTTTTTCATTGGTCATCATCAGTATCATCCACACCCCTCTTTCATAGCCATATCCCCACTACCAAGGTTTGGAGTTTCAGCCGAAACCGATCTGTTTCGGCCATTTTGGATCGGTTTCGGTCGGAACCGGTCCCGAAACCCTCCAGTTTCGGGTTTCGGAACTCAGCACTCAGTAAAAGCAGACTTGGGTTCAGGATAAGGTGTATTTCAGCATGACAGATTGACAGACATATTTACATAAAAAAACATTTAAGTAAAGGACTCCATTTACTTTAAGCTATTTTATGTAAATAAGCAAATACCCCCTATTTGGATTTAATAATAATATCAGAAGAATCAAAATCTAAAGGAATCAAAATGTAATTTTTCAGTTCCTATACAAAATCAGACTTTACAACTTTTGGCTAAAAACAAAAATTCGGTGAAAAAAAGAACAAAGTATTTTGGACCGGAAAAAATCTCAGAAATCTAGAAGTATAAGATCAACTTCAAAACCTAAAGTTCGATAAAATATTTTGAATCTATAAAAAAATTCTTTCAGAAGAACTCTTTTTTTTTTCCAGACTTGGCCAAAATTCAGAATCATGATTTTTCAACTTTTTGACAAAAAATTGTGGTAAAGCAAAAGCCACGCTCTTTTGAAAACAAGACCACTATGAAATGGTTACCAATGTAATTATTTTATATTATTTTTATATTTTATAGTTATTTTAAATTTAAAAAACAAAACAAAACCACCAAAACTCCGAAATCAATCCTCGGTGGGCGGACCGAAACCGAAACCGAAACTACAAACCTTGCCCACTACAATCGCCCTTATCATCTAAACCCATAAGTTGGCTTTGCTTGATCATCGTTGAATCTTCATCAGTGTTTTCTTTTTATCTTGTTTGTGTGTATTGCTAAAATTATTGTATTGCAAAGTTTATTTGAAGTATAATCTATCTTCATTGCTTGTTATCTTTTTTATTAAAATATGTCTTCAGATAATTTGTGATTACTAAGTATTATATCTTAACCTCCTAAATAAACCATAATTTGTTCTTTCACTAAGATCCCATGCATCGCAACTCGGTTTAAATCAAGCGGGCAGGGCCCCTTGAGTGCCTAGAGAGGGCCACTTGAAGACCCTCACTAGTGAGTAGTGGCAAGTCAAAGCCCTACTTGCCAAAGGGGCGACTCCGCAAAGGCGTGCACAGGGGTTGCCTCGCTCAAAAATAGTCATGCCCGCCGAGCCCTTGCACTACTCAGTCTGCCATGAGGGGGCAAATGTGGGTGCATAAAATATCCATCCCCACTCGGCACCAAGTCGGGATGTTCGGAAGGGAAGACCCATCAAGGGGGAAGACAAGCAGAGGGGACTAGATCCCCTAAGAACCAACCATAACCCTCTCCAAGGGTCACCCATGCTTCAGGCACGGAGACGCCCCGACAATGGCCAACCTCATCTTATGACTAGCTAGCAAGGTACGACCCACGAAAGGGTAAGGTCAGCACAAAAACGAAGGCATGACCGACAGCGCCGCACACTCAGCCTACCAGAGGGGGCACCATGTAGGAAATCTCGCAGTAGGGCCTGCAACCCAAAGAGGAGGTGACGTGTGGCAGTCTTATCCAAAGGGACAAACAAACACACTCCGGATAGCTTGTAGAATGACACGTGGACGAATCCATGGAAAGAGCTCCAGCACCAACCCATGAATTGTACGAAACGCTCAATTTTCTAGCTTGAGGCTGAAGAGAAAAGGAGTTCGGAATCGCTACTTCAAAGGAGAAGCAGCCGACTTTGGTTTGGGGTGCAGTCTCTCAAAAAACCACACCCATTGTTATAGGTTATTCTCTTAGTGGGCCTCATGTGATGGGATAAGGATTGGTTATTGTCCATGCGGTGGTGGATGTGGTTGTAACATTAAAGAGGATATGGAGGCTAAGGTTGTTAAATGTGCCATTGATGCTTTATTGTTTTATTAAGATCACTTTTAATGGTTAATCCAGTACAATAGATTAAAATTCTGGCAAGTTTTATATTGCAATAATAACTCCGTAAACCATATAAAATTGGCAGCATTAGATAGTCAACATATCAATTGAACCAAATTCAACTCCACTTTATGCCTATTTTAGATCACTACCATTTCAAAAGAACTTATTAAAAAAATATTTTCAAACAACAGTGCAAAAATATATCAAACTTAACGAAAGATCTAAATCCAATTTTGCCAAGCTACAAATCCTAATTTAAAATTCTTTTGCTTGAATGGTACTCTAAAATAAGATAGCTAGAGAGTAAAAATCTAAGTCGAACAGAAGAACAATCTGCAGACCTGATTAATGAATGTTCAGAAAAATGCTTTCTCACACAAAATGTACGCAGATATGTATTAATTCATTATTTTTTTTTCAGGTGCACCAGCCATGGACTCCAACCTGCATCACAATGATATGATCATACAGACTTTTTAAGGTCAGGAAGTAACATTTCTGCAAGGGCACATATGAAACATAAAGGGGATAAGAGGAAAAACCATTCGAGTTCAAACATTCTAAACCTTGAACATCAATATGTTTCTGTGCCGGCCATGAAAGGCCTAATCAGACTCTTGCAAGGTGACAACACAAGCATACCAACTGCAACAGAACAAACAAATCTTTCCAACTCGGGAGTCGCTAGATTGGCTTCTAATAAATTCCTATTTAATTACATGTGAACATAGGAGGGTCCTGATTTCCTTTTGAAGTAAGCGAGCATGTATCGAACAGAACAAGCCATATTGTCGGCGTACGCAACAAGAGCCGAGAGCAGCCATCGGATTGGGTTTCTGGGAAGCCGGCAGCCAAAATTCAGCCCATCCCGACATTGCCCCTTATGGCAATCAAGACAGAGCTCCTAATTGGGTATTTCTACCTGACTGCTTTACAATCAGCTACAGTCACTGAAACCTAAATCGAAACTATAAGAGATGATAGATTCTTGCAATTCGCACACAATATCGAATTCAGTGAAAGAAACGAAAGGATTTGCTCAAGAAAAATCTCAAAACAAAAAAAACTGGATCAAGAACCCCAATTCTTACAACAACCAGCACGAATCTGAGATCAAACAACTCGATCGAGCGCAGGAGAATCACAGCAGGAATCACAGTGGGATCAGAGTAGAAGGTCGTTCTGATGTACTCACGAGATCCAGAGGCGAGGCAGGCAGCTGCGTTGGGGGGAGAAGAGATCCAGCGGGAGGGAGGGGGTGAGGGAGAGAAGAGGGGGTCGTAGCTCGTATGGGTGAAATTCGAGAGAGGCGCTGATTCGAAGGGTGCCGGCGGCCTTCCAGATTCCGCAAAGATTTTCTCTCTTACAAAATGGAAAGAAAATACTATTCAACCAGACAAAAAAAAAAAAACTTTACAGACCCGATCATAACCGTCCGTTGCACCAAAGCCCGACTGCTGAATCGTACTCTGCCCATACAGGCAGGCAAGGGACAGCTGTGATGGGGTATGTCAGTAGTCTGTGGACCTTGTCTGGTTTTCCTTCGTATAATTAATAATCGTCGTGGTCCACGTTGATGTCTTTCTCCTTTGTCTGTTTCGGAGCCACCGGAATTTTGAGTATACCCTGAATATTTTATTCTTGGAAAGTGGTTAATTAGATAGTTTGGCCAGTCAGCACCTAAAACCTAACATGCTCATTGGCTAATCTCCTTCCCATCATAAAGAGAATGTTATTCAACCAAATGAGTTTAGGGACAAGTTTACAAACGGCTTACGTGGCATTGATCACAGTCGTCGGTTTTCACCCATGCCTGACCAGTGAATGATACTATGCTTCTATGGGCAATCGAACAAACAGCTGCAATAATTACAAGCAGCTGTGATCAATGCCACGTAGGCCGTCTGTAAACTTGTCTATAAACTTGTGGGGGGGGGTTTCTGGGATCGGACTGTTCACTTGGAATCAGGGGCGTAGTCAGAAAAAAAAATTTAGGCTGGACTGAAACTAAACTAGTTTTTTTTTTACAATGAAACAATACTACGCAAAAAATTTTAAACAAACATAAACGGTACTAGAAATTATATTAATATAAAAAAGGGTTAATTACATTTTATCCCCTTGAATTTTAGCTCAAATATATTTAACCCCCCTATAGTTCAAAAAACTACATTTTGCTCCATTGAAGTTAAATAAAAATTACAAAATAAGAGAAATTAAGTAGTTGACAAAAGGAGTATTGTGCTAACATTTCAAACTTTAGGGAGCATTTTGGAACAAAGTAAACAATAGGGGGGGTTAAGTGTTTTTAGCGGTGATTCATGTTTCGTGAGGACTCAGAGGCGATAGCGATTCATGTACGTGTCGCGAGAGGCCAAGGGCCTCGCTGGGTTGAGGCGTGCTGAGGTATTGGTTGAGGCGGGCTGAAACACTTACTTATTAATATGGGATAGTTTTTCTCAAAACTCGACCGGGCTATATCCCGGCCGAGCCAACTATTAGATCCATCCATGCTTGGAATGCACAATCTAACAAAACCAAAGAAACGAAATGGACCGGGTTTACATGGAAAAATCCTTCGCAACATCGAAGGAAAAAAAAACACGAGGTGGGGCAAAAATGCACTAACAATGAAACTCCAGTACAAACGCTCACCCTGACCCAAATACACCCAAAGAAGACCGGCCTCCCAAAATATCGACCTCTCATCTTCTCTCTCTAGCTCCGAAAATTCAGAAAAGAATTGGATAGCACCTCCTCCACAATTCGGATCCCTCCTTCTGAAGGGGTAGGTCCCTTTTTATAGCGCCTCGGGGTGGCAGTTGTTCCCTTCCATGCGGGGCGGTAATGATGACATGCCTCTGCAGTATGCGCAACCATCTCGCGAGTGGGCGACGTGTCATCTTGCACGTACTGGGTGGGAACAGCTGGTGACACGTGCCTTACCAGTCAGCCGGGAATCTCGAGACGTGAACTTCCTTCCCATGACCGATGCTCGACCGGGTTTATCGGAAGTAACTGCCACTAAATCTGGATGAATGATCTTCGCGTGAGCTTATTGCATGAATATCGAGACTGCACGACAGTCTCGCTCCATCCGAAGAAATTCATAGTGCGCGGCCGGCCGGGTCTTTAGTATGCGGCCATCCCAGGAATGGGGGGGTGCCTCGTGCATGGTTGATCGGCACGAAACGCGAGGCCGACCGGGTCTTCGGTATGCAGCCGGCCCAGGGGGGTCTTCGTGCACGGGCGACCAGCGCGAAACACACGGTCGATCGGGTCTTCAGTATGCAACCGGCCTGGGGGGTCTTCCTGCACGGCTGGCCGGTGCAAAACGTGCGGTCGGCCGGGTCTTCGATATGCAGCCGGCCCGGGGGGGTCTTCGTGCACAGCCAGCCGACGCAAAACTCACGGCCGGCCGGGCCTTCGGTATGCAGACAGCTCGGGGGGGGGTCTTCGTGCACGGCCGGCCGGGTCTTCGGTATGCAGCTGGCTCGGGGGGTCTTCGTGCACGGCCGACCGAGTCTTCATTATGCAGCCAGCCATGAGGGGGGCATTCATGCATGACCAGCCGGTTGTTAGTGCAGTCGGTTGGTCGGTGAGTGGTGTATGACTGCTTCCCTTTTACACTCAATGATTCAACGACGATATCAAACCCAATGCATGATCAGACGGTCTCCAGGTGATTAACGCCCACTTTGAATGGGTTGCTTGATAGTAACACCCTCAATCAAGAGCCCTTCATTTGACCGACTGGTTAAGCAATCGATGGTTGCCACTAGATGCTCGAGCTATTCCGAAGTGACGGTCCCCACATCTTTTATTCTCTGCAATGATAACGGGAGTTGAAGGCAATCACTACAACAAAGAGGGTCTTTACCGACGGACATTTTTATCACCGTCGGTAATAATACACTTTTTACAGACGGTGAGAATAATATCCGTCGGTATTATAACTTCAATTTTTTAAAAATTTTTTGCATATTTATTACCGACGGTCAAATAGTATTCGTCGGTACAATTATTTATACCGACGGTACATATATGTACCGTCGGTAATATACTTTATACCGACGGCTTCATAAAGACCGTCGGTAAAATGTCATGACGGAACTCAGCGTAAAAACCAAGTCTCTGGAAAAAATAGAACCCTGAGTTTCGTCGGAGATTGTTACCGACGGACTTTATATTTTCGTCGGTATAAATATTTATACCGACGGATATTATATGGCCGTCGGTACGATACCGACGGTAATTAAATATCCGTCGGTAAAATTGTCCCGACGAAACTCAGGGTAAAAACCGAGCCTCTGGAAAAAAATGGAACCCTGAGTTTCGTCGGCGGTTTTTACCGACGGACTAAATATTTCCGTCGGCATAACTAATTATACCGACGGAAATTATATGTCCGTCGGTACAATACCGACGGTAATTAAATATCCGTCGGTAAAATTGTCCCGACGAAACTCAGGGTGAAAACCCGAGCCTCTGGAAAAAATGGAACCCTGAGTTTCGTCGCTGATTTGTACCGACGGACATTATTATACCGTCGGTATAAAGTAATTATACCGACGGAAATTATAGTTCCGTCGGTAAAAACTCATTACTTATCCACCACAGCCTGCACCCTTTTCTTTTTGTGTTTCGACTCCGGCGCGCGCCCCTCTCTCAATCTCTCTCTCTCTCTCATCGACCCGACCCCCCGGCGACCCCGTCCCCCTCCGGCAGCCCCGCGATCCCCTCCGGCCACCCATCCCCCTCCCGGCCACCCATCCCCCTCCCGACCTCCGCCCCTCCCCGGCCTCCCGGCCCTCTCTCTCTCTCCCCGGCCTCCTCCCCCCCTCCCCGGCCTCCCTAGCAGCCTTCCTCTCTCTCTCTCTCTCTCTCTCTCTCTCTCTCTCTCTCTCTCTCTCTCTACTTCACCTGTCTCTCTCTCTCTCGATCTAAACCCCCCCTCCGGCCGGCCACCCATCCCCTCCCTTGCACCTCCGGCCACCCCTCCGCTTTCTCGCGCCACCGACTACGACACCCATCCTCCTCCTTCTCGAGGCCTGCCGACCATCGCTGGTGAGCTCCTCCTCCTCCTCCCTTTCCCCCTTCGGTTAATTTGTGGTAATATATTGTGGTAATTTTTATTTAGGTAAAATCACAGGAATTAAATATAGTGTGGTATTGTGGTAATATATTGTGGTAATTTATTTAGGTAATATATTGTGGTAATTTTTATTAGGTAATTTATTGTGGTAATTTTTATCTTGTGGTAATATATTATGATTTACAACAATACCATAATTTGTGGTAATATATTTGTGGTAATATATTGTGGTTAATTCCCTCATTTGGTAATTTTTACACTGTTTTAAAACTCGCCGAGTCGACTCGAAACTCGGCCGAGTTAACTCGACTCGGCTGAGTTTCGATCCGACTCGGTCCAAAACTCGAGTTTCGATCCGACTCGGCTGAGTTTCGATCCGACTCGAGTTTTGTCGGGTTTTAGCCGAGTTGTCGTGTCTACTCGACTCATTAAGGTTTCGAGTCGAGTCGAGTTTTCATGTTTTAAAACATTGATTTTTATCCTATCAAAACTGAATTGAATGGGGGGCAAAATGTAGTTTTTAGACTAGGGTGAGCGTCGGTTTTGTCGGTCGGTTTCGGTGTGGGTTTTGTCGGTTATATTTTTTTCGGTTTACGAAAAATCAAGATCGAAACCGAAACCGAAATGGTCGGTTTTTGTCGGTTCGGTGTGATATGAGGTATGCTAAAGCCATAAATCTACTCGAGCGATAGAGAGAACCGTCAGACCCCAAGTGTTTACTTGATGAGGCTCCCTGACTTGTTGACTTACTGTCGCATAACTTTGGTGCTATGCCTAGCATTCGAACTATCAGCAGTTCAAATGCTGGCCAGCAACCCTAGGTTTACTATGTGACTAGTCTACTCATCATAATACACTCATCCATTAGGGATGTGGATGGCCTGTAGAAGTTTTGGTTCGGATATGAAATAGGTTTGGATTCGATCCGATCGTCATCGGATCGGCATCCGGTAATTCGATGTTGGAATTATTCCGTATTTCGGACTTGCGAGCGGGTTCTAATTGGATATTTGACCAATTTACGCTCCGATTCACCGATTTAGAGTCTAAGTGTTGGAAAATCATAAGTTAGCGTGTTTCGGATATAAAATAGGTTTGGATTCGATCCGATCGTCATCGGATCGGCATCCGATAATTCGAACTTGGAATTATATTCCGTATTTCGGACTTCCGAGCGGGTTCTAATTGGATATTTGACCACTTTACGATCCGATTAACCGATTTAGAGTCTAACTGTTTCATATTGTTTCATATTGTTTCATATTGCGAGCGGGTTCATATTGTTTTATATTGTTTCATATGTAAATCATACTGTTTCATATATAAATCAAACTGTTTCATATTGTTTCATATGTAAATCTTAAATCTTACTGTTTCATATGTAAATTAAATTGTTTCAGATGGCATCACGGTCATATGTTCGTAGAGGCAGAGGCAGAGGCAGGGGTGGGGTAGCTCAGAGCGCTCCGGCTGCCACCCCAGGGTCCGAGGCTGAGCCGTCCGGATCTGGTAGTGCTGTTCCTCTCTCCACACCAGCTCCTGCTGTGGTCACAGCCTCCGGAGCTTCGAGCAGTGCTCAGCACTCGGCTGCAGCGTCTACGCCCACAGGTAATGTTTAGATCTAAAGTTTTATACATGTTGTAAATACTTCTTCAGTACTGATGTATATTTTATTTGCAGGGTCGACCAGGTACGTAGGCGACCGGGGCGTGACGACGGCCCGGCGCTTGTCGGCCTTACGCGAGCCGCTGTCCCTACAGTGGAGCGGCCATACCTTTGTGGGCGAGCACGCTTCTGACGCCGCCACGTGGGTCGGCATGATAGTACGGGAGGAGAGGAATGCCCCGATTGTGGGGTTAAGGGGGTGGAAGAACATTGATGCATCCTATAAGGAGAGGATGTATCAGCAGTTTTTGGTACGTTAGTTTCATTAAAGCATTTTAGAATAATATCGTACTTCTTTATAATTTGATTTGATAAAATGACTTGTTTCTAAATTGATTTTACAGGAGAAATTTAAATGGGAGAACATGGAAACCGACACCCATCGGGAGGACTTGTGGAAGACGATGGGTGAGCGGTACAGGGATTACCGTCACGAGCTCTACAAGCTCTACGGTTACTTGGTCGGCCAGCCGGCTGAGGAGGTACAGGCTGCGGCCGGGACGAGAGACGCGCCACCGCTACACATTCTACAGTTTTTGGTCGCTCACTGGGCCACCCCTAGCTTTCAGGTATAATTTTAATTTTGTTGATTCGTACTTGTTTTAATGTTATACTAAAAATTTGTATTGATGTTTCAAAATTTAATCGATTGACACAGGTGAAATCTGCTGTAGGCAAGCAGAATAGAAGTGCCTCGACGACACCTGCTCCAGTGAAGGGGAGGACCTCCATGCCCCAGCTTGCCCAGCAGCTGGTAAATGATACAAACATTGTTATTATTTAAAGCTCTATACATGTTATATTAACTCGTCTATTTATTTTATATGTCCAACAGACACAGTCCTTGGGCCACGAGCCTAATAGGATTGACCTTTTTGAGGCCTCTAGGAGGCGGCGTATCGATGGGGCATTTCTGGACGACAGGGTTGCCTCGCAAGTGGTAAGTAATTAAATTACTGTTAATATATTCTTATACATATGCCATAAAATATCATTGAATATCATTGGTTGTTTTTATATAGGAGAGGATGCGACTTATGGTGACCCCGTCGGGCGAGGCCGGCTCCTCCTCCAGCTCAGTATCTGTCGACTCAGCGATGGATACTGTGCTGAGACCTGCCACGCACGGCCGTGTCCTCTGTACGGGCCTTGGAGTCACGCCCTCCTCCTACTTTGGACGAGAGGGTATGCGCTCGAGGGCACGGGACACCCAGACCGGTGCTATCACTCAGCTGCAGTCTGCGCTAGACGCGGAGCGAGAGCAGAGGCAGGCCCTCGAGCAGAGGATGGAGGCGGAGCGAGAGCAGAGGCAGGCCCTCGAGCAGAGGGTTGAGGCGGAGAAGAAGGCCCTCGATGAGGAAAGAGAAGCTCGCAGGGAACTGGAGCGTAAATTTAATGAATTCATAAACCGGTCTAGCGGTGGCTCATCCTCATGATCAGGTACTTACTAATCTTTATAATATTAGCAAAAAATATGAATCTTACTAATTTGAGTTTTGATCATATTATCACACTTATGATTTTCCAACACTTAGACTATAAATCGGTAAATCGAATCGTAAATGGTCACTCTCTCTCTCATGGTAATGATGTAGCCGGTAATGATGTAGCCTCTGTTTTTCTTTTAAATACGGAATAATTCCAAGTTCGAATTACCGGATGCCGATCCGATGACGATCGGATCGAATCCAAACCTATTTCATATCCGAAACACGCTAACTTATGATTTTCCAACACTTAGACTCTAAACCGGTGAATCGGAGCGTAAATTGGTCAAATATCCAATTAGAACCCGCTCGCAAGTCCGAAATACGGAATAAATCCAACTTCGAATTATCGGATGCCGATCCGATGACGATCGGATCGAATCCAAACCTATTTCATATCCGAAACACGCTAACTTATGATTTTCCAACACTTAGACTCTAAATCGGTGAATCGGAGCGTAAATTGGTCAAATATCCAATTAGAACCCGCTCGCAAGTCCGAAATACGGAATAATTCCAACTTCGAATTATCGGATGCCGAGCCGATGACGATCCGATCGAATCCAAACCTATTTTATATCCGAAACACGTTAACTTATGATTTTCCAACACTTAGACTCTAAATCGGTGAATCGGAGCGTAAATTGGTCAAATATCCAATTAGAACCCGCTCGCAAGTCCGAAATACGGAATAATTCCAACTTCGAATTACCGGATGCCGATCCGATGACGATCGGATCGAATCCAAACCTATTTCATATCCGAAACACGCTAACTTATGATTTTCCAACACTTAGACTCTAAATCGGTGAATCGAAGCGTAAATTGGTCAAATATCCAATTAGAACCCGCTCGCAAGTCCGAAATACGGAATAAATCCAACTTCGAATTATCGGATGCCGATCCGATGACGATCGGATCGAATCCAAACCTATTTCATATCCGAAACACGCTAACTTATGATTTTCCAACACTTAGACTCTAAACCGGTGAATCGGAGCGTAAATTGGTCAAATATCCAATTAGAACCCGCTCGCAAGTCCGAAATACGGAATAAATCCAACTTCGAATTATCGGATGCCGATCCGATGACGATCGGATCGAATCCAAACCTATTTCATATCCGAAACACGCTAACTTATGATTTTCCAACACTTAGACTCTAAATCGGTGAATCGGAGTGTAAATTGGTCAAATATCCAATTAGAACCCGCTCGCAAGTCCGAAATACGGAATAATTCCAACTTCGAATTATCGGATGCCGAGCCGATGACGATCCGATCGAATCCAAACCTATTTTATATCCGAAACACGCTAACTTATGATTTTCCAACACTTAGACTCTAAATCGGTGAATCGGAGCGTAAATTGGTCAAATATCCAATTAGAACCCGCTCGCAAGTCCGAAATACGGAATAATTCCAACTTCGAATTATCGGATGCCGAGCCGATGACGATCGGATCGAATCCAAACCTATTTTATATCCGAAACACGCTAACTTATGATTTTCCAACACTTAGACTCTAAATCGGTGAATCGGAGCGTAAATTGGTCAAATATCCAATTAGAACCCGCTCGCAAGTCCGAAATACGGAATAATTCCAACTTCGAATTACCGGATGCCGATCCGATAACGATCGGATCGAATCCAAACCTATTTCATATCCGAAACACGCTAACTTATGATTTTCCAACACTTAGACTCTAAATCGGTGAATCGGAGCGTAAATTGGTCAAATATCCAATTAGAACCCGTTCGCAAGTCCGAAATTCGGAATAATTCCAAGTTCGAATTATCGAATGCCGATCCGATGACGATCCGATCGAATCCAAACCTAGCTATTTCATATCTGAAACACGCTAAGTTATGATTTTTCAACACTTAGACTCTAAATCGGTGAATCGGAGCGTAAATTGGTCAAATATCCAATTAGAACCCGCTCGCAAGTCCGAAATACGGAATAATTCCAAGTTCGAATTATCGGATGCCGAGCCGATGACGATCCGATCGAATCCAAACCTATTTTATATCCGAAACACGCTAACTTATGATTTTCCAACACTTAGACTCTAAATCGGTGAATCGGAGCGTAAATTGGTCAAATATCCAATTAGAACCCGCTCTCAAGTCCGAAATACGGAATAATTCCAACTTCGAATTACCGGATGCCGATCCGATGACGATCGGATCGAATCCAAACCTATTTCATATCCGAAACACGCTAACTTATGATTTTCCAACACTTAGACTCTAAATCGGTGAATCGGAGCGTAAATTGGTCAAATATCCAATTAGAACCCGCTCGCAAGTCCGAAATACGGAATAATTCCAACTTCGAATTATCGGATGCCGAGCCGATGACGATCCGATCGAATCCAAACCTATTTTATATCCGAAACACGCTAACTTATGATTTTCCAACACTTAGACTCTAAATCGGTGAATCGGAGCGTAAATTGGTCAAATATCCAATTAGAACCCGCTCGCAAGTCCGAAATACGGAATAATTCCAACTTCGAATTATCGGATGCCGAGCCGATGACGATCGGATCGAATCCAAACCTATTTTATATCCGAAACACGCTAACTTATGATTTTCCAACACTTAGACTCTAAATCGGTGAATCGGAGCGTAAATTGGTCAAATATCCAATTAGAACCCGCTCGCAAGTCCGAAATACGGAATAATTCCAACTTCGAATTACCGGATGTCGATCCGATAACGATCGGATCGAATCCAAACCTATTTCATATCCGAAACACGCTAACTTATGATTTTCCAACACTTAGACTCTAAATCGGTGAATCGGAGCGTAAATTGGTCAAATATCCAATTAGAACCCGTTCGCAAGTCCGAAATTCGGAATAATTCCAAGTTCGAATTATCGAATGCCGATCCGATGACGATCCGATCGAATCCAAACCTAGCTATTTCATATCTGAAACACGCTAAGTTATGATTTTTCAACACTTAGACTCTAAATCGGTGAATCGGAGCGTAAATTGGTCAAATATCCAATTAGAACCCGCTCGCAAGTCCGAAATACGGAATAATTCCAAGTTCGAATTATCGGATGCCGAGCCGATGACGATCCGATCGAATCCAAACCTATTTTATATCCGAAACACGCTAACTTATGATTTTCCAACACTTAGACTCTAAATCGGTGAATCGGAGCGTAAATTGGTCAAATATCCAATTAGAACCCGCTCGCAAGTCCGAAATACGGAATAATTCCAACTTCGAATTACCGGATGCCGATCCGATGACGATCGGATCGAATCCAAACCTATTTCATATCCGAAACACGCTAACTTATGATTTTCCAACACTTAGACTCTAAATCGGTGAATCGGAGCGTAAATTGGTCAAATATCCAATTAGAACCCGCTCGCAAGTCCGAAATACGGAATAATTCCAACTTCGAATTATCGGATGCCGAGCCGATGACGATCCGATCGAATCCAAACCTATTTTATATCCGAAACACGCTAACTTATGATTTTCCAACACTTAGACTCTAAATCGGTGAATCGGAGCGTAAATTGGTCAAATATCCAATTAGAACCCGCTCGCAAGTCCGAAATACGGAATAATTCCAACTTCGAATTATCGGATGCCGAGCCGATGACGATCGGATCGAATCCAAACCTATTTTATATCCGAAACACGCTAACTTATGATTTTCCAACACTTAGACTCTAAATCGGTGAATCGGAGCGTAAATTGGTCAAATATCCAATTAGAACCCGCTCGCAAGTCCGAAATACGGAATAATTCCAACTTCGAATTACCGGATGCCGATCCGATAACGATCGGATCGAATCCAAACCTATTTCATATCCGAAACACGCTAACTTATGATTTTCCAACACTTAGACTCTAAATCGGTGAATCGGAGCGTAAATTGGTCAAATATCCAATTAGAACCCGTTCGCAAGTCCGAAATTCGGAATAATTCCAAGTTCGAATTATCGAATGCCGATCCGATGACGATCCGATCGAATCCAAACCTAGCTATTTCATATCTGAAACACGCTAAGTTATGATTTTTCAACACTTAGACTCTAAATCGGTGAATCGGAGCGTAAATTGGTCAAATATCCAATTAGAACCCGCTCGCAAGTCCGAAATACGGAATAATTCCAAGTTCGAATTATCGGATGCCGAGCCGATGACGATCCGATCGAATCCAAACCTATTTTATATCCGAAACACACTAACTTATGATTTTCCAACACTTAGACTCTAAATCGGTGAATCGGAGCGTAAATTGGTCAAATATCCAATTAGAACCCGCTCGCAAGTCCGAAATACGGAATAATTCCAACTTCGAATTACCGGATGCCGATCCGATGACGATCGGATCGAATCCAAACCTATTTCATATCCGAAACACGCTAACTTATGATTTTCCAACACTTAGACTCTAAATCGGTGAATCGGAGCGTAAATTGGTCAAATATCCAATTAGAACCCGCTCGCAAGTCCGAAATACGGAATAATTCCAACTTCGAATTATCGGATGCCGAGCCGATGACGATCGGATCGAATCCAAACCTATTTTATATCCGAAACACGTTAACTTATGATTTTCCAACACTTAGACTCTAAATCGGTGAATCGGAGCGTAAATTGGTCAAATATCCAATTAGAACCCGCTCGCAAGTCCGAAATACGGAATAATTCCAACTTCGAATTACCGGATGCCGATCCGATAACGATCGGATCGAATCCAAACCTATTTCATATCCGAAACACGCTAACTTATGATTTTCCAACACTTAGACTCTAAATCGGTGAATCGGAGCGTAAATTGGTCAAATATCCAATTAGAACCCGTTCGCAAGTCCGAAATTCGGAATAATTCCAAGTTCGAATTATCGAATGCCGATCCGATGACGATCCGATCGAATCCAAACCTAGCTATTTCATATCTGAAACACGCTAAGTTATGATTTTTCAACACTTAGACTCTAAATCGGTGAATCGGAGCGTAAATTGGTCAAATATCCAATTAGAACCCGCTCGCAAGTCCGAAATACGGAATAATTCTAAGTTCGAATTATCGGATGCCGAGCCGATGACGATCCGATCGAATCCAAACCTATTTTATATCCGAAACACGCTAACTTATGATTTTCCAACACTTAGACTCTAAATCGGTGAATCGGAGCGTAAATTGGTCAAATATCCAATTAGAACCCGCTCGCAAGTCCGAAATACGGAATAATTCCAAGTTCGAATTATCGGATGCCGAGCCGATGACGATCCGATCGAATCCAAACCTATTTTATATCCGAAACACGCTAACTTATGATTTTCCAACACTTAGACTCTAAATCGGTGAATCGGAGCGTAAATTGGTCAAATATCCAATTAGAACCCACTCGCAAGTCCGAAATTCGGAATAATTCCAAGTTCGAATTATCGAATGCTGATCCGATGACGATCCGATCGAATCCAAACCTATTTTATATCCGAAACACGCTAACTTATGATTTTCCAACACTTAGACTCTAAATCGGTGAATCGGAGCGTAAATTGGTCAAATATCCAATTAGAACCCGCTCGCAAGTCCGAAATACGGAATAATTCCAACTTCGAATTACCGGATGCCGATCCGATGACGATCGGATCGAATCCAAACCTATTTCACATCCGAAACACGCTAACTTATGATTTTCCAACACTTAGACTCTAAATCGGTGAATCGGAGCGTAAATTGGTCAAATATCCAATTAGAACCCGCTCGCAAGTCCGAAATACGGAATAATTCTAAGTTCGAATTATCGGAAGCCGAGCCGATGACGATCCGATCGAATCCAAACCTATTTTATATCCGAAACACGCTAACTTATGATTTTCCAACACTTAGACTCTAAATCGGTGAATCGGAGCGTAAATTGGTCAAATATCCAATTAGAACCCGCTCGCAAGTCCGAAATACGGAATAATTCCAAGTTCGAATTATCGGATGCCGATCCGATGACGATCCGATCGAATCGAAACCTATTTCATATCCGAAACACGCTAACTTATGATTTTCCAACTCTTAGACTCTAAATCGGTGAATCGGAGCGTAAATTGGTCAAATATCCAATTAGAACCCGCTCGCAAGTCCGAAATACGGAATAATTCCAACTTCGAATTACCGGATGCCGATCCGATGACGATCGGATCGAATCCAAACCTATTTCATATCCGAAACACGCTAACTTATGATTTTCCAACACTTAGACTCTAAATCGGTGAATCGGAGCGTAAATTGGTCAAATATCCAATTAGAACCCGCTCGCAAGTCCGAAATACGGAATAATTCCAAGTTCGAATTATCGGATGCCGAGCCGATGACGATCCGATCGAATCCAAACCTATTTTATATCCGAAACACGCTAACTTATGATTTTCCAACACTTAGACTCTAAATCGGTGAATCGGAGCGTAAATTGGTCAAATATCCAATTAGAACCCGCTCGCAAGTCCGAAATACGGAATAATTCCAAGTTCGAATTATCGGATGCCGAGCCGATGACGATCCAATCGAATCCAAACCTATTTTATATCCGAAACACGCTAACTTATGATTTTCCAACACTTAGACTCTAAATCGGTGAATCGGAGCGTAAATTGGTCAAATATCCAATTAGAACCCGCTCGCAAGTCCGAAATACGGAATAATTCCAAGTTCGAATTATCGGATGCCGAGCCGATGACGATCCGATCGAATCCAAACCTATTTTATATCCGAAACACGCTAACTTATGATTTTCCAACACTTAGACTCTAAATCGGTGAATCGGAGCGTAAATTGGTCAAATATCCAATTAGAACCCGCTCGCAAGTCCGAAATACGGAATAATTCCAACTTCGAATTACCGGATGCCGATCCGATGACGATCGGATCGAATCCAAACCTATTTCATATCCGAAACACGCTAACTTATGATTTTCCAACACTTAAACTCTAAATCGGTGAATCGGAGCGTAAATTGGTCAAATATCCAATTAGAACCCGCTCGCAAGTCCGAAATACGGAATAATTCCAAGTTCGAATTATCGGATGCCGAGCCGATGACGATCCGATCGAATCCAAACCTATTTTATATCCGAAACACGCTAACTTATGATTTTCCAACACTTAGACTCTAAATCGGTGAATCGGAGCGTAAATTGGTCAAATATCTAATTAGAACCCGCTCGCAAGTCCGAAATACGGAATAATTCCAAGTTCGAATTATCGAATGCCGAGCCGATGACGATCCGATCGAATCCAAACCTATTTTATATCCGAAACACGCTAACTTATGATTTTCCAACACTTAGACTCTAAATCGGTGAATCGGAGCGTAAATTGGTCAAATATCCAATTAGAACCCGCTCGCAAGTCCGAAATTCGGAATAATTCCAAGTTCGAATTATCGAATGCCGATCCGATGACGATCCGATCGAATCCAAACCTAGCTATTTGATATCCGTAACACGCTAAGTTATGATTTTTCAACACTTAGACTCTAAATCGGTGAATCGGAGCGTAAATTGGTCAAATATCCAATTAGAACCCGCTCGCAAGTCTGAAATACGGAATAATTCCAAGTTCGAATTATCGGATGCCGATAATTCTACGATCGGATCGAATCCAAACCTATTTCAAAATCGAAACACGCTAACTTATCATTTTTTAACGCTTAGACTCAGTTATAGATATAAACCATTTTTTTAACAAATACATGTTAATTGCAGGAGCAGGGCGGCGTCAGGGGATCGATGAGAGCACCAGCGTTGGTGGTGGGCGGGCGTGGTTGAGATAGGGCGGCGTCAGGGGATCGATGAGAGCACCGGCGTTGGTGGCGGGCGGGGGTGGTTGAGATAGGACATGTATCATCTCTCAGTTCTGGATTGTGTAAATATTATTTTGTAATATATGGTTATTTTTTGTTCTTGTCTATAATTGTCGGCCGAGAACTGTGGTAATATTTGATAATTTGCTTTAATTTTTTATCAATTTAGGTAATATTTTATAAATTGTGGTAATATTTGATAAATTGTGGTAATATATTGTAGTATTGAATCACAGGAATTAAATAACATTATTTAGGTAAATTTATTAAAAAAAAAAAAATACTTATTACCGACGGAAATTAATTATTCCGTCGGTAATAATATTTTTATTTTTTTTAAATTATTAATGATTTGCCGACGGCATATAATATCCGTCGGTAATATATATAGTATTACCGACGGTTATATGAATTTGGTCGGTAATATATATATTATTACCGACGGGTAATATATATATGTGTCGGTAATATATATATTATTACCGATAGTATGAAATATACCCGTCGGTAAAATGGTTATATATTACCGACGGATTATTATATTTCGTCGGCAATACTAAATTATATTAGTTTTAAATTGATTAAATATTACCGACGGCGTTAATATTACCGTCGGTATTAATTATTATTACCGACGGTAATATTTGGTCCGTCGTATTGTTTTCCCCGACGCCTTCTTTCCCGACAGCAAGCGACGGAAATATCTTCCGTCGCTATAGAATATTACCGACGAAATTTTAATATTACCGACGGATAGTGTCCGTCGGTAATAACTGTTTTTTTTGTAGTGAATTATATCCTTACCCCTCTTTCCCATGGTTGGTGCATGGCTTTTGTGTGAAGGTGAAATGTAGATATCGCTTTAGTCAGCCAGTGTTTACCTACCACAAAAGGTCGATTGGTATTTGACTAATCCCCGCCATCCGATGCACACATGACGCCGGATCATGAATCCCACCAAATACCGGCCATCATCATACCAAAAGCCAACCGGTTTTTCACACCAAAAACCAACGACGGATTGTACCAAAAGTCGACCACATGCTCACTCTTCGCCCTCCACGTGCACGTTTCCGATTGATTGCCTCTTGACGGTATTTTGGTACACACAATACCCCCTCCTGATCAGTCAGTCTCGGGGTGCTTTCCGGCCGATCAGGATCATTATTCTTTCCCACACTACTGGTTATGCACTGTGGTGACTTTACGGTTATCTCGGTTGTGCATTTTCACATTTCGAGTGTTTTCATCAGCTAGTCATACTTCTTGTTGAGTCTGTCGACCAGTCGATCTTTCCTGCTAGGTCTTTACTATTACCGATTGGTAGAACTCACTTTGCAATGTTATATACCCAGACGGCTTCAAGAACTCACCCCCGCTCCACGATAGGAGCAAGTGGCTCTCGGAAGATGACTTTTGTTTGACCCAACTCGAGGAGTGCCAAATGCTCCCGGAGGAGGCATTTGGCCTGACCAGCTCATAGGGGGTCAAGTGCTCCCGGAGGAGGCTTTTTTCCTGACCCAACTCGTAGGGGGTCAAGTGCTTCCGGAGGAGGCTTTTGTGTTTCACCTTTCATGCATCTTCACTGATCGGTCGTACTCCATGTCGAGTCTTTCGACCAGTCAGTCTTTACTGTGGATCGATCTTTACATGATAAGGAGTGTTTCACCCTTGGCATTTTCACCGACCGGCCATACTCCTTGTTGAGTCTTTCAACCGATCAGTCTCTACCGTCCCTTGGTCTTTGCTCCCGGCAAGCGATAGAACCCACTTTAGGGTGTTATATATCGCCCGAACTTTTTCACATGTCAGTCATACTCACTCTTGAGCCTGTTGACCAATTAGTGTTTATAATTTACCCCCAATCCACGAGGGGAGAAAGTACCGGCAGATCATACCCAGCATTGAGTCTTTTGACCAGCCGATCTTTCGCCCGACCGACTCTTTAACTTCAGTCGGTCGGGTCTTCTTGGGGAAGGTTTTTGGCTTGACCCAACTCGTGGGGGGTCAAGGGCTCCCGGAGGAGGCTTTTAGCTTGATGATGGATGATTCCGCCTGGAATCGGTTTTCCCGATCCTTCACTACCCCCAATCCACTCATATTGCTAGGGGTCTTGTTCGTAGGAGATCTTGGACAATGAATTTTTATATGGAGTCTTCATAGATAAAATAAGAATTTGAAACCCTTTATTAAAAGCATCAAGCCATTACATTCTTAGGCCTAGGAGGCTACAAGTAGTAGTGCTCAGTTAGCGGAGAGTGTGCCCTCCCGCACCTCATTGATAGGCTCGTGGGCCTTGCGCTGGGGATGGTCAATGAACTGGTCGAGATAGCCTGCTTCAATGAGATCCTCGATGTGATTTTGCAATGCCCTGTATTGCAGTGTGGTATGTTCATATTCCATGTGGTTGTCACAGTAGCGAGACAGGTCTTGCGAGCTCCTCTATGCTGGACACATAGTCCATGCCCTACGAAAGTACTGCTCTTCCTTGATGATCTCGAAGATTTCGTCAATTGGCATATTCAGTATTGTGAAGTCTCGATTCCATGGAGTGTAGGGTGCTCTACCATGATCACCCCACTTTTGGCGCTTTGCGTCGTGCTGCATCGACTCGCCCGACTATTTTTCTATATTCCGTACAGCTGCTGGACAATTGAAGGGGGGCTGCTGGCCACCGGTGTCTTTATTCTTTCGTTTTTGTTTAGCATCTTCGATCTTGATGTACCTCTCCACCTTTCGGAAGAGTTTGTCGATCGTTTCGGGCAGTCGCTTAATGAGTGAGGTGCTAACAAATTGGTTAGGCCGTACTGAATTCTTGAAGGCCGCTACCACCATGAGGTCTTATCCATCAGCATTTACCAAGCTCAAGTATTCAATCCTGAACTCGATGATAGAATTGCATCAACAACTCTTTGTGGGTCATGCTCATCTCGAAGAGAGATTCCAGGGTCTTGAGCTCCCGTCGGTTGCAACGATACTGGTCGATGAATCTTGTGCTCAGCTCTCTGAAAGAGGACATTAACGAGGGTCTAAGCTTGTGGAACCACTCAAGGGGAGTTCCCGACAGGCTGTTGGCGAAGGTCCGACAGAGGATATGGTCATCTTCATGGGGATCCAGGGCATCACGGAAAGCCAGCACGTGCTCTATCGGGTCTTTTGATCCATCAAACTTGGGGAGGCGTGGAGGATTCCACCCCCACGGGAATGGCTCCCTGAGGAGTTTTTTCGATGAGGGGTGATTGCACGGCTCCTCGGATAGCGACCTCCTATAGCCGATCAGGAGCTTGGGCTCCTGATCGGCCTCGTTGGATTTCTTCTCGATCCCCAAGTCGCTTTGAAGCAGGTAAACAGATACGGTCATGGATGCTTCTTCTGTCAGCAGTATGAGCCGGCTGTCGACTAGCTGGTGTAATGCGAGTGTGATGACTTTTACTCGGTTGACGATGATGTCCATCCTCTCGCATTGGATGGCGGGGCTGAGTTGAGCCTGTCTTTGAGTGATACTTGGATGCTAGTGGCTACCGGGGATGCGCCCCGAGCCGAGACCAGATATCCGAGCGCACCGACGCTGCCTGAGTCCGCTTGTTTCTTTCGGTAGACCCTGGGCTACTTGATTCCCTTCCGTCGGGATTCGCGCTTTGAATCTCCACAGAATTTTCTCTGACTTCAGCCCTAGGATTCAATTGCAGGAAAGCTTTGTCCAGTTGGAGCCAGTATGATCGGGTTCATTGGGGCTCCCACCGGTGCAGCTCTAACGAAGTCGCGCAGCTCCTTGTAGTTACGTTGCATCGTCTGGAGCTGCACGGTAAGAGTTTGCTAGGTTATCATCATAGTGACCAAGAAAGCCTCAGATAGGCCTCCTCCCAGGACGACCGTGATTACTACTGGAGCTTGCCTCGGTTCCCCAACCCCCAGCGTAGTGTTCGCTAGCGGGGTGGTGCACTCCGAGTTGGTAGGAGGTTGAGCAGGATGTCCTGCATTTCCTGCGTCACCGGGTGCAGCGTTGTTTGACTGAAGCTGCGAGGTCGAGCGAGTATGGTACGGTCCTCCTGCCATATCTCTTCAACCGTATGGGCACGGTGATTACTCTTGAGCTTTCTGGATAGTCGATACCCACGGGTCGGCCGGTCGGTAGGTTCGGTTAGGATACAGGCCGGGTATTCGCAACTACAACGAGATGTAATGAGCGATCGGTTGACACCCACGGGTCTACGGTCAAGAGTTCTAGTAGGAAGTCTCGAAGACTAGTCCCACAAATGGCGTCAAGATTGGGGGGGGGGGGTCTGGGATCGGGCGGTTCACTTGGAATGCACAATTTAACAAACCAAAGAAACGAAATGGACTGGGTTTATGTGGAAAAACCCTTCACAACGTCGAAGGAAAAAAACCACGGGATGGGGCAAGAATGCACTAACAATGAAACTCCAGTACAAACGCTCACCTTGACCCAAATACACCCAGAGAAGATCGACCTCCCAAAATACCGACCTCTCAATCTTCTATCTCTAGCTCCGAAAATTCAGGAAAGAATTGGACAGTACCTCCTCCAGAATTCGGATCCCTCCTTCTAAAGGGGTAGGTCCCTTTTTATAGTGTCTCGGGGTGACAGTTGTTCCCTTCTATGCAGGGCGGTAATGACGACATGCCTCCGCAGTATGCACAACCGTCTCGCGAGTGGGCAACGTGTCATCTAGCACGTACTTGGTGGGAACAGTTGGTGACACGTGCCTTACCAGTCGGCCGGGAATCTCGGGACGTGATCTTCGCACGAGCTTATTGCATGAATATCGGGACTGCACGACGGTGTCGCTCCATCCGATGATATTCATAGTGCGCGCCCGGCCGGGTCTTCAGTATGCGGCCATCCTAGGAATGGGGGGGGGTGCCTTGTGCATGGCCAACCAGCGCGAAGCGCGCGGTCGACTGGGTCTTCGATATGCAACCGGCCTGGGGGGTCTTCGTGCACGGCTGGCCGGCGCGAAACATGTGGCCGATCGGGTCTTTGGTATGCAGCGGCCCGGGGGGATCTTCGTGCACGGCCAGCCTGCACGAAACGCACAGCCGGCTGGGTCTTCGGTATGTAGCCGGCCTGGTGGGGTCTTCGTGCACAACCGATTGGCGCGAAACGCGCGGCCGATCGGGTCTTCGGTATGAAGCTGGCCCGAGGGAGTCTTTGTGCACGGCCGGCCGGCGCGAAACGTGCAGCCGACCGGGTCTTCGGTATACAGCCGGCCCGGGGGAGGGGGGGTGTTCGTGCACAGCCGACCGACATAAAACACCTGACCAGCCGGGTCTTAGGTATCCAGCCGGCCCAGGGGGGTCTTCATGCACGGTCGGCCGGCGCAAAACGCGCGGCCGGTCGGGTCTTCGGTATGCAGTCGGCTCGAGGGGGGTCTTCGTGCACGGCCACCCGGCGCGAAACACACAGCCGACCGGGTCTTTGGTATGCAACCGGCTCGTGGGGGGGGGGGGGGTCTTCATGCACGACCGGCTGGCGCAGAACGCACGGCCGACCGAGTCTTCATTATGCAGCCAGCCATAAGGGGGGCCTTCATGCATGGCCGGCCAGTTGTTAGTGCAGTCGGTTGGTCGGTCAGTGAGTGGTGCACAACTGCTTCCCTTTTACACTCAATGATTCAACGAGGATATCAAACCCAATCTCCAGGTGATTAACCCCCACTTTGAAAGGGTTGCTTGATAGTAACACCCTCAATTAAGAGCCCTTGATTTAGCCGACCGGTTAAGCGATCGATGGTTAAGCCCTTGATTCCCCATTAAAGAAGTGATGGTCCCCACATCTTTTATTCTCTACAATGATGACGGGAGTTGAAAGCAATGGTATCCTTACCCCTCTTTCCCACGGCTGGTGCATGGCTTTTGTGTGAAGGTGAATCGTAGCCGTTGATATCGCTTTAGTTGGCCAGTGTTTACCTGCCACAAAGGTCGGTCGGTATTTGACTAATCCCCGTCATCCGATGCACACGTGATGCCGGTCATGATTCCCACCAAATACCGGCCATCATCATACCAAAAGCCGACCGATTTTTCACACCAAAAATCAATCACGGATTGTACCGAAAGTCGACCACATGCCTATTCTCCGGCCTCCATCTGCACGTTTCCGATTGACTGCCTCTTGACGACATTTTGGTACACACAAAACTCATTTGGTTGAATAGAATTGTAGACACACGAATCTCGTCGGACCCGAACCCGACTTACGTGTGCCGACGCGGATGCAAACCCGACACGCGGACCCAACTCGCGCGCACAGACGTGGATGCAAACCCGACACGCGGACCCGACTCGCGCGCACCGACACGGACCCGGACCCCGCCCCAAGAGGGGCCGGCCCCTACTAGGGTCCGAACCCTATAGGGCCGGCCCTAGTGGGGACCGAACCCCATGGAGGGGCCGGCCGGCCCTGCAAGGAAAGGGAGGAAAAAAAAGAAAGAAAAGAAAAAAGAAAGAAAAGAAAAAGGAAAGAAAAGAAAGGAAAGAAAAGAAAAAGGAAAGAAAAGAAAAGGAAAGAAAAGAAAGAAAAGGAAAAAATACCGCCATGCGCGGGGGGAGGTAGCGTATGACGTCTGCACACACGCGGATCTGCGCCGATCCCTCGATCCGACGCACAAGACGAAGCGCCCGATCGCCATCGATTTCGTGCGCAAAATCCAGCCATAATTGCACCCGCCAGAAAAGGAAAACAATTAAATGTTATTCCCGTCATCAATGGATGAATAAAATCCGGGTAATTATGAGAGAGATACAAAAGGGATTTAAAATTAAAGAGTTCCCATATCTCTCTCCCCACCTCTTTGCCTATAAATAGAGGGGGTGGGGGAAGGAAAAAATGGTTGGAAAGTTGAAGACAAAGCGCCAGAGCTCTGCAGAAGAGAGCACGCTTCTTCATCGACCCGAGGCTTCACGAGGCACAGTCAAGCCTGTCCCGAGGGATCGGCTTACTGAAAGTCCTCATCAATGTGAAGGCCCTTGCACACGAAGATCATCCCTTCGACTCCGTGCACGAAGAAGAAAGCTCGGAGAAGAAGAATCCTTCGACTCCGAAGACGCCAGAAGCAAAGCCCGGAGAAGAAGAGGAGCGGCACTACCCCGTCGTCTCCAACAAGCTTCGACTCCGATCAAGCCCAAAAGCCCGGAGAAGAAGAGGAGCGGCACTACCCCGTCGTCTCCAACAAGCTTCGACTCCGATCAAGCCCAAAAGCCCGGAGAAGAAGAGGAGCGGCACTACCCCGTCGTCTCCAACAAGTCCTCGATCCCGATCAAGCCCCAAAGCCCGGAGGAGAGAAGCGAAGCGTCATCACCCCGTCGTCTTCGACAAACGTCTGCATCATCCACGAAGAAGAAAGGCTGGAGCAGATCGTCTGGAGCGGCACTACCCCGTCGTCTCCAACAAGCCTTCGACTCCGATCAAGCCCAAAAGCCCGGAGAAGAAGAGGAGCGGCACTACCCCGTTGTCTCCAACAAGCCTTCGACTCCGATCAAGCCCAAAAGCCCGGAGAAGAAGAGAAGCGGCGCTACACCCGTCACCTTCAACAAAGCCTTCGACTCCGATCAAGCCCAAAGCACGGAGAAGAAGAGAAGCGGCGCTACACCCGTCGTCGTCAACAAGGCCTTTGACTCCGATCAAGCCCAAAAGCCCGGAGAAGATGCCGACACCATAACCGTCACCAAGGCCAGGTCGAGAAATTGAAGACGAAGCGCCAGAGCTCTGCAGAAGAGAGCACGCTTCTTCATCGACCCAAGGCTTCACGAGGCACAGTCAAGCCTGTCCCGAGGGATCGGCTTACTGAAAGTCCTCATCAACGTGAAGACCCTTGCGCACGACGATCACCCCTTCGACTCCGTTCACGAAGAAGAAAGCTCGGAGAAGAAGAACCCTTCGACTCCGAGGACGCCAGAAGCAAAGGCCGGAGAAGAAGAGGAGCGGCACTACCCCGTCGTCTCCAACAAGCTTCGACTCCGATCAAGCCCAAAAGCCCGGAGAAGAAGAGGAGCGGCACTACCCCGTCGTCTCCAACAAGCTTCGACTCCGATCAAGCCCAAAAGCCCGGAGAAGAAGAGGAGCGGCACTACCCCGTCGTCTCCAACAAGCTTCGACTCCGATCAAGCCCAAAAGCCCGGAGAAGAAGAGGAGCGGCACTACCCCGTCGTCTCCAACAAGTCCTCGATCCCGATCAAGCCCCAAAGCCCGGAGGAGAGAAGCGAAGCGTCATCACCACGTCGTCTTCGACAAACATCTGCACCATCCACGAAGAAGAAAGGCTGGAACAGATCATCTGAAGCGTCACTACCCCGTCGTCTTCATCAACAAAAGCCGACGCTACAACCGTCGCACGGAGATCGGTGCTACCCCCACCATCTTCGAAAGCATTCTTCGACCCCGATCACGCCAAAGAAGCCCGGAGAAGAAGAGAAGTCCCGTTGACACGCAAACCGTCGAGGCACCGGAGAAGTAGCCCACGTCGTTCGAAGAAGAAGATCGAGTAAACGCCAAAGCTAAAGCAACGCAAGAAGCCAAAGCAAAGCTCCAGTAAAGCCCGCGCCAAAGCAAAGCAAGTGCCAAAGCCAAGCGACTACGCCGGCCACGAGCAAAAGCACCGCACGTTCTAGCCGATACGACGCGAAGTCCGGAAGAACGAAAGCATCGCAAGTCTCTCCCAGCTACGTCCAAGTGCAAGCGCCAAAGCAAAGCAAAAGCCAGAGCCACGCCGGAGCCAAGCCAAAGCCAAAAAGCAAAAGCCAAAGCCAACGCCAAAAGCTCGATCGACGCCGCGAACCGACGATCAAGGACACCAAGGTCAAGCAAGGAACGAGGAAGATACGAAGACCGAGGAACAAAGCCAAAAACCCCCTAGCCGAGAAAGCGCGAAGCACGGAAGGGACAAAGCAACGGTGGACATTCCTTAGCCTCTCCAAAACCCTCTCCCTGTAAAACCCCTGTCCTGGGCAGCCCCTTCAGAGCTCTCGCACGAACACCACGTGGAGACGCGGATCAAAGGGATCCCCCAGAAGATCTTTCCCACAATCCCCTGATCAAAACTCGCCGCAGCCCGGACTCGCTACACCCGAGCAACCCGGGTCCCGGCCACAATTGTAATCTCGTTTTGTGCAATAAAGCCGACCCGTACCTTTTTTGCGCATACAAGAATTTTCCATAAATCAAACAAACATCGCTTCGCTGCTTCGATGCAACTCATGCTTGGGTCTATCGCAGCAAAAAGTGTGGGTTGATGAATCGCAAACGTCGCTTCGTTGCTTCGATCCAACATCCACGATGTGAATTGCACTTTTCTCTCTCCTCCTGCCCCACTCAGTGACGTTAAATAAATGGCAATAAGAAACCTCATGAATACTAAGATGGCTAAAGGAAATTTAGTTCGTAATCATATGATCAAGATTATTGGCTATGTGAACAAATCAAAAATCCTTCGATCTAAGCAAGGTCCGACCTTGTGGAAGTGGTTCAACCAACTTAAGTTAAAACTACAAATATTGGTATCTCTATCCGAATTAGTGAAAGCAATTCAAGTAACGGAAGCATAGTAAAAAGCCAAGCTAGTGTGCAAGCTAAAAGGCTAGAACCATAAGAGCATGTTTGTATTTGGTTAAAGTAAGATCTAGTAAAATAACTCACATTAAATTTTTACTTTTCCTTGTTTGTATTCATATTTTGTATAGTAAAGCAAACCCAGAACAATTACTAGTTCTTTACTAGTAGTAGCTTTGAGTTACTTGGGTTTTTCCAAGTAAAAGATATCTCTTACTAGTAGAGACGGTTGTCATCTCTCTTTCTCTCTCTCTCTCTCTCTCTCTCTCTCTCTCTCTCTCTCTCTCTCTCTCTCTCTGATGCGAAACGATGCGGGTGGGCAGGAAATCAGTAGTTTAATTGTCCTAGCAATGTTTCGCTTTGTATTAAAAGTCTCAGGTAGGAAGTTTATTCAAACCATCAGCAGGGAATAATGGGTTTTAACAAAAACTACTCGCATCAGGCAATTCGATCTCAGTTCTAAGAATTACAATAAATAATGCTTAAATTAAACGGCACGAGTCCGTCCCGCAATATCAAATACTAATGAACTTAACTGGCAGGTGGGGACGCACAACCTCACGATGGTGGACAGCCGTCGGCACAGATAATATACTGGAGATCCGATTAGTAGAATTACCGGAAATACCCTACTGGAAAGAGACGTACCTACTGAGGCTCATGCTTGGCCTCAGGAATAGGGACTCCAAAAATGATGATCAAATATCCAGGAGTCGTTAGCATCCTCAATCGAACCTGTGATCAGCGTCCGGGTCAGCCGTCAGCACCCTCAATTGAACCCGTGATCAGCGTCCGGGTCAACCATCCAGTCGTGCGGCCATGCAAGCATGCTGAAGTGCGTCGGGGAACACGAACTCGGGCACAGGGCGAAGCCGGGGATGAGGGTTAGTGTCGGGTTGGGAGCGAACTGTAGAGGAGAGGAGGGGTCGGGTCGGGTTGATGGTCGGGCTGCAGAGGAGAGACAGAAGGGGAGAGGAGGAGGGAATGGGGTCGGGTTCGGGTGGTGGAGGAGAGGGAGGTGGGATCGGGCGCGGGGTGAGGGGTGTGGTTCGGGTAGGGCTGCGGGAAAGGGGGAAGGGAAGTGGGGGGTCGGGGTTCGGGCAGCAAGGGGGGCCGGGGTCGGATGGGCCGCGGGAGGGGAAAGGGAAGTGGGGGGTCGGGGTTCGGGCGGGCAAGGGGGGCCGGGGTCGGCTGGGCCGCGGGAGGGAAAAGGGAGGGAGTGGGGGTCGGTCCGGCTGGGTAGGAGGGGAGGGAGGGGGATCGGGTGGCTCGCGGGGGAGAAGGAGAGGAAGAGAGAGAGGGATGAGGTAAGGGTTGGGCTAGGGTTTCACACGCCTAGTACCCACCTATGGTTTCACACGCCTAGGGTTTGGGATTGGGGTTTCACACACCTCACCCTGGTTTCTCTCAACAAGCATGTAGAGGAAAACAAAATTTTATTTCATTCTTCAGTGCCATTACATGATCCATGGGCAGGCCTATATAAAGGCCTGCGATAACAAACGAAAGTCCCTGGAAGTCGAGGTGGGACTAAATAACACAATGCAGAAAAATAAAAACAAATGAAAACATCCACGATGGTGCTGACTGTCTGATCAGAGCCATAGGCTCAGGGGGCGCCTCCTGCGCTGGTACACGCGCCATGGGCGCTGCTTGATGTCCCCATCATTCTCCCTGGGTGGGAGAGAACTCGACTCCGTCGAGTAAGGCTCGGTGTGGCTCTCGTACAGCTCCAGCAGGTCTGGGTCCATCTGCTGGGGTCCTGATGCTCAATCCATGCGTCCTCAGAATGGGGCCTTCCTTTCCAGCAAACCAGGTACCGCCGGATTCCACCGTCTCTACTAGAGACAATCTCGTCATCCAGAATGCTATCAATGCATTTTGCTGTATATGGTGGGGATATTTCTGGGAGTGGGGGTAGGGGAGGGCACTCAGGGGCTGGGTCCAGGGTAGGCTCAACTATCAGCGGATTTCTAGGGTTAAAATATGGGCCATTATAAGCCACTAGATCTTTAATATTGAAGGTGGGACTGATGCCAAAACCCTTGGGTAATTTAATAACATAAGCATTATCATTTATTTCTTTTAGGAACCGAAAAGGACCTGCACTACGTGCATGTCGTTTCTTAACGGCTCCCGAAGGAAGTCGTTCCGGACAAACCCGGACCATCACATAAACTCTCACACTGAAAGTCTGAACTCGCTTCTGGGCATCGACCCTTAATTTATAGCTCGCATTGCTCTGTTCAATTTTTTTACTGATTTCCATATGTAGATCATGCACATGAGATGCAAAAACAGATGCCGACTTGGAAATTCTATGATGCTCAGACATGGGAATAAGATCGACTGGTTGCCTAGGTTTGAACCCATACATGACTTCATGAGGACTTATACTGGTGGACCTATTGACAGATGTGTTATATGCAAACTCGGCTACTGACAGTTTCAGATCCCAAGTCTTAACGTGTTCACCTATCAAGGTACGGACAAGGTTTCCCGGACTCCTATTGACAACTTCAGTCTGGTCATTGGTCTGGGAATGGAAGGTAGTGGAGAACTGGAGCCTAGTGCCCAGCTTGTGCCATGGGATTTTCCAACAAAAACTGGTGATCTTGACATCCTTATTGGGCATGATTTCAGGCAATCCGTGTAACTTTATGACGCCATCGAACGTCTTGGAACAAGGGAGGAAATTGGTCACCTCAGAAAATCGGTCTACGAAGATTAGGACCGAATCATGCTCCTTGAAAATCTTTTTAGCTAGAGTTGATTGTTGTTCGGCCTGACTACTCTTAGGTTGGCAGGGACCCAGTTTGACCTTCTTGTCCTTGGGTTGAGACAGGGCGCACCTAACAACTGACATGGAGAGAGATGACATTGGTTTAAGGGAAGTCAAGATGGCTTCGTCATCACCATCAAAGTCTCCATCTTCTTCTTCAGCTTGATAGACGAATTCTGCCTCTTTAGCCTCTATCACTTCAATGAGATTGCCATCAATGATGTTGACTTTGACATGGCTTGCACAGTTTGCGGCCACATGTCCGTAGCCTTGGCATTTACAACACGTGATGAGGGGACTAACTTTGGAGAAGTCTTTCTCAGGGACCTTGTCATGGTTGTCTCTCTCATTGCTTCTACTGGTGGAGTCGGCTCTTGGTTGGGATTCGTTGGGGTAGGGCCGACTTAGGTAGCTATCCGAGAAAGGCCCAGGGACTTTGCTTCGGGAATCTTGATCCCGATGGAAATGGTTGGACCTAATGCTATCGAGGTTCTGAACTAAGGCATAGGCTCTTTCCAACTCTGTAACATCTCGGGCAAGGAGCTCACTTCTCAGGTCTTCTCTCAAACCTGATCGAAAACGTGCCAAGACCTGGGCAGGGGTTTCTGTTCTGAGGACATTGCAGCGAGTTAGGAACTCATCGAATTTGGTGACATAGTCCCTGGCTGATTTGTTGCCTTGGGTGAATTTGTGCCACTGGTCCAATAGGTGGGCTCGATATGATGGGGGCACATACCTGCCTTTTAGCTCATTCTTCATGGCGACCCAAGTATCAATGGGTCCTGAGTTTTGGCGGCTCTCAAGGCTTCTAAATTAGTCCAGTATTCGATGGCGGGTCCACTAAGCTTCATGGCAGCGAATTGCACTTTTCGCGGTTCGGTTAAAGGGTACCAGGCAAAGTATCGGTCCATGGACTGGAGCCAGTCCAAAAAGAATTGGGGATCGTGCCTGCCATCGAAAAAGGGCACCTCTAACCTGATGCTCCGGAGATATTGTTTACCCGGATTTTGATTGTTCTGCCAAGGTGGCCGAAAATCTTGAGTGTCTAGGGGTGGTGGAGCTAGCGGTGGAGCTTGGTCCAAACGGTCAAAACGGCCATTGGTGTCACGCTGACAAGCGGTGAGGTTCTGGTTCATAGTTGCTATTCCTTGGGCTAACTCGGCAAGTGCCCTAGTTAAGACATCAGGATCCATATTGTCCGACTCACTCGACTCTCCTAACAGATAGGACCTACCTCAGGGGTTGGCATGCAAAGACAAACTCACAACATGATGCATGCTGAATTTTTTTTTTTGTTAAATATGGCAATCAAATGCAAAAGTTAAAAGAAAATTTTTCTAGATGCAGTACAACTAATGCATGACAGTTCCTACCTACAACCATGCTCTGATACCAAACACACAAGATATTGTCCGCTTTGTCCGTGCTCGCACGAGAACTTCCTAGGGAGGTCACCCATCCTGGTACTACTCTCGCCCGAGCACGCTTAACTACGGAGTTTTACGAAATCCGTAGCGGCGCACGGTTTTAAAATGCGTCTTCTATGTTTGGGAGGGGAAATTATATAAGTAGCTCAGGATCTCCTTCTCTCCAGGCGATGTGGGGCTAACTCATGGCCTTGTACACCTCACCTCACCTCACCTCACCTCATCCATCTTGGCATTCCCGCCTCAGGAGTCTTGGCTCTTGGCTATTGGCCTATTGGATCTTGGTCGTCACAATCCACCCCCCTTAGGGCTACACGTCCTCGTGTAGGGTTAGACCCCCCCATAGCGAGGAGAACCGGCTCTGATACCAAAAATGATGCGAAAACGATGCGGGTGGGCAGGAAATCAGTAGTTTAATTGTCCTAGCAATGTTTCGCTATGTATTAAAAGTCTCAGGTAGGAAGTTTATTCAAACCATCAGCAGGGAATAATGGGTTTTAACAGAAACTACTCGCATCAGGCAATTCGATCTCAGTTCTAAGAATTACAATAAATAATGCTTAAATTAAACGGCACGAGTCCGTCCCGCAATATCAAATACTAATGAACTTAACTGGCAGGTGGGGACGCACAACCTCACGATGGTGGATAGCCGTCGGCACAGATAATATACTGGAGATCCGATTAGTAGAATTACCGGAAATACCCTACTGGAAAGAGATGTACCTACTGAGGCTCATGCTTGGCCTTAGGAATAGGGACTCCGAAAATGATGATTAAATATCCAGGAGTCGTCAGCATCCTCAATCGAACCTGTGATCAGCGTCCGGGTCAGCCGTCAGCACCCTCAATTGAACCCGTGATCAGCGTCCGGGTCAACCATCCAGTCGTGCGGCCATGCAAGCATGCTGAAGTGCGTCAGGGAACACGAACTCGGGCACAAGGCGAAGCCGGGGATAAGGGTTAGTGCCGGGTTGGGAGCGAACTGTAGAGGAGAGGAGGGGTCGGGTCGGGTTGATGGTCGGGCTGCAGAGGAGAGACAGAAGGGGAGAGGAGGAGGGAATGGGGTCGGGTTCGGGTGGTGGAGGAGAGGGAGGTGGGATCGGGCGCGGGGTGAGGGGTGTGGTTCGGGTAGGGCTGCGGGAAAGGGGGAAGGGAAGTGGGGGGTCGGGGTTTGGGCAGCAAGGGGGGCCGGGGTCGGATGGGCCACGGGAGGGGAAAGGGGAGTGGGGGGTCGGGGTTCGGGCGGGCAAAGGGGGTTGGGGTCGGCTGGGCCGCGGGAGGGAAAAGGGAGGGAGTGGGGGTCGGTCCGGCTGGGTAGGAGGGGAGGGAGGGGGATCGGGATGGGCGGCGGCAAGGAGGGAGGCCGGGGGTCGGGCGGCACGGGCAAGGGCAGGGTGGCTCGCGGGGGAGAAGGAGAGGAAGAGAGAGAGGGGTGAGGTAAGGGTTGGGCTAGGGTTTCACACGCCTAGTACCCACCTAGGGTTTCACACGCCTAGGGTTTGGGATTGGGGTTTCACACACCTCACCCTGGTTTCTCTCAACAAGCATGTAGAGGAAAACAAAATTTTATTTCATTCTTCAGTGCCATTACATGATCCATGGGCAGGCCTATATAAAGGCCTGCGATAACAAACGAAAGTCCCAGGAAGTCGAGGTGGGACTAAATAACACAATGCGCGCAGAAAAATAAAAACAAATGAAAACATCCACGATGGTGCTGACTGTCTGATCAGAGCCATAGGCTCAGGGGGTGCCTCCTGCGCTGGTACACGCACCATGGGCGCTGCTCGATGTCCCCATAACTCTCTCTCTCTCCAATGGTCCTTTCCCTCCTCTCTTACATTACTGAGCAATGCTACACCAGAAACCGATAGTCGATGGTCACCAACTGCCTCTTTTGCATGGACAACACATGTCCTCCTCCTGTCGAACACGGGCACGAAGGTGTGGTGGGCCAACTACGATTCCTCCATGCAGTTCGGACCCACGAGGGGGGCAATGACCGGTGCCACTAGTGCATCTTCCATGAGGAGGAGGACGACGAGAAGGTCAAGGTGTCGTTATTGAGGGATTTAACGGCGACCGCAGGGAACACGGTGAACGCCAACATCACAGTAATCACCCCAATCATCCTCTCGCTCTCAGAGCAGCTCCAGTTCGCCTTCGATCTCATCGAGCGGAGGCTGATCGGCCAAAAGTAGCTATGGGGGCACGTGTCAAACATTAAGTGGGAGTTCGAGCACTTGTGCATCCACGTGGTAGGGGGGTTTGAGGAGCTTGTGTCTATCGAAGGAGCATACAGAGGTATCAAGAATGATGTTGCACCGATTCGGTAAAGAAAAAAAATTCTAATTGTGTTTTACTTTACAAGTGAAAACAAAATATATCTTTATAAAGTAAAATAAAATTGTAGTTTACTTTACTATTGAATACAAACAACTAAATATGATCAGATGTTACTTGTAGTTACTGTAAGTGTTACATCAGTTTATCAATTTACTTTACTAGATGTTACTTCTTTTGAATACAAGCATGCCCTAAGAGAGAGGCCCCAACCTAAAACATCAAAAGAAAGTGATCCAACAGAGACGGTTGTCATCTCTCTCTCTCTCTCTCTCTCTCTCTCTCTCTCTCTCTCTCTCCCCCTAATGGTCCTTTCTCCCCTCTCTTACATTACTGAGCAATGCTATACCAGAAGCCGATAGTCGATGGTCGCCAACTGCCTACTTTGCATGGACGACACATGTCCTCCTCCTGTCGAACACGGGCACGAAGGTGTGTTGGGCCAACTACGTCTTCCTCCATGCAGTTCGGACCCACGAGGGGGGCGATGACCAATCCCACTAGTGCATCTTCCATGAGGAGGAGGACGACGAGAAGGTCAAGGTGTCGTTATCGAGGGATTTAACGGCCACCGCGGGGAACACGATGAACGCCAACATCACAGTAATCACCCCAATCATCCTCTCGCTCTCAGAGCAGCTCCAGTTCACCTTCGATCTCATCAAGCGGAGGCTGATCGGCCAAAAGTAGCTATGGGGGTACGTGTCAAACATCAAGTGGGAGTTCGAGCACTTGTGCATCCACGCGGGAGGGGGGTTTAAGGAGCTAGCGAGGAGCTTGTGTCTATCGAAGGAGCATACGGAGGCATCAAGAATGATGTTACACCGATTCGGTAAAGAAAAAAATTCTAATTGTGTTTTACTTTACTAGTGAAAACAAAATATATCTTTATAAAGTAAAATAAAATTGTAGCTTATTTTACTATTGAATACAAACAACTAAATATGATCAGATGTTACTTGTAGTTACTATAAGTGTTACATCAGTTTATCAATTTACTTTACTAAATGTTACTTCTTTTGAATACAAGCATGCCCTAAGAGAGAGGCTCCAAACTAAAACATCAAAAGAAAGTGGTCCAACATGGTGGGGCAGCATAGGTCAGGGTATAGGGAAAGTGAGGAGCCTATATGAAAATGTTTCCACTAAGAAAAGAGTTAACACTGGTAGTAAAACTGTATGATATTTGGCAATAACATATATATATATATATATATATATATATATATATATATATATATATATATATATATATATATATATATATATATATATATATTAAAGATGAAAACGTGTTTTGTGGTCTAATTAAAGTACCATATTGTGTAGATTCATGATCCACTAATCATGTGTACAATTCCTTGCAAGGGTTCAAGAAAACTTGGGTGATTGAATGAAGGAAAAAATCGATTTGATCTTTGGGTAGGAGGAGAAGGTCACAACAATATTAGTAGGAATAGTTAACTAATGTTTTCTAGATATAAGAGTTTAGTCTTTGTATGCAGGAAATACAGTATAATTTATTGTCGGTTTTTTTACTAGTAGAATCTAAATCCTAGAATTCAAAGGTTGTTATTTATAACAAAGGTAAATTTATATGTTATGGTATTATTAACAACGACTTGTAACTCCAAAATTCTCTATATGACATCAAGTTGATTAACTCATCTAAAATATTGCCATTAAAAAGAATGGATTCTTCTTTAAATTCAGTGTATCTTTAGCATATACGGTTATATCATATTTATATGAATATGATCCAAAAACTAGTGAAAGATGGGTCATTGAGTTCTCTTGAGGTTTTTACCAGTGCCGGTTTGTAAATCATGTTTAGATGGAAAAATGACCAAAATATCATTCTCTAATAAAAGGTTATAAAGACTGTAATACCCATGATTTTTTATAAATTTTATCAATGGAGAATACTATTTAAATATTTATTATAAGTAGATCAAATTAAAAATTTGATTGCATGTACCATTACGTAGAAATTGTCAAAACGATCAAAATCCACTCTAAGAGCATCTCCAATCCTACATCAAATATGATGAAAACTAATTTGATGTGGACCACTCCAATCCTACACCAAATCTTATTAAAACCAATTTGATGCGGAGTACTCTAGTCAATTTAATGTGGAGCACTCCAATCCTATACCAAATCTGATTAAAAGCTTTGATGAGCTAGAAGTAGCCGTTGGGATTGGATGGGTGGCTCTCAACCCCTACAAATTTAATGGAAACCAAATTTGGTGAAAATCTGGTGTAGGGCTAGAGCAACTATTTTTGCTCTAATGCAACCAAATTCAAATCTAATGGGTCATTTGGTGTAGGATTGGAAATGCTATAAGTTTACGATATTTTGAGATCATTTGATAGGTCAAAAAATAAAATAAAGATGGCTTCAGTAAGAGGATTCAAACCCGAACCCTTCCTAAACCAAACTATAACTCTAATCAAATATGATGTATAGTATTTAGGATAAACTAAAGAGAACAATTGTTATAAGTTCCATTAGCTGATTGACCAGATTTTTGAATGAGCCTTTTATTCTCTCAAGACTCAACTGATAAGTCCTTTTAAATCTCAACTAGATTGACCTTTCAATACTTATATTAATATTATTCACTTTAAACCTATCAACTCTTGGTATTCTATCAGAGCCTATATAAAGGCCTGAACTACCACTAAACCTCACTTGGAGCATCTCTAACAGCTTCCCGCATAGGCACCTCTTTATTGAGGAGTCCAGCCCTCCACGTCACCTGTTTTGACAATCAAGGAGGCTCCTCAAATTGAACTACTCCACCAGCCTCCTCAATTGGCCCCTCAAAGTGAAAATTGACATTTTAGTCCACCCATTTCATTCAATTTACAATCTATCGATGCATGTATTTGTCTTTTTTCCAACGACTAGATTTTAGTCCGTTGAGCATGCTTATCGGTGATTTTGTCTATTTTTCAACAATCTGATTTTTGTCCATTGGGCATGCCTCTCGATGCGATCAGATTTTCTTCTCCTATAAATAGAGGGGTAGCTCAAGAAGAGCTTCTACCTTCAAATCCCTCAATACTCCCATCTTTCTTCTTTTTGTTTTTCCTCCTAGCAAGTCATCATGTCGTGCAGCCATTGAAGATGTTGCTCCTTGAAGAGTCCAGCTCCGATGATGATATGTTAACCATCACCGCTTTTAAGTAAGAGGAAGAAGCTAGTCATTGAAAGAGGCAAAGACAAGGATCCATTGAAGGCCACAAAATCATTTGATGTCATTGAGTTACCGATTACCAAATGCTTTTCAATGACTACTTTGTGGAAAATCCAACGTATTTAGCCAAGATATTTCGGCGGAGATTTATGGATACAGTGGAATAGTACTGTGGAGGGTGGTAATCCGTTGACGGTCAGATGCTCCAATCCTGCACAAACATAAACAAAGAAAAAGGAAAAACCGAGGGGTGATTGCTCTCGGCTCCCTCCTCTGACGCTCAAGTCAGGCCAAAGTTTCCTCTCTACTACACTCTCGATCTGAAAGGCTAAAAGTCTAGTCCACTAGAGAGCGTATCTGGGCAACATGGGTCAACCCTTATTTATAGGATTCTCCAAATGAGAACATAATGATAACTACCTTGCTGACGTGTATGACAAATGTAAATGAGCTGTAAATGGTTGTAAATAAATTGTCGTTCCTGGTCTGGCAGGTGTGTTAGTTATGATCATAACAACCTTGTAACAAAATGCTTGATGTCACCCATGACGTCACCGTATCCGGACATTTATTCTAGTTTGTTACCTTTTGAATTTGTAGAGCTTTAAAGAACAGCTCCGGACCCATCCTCGAATCGGGATAAGAGATGTGCTAAGGGTATAGATGAACCATGAGGAGCACAATAAAAGGGGCTATACCTTGAGGGCCCTTATGCATTTGCCCCACATAGACATTCTTCACAAGTTTGGTCTAACGGTATGCCTCTCACCTAAGGATATCTTCTGCAGGGGCTCGGATGTTCAGAGCATAAATAAGGAAAAAAGTACCTTTTGCCATGATGTATGCCTTGGATGATGTCGTCTATCTTCAGCTATAGGGCTAGATGAGGTTACTTGGCCCTCATATCATATTATTATCTTATGCCTTGACATCTGTCTCAGATGACGTCATCTAGCTTCTACTATTAGGTGGGCTGCTGTCATCTTAGCTTAAGATTATAATTCTACCCTCTACCGATCACCTTTGATACGCGACTAGCAAAGCCGGTAACAGGTTTCCGTAGATTGTCTTTAGTCCACATCAAGATTCACAGGATTTCGCCACGTGGGATGCATTTTCCATGCATCTACAAATACGACCCTACTTCATCCAGAGGAGAAATGCGGTTGGAAAACCGGGGTTGTCACCTCTTCAAAAGGTGACTGCATTGATAAGGTTGCTTGCCTATGGAGGACTGGCAGCTTCCGTAGACGAATACGTCTGTATTGCAGAAAGCACTGCGATTCAGTGCATTGGGAGGTTTTGAAAGCTATGATCGCTTGCTTCTCTGGGGAGTACCTACGTGCATCGACTGTTTAAGATGTTGCACGACTTGTCTCATTTGCGACTCTGACTCTGGCACAAGATCGGGGTATGTATATGTATCGAATGCCGAACCGCTCGCAAAATAACCCGAATAATCCGAGAAATCCAGGGTTTTTTTGTAGGATTTTGGAAAAGGAGGAAGAAAGAGGAAATGGTTGAGTTGGATAGTGTAGAAATGGGGTCTGTGTGTGTATGATTTTTAGGATTTTTTTTTGGAAATTTTCAAAATAATTTAGGCCACTATCGGGTTTTTTTTATTTATAAAAAGGCTAGCCGTTGGATTTGTAGACGCTGAGCCAAATAGCCGTCGGAGTCACATGGGGGGAGGGGGTTTGAATGGACGACTGTGATAAAGAAAATCGGGTGGCCCACAATGTTGAGGAAGTGACTATGGGAGGCAGCGCCCATTCTCAACAAAGAGGATCACAGGTGGCTTCCGCACCCGCTCCCTCAAAGATGGGATTCGTGCGGGAGGCTGTTGAACACCGGTTTTTGGGGCTGCTCCTCATAAATGACTTTTAGGGAGTTTATGCTGGAGGTTGTTTCCTGTTGGAGATGCTCTTACAGACTTACAGTCCAAGGTTTTGACCACCTTGGGATCCATGTTATCTCATCCTTGCCCAACCACCCACCTCCTAGACACCACCTCCGGTTACCCGTCGTTGACTGCTACCGGTCTTCACCACCTACATCACTAGCTGCCTGCCGGAACCGTCACCTGCTGCCGTCTGTCATCCATCGCCCAGTGTTGCCGTCTCTGACCACTAGGTGTGGACTTCAATCCATGTTATATATTAAAAATAGTGGCTCCAACCCATTTTATTATGGGTACCGATATAGTATGGGTTTAGCCCAATTATACATGGGTTTAGTTAATTTAGTAAGTTGAACTTAACCCATTATGTACATGTGCCTAACCTACTTCCTTTTTTGGGTCACTCCATTTAAATGGGTTAGAACTTATCCTCAAGTTGGATTGAATCAATATAAATAGGAGGAGAAGGGGGGGGGGGGAAAGGGGATGTGAAGGTGATGACGTCGGAGATGGATATCGGAGGTGCCGATGGCGAAAATGGGCGATTGAGGCGTCGGGGGGTATGCCGGTGTCGGACGTGCCGGTGAAAGGGTGATGTGTTATGGAGGTCCGAAGGGGATGTCATATGGAAAGAGAACAATATGGTATACTTGAAAGGAAAAATAAGATATAAGGTAGTGGGGGTATTATTGTCATAATCAAAAAAAAAAAAAGGTTTTTCATAAAAGAAGGTGTACTTATCATTTTTAGGATGCAAATAAAATTTCCCAAAATTGATTCAGGAAAAAATCCAGCTTTCTGCAGATCCGTGCGAAGAGCGAGAGAGGGAGGGAGGGGGAGAGAAGAGAGAAATGGCTTCGGACAGTAGGAGCTGCACGTTTCTAGAGATCCTCCTCGCCATCCTCCTCCCGCCGCTGGGGGTCTTCTTCCGGCACGGCTGCTGCAGTGTACGCCGCCGCCTCTCATCTCCGACCCTAAAACCTCCCCTAATCCCGACTTCCCTCTAACACATCGTCCTTGTCCAACTGTTCACCAGCTGGAGTTCTGCATCTGCCTGCTGCTGACCATCCTCGGCTACATCCCGGGGATCATCTACGCCGTCTACGTGATCGTCGCCTACGATCCCCATCCCTACCGGAGCGACCACTGGTAGCCGATCAGCGCCTAGCAGCGCAGCTGGTTCGCCTCTCAATCCTTCTCCTTTCGCTGATCCTTACTGCTCTGTGAACTGTGATCTGTGTCTGTTTATGATTAGGATTGAGATCTGGGTGCAGAAGTATGTCAATGTACTGTCTGTTTGTATCGCGTATTTAATTTGTGTTCCTGATCTTGTAAGATGATGATTACATTGGTTTGGATGCGAATAATTCCCCCTGACTCTTTTGGTTAATTTACTGTCTGCATACGTTTGGGCTGTCTTGATAAGAGGAACACCAGTAACAAATTTCTTTTTGCACAAAATTTATTTTTGAGTCAATGTGTGAATGATGAATGGGCAATAGGGGAGGATTGCTTGAGGGTAAGTGATGTTCGTCTATTCGCACCCATAGATTTAGTGATGGGATCCGAATATTTCTTGGCCCCTCAACCATGGTTTTAAATTTTGATGTCGTGTCTAGTTTTGGTTCAGGCTGAAACCAAAATTTCGGTCTAAAATTGTGTAAATTTTTTGAAATGGTTAAAGAATAAATTTATATATATATTTTTGATGAAAAATTAAATTTAAGCCTTTTATAGTTGTGCATACATACTTTACATGAATCCGGTGAATCTTGCAAAATTTGGCGGCAAGATCTGACTATATCCGGCTGCTTCGGGTGAAATAAGGTTAGTTTCTGTCAAAATCTGGGAGCACATAAAGCCTCAAACCCATCGAAACCAGTCCACAGGTTTTTCAAAATATATGAGCTAGTTTCGGTTGAAATCCCCGAAACACTCTCGAAATCACAAAATTTTGGCGAAATGGTCAACGAGACATATCCACAGATTTCAAACCTACCCGGTTTCAGTGGACCCCCATACTTTCAACCAATTTTTTGGCAAAATCCGGCAAAATGCATTCTCCAACACAGCACAAGAGAGAGATAGAAGATCTCCAATCGGTGATCGGACAGGTTGGGGAGGGAGGGAGGGAGGGGGGGGGGGGGGGTTCGTCTCCTTCTTTCTTGCTGCGTCGATGGGGTTTGGTAAAAGGAGGAGAGAATCACAGAAGGGTCGGGGCCCTCGGAGGAATACAGGAATATGGTACGATTGTACGAGTATTACCAAATAGGGTTAGGAGGACACAGGGGTTGCAGATCCAATGGGTTATGGCCCTTTCGAGAATCGGACGACTGGTTTTGGAGACGATTTAATGGGGAATAGCCTAACGGGTTACCGGAGATTGGTAGAGCCATTTGAGTTAGTTTGGTTTTGTTTGTGGCTTGAATTCCATCTAATATATGTTTGAACCGAACATATTGACTTTTTCAAAATGTAAAACCGAACCTAACCATTTATAGGAATAACCAATCCAAACCGCTCCGTTTGGCCTGGTTTGGTTCAGTTAATTGTTTTTTTGCACACCTCTACTCCTAGGGTGTGGTTGCCCTAGGGGATCTAAACCACGCCAAAACCGGCAAGCATCCAAAAGTTACGCCTAACCCACTCTAGATAAGAATGCAAGTGAACTTAGTAGGAGGCGGAGCATGGGAGATCCTACAAAGAGATACAACCCAAAGAAGGCCAAACTCATGTGAATCTTGAGACTCGGGAGTGACTGGCTCATAAGAATAGAGGTGACAAAAAAGACATGAGTGCCTACCACCATCAAATGAATTGGAATTGGGGAGGTAAACTTTGGAAAATAAGAGCTTAAAATAAGTCGAGCTAAAACATAATATATGGAGTACAATTTTAATGAAAATAATAATGATAATGAAGCACATTTCACAATTGATGTCCAAGAAGTACAACAATGTGATTGCTTTCGGTATCTGGGCTCTGTCATACATAAGAATTGAGAGATAGATGATGATATATCAAATAGGATTAGAGCAGGTTGGATGAAGTGGAGGGGCATCGGAAGTGCTATGTGGTCGACACATGCATTTAAGGATTCATAAAGCCGACCCCAAGTAGATGGGACATGGCTTGATGGTTATGGTAGTTGTTCAGTATTCAGGATGACATTCACGCTAATCCTTTGGATACCACTTTAGCACTTGAAGAAAAGGATGCTTCTGTTAAATTGGACAATGCTATTAGAGAAAAGGAAAGTGCTTGGAAACAAAAATATAGAATTAAATGGCTCAATCTGGGAGACAAATTCTAAGTTTTTTTACTCAAGTTTTAAAAGTAGATGTAGTTTGAAATCTATTAATTCTATCACTCTTTTTGATGGTTCAATGGCTGAGGATGTTTCAAGGGTTAATGTGCCTAAGGTCCATGACTGGGGATGTGATTAGCCTAAAGGATGAACATAAGAAAAGATTAGCATAAAGTCATTGGGATTAAACTTCAATTAACTGAAAGTACCAAATTTTTTATATATCCCAAAATTACCCTTACTTGGCCTCTCCTTTATCTCCTATCTCTATTACAATCATCAATGGTAGAGAAGGGGCGTAAGCAGCGGTGGTTGAGGCGAGCATGAGCAACGAAACGGGCGGCGACGGCAGCAACGGGTGCGAACAGCGGCCTTGAGCTGCTGCTGCTCGCCAGCACTACCCTGGCGACTGTGAGCAGTGGAGGTGAGAAGCGGCGGGCTGCGGATGGGTTAGGTTTAGGATTTCTAGGTCTAGGGTTCTTTCCATGGTCTATAGATCTTAGGGTTTAGAGTTAGGTTTAGGATTTATAGTCTAGTGTTAACCCATGGCCTATAGATCGTAGGGTTTAGGGTTAGGTTTATGATTTCTAGGTCTAGTTTTCATCCCATGGCCTACAGATCTTAGGGTTTAGGGTTAGGTTTTGTTTTAGAAACGAGTGGCAGGAAATTTAATTTCGAAGTCTTGTGAGTGGTATTTTTCATCCACAGAAACTTCATTAAAGTGAACCTTTGTTTGTCCTTTAGCTAAAACTGATATCCTAAAAAGGACTTATTGCAAAGTCTCCCCATGTTTCTACTATCAGGAATGAAGCTATCGACTTCTTCAATGGGTTGTTTAACTCACCTTGCCAACAGAAGGAGTGCCCCCCGCTCTAGAATGGATTAGTACTCCTATTCCTTCCTTGAACTTGAATCAGTTGTTTGTGAATCTAGCATTTTCATTTCATCCAATTGAGGGATTAGAGAAGGTGATCCTCTCTCTCTCTCCTCTTCGTTTTATGATTGTAATGGGGTGTCTTTCCTTAGAATTGGAATGGAGTGTTATCAGGAAAGACTTGTCAAGCTAAAAAAAGTCAAGCAAGACCCTTCTATTTTCCATCTATGACGATCTAATGGTTTCTATTAAACCAACTAGATCTTCCCTTCATAATCTTATTGATAGGAATCATAGGATGGAGCACTTTGGGAGCTAGTCATGTTTGAAGATATGCAAGGAAAAAATGTATGTAATTTTTCTCAAAATCGTGTGTAGATCTTACTAGCTTATAACTATTGAGATTATGATTAATGTTGGTTCTTTGCCTCTTAAGTATCCTCCCCCTAACCATCTGTGTGTGTGTGTGTATCCCAATCCCAACATCCTTTCCCATGTTTATTTTGAGAGAGAGAGAGAGAGAGAGAGAGAGAGAGAGAGAGAGAGAGAGGAGTTAAAGAGGGCGTGGTTACGTGTAGAGTGGGGGAGAGAGCGCAAGATGCCGGGTGGTTGCCGCTTGCCACCGGATCTTGGACCTCGCCCAGGGTTCACACTAGCTAGTTGCTAGATAGTGTGGCAGACAATCAATCTCAGGGAGCACCATCAACATAACATAATATGATGCGTCGAGTTCATGGTGCAAGCACATAGCGAGTAGGACGGCATATTGCAGATTTGTGGATAGGCGGCTAACCGACCCAACTTTGGACTTAAATTTGTGAAAAAAGATGCCTCTTTCCTTGGGATTTGAGTGCTTCTCTTCTTATGAACTCACATAATGTATTATTATATTATATTTATAAAGAATAATTGATAGATGTTCTATATCTTCTTGGCCACAACCACGGACCAAGAGAACATAATGGTGTATCATAGTGGTACTACACCTTAGTCAGCAGTAATTCAGTGCAGTGTTTTAAAAAACTCGCCCCAGGGTTCGCCCGGGGCGTGCCCTGGGCGGCTCCAACTGGGCCTTTTTTCCTACGGGGCTTACACCCGAACCACTGGGGCGAACGCCCGGGCACGCCTTTTATGCCCCAATAGCCTGGGCTTACGCCCCACTGGAGTTTGTCTGCATAGTTGAAAAAAATGATTTGATTGCTACCATGTGATCTTTTATATACGTCTTACTCTCTTGGATGACGATTATGATATTTTGAGAACTAAAGTTGTTTTAAATTGGTTCTATATAATGTATAGAATGATAGAATTTATGGAATATGAACATTGATAGTTTGAATTTTGGTTAGAAACCTATAATTAGATCTTAAATGATATTGAAAAACAATGACAAGTTCATTTTTATTATCGTTTTTTGTATATTTATGATTTATCAACTATGTTTGTTGGTTTAAATGCTTTGTTTGCTAACTTTGCTCATAGTATTTTTTATTTTTAATTTATTTTCACTGTTATATATATATATATATATATAATTAAAAAAAAAAAAAGAAATTTGTGGGGCTTACGCCCCGCCCCACAGTAGGCAAAACACCCCGCCTTACGCCCCTGCCTCTGAAAACACTGATTCGGTGTGAGTTCGAACCTCATTAGGGGAATTATATGGTTGGGGTCTTGGCCAAACCCTCCTTCATGACATGAAGGGATACTCATTTTGGACTAGTAAAGTAAAAACAGTACCTGATCAAGAGACTTGCATTTTCCTAACAAAAATGATTTTTAGATAGACTTGAAGTGCCCCCCAATTCCTTTTTTTTTGTATTACTCATCTCTCTTACCACTGCAATGAGCACTCAGTTTCACCAGCACATCGCGCGATGATGCTCTTTGGTTGTCTATCCCTCTCTTTTCCTTGCTGCCTCATCCTACTAACCTTTGCAATAGCTGTCCTGTGATTCTACCATCAATTATATTAGAATTGCCAACTCTCTCTTTTACCGACTCATCGGATGGTAGCAAAGTTCATGGAGCCTTCTAGTGTTAGTTGGTTTCGCCAGGCCTCGTCCTTCGCTCTTCTATTGACAAGCTCATGCATGTTTATGTTTATCAGTGACTAATAACCATTGCCGTTTGCATAAAAAGTAAGAGAAGAGGCGAGAATATTTACCTTTTTCATAACTTAAATGGTTGTTTGATAGAAATTTTCTCTGTTTTTCCTTTGCTTTGCTATTGATGACACTCCACCAAGGAATTGAAAGATTTTTTTCCTTAATTGCTGTCACTATAGGACCAAGGTTTGAAATGTTGATTTTCATGTAGGTTTCGGTTAGTTAGAAAATGAAAATTTGTCGGATTTCGATTAAATGTCGGTGAAAATTTTGTATTTGTAAAGGAAATATTTCAGCGGAAATTCATCAGATTTGGGTTAAATTTCGATTGATTCCAGATTAAATGTCAGTAAAATGTTGTATGTTATGAAAAAAAAGTAGAATTGAGAAAAAATATAATTTCTTATTGATAAATTTTTACTAAAAATACTAAAAAATTCATTGGAATTGTACGGAAAAAAAGACAGAATGTCGGATTTCAATCAAATCTCGGTCAACATTTTGTTATGTCGGATGAAAATTTAGTACTGTTATAAATTTTGGCCAAGTTTTATGTCGAACCCTTAAAAAAAGACATTTTTGGCGATTTTTAGGAAATTTGTCAATATTTGATTCCATGCGTAGGACACACTAAGGCCCTGTTTGTAATTCCCAGCAGTAAGTAAAGTACATTTGAAGTGAAAGCTGCAAATGCAAGTAAACGGACAATAACGCTAAAAACTAGAGTTATTGGAGTTTGTAGGTTTTAGCAAAGTGCTGTACTTAAGAGCCTCTTTGGTATGCACAACGTTCTGAATTGTTTCTAAGAATATTTCCATGGGGCTACAGAACAACACAAATACATTTTTGGTATGATATTACTGAAGCAAATTTTCTTATGACTCTCTCTCTCTCTCTCTCTCTCCAACATCCTTGCATTTTGCCGTCGGCCTGGTCACGAGGGGCTTCCTCTTACCCCTTTGTGGAGATTGCTTCAGTTGGAAGTCTTAATGTGCGAAAATATCGTATCGGGGTTTTAAGTCCAGTTTGAGTGTATTCTAGGTTATGTGTTGCCACGTCATGTTCAAGAATGAGCACATCAAGATCAAGAAGCGTGCTTCAAGCTCACAAATCTTGCTTAAGGTTTAACTTCCATGCGAAAGCCCTTTCATGCATAATTCTCATTTTCAGAAGGACTAATCTTCGGTATCACTTGACGCCGGTTCAAGTTCCAAAATAATAGGATCCTTGCACTGGGTTGGTTTCTACAACCCGAAGCCTGTTTTGATTCTGGTCCATGTAAAAAACTGAAGCCTGTTTTGATTCTGGTCCAGCTTTGTTTCCTAACTAAAGAGCTGAAACTTTTGGGCGTGAACATCATGCGCACAAAAGTAACCCTAAATCATGCGCACGACATTAATTAAACATCTCATATAGAGCGCTGAAAGAGCTTGGCGTTCACCCATGCACATGATGTCGGGCTGATGGCGGTTATCTTCTTCCAATGTGGGTTTTCTAGTTTTTTTTTCCCCGATCATAATCACCCTAGGATCAAAATGAGGGTTTCAAAACTATGTATAGACCTTAAGTAATCATATGGTTACGATAGGTCTTGGAATTTCATCTATAAATTCTTCAGGAATTGACTCATATACTGATTGCAGTCCCTTTTCTTTTTTTTTTATTGGTAGTTCAACAAGGGGCACAACCCGGCGCAAGTTTGGACCACCGCACACCGGTGGAGTGACAGGCACGAGGCCTTACAAACACCACCACCCCCACCCAAGAGGGAGCACCACCGCACACCGCCGCTTGCCGGTGGAGACGAAAGCCACACATTGGGCAGGCCAAAGGGGCACAAGCCACAACGCCATCCACCTCGCCGACCTCCGGCGATGGAAGGAAACAAAGAAAAACCACACAGATAAAGAAAAAAAACACACTATCCCAAAAAATCACCAAAAACCCGGACCACCGCCGGATGTGCCACCCACAGCTTTGGTGAAAGGAAAAAGAGCCGCTCGATCTGCCACGAACCAGGTGCCGTCTCGCCGACCCGCCGGGAACAGCCACTTTGCCGAGGAGGGGTCTGGAAGCACCCACAGCGGACATCGGCCGGTGTCCAGAGCCACCAATCCATCCGTGCACCGGCCGGAAACCCCCGATCTGCTAGCCAAGGGCGTCGATCCGAGGAGGAGGCCGCTGCATGACTCGATCCAGGCAAAAACAAAAACCTGACCACCGGAAAGACATCACCTCGAGCTCCTGGCCTCCTCGGCGGCCGAGGAGGTCAAGATGGTCAAAAACCCTCACCTTAGCTCCAGGGCAAAAGGGGAGAAAAGGGATTACTGTAGCATAGTCCTTCTGAATGAACGGGAATGACCGAGCTGCGACCGTCCTAATATCGATCCTAATGTCGAGTTTCACGATTCTCATCAGCAAATAAACAGATTGCAAACATCTCTCTCTCTCTCTCTCTCTCTCTCTCTCTCTCTCTCTCTCTCTCTCTCTCTCTCTCTCTCATCAGCAAATAAACAGATTGCAAACATCTCTCTCTCTCTCTCTCTCTCTCTCTCTCTCTCTCAATGGGATAAAAACACACATGCCTCCCCACTAATACACAAACCAAGCACAAAATACCCACCACTGTGATCAGCAAAATCGACTTAATTATGAGTCAAGTCGTCTCTGCAGGGTGTCTCACCTGTGCGGAGCCTTCAGTCTAGGCGAGGCTCTTAGCCTCCGAAGGCGGTAGCAGTCAGGGTTGTGCTTCCTGCCTTGGTGATTCTCGAATGAAGGCCTGAGAGCCCAACCACGAGAGCTTCTGTCAAAGAGGCGTCGAGGCAGCATCACCTTCGCTACGAGGATTCTGGAGATCGCGAGGATCACTCCGTGGCAGCTCTCTAGGAACGGGTGGGGATACCTCTATTGCTTAGAGAACCTTAACAAGATGCTAGGAGACCTCGTCGATCTATGTTATTTCTTTTGGAAGCACGCGATTTAGGTTGTAACCCAGACTTGGATCGATGGCGTGCTGCATTTGTGGCAGCCTGGGTTGCCCTCCTCGCCTCACCAGCTTCCTGGATGCTGGTAGGGATTGGAGCACGGAACCGTTGTGGGTCTTAGGGTTCCTAGGGGGGTGTTTGGCATCATGAACAATTGTTCCGCTTAATCCTCATCTAGCATAGGGTATTACCGTCAATTACCAATTTTAGTGTAAATTCGATGGTTCAGTGTTTCAGTTGGTAGAAAAACGCATGGAGCGATAAATTTTCGTTCCCAACTCTTCATTCCACCAGAACTAGGGATGGCAACGGTGCGGTTTAAAACCGAGAACCGTGGAAAACCGCACCGCATGGTGCGGTTTTGGTTTGTCAAAATATAAAACCGTCGTGGTGCGGTGCGGTTTACGGTTTCGGTGTTGCGGTGCGGTTTCGGTTTTATCCAAAACCGCAAAAAACCGTATCGTTTAGACCATTACAATGTTAAACCGTGGTGCACCGCATGGTGCGGTTTCGGTTTTACATACGGTACACCGTTGCGGTACGGTGCGATTTCGGTGTGGCGGTTCGGTGTTGCGGTACGGTTTTGATTTTATCCAAAACCGCACCGTTGTCAGAACAAATACTAGCCGTTATTTTTAAAATCCGGAACTGAGAATAGAAACGGGAGGTTCCGGAACCATGTCCAACAGGCCCTAGAATGCTGGTGAACACATTTTCCCTAAGATGCCCTGGTTCAACATGTTGCAGATGGGGTAATTCAAGCCCACGTAGCCGATGTTAGTGCAGGTGGAGCTCTCAGCCCGGGATGTTCCCACTGGTTCTTTGGAGCTTGCGCACTTGGGCCTTGTTGGGCCAAGAACAACACGTGTTTTTAAGACGGAGATCCCTAATCAGGGAAAAAACCACTCCCCGGCAATGCCGGGCCTTGACCCTTCACACAGAGGGGTCTAGTTTTCTCTATTGAGATAAAAAAACAAGGTTACAAGCAAGCTAAGTGATTACACCGAGATTACCCAAAGCTCTTGAGTTTCGCGACATGCTCCTTTGGTGAAGTAAGGGCGTCGCTTTCACTTCATAGGTGCTGTTAATATATCCTTTGTGTCAAAGCTTTGCTCCTTTTCTCCGCTTTCCCTTACCTCAAGAGAGGTGCCCAACATAAACGATGTCGCCGATGGGTGCTCCACGTAAACGCCGTAACGGAGTATTCCCGCAAGAGCCTTCCACAAGCATTGAAAAAACACATGCGATATGCGGAGTGAAAAAGGAGGGAAAAAGAAGCTTGATCTTAGATGGTGACTAAGGTAGATGGAGATCTTGATCTCATAAGGGATCTAGATCGACCTATATGAAACCCCAGCACACTATCAAAGTTCAAGAAAAACAATCCTTAAGAACTAGAAGAGGATCTAGGTGTTGGATGATACCATAGATCCTTTAAATAGCATTGTCCACTCTAACTTTAATGATCTCAAGGAGTTGGAAGACTCTCAAGAGGTCATTCAAGTATTAGTGCAACCTCCATTGATATGGATCTAAAAGAAGGTTAGAGAAAGGGGGAGAAGCGAAGAAAAGAGAAGGTGAAGTCCACGATGTTTATTTAATGGGTCAAGTTTGGGTTTGTACTTATAACCCGATTGACCCGACTTGGCCTGTTTACCAAATGGGTCATGTCAACTCGACCCGACCCGACCCGAGCCAACTTGACCCAACCCGAACCAACCCAACCCAACTCGTTCAAACGCGACCCAATCAGACCTGACTTGATCCAGCCCGATTGATTTACATGGGTTCTATTGATCCAACCCAAACTAACCCAACCCGACCCATTTATTAAACGGGTAAAATGGTTCGGGTCAGGTCAACCCATTTATTAGGGGGGTCGGGTTTGGGTTTAAGTTTTTAAGTCGTTCATTAAACGGGGAGAGTTCGGGTTGGGTGTTTTGCCCTTGTACTTATGTCTCAACCCGACCCGACCCGACCCATTGCCACCCCTAAGCACAGGTCGTGGGCACAATATGAGTAATGCACATGATCAGTAGCACGCACTTCCTAAAGTACTATGCATGACTTGACCACATTGCACACTTTACACACTAGGCATTGGCCCTAAGTACCAAACGATATACTCGATGAATCCAAACATACAATGTGTTCATAAAAAATATTTTGAAATGAATTTTATGTGTGGACACGCATGCAAAGAATCGAACAAAAACAAAAGATGAGTGGGTGTGAGTGTAGGCAATCGTGCTACCTAACTATCCTATGCTCGAGAAGTCAGTCGATCCCTAAACAGTAAGAAATGTAACTCTCATGCCTAAACATGTGGGAATGGAAAGTAGTAGGTAAGTCTTGGCCACAACAGTATGACTTTGATGCAAAAGTGTCAATCTTAGACTCTACCCTCCTACTTACAAACATCGGCAAAGTAGAGTTTATTTTGTTGCTTAAAACTAATGCCAATACAATGAGACCTAACAATCACCCTCTTTATCATAGTTTTTAATGACAAAACAAAAACACATCATTACATAAACCACTACAAGGGAGCTTACTATACATCCAATTCTATCAAACTCGGTCCTTGAGTATCTCGGTGCAAACATAGACTTTACACAAAGATCAGATGCAAAGAGGAGACCTATAAAGCCCGAAAGAGATCAAACATACATGTTAAAATTTTCTTTATTCCTGCAAAACATATATTAGTCCAAAACAAACATATGGGATATCATTATGTAACAAAGAAGAAAAACATGAAAGATAGTACAATGATATCATTGTAGGCACTGAAATTAGCTCACGAACCAAACCCGACCCACATGTGAAACTTGGCCCGCACACAACGGCCCACTTGTGAAACTTGGCCCGCACACAACGGCCCACATGTGAAACTCAACCCGTACACAACGGCCCACATACGGAACTTGGCCTGCACACAACGGCCCGACTCTAGTGCACCCAGACACAAGTGGGTTCCACCGGACCCAACACAAAGGGGCCCCACCGGACCCACGACTCGAAGCCAAAAGAAGGGGTCCCACCGGCCCCCTTACCTTGGAAACCATGTGCCTCTTTATGGGGATGTGTGGCCGGCCAATAAGAGGGGCCGGGTGGGACCCACTGGCCCCCTCTTGGAAACCGTGCCCCCTTCCCCATGGGGAGGTGTGGCCGGCCAAAAGAAAAGGAAAGAAAAGAAAGAAAGAAAAGGAAAAAAAAGAAAGAAAAGAAAAGAAAAGAAAAGGAAAGAAAAGAAAGAAAAGAAAGAAAGAAAAGGAAAGAAAAGAAAAGAAAGAGAAGAAAAGAAAGAAAAAGAAGAAAAATGAAAGTAAAACCGCTATACGTGGGGGAAAGTTGCGTAGACGTCTACACAAACATGGATCTACGTCGATTCCTCGATCCGACAGACAAAACAAAAGTTCGGGTCGCTATCGATTTAATGTACAAGATCCAAATAAATGTTCAAAAGAATTGAGCCATAACTATCTCGCCAGAAAAGGAAACAAATAAATATTGATTCCCCCCAACAAAAGAAGGAATAAATCTTAGGTAGTTATGGGAGAGATAGTCAATGGATTCAAATAAATCTTCTCATATCTCTCCCACCCCCCTCCACCTATAAATAGAAGGGGAGGGGGAAGGCTCAAAAGGTCGAAAGCTAGAGGCAATGAAGCTTTGCAAAAGAAGAGACGCCTTCAATGATCTAAGACTTCACTAGTCTCGGGCAAGCCTACCCTATGGGAACGACTTAGTCCATTGAAAGTTCTCATCAACGTGAAGACCCTTGCACAAGAAGATCAACCCTTCAACTCCGTGCATGAAGAAGAAAGCTCGAAGAAGAAGCCTTCGACTCCGATAACGCTCAAAAGCCTAGAGATGAAGATCGAAGTGACATCACCCCATCGTCTTCAACAAGCCTTCGACTTCGATAGCGCAAGAGGCAACACCTGAGCATGTGGTTCTGAGTTTGGAGTCCAGCCATATTGGTTGGTTTGCTTTATGTTGAGTCTAGGCCCGCATTATTAGTGGCATGTTGTTTTGCTTATGGTACATTTAGTCCCACCTCGATTAGTGGGCTATTTTGTCTGTCATTGTAAGCCTATTTATAGGCCTATTATCTTTTGGTTCAGCATGCAATGAATAAGAAATTTTTGGCTTCCCTCTACAATCGTTGAGAGAACCAGGGTGAGGCGTGTGAAACCCCAATCCCAAACCTTACGTGTGTGCAGCCGTCGACCACTCCCCTTTTCCCCCTCTGCCCGCGCAATACTCGACCCCAGCCCCCTCTGTTCGCGATCCCAGATCCCCCCACTCACTCCTTACGCGATTCCTCTCTCTCCCTCTCGCGATCCCCCCCTCTCTCTCCCCGTGTGCAACCCCTTCCTTTCCCCTGCTTTGTCAGTCTGTCCCTAGGCCCTACCGCACCCCTCCCTCTTTTCCTCTCCCCTCCCCTGTTCTGCAGCCCAATCCCAGCCGCCGCCTTCCCATTCTCCTCGCGGCCCAGCATCCCAGCGCCCTCCTCCCTTTTTCCTGCACCCGCAGGCCCCCAGTCAGCCCCGGCCCTGTCCCCTCCTTCCATCCCTCTACCTGCAGCCAACCTGACCTGACCCTTCTGCCCTCTCCCCTCCCTTCTCTCTACCCAACAACCTACCCGACCCTGTCGGTTAAGCAGCTCATGGGCATCTGTTGCTTTTGTGTGCGAGGGGATAAGACGTCCAGTGGACCCTGTTGACTAAGGCGATCCTTCTTGGCGATGGCTTGGTGCACCGTCGACGTCGAGGCGATCCCATATCATTTCCCTTGATGCTTGCATGGATACCTGATGCCTCTCGATACACGGCACATGTGGTTCTTCAAGATGATGACTCACGGCTGGGCAAGTCGTTGGTTCGTCTTCATTAGCAGCGAGAGAGTTGTAAATTGTTGTAGCTCGTGTGTCCTTAGTGTGGATTTTCTGTATTAACATTAATAAAGATGCCTTTGGTTATTGCTTTAATTAGAATATTACTATGGTATATGTTAATATACATATAATAAAGGACCCTAGGGAATACAGTAGGCCACTGAGGCGCATGGTGGATCCATGATTGAGAGATCCAGTGGACCAGTTCTGTGTAGACCTAGAACCAGTTCACAGCTTTGGTGATGTCGGTCGCTTCACCGAGAATAAGCTGTTGGCAGGTAGAGGATGTGGTGAAGTCTCCACCACGGGAACGCAGGATTCTCATTCACCTGACCAAGCACGATGATCGTGTTGAACAGGAACCAAGACGGTGCACAGTTCAGTGATTCAGACACTGGTGCATAAACCGTCTTACTACTATAGATAATTTGTCCTTAACCCTGAGGGATCATGTACACTGGGCCAACCAGTTGTGTGGTGCTTTGATGTGCCAACGTGTGTGGACTTTCCATAGTCCAATACGACGGTACGTTGGGTTACCCGGCTGGTGCTTGAGTGACATGTAATCCCTACAGGTTATCCGACGTCCAGTGTTGGATGGGTGTGTTTTGATGAGTCAATCTGTCCACACAGTTAACCCAGGCCAGGTGGCTGTTAGTATGCCTGACGATGTTCCGGATGCTAGGCATAGCACCGAAAGGTGTGTGGTGTTATAGATGACAAGTCATCAAACCCTAGTCAGATGATCGATCGGGATCTGACGGTGCTTCCCACCGCTCGAGTCGTATCATGGCACCAGTAATAGGCGGGACTAAAGATTATCAGAGTATAGTAGAGAACAGGGTTACGAGGGAGTAACATAAGTTTAGAATCACTAGAGTTCAACTCGCGTCGCACTCTGGGTGGCTACGCGGGTTAATCGGATTAGGGCTGATTAACGGAACTTTCGATGTGTCACCGGAACAGTTAATCAGGGATTCGGTTGGAGCTAAAGATCTCGAACCCTGAAGATTCCACCCTGTCGTTGCGTATAGGAATTGTTCCCCAACCTGGTTGGATACGTTGGATGCGAAGTAGAGCGATGGAGCGCAAGCCCAAAGCCTAAGAACCTAATTTACATGTGTTAGGGGCCGTAGGGGTATTTTGGTAAATACTAAAATATGGCTCAGAACATATTGAATATGGATCTTAGAATGAGCAGAATAATTCCAGGAGCTCATAGGCACTGACGGAACTCGATTCCGAGTAGCGCACCTCACTCAATCTCTCTTTCACTTTTTCACTTTTCGTGAAGGGCGTTTTCGTCCAGGCTTCACGATAGACACTTGGAAACCCTGAAAACCGCGCCCCCTCATCCCTATCCACTAGGGGCCGGCCCTAGCTTGCTTGTAGCACTAGGAGGTCGGCCCTATAAAGGGAATAGAGAGGGAGGGGCTAGCCCTAAGCTTCTCCCCTATCCAGAAAACCGCCCCCCTCTACCTCTCTCCATCTCTGAGGCTTCGGCCAAGGAAGAAAGAAGAAGAAGAAGGAAGAAGAAGGAAGAGGAAGGAGAAAGGAAGGAGAAGGAAGAAGAGAGAAAGAGGAGGAGGAGATCTCGTGGCTCGTCATCGTCTTCGCAACGAATTCCTCCGTCGGCTCGTAATCCTTGCACTCAGAGACGGGATTTCGAGGATTCCTCAATTCGCAAAGGACAAGATGCTATCCGACAGCTTCCCTTGCGATTCATGTACGGTTCATCATCGTTCCGTTCTCTCCGGATCATAGATTCATAAGATATGATGATTCTAAACACCTAACTAAATGCATGCATGTCTTCCGTAGATCGTAGTATGCCTCTAGGGTGTCCGCACATATGCTAAGATCATAGATTTGCATGTAGATTGTTTTGTAGAATTAATTGTAATAAAACATACACCGTATGATCTTCGGATCTATCTTTTGCTTCCGCTGCGACTCTGATAAGCGGATCCAATTCCAATAATTGGTATCAGAGCACGCTTTGGTGTATGTTTCATACATGAATTCGTGAAAACATCATGTGAATATATGATGACATATGTTTTCATCGGGGTTCGGCGTAGATCATGCATATGGATTGTGCTATGTATCGTCTTTTTGCAGGTGCCGCGCTGAATAGTAATCTGTAATTGCATGCCTCCGGGGGTCGGACCCCGGATTTATTTTGCATTGATTATTATTATGCTTGTGGGTTTTAAGGCTCTAGATGGGTGAGGGTGGAGGTTGACCACCCTCGGTTCCCTGGCTATGTTTCTAGGATTGTTTTCTTTTCTTTCTAGCGAAATTGTACACGAACGAGCACTTGCTCGGAGTGTGTTAGTTTTTTCGATCACAGGAAGAATGAGATGATGCTACATCCACGGTTCGGGCAAGCGGTACCATGACGTGCAAAGACCTGGCGAAAGCGTGCACGTTGGCGATGATGGGGATCGTCGTCAGAGATCATGCAGAACGAAAGAGCAGGATATCTTGGCTGTGCTATTCAGGTTCAGGGGTCGGACCCTGGACTTGATTCAGTTTGGATGCTATTTTTGTTGATTCTCTTTTCTTAGTGTTTAGAGAACCCTGATGATAATTGTGATTATCTATCTTGCTTGTGAGTTTGTTTCTAGATCAGGCTTAGGGTTAGTACTAAGCTTATGGATTCATCGATGTCTCTATATGGTTGTAACACGTGCGAATCCAGTGGCTAGCTAAAAGAAAAGGTGGTAACCACCCTCGTGGTAGTTCAGGTAACCAAGTACTGTGCACCGAGATAGACACAGTGTTAGATTTGTTTATAGATAACTAATGTCTCCAATAAGAAGTATGATAACCCTAGTGGGATGCCCTTTCCCCCCGTGGTCCTAGTGACCAAGTTAGGTTAGGATTTCACTGTGTGATACCCGTTTCTAGATGACGTTTGATGGTAGTATGAACTCATCACGATTTGGTTATGACATCATTAGATTGAGGTCCGGCGGAGGTTGTCGGATGTCCCTATTTGGCCAGCATTAAAACCTATAATGAGATGAGGTCTACTATGACATCAGGCATCAAATTGTGAACAAGGCGTCATTCTAGTGGGAGTCCTTTCCACGTTGACCTTAGGCTAGGCTCCAGATCTTAGGATTATGGGCAAACTAGTGAAGTATCGGGATCCTTGGAATCTATGTAATGTGATCCTTACAAGAAAGGCGAAAACTGAGTATTCAAGGTAGGGACTATGATATTTTCCGAGGATACTAATGCTTTGCGGGAAGGTTTGTAATCACAGTGGGAGCACGGTAGACCAGGGTCTAAGTCTAGGAGGTCGTGACCTTTCTAGATATGCATAAAATCTCATAAAAAAGGGATGTGTAAGAGGTTCCCTCCAAAGGGGAGCCCCTGGCCTCCACAATCAACCGGCTAAGGGTCTGGGTGGGAGGTACGCAGTTCGATATTTCCACTGGGTGAGAGCTGTGTTTCCTTCCATGCTGGTTCGCCTAGTGGTTTCTTATGGGACATGGAGGATGCCGGTGGCAGTGGGTGACGGTTTTTTTCTGCACCGCGGGAGCCTATGAACCCCCTACCGACACCACCTAGATTTATGGGAAGCATTCGAAAGCTTGTGTGATGCCGCCGTTGTTGCGCACGCGGGTCACATAAAGCTGGCCAAAAGGAGTCTGGGAGGTCTTTCAGTTTACCATGGGTAATTCTTATGAAGACTGGGTCGTAAAAACCCTATTGGCAGAAGCGGTTGCATGCTCTCATCGAGATGATGTCTCCAATTCAAGGCCGATAGTCTCAGTGCTCGAGCCCAGGGAATTTAGATTCATAGATGTCTCCACTTGAGGTAGTGAAGATATAGCGGTTGGAGTAAACATTATCTATTTCTAAATTCCATGAAATAGATTGTAGTACATCCTAATTTTGCTTTGAATCATTGTTTGCAGAAATCATGACCAAGCTCGACCCCCTTGCCTCCATACTTAATGATAACAAACTTACGGGACTAAACTACGAGGACTGGAAGCGTAACCTGATGCTCGTCCTAAGGGTTGACAAACACATAATTGTCCTAAGTACCCCTCAACCGGCTATGCCGGGACCAAGTGCAACTGAGGCTCAGTTGAAGGAATGGAAAGACTGGCTAGATGCTGATGAGATGTGCAAGTGCTATATAGTGGCATCCTTGCAGACCGTCCTTCAGAAGCAAGTCGAAGACATGGCCTTCGCTTCAGACATGATGCTCTACCTAAAGAAAATATTCAAGGGTCGTAGTCGGGTAACTCGTTACCTGACCATCAAGAAATTGGTGTCCACGAAGATGGCAGAGGGGACTTTAGTTCGGGATCATATGCTGAAATTGTTTGACTATGTGAATGAGCTTGGTTCCTTCGATGTCATCTTGGATGCAGCGATCCAGACCGACATTTTTCTTGCGTTTCTGTTAGGAGCGTTTGAGGGCTTCGTTACCAACTTTAACCTTAACCGGTTGGAGATGTCTAACGTAGAGCTTCTAGCGGCGCTCCAGGCGGTAGAGGACGGGATGAAGGTAGGAACTCAATCCCTGAACATAGAGCGAAATTCTTCTCTGAAAGCCAAAGGCAAGTTTCAGAAAAGAAAATCTAAGAAGCCCGTGAAGATGGGCTAGGTGCAGTTGCAGGTTCCTAAGCAGAATAGTCCGGCGAAGCCCAAAGGAAAATATTTCTGATGCGGCAAGAAGGGGTACTGGAAGGGCGACTGCTGTGCGACTCCCAAGAAGGTTGAGACAGGTATATCTCAAATTTACAAAGTGAAATCCCTTGTAGCATCCAGTTATTCTCCAGTTTCATGGATTGTGGATTTTGGTTCCACTAACCATGTTTGCAATAATTTGTAGGGGTTCAAGGAGACAAGAAAACTGGGTGATGAGGAGATGATCCTAAGCATGGGAACTTAGGTCGTGGCAGAGGTTGAAGCAGTTGGAGATGTCGTCTTGCAGTTTCTTGATGGAAGAAGTTTATTACTTAGAGACACACTTTATGTACCATCCTTGAGATGAAACTTAATTTATATTTTCTTATTGAATAATGAAAGTTTTTCAGTTTTATTTGATGCTTCTGGTGTGTCAATTAAATTGAATGGTTCCTTTGTTTGTAAGGGAAAGACACAAAATGATCTCTATGTAATTAACTTCAATCATAAGCAGGATAACATAACTGAAGCATGTGTGGTTAATTCATCTAAAAGAAAAAATCCCTTAGATAATCCAATACTCCTTTGGCATCTAAGGCTTGGACTCATAGCTTCAGACATGATTTACAGGTTGGTTAAGGTAGGACTCTTAAGTCCATATATTTCAGAAAGCCTACCAACATGTGAGTCTTACCTGGAAGGCAAGATGACTAAAAGATCTTTCCGAGCCAAAGGTAGCAGATCTCAGGAGGTATTAGAGTTGGTACACACTGATATATGTGGGCCCATAAGTGTCCGTGCCATAGGAGGCCTCGAGTATTTCATCACCTTCACAGATGATTACTCGATGTTTGGATACATATACCTAATACGGCGGAAGTCTGAATCCTTTGATAAGTTCAAGGAGTTCAGAGCTGAAGCAGAAAAGCAGACGGGTAAAAGTATCAAGTCTCTTCGATCGGATCGAGGAGGCGAATACCTATCGGATGAATTTATTGGATACCTGCGTGAGCATGGGATCGTATCCCAGTTGACTGCACCAGAAACACCACAACAAAATGGTATATCTGAGAGGAGAAACCAAACTTTGTTAGACATGGTTCGGACTATGATGAGTTATGCCACATTACCACCTAGTTTTTGGGGATATGCCCTAGAGACGGCATCATATAATTTGAACTTTGTTCCATCAAAGTCAGTACCCCTAACTCCTTGGGAGCTGTGGTTGAAGCGAAAGCCAAGCCTACAACACTTTAGGATTTGGGGTTGTCCAGCACATGTGCGGAAGGACAAGCGAGATAAGATGGAGTCAAAAACTAAGGTATATCTGTTCGTTGGGTATCCAAAATGGACAAAGGATGGTTTATTTTATGATCCTGAGGATAGAAAGATTATCGTCTCGACGAACGTCGTATTCCTGGAGCAGGATTATTTAATAAACCATAAGCCCACCAGTAAAATAGTTCTTGAATAATTGCTTGGTACTGATGGGAGTACGCAGACAGAAAACATAGTGGGAGCCGATACCACTAAGATAAACGATACTGTATAATCGACTCCTATGGAACCACCACAGGCTCGTCGTAGTGGGAGGACCACAAGTGCTCCTGATAGATACATTGGAGAAGCCTTTATGGTAGACCCAGAGTTTCAGGAGGATGATCCTCTAAACTATGACGAATCGATGATATCCTCTGACCATGCAGTATGACAGGAAGCCATGGAGGCAGAACTGACATCGATGTCCCAAAACTTGGTCTGGACACTTGTAACACCGCCTCACAACATTAAACATGTTGGGTGTAAGTGGGTGTACAAAAGAAAACGAGGTCCGGATGGTACCATTGAGACTTACAAAGCTAAACTAGTCGCTAAGGGTTATACCTAGCGATAAGGGATCGACTATGACGAAACCTTTTCGCCAGTGGCTATGCTTAAGTCTATCCGGATTCTCTTGTCCATTGCAGCCCATTATGATTGGGAGATCTGGCAAATGGACGTCAAGATTGTATTCCTCAATGGGGATTTGGAAGAAGATATCTATATGTCTCAGCCTCCAGGCTTTGTCGCAAAAGGTCAGGAAAGTCTGGTGTGCAAGTTGCAAAGGTCCATTTATGGACTGAAGCAAGCATCCAGAAGTTGGAACATGCATTTTGATCAGGCTATCCAATCTTATGGATTTGAGCAGAATGTGGATGAACCATGTGTTTATAAAAGGAGTGATAAGACTGCAATAGTTTTTCTAGTGCTTTACGTAGACGATATCCTGCTCATTGGAAACGATATTGTAACGTTGTCTACAGTGAAGGTGTGGTTATCCTCTCAATTTGACATGAAAGACCTGGGTGAAGCAAGTTATGTTTTGAGGATCAAGGTAACTCGAGATCGCCAGAACAAGACTCTTTCGCTGTCACAGTCAGCCTACATAGATACTATCTTGGTCAGATTCAGTATGCACAACTCCAAGAAGGGGCTGGTTCCATTCAAACATGGAATGAAGTTGTCCAAGGATCATGGTCCTAAGACTCCTGAGGAGATGGCAAAGATGCAGAAGATACCTTATGCTTCGGCTGTAGGGAGTCTGATATATGCTATACAGTGTACGGGACCAGATATATGCTATGCAGTAGGCATGATGGACAGGTATCAGTCAAATCCGGGTCCAGGATACTGGACTACTGTAAAAAGTATATTCAAGTATCTCCGTAGGACGAGAGATTATGAGTTAGTTTACTCTTCACAGGAACTGATGCCGATTGGATATATGGATTCTGACTTTGTGTCAGATCCGGAATCCAGGAGATCGACATCAGGGTTTGTGTTTTCATTAGGAGGAGGAGCTGTCAGTTGGAAGAGCGTGAAGCAGGGATGCATTGCGGATTCGATAACAGAAGCTGAGTACGTTGTGGCGTGCGAAGCAGCTAAGGAGGCGGTGTGGCTCAAGAAGTTCCTCACGGACTTAGGATGCGTACCGGGAGCTCAAGATCCTATTGTCCTTTACTGTGATAATAGTGGAGCGGTAGCACAATCCAAGGAGCCAAGATATCACCAGAAGAGCAAGCATATCGAGCGAAAATACTACATTATCCGGGACTTGCAGAAGCGAGGGGAGGTTGCAGTAACTCAGGTGGCGTCTGCAGATAACATGGCGGACCCTTTCACAAAGGCGTTACCGACCAAGGCTTTTGAGAAGCACGTGGATGCCATGGGAGTTAAGACTGTTGTTCCCCGCTAGGCCAAGTGGGAAATTGTTGTAGCTCGTGTGTCCTTAGCATGGATTTTCTATATTAACATTAATAAAGATGCCTTTGGTTATTGCTTTAATTAGAATACTACTATAGTATATGTTAATATACATATAATAAAGGACCCTAGGGAATACAGTAGGCCACTGAGGCGTATAGTGGATCCATGCTTGGGAGACCCAGTGGACCAGTTCTGTGTAGACCTAGAACCAGTTTATAACTTTGGTGATGCCGGTCGCTTCACCGAGAACAAGCTGTTGGCAGGTAGAGGATGTGGTGAAGTCTCCACTACGAGAATGCGGGATTCCCATTCACCTGACCAAGCACGATGATCGTGTTGAACAGGAACCAAGACGGTGCATAGTTCAGTGATTCAGACACTGGTGCATAAATCGTCGTACTACTATAGATAATCTGTCATTAACCTTGAGGGACCATATACACTGGGCCAACTAGTTGTGTGGTGCTTTGATGTGCCAACATGTGCGGACCTTCCATAGTCCAATACCATGGTACGTTGGGTTACCCGGCTGGCGCTTGAGTGACATGTAATCCCTACAGGTTATCCGACATCTAGTGTTAGATGGGTGCGTTTTGATGAGTCAATCTGTCCACATAGTTAACCCAGGCCTGGTGGTTGTCAGTATGACTGACAATGTTCCGGATGCTAAGCATAACACTAGAAGGTGTATGGTGTTATAGATGACAAGTCATCAAACCCTAGTTAGATGATCGATTGGGATCTGACGGTGCTCCCCACCGCCCGAGTCGTATCTTGGCACCAGTAATAGGAGGGACTAAGGATTATCAGAGTATAGTAGAGAACAGAGTACGAGGGAGTAACATAAGTTTAGGATCACTAGAGTTCAACTTGCGTCGCACTCTGGGTGGCTACGCGGGTTAATCGGATTAGGGCTGATTAACGGAACTTTCGGTGTGTCACCGGAACAGTTAATCAAGGATCCGGTTGGAGCTAGAGATCCCGAACCCTGAAGGTTCCACCCTGTCGTTGCGTATAGGAATTGTTCCCCGACCTGCTTGGATACGTTGGATGCGAAGTAGCACGATGGAGCGCAAGCCCGGAGCCTAAGAACCTAATTCACATGTGTTAGGGGTCATAGGGGTATTTTGGTAAATACTGAAATATGGCTCAGAACATATTGAATATGGATCTTAGAATGAGCGAAATAATTTCAGGAGCTCATAGGCGCTGACGAAACTCGATTCCGAGTAGCGCACCTCACTCAATCTCTCTTTCAGTTTTTCACTTTTCGTGAAGGGCGTTTTTGTCTAGGTTTCACGATAGACTCTTGGAAACCCTGAAAATCGCCTCCTCTCATCCCTATCCACTAGGGGCTGGCCCTAGCTTGTTTGTAGCACTAGGAGGCCGGCCCTATAAAGGGAATAGAGAGGGAGGGGCCGGCCCTAAGCTTCTCCCCTATCCAGAAAATCGCCCCCCTCTCCCTCTTTCCCTCTCTGAGGTTTCGGCCAAGGAAGAAAGAGGAAGAAGAAGGAAGAAGAAGGAGGAAGGAAGGAGAAGGAAGAAGAGAGAAAGAGGAGGAGGAGATCTCGCGGCTCGTCATCGTCTTCGCAACGAATTCCTCTGTCGGCTCGTAATCCTTGCACTCAGAGACAGAATTTCGAGGATTCCTCAATTCGCAAAGGACAAGGTGCTATCCGACAGCTTTCCTTGCGATTCACGTGCGGTTCATCATCATTCCGTTCTCTCCGGATCATAGATCCACAAGGTATGATGATTCTAAACACCTAACTAGATACATGCATATCTCCCGTAGATCGTAGTATGCCTCTAGGGTATCCGCACATATGCTAAGATCATAGATTTGCATGTAGATTGTTTTGTAGAATTAATTGTAATGAAACATACACCGTATGATCTTCGGATCTATCTTTTGCTTCTGTTGCGACTCTGATAAGCGGATCCAATTCCAACATAAATCACAACCCCCGCTCTTTCAGCTGCCTTCTTCAGGGAATCTCTTTCTTCGCTTGAGGGCTGTGTTCTTCTTGAGAATGTTCAACAGCTAGAAATCGGCAGCTGAGATTTGGTACATAGCCTCGCCTCGCCTCTTTGGGTATCATGCTATTTGCCAGATCAATTCCTCTGGGATGTCGAGTTCTGCCGATTACTGCGGCCTTTTGGCTGGCTGACTTGCTGCCCCACCGCTTATGGACATGTCTGCGATTGGTTGCTGCGGAGACATCTTGCTCGTCTTTTATCAGCGGATCGTTTGTTGGATCAGCACCCATCTTCGGAGGATTGGTGCTAGCCTTCACCATCGAGCGTGTTAACGTCGGCGTGATACAAGCATTGAAGTTGACTTGAAGGAGGGCTTATAGCTCATCACCATAAGTTGAGGAGTCGGTAGAGGTGTGAGTAAGACCTCTAACGATATCCCATAAACGACGCCAAAGATTGGGGAAATTTTTTGTGCCATCTTGATCGAAGACCTCGCCCCCACAGCCTCGATTGAATGCGGATGATGCATGTGATGCAGAGTAAGAGAGAGAAAGAGAGAGAGAGAGAGAGAGAGAGAGAGAGAGAGAGAGAGAGAGACAAGTGACACAAAAGATGTTGTCGAAGTTCGGTCTTACGACCGACGTCTCCGGGCGAGAGATGCCACCTGATTTTCACTATAATATGAGTAAATAGGCGGTGAGCATTCTCTCGACAGGCCGAGAGAAGCTTCGTACAGTGGGGTTGCACGGAGCAACTAAAAGAGGACTAGAAGGAAGAAGATGGCTCTGGCTTTGGCTTTAGAATCTTTTTTTCCTCTGATCCATTGACCAACCCATTCTCTGTAAGCCTATGGGTCATTTTATAGCCGAGGAATGCGCTCGATATGGCAGTAATGATGTGGCGGTGCTGAGGTGGCGCTAATTTTGGGCCTCCTCATTGGGCCCTTATATGGGCCATTGTTCGAGCCCAATAAGGGGGCTTGATCTGCAGGTCCTGTAGAGTAGGCTCACGGACCTGGGCTTGCCTACATGGGCCATTGCGTGGGCCCATTTATTTCTGATCCGATCCGGTATGATTTTTACACCCACAACATGCCTAAACTTCAGGCTAGGCTTCACTCAATTAGTGATCGAGCGGTCTCTTATCGACTTTGTTTCTAAACTCTAGAAACATAGGCTTCATATTTTAGGTCTATTCGAACCATTTATGAGCCTATTCACGAGTCCTAAACAAGCATGTTTGTGAGCCCAATGGAGTCGAGCTTTGGCCTGTTTGGGCTTGACTTGTTTATTTAACGAGCCTAAACTCTAAGCTTGGGCTCGTTTGCGAGCCGCTCACGAGCAGCTTGGCTCGTTTGCACTCCGCAGTTTGCAGCCCTACCAGCAGCTCACCCGGCGTTACAATCTGAAAGAAAACCGAGTCTATTCACCCCTTCCAAAGGAGATAAATTACGAAAATACTCGTCTCCCAGCGTGCCACGATCCCATCGCTCAGCAGATAAAAGGGCTCCTTCAGTCCCTTCCATCCTCTCTCTGCTTCCTTTTGGTCTTTCTCCTTCGTCCGGAGAGAGAGGGAGAGGGAGAGAGGGTTTCGCTCCTCCGATCGATCAGAAGGTTGTCGGAGATCCCCACCATCGACCAGAGAGAGTATCCGGCGAGGTATGCAGGCAGATCAGACGGTCCTGAGCTTGAGGCCTGGTGGCGGCGGCGGCAACCGAGGCAGCAGGCTCATCGCACCCCGCTTCGACTCCCCCGCCTTCGCCGCCTCCTCCGACGTCCTCCGACCACATGGCGGCGCCGGCACCGCCCTCCACCTCAAGGTAAGCGGCGCTACTCCTTTATGGCGATCTATCGTTTCCTGAACGGATGTAGGATGTATCTATTTCACCTTTGTTGCCTTAGAGTTAGGGGTTTCATCACCTTGCTAGATTTGGGGATCGGTGGCGTGATTTTCTTTATGTTTGATCTGATCGATATTGGGTGCTGTCGAATTCTTGGAAAAATGCATTCTTTTTTTTTTGAAAAGTAAGGAAAAAAATGCATTCTTGGTGAATTATGGTAGGGTTTAGACCAAGAATGATGGACCATGTTCATTTTTTTCCCCCTTTCTTGTAACTTCTTTTGTTCAATTGCATACTTGTAGATAATTATTGTGATTGGCCAATGGATTATAGTACTGCAGCAAGTCAGTTTTATTAAAAAAAAAAAATTTCCTTTCAAAATGTATATTTACTAAAGGATGACCATTGGTTTCCTTGTCATAGTGTACAAGACTTAGATAGTTGTGTCCAATTTGTAGCATTGGTGTTAGTATCTCCTTTGGTCTGTAGATTCTATGCAACCTTGATTTCTTCCGGTCGAACTTGGTATTCTCAAAATGCGAATTATTTCTAAATTTTGTATGCCTTAAGGTTTGAAAAAATTCTGAATTGGATATCTTTTATGTCCTCTTCGATGCACTTGTTTAAGTTGCAGCTCTGTTGGATATCTTCTGACTCTAGTTTAATGATTCTTCTACCAGACTGGAGATTCACGGTTTGAGAGTCGAGAATGCATTCATTATACAAGGGACCAAGTTTTGCAACTCCGAGAGGTATGGCGCCTTTTTTAATTGCTATTTCTTCTTCACTTGATGCGTGCTTTCGAAATCGTTGCTGTTGGACACGATATGATCCTTTACCTTACCTCATCATAAGTTCTCTACTTGCTGCTCGTTTCTGATATTGGCTCATCTAAATGTATATTTGAATAATGGAAGCATAAGAACACTTTCTTCTTCAAGACAAAACTTGCTCAATGGAAGCAACAGGTGGGAGGAGAAATTCATAAGAAAATCATATTTTCTGTATGATATCAGGAATGCTTCTTTTACACGTTCTACCTTCATGTTTGAAGAAACCGATTCAAAACTCTCACCATCATGTGCCGTTACATCTGAATCTATTATACTGTTTTGATCACCTCTAATAGATTAATGCAACATGTTACCTATATATATTTTACTGCTTCAAAGAAAAAAATGATCAATCATTTTGTAATTGTTTGTGGATAGGCCATTTTGACATATCGCCAGTTCGCCACTCCAATGATACCAATTATATTTCGTTTTGTAGGTACCCAAACAACTATACTTAAGTAGCCATAGTTCTTGGATGTCTTCTTTGCTAGGATCTAGACTTTTGTGTACCAATCTATTTGAACTATTGCATGAATCTGGTTTGATTTTTTTCTTGTCCCCTGAAAGGCTGTTGTGGCTCCTGAAGATGTTCTGAAAATCAAACATGAAATTGAGGCTGAGTTTTCTGTCGAGGATCAAACTTGGGGTCACAATGATGCTACTGTGAGTTTTTCTAAATCTCTTATTGAATTGCATGTATCGTTCAGTGGGTAAAAATTATATTGCTTGGCTTCATCCCGCTACTCTATTGGTTGATCTCCGCCCTCCTCTCTCTTCTCTTTTCTTCATCTTTTTTTTCTTCCATACAATATTTGCCTTTGAAAAGTATAGTTTTAGGATTATTCTACTCATTGAATTTATTATACTATAGTATTAGTATGATTATGTTTACATTATTATCTATTAACAATTCTTTCTACTCAGATTCAAAGTCAAACACCGAATCGCTACTATGAATCAGACAATCGTGATTGGCGTAGTCGACAGCCCTCCGTTGGGGATGAGAGGTCTTGGGATACAAAACAGGAAGTGTACCAATCCAATAGGCAGGAACAATCTTCGTCAAAAGTGCCTTCCTCCCAAGGGGTAATTATTGATTGTTCAAAATGCTCGACGATTATTTTGCATGTTCCTTCTTTTCTATTTCCATTTGAATTTTCGTTGCTCCATCGTAAATGCTTGTTATTTTTGGTAAATCCATGCCTTGGTACTAATGGGTAACAAGTTCTGTTTTGTGAGTATTGGCAACTAATTGCTATTGTGTTTCACTGTGATTCTCTTCTTTTGCTAAACTCATCATTTGTGGAATACTTGCTGTGTGAGTAGTTTTGCAGTGAGAAAATATTTTGGGGGACTTAGTTATAGCCCTGACAAAGGTATCAACTTGCAATAAGCCCTCCTACATGTTCTGTATTGCAATAGCTCCCTCCCAAAATCCCGCTGAACCAAATTGAAAAAAAGGACAATAGCTTCCAACCCAAGTTCATTAAATTTACATTTCCGGCCATCAACTTAACACAAACCATTTTTTTACATGAAAATCAATTGAAATCACTCCAGATTGTCGATTTAAAACTGCATAATAATTTTTTTTTTTCAGTATATTTTCATAATTTTTTTTTTATTCTGTCAACTGATCAAATAGTTACTCTTTTTTACCTAATTATTACTTTTTATGTACGAGATTGAATCGACTTGGTTTCGCATAGTTAAATGCATTTTTTGTCACAAAGATAATAATATTGTGACCAAATGAGCAGAAATACCGCTACAATCAATCGACAATTAAGGCATTGTAACATATCAAATTGCTACTCTTTGCTAATGGATTGTTACTACAAATTGTTACTTATTTGTTACAATTGTTACACTTTATATGTAGGGCTAAAAGTGTCATTTGAATTTTTTTGTTATTACATGTGTGCGGCAGAAGGAGCCCGCATTAGCCAAAACTAACGGATTTTTGCTCTTTAACGATTGTTACTATTTTGCTACGATTATTATATTTTATTTGTAGGGGTAAAATTGTTATTTAAAAATTTTCAGTAGTACATGTGCACGGGATAAAAAGCTCGCGTTAGCCAAAGCCCAACTACAGATTAAGTGATATTTGAATTTATCACGTAAATGCCCAAAGTGGCATTCGAATATATGAATGATACCACCCATTCTTTCACTAAGAACCAAGCTTGGGGGGGGGGGGGGGGGGGGGGGGTTGCACCGCTCTCGTGTCGCGCTCGGACACTAGTTGGCCTCTCCCACGTCGTCGATGCGGAGAGTGCGCGGAAGAGAACCACTGGAGACTGTTCGTTCTTGCCAAGGCTCACCAATTCCGCGTCGCCATCGGCGGACTCCATGGTCGGGAACGAGCTCCAACCATGGAGTCCATGCATGCGGTGGAGGGGCTATAGCTATGTAGCCATGCGGGGTGGCTCGGGTTTGGATTCTGGCCACCTTGTTGTTGACCGAGTATGTCGGACGCCATACAGGGAGGGACCACAATGGTTCTGTAGGGATAAAATTATCATTTGAAATTTTTTGTTATTACTTGTCTGCGAGAGGAGCTTGCGTTAGCCAAAGTTCAACTATAGAGCCTTAACGTTTGGTTCAAACTTTAAATACCCTTAACGTAAACGGAAACCTTTTTAAGGAGCTAACGTTAATAACTCCAAATATTTTTCCCCTCAACTCGTGCTTAATTGTCTATTAAGATGTGATATGTAGTGTTCTCAATCAAGTGAGGAACAATCTATTAGGTTATGGAAAACATGAACTTTGTCAGAAGTACTAGCCTAAGACCCGAGCGATGCCCCAAAAGCCAAGCTTTAGGTCTTAATTTTTTTTAAAAAATTTTTGGGTACAACAAGAGTGATAGAATTCACTAGACTATGGAAGTCCTTTTTAAGAAAATCCGTGGAAATACAAAAGAAAAGCATCAATAGATGAATTTAAAAAAAGAGAAAATGGAATTACAAAAAGGTAACCATTCCTCGAAGAGGAAAACAAAGGGACTATTGGTAAATCAACCGGCAATTTTATTACTTCAACTATAGAACCTATCCACTGTTCATCTTTTCTAAATAAAATTCTAAAAAATTCGAAGTTCGAACTGAGAGGAATATTTGGGATCATCAATCGAAGTTAATATTTAAAAAATGATGGGAAGAAGATTAGAGGAGCGAGGGAGGTCTCACCTACTTGTGATAATCGCACCAAAGTATGGATTAGGTGAAAGAAATCGACTTCTTCTAAAAGAATACTATAAAAACCTGACAAAAAACTCTGCCATAAAATCCCCACTGTTCAAATTCCGTACCATAAAACATGTCCTTTCAAAAACCTTTATCATGAAAGTGCATCGCTAGAGAGTGACAGAACATATAGAAACTTGTAATAAAAGCTGGCACAAAAAATCGTCCAGAGAGAATGTGAGAGAGAACATATTAAACCCTACCATAAAAACATGCTATACAAACATGCCATGAAAGCTGCTATAGAAAAGAGTTCATAAAAATGCATTCAATAATACAAAACAATCTAGAGATAGAATGTGAAAGAACATATCAAATCCTACCATAAAAACCTGCTAAAAAAACATGTCATAAAAGCTGCCATAGAAAACTTGTCATAAATACTGCCATTCATAGTAAATCATTCCTCATTTATATCAGTACAACTGGGTATAGCCAGTTTTTAGACTGATTTTTCTTTTTAGAGTGTTTCTTTTTGGAGAGTGACAAGTGTCACTACAAAGAATCACTATTTTCAAATAGATTGCCCCGTGGCTATGTAACCTGCCAGAGCACTCCGTTTGTAAGAGTTTTATAGATTCCTGCTGTTGTGACTTTTATCCATTCTGTACATTGTAGATGGATGTTTTGATTGTATTAGATGAGTGGAAGGTTAGGGATCTAATTTGAGATCCTCTAGAGTTCAAAAGGGCTCTGGTTCATATGTAGAGGCTTGCAATCTTCTACTGACTGCATACTTTGGTTAAGGAAAATTCTGACATAAGATCTGCCTTTCAGATCTGCTGCAATAGCAGACAGATGAGGTTGGGATATTGGGTTAATGAGGAAGGAGTAGACATTGTGGGGTACGATATGGGACAAATTAAGGCCTCATCTAGGTGAATACCATAGATTTTAGAGGCTGCAAAGAGGGTTTTACAGCAGCAATGGTATATTTTGATTGGATTTACTGTAAGTATATAGGGGAAGACCTCTTCTCATCTGGGTTGCCCCCCCCCCCCCCCCCTGCGCTCCCCTCTCTCTCCAATTACATATGTTAGAAACCTTGGCATAAATTGTGGTAGTGTTGAATGTAGGCAGATGGATGGAAATATTGTGCCATTCTTTTATGGTGAGCCTACCCAATGCAATGGGACAAGGTTTGTTGAGAAAGGGGAGTGGTAGAAGATGAAGTAAAATGCCCATAACTCACAACTTCATTCCATGAGAGAGAGAGAGAGAGAGAGAGAGAGAGAGAGAGAGAGAGAGAGAGAGAGAGAGAGAGAGAGACCACCGAATGGAGGAGAACCAAAGCCTCGTAGAAGTCAAGGGATTCAGATTCGTTTTCCTTTTAGAAAGTGATCAATGGCTCTGTGTATCCTCCTTTTTTTTCCAAAATATGCACCTCTTACTAATGTGGTAAGTTAATTGAAGGAATCGCTCAACTTAATCCATTACAATTCATCCTCTCTTTTTTATCTCAGACCTTCGACTGAACTCACTTCACGATAATATCCTAAAAAGGTAATTATTGCAGACGCACTTCTCAAAGCTTGAAGACTACAAATAATGGTCGTAATGATGTCAATCAGAGTCTGAACTTCGTCCCATCTTTGGATGTTCCCATCTTTGGCTCCTAAGCTTAGTGCGTTTTAAGTATGGAGTTGTTTTAGTAAGTATAAAGTCAAAACGAATTGATTTATTGTTTATTTATGGTAAGTGTCTTTTCTGTTGCTGATACCACTCCACTATCATTATTTTATTTATTATGTGGATATTGTGTTGCTTCTTAATTATATCTTCCTAATGATATCTCACACTAAACAAGTCTTTTATATTACTGTGATGAGATTATGTTTGGGAAATCATGCCATATTTATTGATTGGCTAATGATTTCTTTTGATGCATTGATGTTATCGATGTGGTAGATTGTTGAGAAAGGCAATAGAAGGTGGATGAGTTTCAAAGAATTACGTATTAGGTTGATTCCTTTTTAGTATGAGACGGTTCTGTAAGTTTAGTATAACTGGGGAAGGATGTTGGTTAAGTGCTCCATGTGGCGGATGGGTTTCAAAATATTTTATGGTGGGATGATAGATGTTAGTATGTGATGTTTCTTTAAGTTGGAGGGTGTTAGTTCATAGCCTCCCTAAACTGTGGAGCTTCAAGCCCTTGATCCACGCTCCGGTGTTAATGCCTTCGCCAGCTGATGCAGGGTTGGATCCGCACATGCATGCGTATCGGAGCAAATTCTTGATGCGGATTCCAAAGATGAATTCTTTATTCTTTTTGGTTTTTTTATTGATTTTCGGATTTAATTATTATGGTAATTTTAGATACAATTTTAGTAGGATTTAGTTCAGATTTTGGTTTAAATTAGAAGGCCAAGTCCTAAATGTATTAGTAGTAGTGGTTTTCAATAAATTAAATCCGAAAATCAATAAAAAAGCCCAAAAAGTATATTTCATTTATTTTCTCTTTAAAATGGGTTAGGCCTCCTCATGTAAGCAGTTCAATTAATGTGTTAATATAAATAAGGTTACTTTCAACATTTCTTTCTTGATGGTGCGATCCCTAGGGTTGCTTGACATGATGTTTGGTTCTGTGTGATGCCACGAGGTATGAGGCCTCATCCCTACCTCTCTCTTCTTTATCGGTCCTCTGTCGTCGATTTTGTTTCTCTGGTTTGTTTGGATTTGATTGAATAAGGAAAAGAAAATGTTACATATTATCATTACAAATGTTCTAGGCTCCGATCGAGTGAACCAAGGGAAAGGGACTCCGCATCACAAAAGTTCGCCCTTTCTGGGTCAGGGGAACAACATGTATCACAGTGGCGTGAATCAACATCCCACAAGTGTACTGCACTCAACCCTTCTATCAAACGTTTGTGATTCTCGCGGGCAACCCAACAATTGAATTGAATCGTAGTCAACCTATAGGGATGACAACGGTGCGGTTTAAAACCACAAACCGCGGAAAACCGCACCGCATGGTGCAGTTTTGGTTTGTCAAAATATAAAACCGTCGCGGTGCAGTGTGGTTTTGGTTTGCGGTTTCAGTGTTGCGGTGCGGTTTCGGTTTTACCCAAAACTGCAAAAAATCGCACCGTTTAGACCATTATAATGTTAAACCGCGGTGCACCGCACCGCACCACATCGCATGGTGTGGTTTCGGTTTTACATACGGTACATCGTCGCAGTGCGATGCGGTTTCGGTGTGGCGATTCGGTGTTGCGGTGCGGTTTCGGTTTTGCCCAAAACCGCACCGTTGCCATCACTATTCACGCCAGGCCCATATTTCTTGTAATTGCCAGAGGCAGAACCGAAACCGCCACACCGAAACCGTTGCCATCTCTATCAGATGGCTGTAATGTGATTCCTGCGCCCATCACACTTATTTTGACATAATCATATAAAAAGCACTTATGAGTTGATGTAGAACCAATATAAGTGTTTGGGTTCATCTGTGGGTGCACACAAGTGTGGACCATTGGCTTGATGAATCCTTGAATCAATTTTACCTGCAAGCGTACACATTGAGGGTGGAATCGACTTTAGTAAGGCGATCTATGTTGGTTTTTTTGTATCGGTAAGGAGATCTAAGGTTAGTATAGTTTCTTATACCATATTATACTTGTGGTGTGCATCTCATGTTTACACCAACAACTGTTAGCCTTGTGGGTTCCATTTATTAAACTGTCATTGGTCGTTTTAGGTGTTTTCAATTTGTTTCCTATTTGGAATTGAATTTTTTTTAGGTTAAATCCCATATTTTTTTTCAACCATTTTCACCTAGGGCTGCAACTTGGACGAGCCAACCCAAACTTGACCCGAGCCCAACCCGAATTTGGGCGGCCTTGGATTGGTATTTTACATGTATGGGTTGGGCTTGGGCAGAGGCTTCGGGCCAAGGTTTTAAATTTCGGTTTCGTTTCAGGTTTCGGTCTAACCCGAAATCGAACTTTCGACCAAAAGTTCAATATTTTTTTACCGAAATTATATAATTTTTTTGAAATGGTCGCTCACACGAGTCGGGGACAAAGTGAGGGAGGGACACAGTGGGAACACACTTTTTTTTTTAAAATTTTTTTAAATCTAAGTCATTTATAGTTGTGCATAGTGCATACATATTTACATGAAGTGTTTTAAAAACACACACCAAACACATAGTATGCTTGCATGGACCATGATAACCAAGGTGGAATACCAGTAAACTGAAATATATATATATATATATATATATATATATATATATGTTTTTTATCACGAAGAAGTTAAAATCAATCATCTTCGCTCGTCCAAGTAACCTCTTATTCGCTCTTCCAACTAAACTCATCATCATTAGTTCCCGACGCAGCATTGTAACCTCCGGTTGACAGATGCGTTGACATCCAGTCTCACTCAGCTCGCTTAGCTCGCTCCCACTAGATTTGTCTCGAATCTAAGACCGCCTATCGATATTGAGACATCTTTTGTTTTGTCTCAAGATTTGGCAGGTACTTGAAGACATCATCTAAACGACCCTTGGTGGATGGAGTATGTATGCTAGTTTGTCTAGACTCTTGGATCCGTACCTTCTTTGGTTTCCTAAGGGTCCGAAGCTGAACTTCTTTGTATCCCCCGCTCCTTAATAGAGTGTACATGGATAGTTTGACATCAAGCAAAACCTTCAAGCACTTTGCTACATTGGTGAAGCAGTCGACGAGGTGCTGCTTTTGATCCGTTAGCCATAGCCGAAGGAAAATATAGATTTTAGAAAAATACAAAGCAAAAAAGGACGCACTGACAATCTATAGATGACGGTGGTTTCCCATATATCAGTGTAACTGTGTTAGCCTTCAAAGTGGTACATTGCCATTGGGAAGGTTGCAGAGTTGGTAGATGATCATAATATTAAATTGACACAGAAAAAGGGACGACCCCTTTACCTTTGATCATACTTTTCATCACACTATACAAGACTAAAGAATAACATGACATAGGTTAAGTTACATCAACATTATGATATCAGACGGTAAATCAACTAATCACACACTTTAATACATCTTAATAAGCCGACTAAGCACATACTTTAATACATCATGACAAGCCGACTAAAACACTTTTGCAGATAATTTGTTTTATTGGACTTGCTTTACTTGATGTAGATGTAGCATCAACAATAGAAGAATAAAGCATCTTCATCATTGTATTGGAAGGAGGTGAAGAGTGAAGACTGAAGAGTGCCCACACATGCTCCAATCCCACCATTAGCACTAAAGCATACATTCATGCAGTCATCCACACCAGACACCCGCTTCGTCATGCAGGCTACATTAGCCTAGGATTTTCCGAGGAGCACGCGTTAGTACAGACTACAGTTGTGGACTACAGGGAGGCTAGCTTAAGTCCTTTTGTTGACTCGTAATATTGCTTTTAGAATTCTGCTTCTAATGTTGAATTTAGAATTATGAGCATGACATCATGCAACTCCAATACATATATCATTCGTTGTTTCTTAGATGCATCTGCCTTTTGATAATTTTCATGAACTTTTATTTTCGTGGTCTCTAATTTTGCTCTAAGAGACGATTCTTCAAAATTATTCATGTTCTGCTGAGTAAGAGGGAGGGGGGTCACTTTCTGCTGTGTAGGGTGGGCGGGTTGAGGGCTTCACGTTCTGCAGAGTAAGAGGAGGGGGTAACTTTTTGCTGCTTAGGAGGGGGCTTCACGTTCTGTTGAGTAGGAGAGAGGGGGGTTGCTTTGTGCTGAGTAGGAATGGACAACGCTTTTTGCTGAGTACAATGTTCTAAAAAGCCCTAGGCGCAAGTCGGGCGGTTGGGGACCTTCTAGCACCTAGACGTTTTTGCTTTTTTTAATTATTTTGACATTATATATATATATATATATATATATATATATATATATATATATATATATATGTTTTTAACTTACTATAAATTCAAGATTATCCCAAATATTATTTTGAAGAGCATGTATCATTTACATAACCATAAATTCAAGATTAATAAGAACAAAAGCAAGCATGATATTATCTCAATATCATAATATCCATAATTTTAGTATATTCCAAATCATAAATATATGATTTTCAATAATAGAATGTCATCTATACACATTCTAGTGCCTATGCCCGCCTAGCCCCGCCTTGGTGGCCGTCTAGCCCCGCCTAGAGGCTTGAGCTGTTTTTTTGCACCGCTTAGGATTAGGCTAGGCGGTGGGGGGCCTTCTAGCGCCTAGGTGGCCTCCTAGACCGCTTTTTAAAACACTGGCTGAGTAAGCGTGGGGGCTTTAATTATGCGGAGTATGAGTTTTTCCAGTGTAAAGCTTCTCGGCAATCTGATCCGTTTGTAAGCTAGAAACCGAAGGCAAATGAAGCTGGGCAAGGTGAAGGTTTACTACTGTCCAATTAATTTGGACTATATCTTTTTTGAGCCTGTGTGTGAGTTTGAGCCAGAGTAAGAGCACGATTCTTCTTCGAGCCCGTCAAGTTCACCTCACTTCTGGATTCTCCATCCTTTCTGCCTGAAGTGAGTGGTGGTTATGTGACTAACTACCCCAACCATGAGTGTACAATCAATGGGAGGCTGTCTTCCAGTTTCCAGATTGTTGCCACGATGATGAAGATGATCATGATATGCATTTCCAGCCACCTCGGCAGTCACATTACTGGGGTTGAGGGTAGTTGTTATGCGTTTGGGGGCCTTGGGTTGGGGTTGGGGTGGTGGTTTGGGGGGGTGGGGGGTGGGGGGGGGGGTTTGATTAGACTTACTGTGGGGCACTTGTGTCTTGTATATGTTTATGCGTGATAACTGTCATGTTAGATTTTGTGATGCTTTTGCCTAAATTGCTTTGTCATTGGCTATATGTGTGTTATGACTGATGAGTCATTTGTACTATGTTTCTTTTCAATAACACTGGTTTCATGCCCAGTGTTTTTACTTATGACTTGAATTTATCATTTATTACATTTGTTTCATTTCATATCATTACTTGTGTGATAGAAAACTGAACAGTTCAGAATAATCAGTAATTCACCGACTTTCATAACTTAGGAGGGCCAGTACGTACCTTTATGTTCTTTACTAATGGAAAAAACATAAAAAATCAGGCTTCAAATTTTTTTCATAATTCACACTGATACGGACTGATACGCAACCAATACTGGTACGTACCGTTTTCAGGGTGACCGATACCGATATTTTAAACCGTGGTTGGAAGGCCTTGCCATTGAAAGGATTTCCTCTGAGAGGAAACTGAAACATGTGATGCGCTTGCATTGTGGATTGCATTATCGATTCCAGTCTTTCATTTGATTGGTTCTTTTGTTCACCTTTCATGTGGTGGTGGTTGTGATCGTTTTGGCATCCTTTCAAGCATCTGCCCCTTTTTTGTGCATTTAAGATTTTAACATTCCTTTTTTTTTAATGTTCTGACATTGTTATCAGGTAGGATCAGCACCTGCTATAGTTAAAGCTGAAGTCCCATGGTCTGCTCGAAGAGGCAATCTCTCTGAGAAAGAACGAGTTCTAAAGACGGTGAAAGGGTAATGGAACTATTGCACACTTTACCTTGATGAGATCTTGATCACATGCCAAGTTGCTTATGTAGTATGTCTGAATGCTTATAAATTTGTGCAGTATACATGGCAACCTAATTCTCCTTCCCATATTATGACTTCAATTTTTCATGCATAATTTGTTCTAGAGATATCAGGAGGTGGATAGTTTTTGTTTCTACAGGATATTCTCTTTAAGATTTCATCCTCTTTTCTTTTTTGCGCGGTTAGTAAAAAGTAACACATCAAGATTATGTTGTAACAGTGATTTCCATTTTCTGTATGTTTCCATAAAATGCAGTATATTAAACAAGCTGACACCAGAGAAATTCGATCTTCTCAAGGGCCAATTGATTGATGCAGGAATCACAACACCTGATATTCTAAAGGTTTTCATGTTTCCTAGACAAGTACATTTTTTCTTACGTGGTCTAGCTGTGATTTAAATTTGTGACACTTGTTGTTACAGGGTGTCATTACGCTCATATTTGATAAAGCTGTATTGGAGCCTACCTTTTGTCCCATGTACGCCCAACTTTGCTCTGACCTCAATGTAAAGCTCCCTGCATTTCCCTCTGAAGAACCCGACGGGAAGGAAATCACATTCAAGCGTATACTCTTGAATAATTGCCAAGAGGCATTCGAAGGTGCTGACAGCCTAAGGGCTGAGATTCGAAAGTTGTCTGACCCAGGTCAAGAGTTGGAGCGAAGGGATAAAGAAAGAATGCTGAAGCTGCGCACCCTTGGCAACATCCGTCTTATCGGGGAACTTCTAAAACAAAAGATGGTGCCAGAGAAAATAGTTCATCACATTGTTCAGGTTTTTGGAGAGTTCTTCTATGCTTGGTTCCTGATTCCTTCTTATGAATGTTTCTTCAGTTTTTTGCCTAACACTGCTACTGCAAGCAGGAACTTCTTGGGCATGATGGTAAGGCATGCCCTGATGAAGAAAACGTCGAGGCAATCTGTCAGTTCTTCAAAACCATTGGCAAGCAGTTGGATGAAAGTCCCAAGTCTCGTCGTGTTAATGATGCTTACTTCAACCGGTTGAGGGACCTTACAACGAACCCCCAGCTTACGCCACGGTCGAGGTTTATGGTTCGCGATGTCCTTGATCTGCGAACCAACAACTGGATCCCCCGACGTGAAGAGGTAAAAGCTTCTGCCCTCACTTTTGTCTCAGGTCAGCTCTGACATTATGTGGCTATTCTGTCTTCCATTGTGTATATTTTGCATTTTCTTTTCGAATCACAAGAGAAGGTAGGGAATATTGTGCCTTTGTGGTGAAAGGGTTCTATTATATCGGTATTGTTTGTACTCTTGATGAAAACACATACCTTGTGTCTATATCTGTTTCAGTTCACATGGTTGAATTGAAGAATGGAAAATGTCGGATTTTCACTGATCGATTCTGGGATACATACTTGATGTTGCAGGTTAAGGCCAAGACGATCACTGAAATCCACAGTGAAGCAGAAAAGAATCTTGGGCTGCGTCCAGGTACGACTGCAAGCATGAGAAATGGGGGCCGTGGTGGTGCGGGTACTTTAGACGGTATCAACACTGGCGGCTTCCCTATGAAAGGACCTGGAACTGGGGGTATGATGCCTGGAATGCCAGGTACAAGAAAGATGCCCGGAATGCCGGTGGGGTTAGATAATTGGGAAGTTCAACGATCCAGATCCTCGATTCCCAAGGGTGATGCTTCTCGCATGCAGAGCTCAATGATGGTTGGTAAGCCAGCAGCACCCATTATCAACTCCAAGCTGCTACCACAAGGTAGCGGAGGCTCGATCACTGGTAGGACCAGTGCATTGTTGCAGGGCAGCGGAGGCGGCCTGCCAGCTCGACCTTCTAGTCTGCTAGACACTCCAGCTCAAAATCTTGAGCCCGCAAAGCCTCTTGGACCAGTAGTAACCCCTGTGGTTCCAGTAACCGAGAAGCCAAAGCCAGCACTGAGATCAGACCGTGTTGATCTGCAGAAGAAGACAGTTGCCCTTCTGGAGGAATATTTCCAGATCCGCATCCTGGATGAAGCGCTGCAGTGTGTGGAGGAGTTGCAGAGTCCCGAATATCACCTAGAGGTTGTTAAGGAAGCCATCAATCTAGCGCTGGACAAGGGCTCCTCGTTCCTAGATCCGCTCGTCCGGCTCCTCGAGTTTTTGCTCGCGAAGGGTGTTCTCACGCCAAGTGATCTTGAGGCAGGTTGTTTGCTCTATGGGTCAATGCTGGATGACATAGGCATCGACTTACCAAAAGCACCGACCTACTTTGGTGAAGTTGTCGGAAAACTCATCCTGGCTGGTGGGTTGGGTTTCAAAGTAGTCGAGGAAATTCTCAGGAAAGTGGACGATACATGGTTCCGGTCCGCAGTACACGAGGCTGTGATGAGATGCATCAGAGTGGCGCCAGCTGGCCAGGCGATACTCGATGGAGAGGCAGCTGAGATCAAGGCATGCGAGGCCCTGCTCTCCTGACTTGGAATCTTCACTACTGGCTGTAGCCGGATAAGCCCTCTCTCCCTTCGTTTTTCCACCCAGTGCCCGGGAGTGAGCAACCTGTGTTACAATTATTCTTCTAAAATAGACCTGTGAGGAACTGTTACTTTTCTATTGAGCTGTATATTTCTGTGAGGCAACATGCAATGTTTATTATTGGATTCGAGACCGGAAGTCAAGAATACGGTGCCATGAATTTTTGGCCAATGAGCCGCGGCCCAATATTTGCCTGATGCTCATCGAGAAGGCCATCTATGTGATAAATGTTGAAGAATGGTATATTTTTAATACTTTTTGTTAGTTATTTATCTTTTGCGCTGATTGTGCATCTATGCTTTGATTCTTTTCAACAGAGTTGTGGTGTGTCATGCTTACTCCTTGTGTGGAGCCCTTTTGATTAGATATGTAGTTGAGAGTTTTATTGTTAGATGTTTCTGAGTTCCAACATATTCTGCATTTGCTTTTTAGTCTTTCCATGTCACATCAACTGTGTTGCCATTGGGTTGGTGGTCTTTGTTTTTTTTCCGCCGTGTGGCGGTTTCTTATGCAGCGCCGGCATGTGGCGTCTCATTACGGTCCGATTGTGACCTCCCCCTTCAAAATGCACAAAAATATAATAAAATGTGAATGCTATTTGAGATTGGAATTGATGGAGATACGACTGTAGAGGGTGGTCTTTCTAAGATTATTAAGGGAAGGTTCATAGAAGAGTTAAGATCCTCTTTTAAATGAGACTTAATTCCACAAATATAAGTTTTTCCTAGATGATTTATTGTAGTGGGCTTAATTGCAAGAATGACCTGGTTTAATTTTCCTCAAAAGGATTTTAATATTACTCGAAACTCTATATAACAAGGGACGTCGGTTTTGTGCTAACTAGATGATTGGACAAAAATGAACCGAATAGATTTAACCATTCGTTCAAAAATCAACGCATAATCTTTCCTTGGTTTTAAATCCCAATCCATTTAAACTGCACTAAACCCTTAAAATCCCAGCCCATGGAAACTGTGTTAATCCTTACCGTTCATCCCGTGATCATTGTTTGCATCAACGACTATAAACCCGCCTGCTGAAATTTTGGCCGCCCCAAACCATCGGGTCGATCTCGAGAAATCCGTTCGAACAAAGAATTGTGATTGATCGATTATAAGGGGGAGGGGGAGTTGGTTGCGCCGAAGGCGGCCGCTTCGTGCCAATCGACACAGGCGGGGAAATGGGTGCTGTCGAAAGTGTTTTGTTGCCGAACGCGTTCTGGTGTGTTGCCGCCGAAGGCGGCCCACTGCAGTGCTGACAGGCATAGGCATGCACTAGTAATAATGCATCATAAAGAAAATGCAAACATGTTCCAACAAAGAGAGATTAACAATAATATGGATATGAAAATAAACGCAAAAGAGAATATGGCTTAGTACTATACTTTATAAATTTAGAGGGGAAGGAAAACTCAAAGTTTTAATATGATCTTTTGGTTGGCTCCTCTGAAATCGGGTAGCAATGAGCCTTCTCCTGGTCTATTCTAAGTTGGATTCAATACTTAAGTTGGGTTCACTTAGGCGGGACATCCCTTGCACATAACATACATAAAGTCTTGGCCATTTATGTTATTCATCGTGAGCCAAGATTTATGCCATCAATATGGGGACGACTATAGGAAAGTTTGATGGTGTTCGTTACCAAATTTCTTCAAGTTAATTAAAAGAATGAGCATTGTATGCTAATCAATCATACAAGAGACTTTTGTTGAAAACATCAATGCCAAGTTGTTCAAGTTTCTTTGATCTTTTCAGAATAAGGGTGGCGATTCCAAATGATTGCTCTAAAATGGCTATTTCTCACCACATTTTCTTTTTCTTTATTGATATCCCTATTTTTAACCTCCTTTTTCATTACAAATGGAGGCATTGGAAACCTGACCAAGGTGATTTGACAAGAGGGGCAATGCCAAGAAATCTATATGTTTGGTTGTGACACCCCAGCTTCGGATTATCCCAACAATTAGTGTTGGATTTTTCACCATATACCATTGGTCATTGATTCTTGAAGTTTTTTTTGAAGTTCTCGCTCGGTTGCTAACAACTTTTAACACCAATTCCTTGGATTGCTTAGTCTGGGGCAATGTTTGCTTGTAGGTCTTGAGATTTCGTATGAGTTTTTCTATCAGTATCTCATCCGTGTTTTTGGACTCAATAGCTGTGACCTTTGGTTTGAATCTCTCCGGAAGAGACCAGATGATCTCGCAATTGAATCTTGACAAAAAGGATGTACTTGTTACAGGCTGAAGGACTCATTCACCATCTGGTTAAGTTTGGAGTGAATGTATCAGATGATTCTTCATCCTCTATTTTAAAGTTCTCGAATGTCGTTGTTAAGCTTTGCAATTTTGCTCGACGAATGGTTCTTCATCCTCTACATGTATTGAAAGTTCTATATTTTTAAGTTCTCTATTTGAAAGTTCTCGAATGCCACCAATATGTATCAGATGATTCTTCATCCTCTACATCTTCACATATGAGATGTATTGAAACTCATCTTCACTTACTCTGCAGTAGATAACATTCAACCTCTTTTTATCAAATGAGCATTGCTCGTTCGCATTCTGTCCACTCATGGATAAGCTTAGGAATCATCTTGTCAACACTGTTTGTTACCACAATAACAAATGACTCAGTCTATCCAGATTCGACGATCTCCCATACATGGACATCGATCGACATAAGAAATGATCTCATTTGGCCGTTCTAAAAAAAGATAGTCAAGCCCTTCGAGACATAATGGCCTATTAATAGCATTACTCTCATGTTGTGTTTTATTACTGCAAATAAGAAATATCAGAATAAAAACAAGCAAACATGCACGTAATCACTTCAACAAACAATAAGTAAAGTGTAAACATAACGACATGAAAACGCACATATGATACTAATTTAAATTTCCTTTGAGAGAGGATGAGGGGATACAATAAGGAGGTTTTCAGTGTACGAAGGGAACACTCAACCTAATAAAATTCCGTGTGAACACTTGCCTCAGCAGCACAATGCAAACAATTCATTGAGTTACTCTTTTAAATTTGATTACGTTCGCTCACTAACTAATGCCCCTTTTGGATTTTATCTTTGCATGCAATATTCTGATTAAGTTCGTGCGGAATAAATACTTTAGTACAAAACTAATCACAATAAAAAGTTTCGTACGAAATTGATCAGAATGTCTACTTTTGTATGAATCAGAATGACTACATTCGTACGAAATTGATCTGAATTACTAGTTTCACACGAAACAATTCATTAAGTTACTGTTTTAAACTTCATTATGTTCACTCACAAACGCACATTTCGGATTTTATCTTTGCATGATATTTTGATTAAGTTCGTACGGAATGGATACTTTCATACAAAACTAATCACAATTTAAAGTTTCGTACGAAATTGATCAGAATGTCAACTTTCGTATGAATCAGAATAACTACATTTGTACGAAATTGATCTGAATTATTAGTTTCACACGAACTTAATCAAAATATCTAATTTAGATATATTTCGTATGAATGTAGCCATTATGATTAATGTGAAAGTGGACATTCAGATCAATTCAATAGAAAACATTTCATTATAATTAGTTTTGCATGAAACTAGTCATTATGATCAATTTCTTACAAAACATTCCATCATGATTAGTTTTATACGAAAATATCGATTTCGTACGAACTTGATCAGAATATCCACTTTCATATAAATCAGAATAACTACATTAGTATGAACTTTATTTAAATCAATAGTTACATACGAACTTAATTAAAATATCCAATTCAGATCAAATTAGTATGAATGTAATAATTTTAATTCATACGAAAGTAAAAATTCTGATCAATTCCATACAAAATATTCTATAATGATCAGTTATGTATGAAAGTATCCATTATTATCAATTTCATCCGAAACTAGACATTCTAATCAATTCCGTATGAAACTTTCAATCTTTGTTAATTTTGCATGAAGTAAATATTTTAATTTAGTTTGTGAGGTACGAATTAAAATACTACATTCGTACGAAATTGATCTGAATTACCAGTTTCACACGATCTTAATCAAAATGTCCAATTCAGATCAATTTCATATGAATGTAGCAATTTTGATTTATACAAAAATGAACATTTTGATTAATTCCGTACGAAACTTTTAATTCTCATTAATTTTTTTACAAAAATAAATTGAAATATCATGACATCAAGTGGAGGGATAATGAGTTCACCACTACTAAGTGAAGAGCAGTGGTATATGAGAGAACATAGAACATCTAAATAAATTAGAGCACAAGCTGCATCACAATTTGGGTGGCGCACAGGTTAACTCAGACTCAGAGGATCAATGAAATACTCGAGTAGTGTGTCGATCGAATCCAGTTTAAAGTCATGAACCCCATACTCTGAAGGTTTCACCTTAACCATATTATGTATGATCCTTGAACCATCTCCTCGTTTCATAGAGCACCAATTAAGGAAGGATTAAGTCCAACCCTAATAGGACTATACTCCGTGTGTACATTGCACTAGAGTATGGTAGTTAGATCGATGCGTATATTTACTAGGGTATAACCCGGAGTAGTACAAAGACATACGCGTAAGTCCCCTTGACCTCGTGTGGGCTTTGCTACATGGATACAATGCATCGGGGCAAATACCTATATGTAGCAAGGCCCTTCTGGTAGTTAGATAGGCGCGACGCACGCAGCAAGACCCATCTGGTTTATGTGCATTGCATGGTAGTTAGATAGGTGCGACGCACGCTGTGGGTGCATTAGACGGCTGCGGTGTCACACCGCACGCACCGCACATCTCATCCTAACAAGCCTCATATGCCAAAATCAGACCAATTGACTTGCTGCAGTTTATATAAATCAATATTCATTGATTTATCCATTTAAGAATAAGTTAGGTCTCAATAAAGAAGCTTCGATGCGATTATCTCAACTTCATCGATGCAAACTTGGCGACGAGGTCCATTGCTTCTTCGACACGAGATGCATCACTACCCTGCAGCTCCATCATAAATTGCTATCAGTATTTTGGGCCTTTTGGACAAGTACAACATTATAGTCTTTCTTTTAAAAATTATCCGACAAACTGAAAAAAAACGAACCTGGCCTTGAGCGATACCATTCTTCCCTCCACCACCCTTTCCTTTAAGAGGCCCCATTGCAGCATTCAACCACTCTAACACCACCCGACCATCCTTGGATCCATCCTGAGGTACCCCGGCACACACCACAGCCTTGTTCGATGCCTCGTCTGTGCTGAATACAATTACCGCTAATCCCTGTCAAAATACCCTCACTCAGTTTTTGAAAAAAAGTCTCAAAGAGGGAATGAATTAGTAATTCGGGAATATGATCGTAGCCACAAGATCACTTCTTGATCCTACCTGAAAGTGGAAAAACAATGGCATCTAGGGATAATTGGCATTTTAAGAAAAGGAACAAGGACGAGATCGATGACCTTTTGATCCATGACATTCAGGACTGCTTCTCGAACAGCGGTTGTGTCGAGGCCCACATCCACTCGGACGATGCAGAAAGCTTTTCCTTCAGAAGCAGCAACATCTGCGATATCTGTTGCAGCCTCGATTGCTTTTTGGGTATTTTCCTCACCAATCTTCTTCTTTGCCTTTCTGAGTTGATCCTGGCATATTTAAGATGCAGAAGGTTGGCTTCCTTAGGGTATCAAAAACAGCCAGTGTTGCAAGTGATGAATCAAAACACTTGATAGGCATACCTCCAGTTGGGAGATCTTGGCCCTCAGATCTGCTTTTGTGGCTGCCGGTATAGCTGCTGCGTCTACCCTACTTTTCAGTGAAGCAACTCTCTGGCGAATGGAAAAATTAATTTAGCAAAAAAAGAACCATCTTCATTTTCCAAAAATAGCAATATGTTAATATTAATGTGTGCTATATAAATATGTATCGACAACTGAAATGAACAACAATTTTCAAGAAAATCACATTTACACAGCTACGGAAATATCGCTATGAGCACACAGCCATGCTTCAGGATAAATAAGAGTAGTAGCAACTTCAAGGTAATGGGAAAAGATCCAGTTAAGCTAATTGCAGAAATGGCCATTTAGCAGCACACATCCCGTGTCTAGGCACAATTTATAGCCTAACTTTATTTACAGCCCATAAGATCAAGAGTCTCCTCGGAAGTGAAACACATTTTTGGATGTACTTTACCTTCTGTAATAAGCCTGAATCATGAAATTTGAATATACTATGAACAAAACGAACTGCAGTCATTTAGACACAAGGTCTTAGATGATGTCTCTTCCCTTTCATGAAAATAGAGTTTCAGAACTGGGGTGAGATGGGAGTTCACTTCGACTAAGGTATGAGACAACCAACAACCAAGAATTTTAATACCAAATGCGTACTTAAACTGATGACAATTTATGAGTCTCTGGGTTTCAACTATGACATCATTTCACATCATTAAAGCCCCTTCACTAGGTTCTAATTTATACACAAGAAGCCCGTAAGATTGTCAGAAAATAATCATGTCTGGACACCGAAACTAGACATAATTTACAAATTGGATAGGATTTGGATATATGAAAGGCCTAAATCCAACAATCCCATGATTGATCCGATAACAATCTTGAAACACTGTATATGGATATGAAATATTTATTAATAAGCATTTTGTATGTAGCCACACAATGCATTCAATCATACCCACACTTGAATTAGAAATCATCTAATTCAAAAACAATCACAACTTTAAATCTGTACAGGAGGCTGTGAGCATCAATGCCTATTAAGTAGAAACTACAAAGAATTATAAGGAAACACATGTAGACACTTTAATATATCAGTGAAAAACCAGTACCCAAGTGTATTTTATGTTGAAAGCAATGTATAAATTATACATTGATGATGCTTGGGAAAATATCAAAGGAAACAATACTTTTCAAAGAGTCATTATCAAGCCACTTGAAATTCGATAAGGGATCCGAACTTCTTTGGAGCCCGATGAGGAAAGCAATAAACAAAAAAATCCAAATCTTAACCAGATAAGTTTATCAAACTTGGATACGAATCTTGCATGGATTTGGCCGGAGTCTGATATCAAAAATTCAAAATCATTTAATCAATAATTTGTGTCACTTGAGTAAGCATCCTCAGAGAGGCCAACTTATTGCTTCTACAGGTTGGCACCCCATGATCCAAAACCTTCAAAAGTGGCAATGGAAATAACTGCAACACCCACAGGCCTAAGTACTGTAGCAAGACCCATCTGGTTTATGTAGCAGAACATATGTGATAGTTATCAAAACTGAAGGTACCTTCTCCAGCAAGCTTCCTTCTGATTTGGACACGTCACTTATTTCAGTATTGAGAGACCAAGCCAATTCCATTGCTTTGAAAGCACATTCGGTTGTAACAGCTGTTATTCTTCGAACACCCTTAGCAATTCCCTCCTCAGATAGAAGGGCAAACATTTTGGCTTCACGAGTATTTGACATATGAGTCCCTAGTAAATTAAGAAAGAAAAAAAAAAAGAGAGAACAATTAGCTACATGAAACAAGAAAATCCCTGAAGAAAGCCATGCAAAAGTTGTATAGAATACACCTCCACACAGCTCCGTTGATATCGACATCCATTCCTTGTTATCAGGATCTACTAGGAGATCCTCCACTTTTCGGCCAATCGACACGATTCTGACTGGATCGGGATAGACCTAGATGCAAAATACAAGCATGGATATCAATGTATTTGGAAATAATAAACCTATTAACCTAATGACGGTTCAACGATTTCAAGCTTGCAGAAAGATTTGATAAGTGTATCAGAGCAACAAGACTTTACTTCTCCAAAGACAGCTCTCAGTCCAACTATCTGCTTCGCAGCAGCCAGGCTGGCTTCACTCGCATATACATCAAGCTCATCTTTAATCTGCTGATTCACGATCAACTCAATTTTTCTCAAATCCTCAGGATGAATAGGTTTTCCTGTCAAAATTAATGGCATGAGTAAAAATTGTGGTGGATACCCTTGAATTAAGTGAATTAGATTACAGTACCATGGGAGAAATCAAATCTCAATTTTTCTGGAAGAACAATGGATCCCTTCTGGTCAACGTGATCTCCAAGTACTTCCTGCACAGACGTCACAATAAGATTAGCAGAAAAAAAGAAAATGGGCGAATACAACTTGAGCTATTAGGCATAATCATACCATACCCTGAGAGCAAAATTTAGCATGTGAGTACATGTGTGATTAGGAGCAATAAGGGTACGCCTACCGTAGTCAACCTGTTCATTTCATAAAGGGCAGTAAATGATGACAAGTTAAATACAGATTGTTCTAAAGAACCTCTAAGTATATCTAGTTACACCGTACCTTGCAGATTACGTCATCACCAACTAACATGGCCTTGGTCCCTCCAGCAAACGAACCAATGTGAAGAACAAATCCTCCACAAACTTGAACATTACTAACTTGAAATGATCCGAATGATCCTTCAAGAGAACCAGTATCATATATCTGCATCCAAGAAATAACGAGACATATATCTTTTAGGAATAGTGAGATATCAACTGAATAGAAGAGACACAGGTAAGGTAACAAATGGACAAACTTCCAAGCTCAAGTCAAACCAAGTACAAGTCAAACCATGTTAATTGAAGTTCTACTTTATAGAAACCTATATGTTAATTTATTCCTTGAAAAGGATCTGCTGTTTGAAGATCAATTTTTTTTTTTGGTAAATGAAGATCATTATTTCATTAAAGAGGACATTCAGGGGCTCATGCTCACTCAATGATTGATGTGTTATCAAGGGCCAACATAAACCAATGCAAGGCATATGTGCTACACATTTAGAACATTCCAGTTTATGTATTTCTGAATATCATCAGATGGGTGAAACTTCTAATATACTGTGTGACAATCATTGTCCAAAATGTTGGCATAAGATAATAAGAAACTTCATTAAATCCATAACGCATCAAAGTAGCTTCAAGGTGCAAGTTGAATGTTATTTATCAAAAAAAAAACGGTACAAGTTGAATGTCTATCAAGATAATGATAGCATCTTAATATATCTTAAACCAATTCATTACTTATTCAGGAGTTTTTGGCTAAAGAAGTTTATAACACCAATTGTTGCAGTACCTGACCACCTTGTTCAGCATAGAAGCTTGTACTTTCCAGAACAATACCAGTATCAGCACCACCAACGAAATTTTCTACAAACTCAGCTCCAGTGTAGATAGCTTTTATTACACTCTTATGGTCCTGGGTAAACATAGAAAATTTAGATCAGATGATCAGATTCAAAGTTCTGAGCAGATAAAAAATATCCACCAAGATCTGGGCATACCATTCAAGCACAAGGAAAAGAAGGTACAAATAAATTTTGCAATGATAACAAGTTTTTTATAGCAAAATAGAACTCATACGAATATTAGAATTCAGAATTTGGTTATAGTAAATAGAACATGAAAAGCAAGAAGAATAACAGATTAACTGAGATAATCTATGTTATGCTACGATTGGAACCCAAAGGACCAAGCTGTCTGGTTTCTTGGAGGTCCTGGGTTCAAGTCGTCTTACCTCAATTTGTTTATCCCCCCATCAATTTACCGATGTGCGATGTGCCTGTTTGTATGTTTCTCCACGGGCGGGAGGATGCCGCACGTGATGGGAGTGTTAGCTTGATATACATTGTTGTCCCATTCCCTAACACCTTAAGCTTTTGGTTTCCAATGATAGCTTAACAAACTACATGCCAAGAACACAACTAAAAAAGTAATGGACTACATTCACCTAAAAGCCATCTAAGCATTAGATGCAGTGATCATATGCTATTCTGGAAGAAAGCTAAACTGTTTTGCTTGAGAAATGAAGAAAATAATTTAAGAGTATGACAAGTGTACACTCGGTTTATCTTTCTAAAATCAAGTAGTACCGTCATTTCCTGTCTAGGGTTAAATGGTAGGCACACCCAGCAATAAAATCCATAAACCTGGGAATGAAATTTGGTGGTGATCTGACCTGGTGCAAAATAAACTTGTAACTATCATCCGTTGTAGCCACTCCTTTTCGATGCAACTCTGATGTTGCATCAGCATCCATAACAATGTTGTCACCAACTGCCTGCTAGGTATTAATTTAAGCATTAGAGCAATACAAAAACCAATGAATATGTTTAGCATCAATTGTAAATAAAATAAGTATCTAAATTATGGGAAATGACAAGCAAAACAATTCAAATTCACAGCACTAGGAATACATTTGATGAAGACAACCAGTAAAACATAGAGAAGCATGAAGAGGTATGAACTATATATTATTTTAGCACGGGTAAAGTTGCAATACCTAAAGTTGTCATCCTAGGCCGTTAGAGTTGCTTCAACGCTATGTTGGGACTGTGCCCTATGTGCCAATCTAGTTAAGCCATCATCAGGCTGAGAATCGGTTATAGCATTCACTAGAGTTCTTTAGTGACTTAAATCACATGCCACCCACTGGATCATCACAGGTCAGTCGGGTCCCACAAGTTACGGAATAGAGGTGTCATGGTGTATATGTACACATAAGATCAAGGGGAGCACATGTAACCTGTCTTAGGCTCCACTAGTAAGTGATGTAATAGTGATGGGTGTCTCACCTAATAGACTTAGCACATAAGATACTTGAGATGATTTGTCCCGACCATCGGATGTGGTGTCCTAAGTGTGTTTGGAACAAACGGAACGGGCCATTGATGAGTGAGATTGATAAAACTGTCACATTCAGCCAAATGAGCTCACTGCTTCTAGACACAAAGAACCTAATCCAGAGGAAATAGTGGACCCAGACATCAGTGTTGGTCGCTTTGATATACTACGAGTGAAATGTAAAATGTAGTCAACATCTCTGTATTATGGGTTAACCAGTATGAGGGTTGTGGGGGCATACAATAACCAAGATGGAGTCCACGATCTGTTGAGTAATGGTACACCTTGGGGTGACTTATATTCAACGATCACTTAAAGACATGTGCACAGGCAGTTGTTCATAAATGATTTACATAAAAAAAATTTGGTAAAAAATTATATATATATTATATTTATGAAAATTAGTTTTTGTAGAAGTGATTTAAAGTCAATGATTGAAGATGGTTAAACCAGTAACTCAAGGATTAACTATAAGTGACAAGTGGTTGGAAAGTAAAACAATATGGGATATCAAGAAATGGGGGATACGTTTGTAGAAGTTCAACAAGCAAAGCGTAAGACTGTAAAATTTCCTACACGATACGAGTTATTCAATTATTTAGTGGGAAAGTGAGTGACTAGCTGGTTGATTGGGCCCAGATGATTGTAGCTAGGTGAGCCCGTGTGAGGTGCTAAGAACACGATTCCAAGCCTGTTCACTAATTAGGTCGAGTTCTCTCTAGTGATACTTTAATTTATGCACATTATTTTGAGTTCGGATGGTTCCACAGGCTAATTTATTGAAGCCAGGAAGAATCGGAACCAGTAGATTAAAAGGGCACTTTATGGACAAGTATGTGAACCATGGACCTCCATTACTGAAGCATGGGGAGAGTCCACATAGGCCACAATTTTGGGGGGTCCTAGGATTAGTGTGGATAGCTTTAGGGGTTCCATGTACATAACCCATAACCGACCATGTTGAGGAGATCCTCTCATCATATGAACGGCCAGGATTTCCATGTATGGAACTCATCAGGCCGATTATGGGAGCTTGTTAGTGTGCATTAATTGGAGACCATCAAGTCATTCCAACTTTCCAAGTGGATTGTTCTAAATCCTCTCCTAACTTCTCTGTGAAGGAAATTAAATATGTAAAAAATTAAAGGCTCATTAATTGGAGACCATCAAGTCATTCCAACTTTCCAAGTGGATTGTTCTAAATCCTCTCCTAACTTCTCTGTGAAGGAAATTAAATATGTAAAAAATTAAAGGCTTGTTTAATTCAGGATCTTACTAGCGAGTAAAGAAAGTAGGGCATAAAAATGTAGATATTGATTGGCCTAGAAGCTAGGTGGCCAACACCTTAATAAATAGAGAGGAAGGCCGGTCATCGGGAGGCCATCCAAGGCTAGGTGAGCTCCAAAAACAGTGATCCTAGGTGAGGAGAGAATAAAAAGACAAGGAAGAAAAAGAAAGGAAGAGAGGTTTTGTTACTTTGGTGGTGGATGTCCAACGGCCTCGGCAAGGAGAGCTTGTAAGAAGCAGGATAATGGCATCTTCTTGGTGCCAACATCATCTTTTTCACATACTTCCTTTTGTTGCAAGGTTCGAGGATCCAGAGGAACAAGAAGCAAGCAACCATCGGAACGATCATGCTGGAAAGCCTGGAATCGATATCTACACTTCTTTGTCGAGCAATCATCATCGTCGATGCATGCTTAAGCTCCTAGTTTTTAGGGACTATGTTTCCATGCATCTAGAAAAGCTTTCTTAGCTGGTTAATGATTACCAAGTGATTCTGTATTACTATTATTCCGCTATGTTTTTATTTAGATCAACCACTGTATGGAATCGATGCAGATTTGATATCTATCTTGCGATCCTGATAAGATGGAATAGTCCATGTGGGTGCGATTTAAACTGTTGATCGGTCGATGATGATCACGGTGGAAACACTAGGGATGATCAATAGAATACTCTTAGCGAGTTTTAGATCACCAGGATTTCGTGGATATGTCAAATGCATCGAATTGGACAGAGTTTTTGACATCAAAATTTGCATGCATGACCATCTTTTTGGTGCATTCCATGTGAAAATGTTAGTTTGGTGTATATTGGCAGGGTATACAGTTGATCTAGTTTGTTTAGGAAGGGGTCCACATGATGTAATTTGATTCAAATCCGGAAAATCTGTGTTGGAATATGAGCCCGGGGCCTACGTGAAATTTCCCATCACTTTACTGGTGTCTTTACCACACCCGTTATAACTATGGCATGCTATAGAGATATTCGAATTTCTTAAACAATGGTTAAAAAAATTGACACATCAGCCGAGGCTGTTGCAAGTTGCAACATAGGGGATAGGTAATCGGACAATGTTTTTATTCTCTTAAGGGCTTTACCAATGGAAATGGAAGGACTTTACAGATGGACGTGGCTAAATCCGCACAGAAAAGGTGCAGCAACGAGACATGGTCAGAATTTAGAAAACAGCATGTTACGAAGAAGAGGCAAGGATTAACTCGATAAAACCATACCTTACTCCGAGCACTTCTCGCTTTTTGCCTGGCTTCATCCATAGCAACATTAAAACCCTTTACATCAACTGTTAACCCCTTTTCTTCTGCCATCAGCTGAGAAAAATAAAGTATCGCAATAGGAAAGGACTCATCAACATCAGTACAGATGGAAGTTACAGAACTTAATCCATGAATGTGCAATTACCTGAGTCAGATCCAATGGAAATCCAAAGGTGTCCCATAAAACAAATGCATCCTGCAACCAAGGAGCTACATTGCATAGTTAGACATGCACAAAAGCTACAAAAGTCTACATATAATGATAAATGAAATATGGAAGCAAGATGCAGATAAAGTCCTACTTAATCAGTTGGACATTAAAAAGGACCAAGTGAAAGATAAGGTAAAATTTAATACAAAAATGCACTTGGACAAATTTAACATTGTAATAACACTTGAAAAATAAGAAAAACAAAGTCAAATCTACCACGTTAATACGAATCACAAGGTTCGGAAAATTGTACAAATGAGGTGAATTGAATCACAGGCAATACAGACAAACGTGTTCACATACGTGACTCCATTGGTCCAAACCGCATATGCAGTAAACACATTATTGGGCATATGCGAATGTGGACGCATATGCAACAGGATAGGGACATGCCCATTGTGAACCATCAAAATAAATGACCGTTGGGTTTATTACTGATCTAAGGCTTTCTTAACCTGCCATGGATGACGCCTAACGATAACTCACTTTTCATCCAGCAAACTTTCCAAGTCCTCTTTAACTCTTCCTAAGCTCTCTAGTTTCCCCTCAGCTCTCTAACACTTCCTAAGTTCTCTAAAATTCCCCTCAAGCTCTCTAATCAACCTCCCCAACACTCTTAACCTCTCCCTGAGCTCCCTAATAACTCTCATCCACTCTACTAACATCAACCAAGCAATGAAGGTGTGCCCAGTACTGATATGATGAGGTTGAAAGTGTGTTAGAGTGCCGCGACATTAAATGACATGGCTTCTTCTGCTCTTAAACTTGATATATCAAAGGATTCTGGTTGGAAGTATGGTCATTATAACAGTTTAAAATAAGATACTTGGTATTTTATTGTGTGCGAGTTGTGTGTCTTTGTAACCAAAGGGAGGATCGCACGACACAAACAACACTTGGCTCATGATCCCATGTATATGCAAGAGCATGTGCTTATTTTGTTTTGAAATCTGAAAGAATAGAAAAATGTGAGATGGTTAGTGACAATTGAAAGACATCTATCTTCGGGTTGGTCCATATCTGCTTCTATCATGCCCTTTATAAGTTCCAAATGCATGTTTGTTGTGCAAACTAACCAAAAGGTGGCACTCAAATCGATGTTTCTTCTTTTAGGCTAAGCCTTTTAAGCTCTATAAACTAGTTTGACCACTTGCTTTCTATTCGAACCGTTCAAGGGTTTTTCTATTTTCAAACAAAAAAAAAAAAAAAATTGCATAAGCGACTTCATATGTCATTTGCATGGTAAATCGCATAAATCGTATGTGTTTTGATAAAATTTGATCATCGGATTCAAACACTGAAACAATAAGATGAAATGTCGGGACAATCAATACACACCAATTCATGCAAGGAACGCTAATTCAATTCGATTATCACTGCATACAACCGACAGTAACAAAAGAAGCATATCTCCCACTAAGAACTCCATCATCCAAGTCTTATCCCACCAAGATGGGGTTGACTATGGGGCACCAAACATTTGACAAGAATTTTCTAGTCGGTTGTCAACCTGATGTCAACCCTCTAAGATTGATACCGAAAACCTAATCAAAGAAACTTGGCAAGAGAGGGGCTTGCTAAGAAACCTAGAAGGCTAGACGGAAGGTATGCAAAGCTACCGTGTTGGTTATGCAGTTTAAGCTCATGCATCCAAGAAGCAACCCTCCGGCATTCCTTATATTATGGAAGCATCCAGTCAAAGAGGGAAAGGCCAAGATTTGATATCGGTAATTGCATTCATATCTATGGCATAAATTAAAAGCCAAAAGGATGAAATGAAACACAATTCCACGTTTCACACAAGAAATAACAAATAATAGGCTTAATTAGCACAAAAAATGTGCACCACCAACACGATGGTTGAAGATGAAATGCAAGAAAATTTTGCATATCAACTGAAGCAAGATATACAAGAAAGATAAATCTGCCAGTGTCAACTATATGCAGTATAATTCCAAGACACAAGTACAGAATTACCCAGCAAATTAATAAATTGCATAACAATCACCCAGTACAATTGAAAATGTCGAATGCAGTAGCAAGAAAAGTGAAGAAAAAAAAAAAAGATGACTAGCATCCCTACCTACCTAAGCAAAGAGAGCTGAAATAGTGAACACGCATAACAAAGAGCACTTGCAAAGAAGCTGTCACGACCCGGGTTTTCCGTGTCCAGATAAACTTGGGGTGTGAAAATTATGATGATTTTTTTAAAAAAACAGAAACATGGTTCGGTTAAACATTTTGACAATTCGTTTAGGTTAAAGGACAAGCATGGCTTTGGCCAGGCTGATCTACTAGCATTTGTGCCTGGAGGCCCTGGACTAGAAAGAATCAAACCACGTCTTCACATGCATAGGCATATGAAGTATGTGGTAGGTTCAATCCATGCATACGGCATGTTGCATGACCATTGTGTACGAGATGGGGGTTGACCCCATAATCGCACACGGATGATAGTTATGTCGTCGCATGCAAACAATTGAACCTACCACGTAGCGCTGTTTCAATCCATGCTCGCGAGATGCTGCATGACCACCCCGGGTGGGATGGGTACTGACCCATAACACACGTGGAGGATGGTCATGTGATCGCATGCATAGCGTTGAACCTATCGGATGTTGTGTGAGATTCGTCATGCGGGCACGGACAAAGCGAACAATATCTTGGGTGTTTGGGGCAGATGTCTCATAAGTCAACCACCAACTATAGCAATTCATAAAACATAAGTAGAATGATAGAACAATGAAGTAACAAAATGACGACAATAACTTACCTGACCGCTTAGTATATTTCCCTGGACCTCCTTAGCAACTTTGTTAAACTTCTCAATTCCCTTGAAATAAGACAAAACAATTAGTTCCACTCACAAAAACAACAAAAAAAAAACAAAAAAGCAAAGTGGGTTAGCCTTTAATTTAGGATTGTTATGTGATAGTGGATACATAAATTAAGTAACTTCATCACAGCATTTGGGTTCAAGTCACATAATTCAGACATTAGACCCCCGCATTCAAAACTTGACATTGACCAAAAGTTTCCAAAGCCCAATGTAGTAAGTTGGGAGTCTTTTGTCACCATGTTTACAAAAAAAGTCTATAGATGCTCATGAACAAAGTCTATAGATGTTCATGTGAAACACTCTCCTCTGGAACTTGTTGCAATTGCACACAACTTAAGAGGCCCTTATTGGAAATTATAAAAAGATTTATATTTTACTTTGGTGTCATGGATGATTTTTATATACTTGCTGTTTTAGCAATCATTTGAAGATTTATGTACTGAATTAACTTACAGATTTTAGATTTTTCATATAAAATATTTATATATTTTCCTGATTTTCTGAATTAACTTGTTGCTTCTTTTATTTTGCTCTCATTCTTACTGCATGCAAGCAATGGTGTACAGATATACTCATTTACTTCACACCATTTATTTTTTATGTTTTAAAAACCAACATTTTCTTGAATCTCTTGAAGTCGTTGGTTTCTTCTATGATTCAAAATTTTCCACAATAGATTTTCCATATACACAACTTGTCACTATCCATCCTGACGTGGTAGATGTGCATGATATTACGCTGTAAGAAATCTAACTAGTATAAGTACAAACAAAACATACAAACATCGGCATTCAAACCACCTCCCTCTCTACAAGTGCCAAGTGTTGCTTCATCCATAGCACGCACGATAAAGATATGAATAGTGCTTGCGGGCAAGGTTTAAAATGTCAATTTCGATGTCGGTTTCAGTAAGTCAAAAAAAGAAAATTTGTCGGATTTTGATTAAATGTAAGTGGAAATTTTGTATTTTTTTAGGAAAGATTTTGGTGGAAATTCATCAGATGTTAGTCAAATTTCGTTTGATCCAAGTTCAAATGTTAGTAAAATATTGTAAATTATGAAAAAAAAAATCAAAATTGAGAAAAAAAATGTAATTTCTCAGTGATATAGATGAGTTTTGTTTTACAAAAAAAGATAAAAGATTTCAGTGAAATTGTCTAGAAAAAGACAAAATGTCGGATTTTGATCAAATGTCGATCATTTCGGCCGACATATTATTATGTCAGACGTAAATTTAGGACTATTAAAAATTCGGTCAATTTCTATGCCGGACTCTTAAAAAAAGACATGTAGTAATTGCGGTCAATTCGGTTGATTTAGATCATTGTCGACATAGCTGCATAGATGAGTGACGCATGGTGGTACAGATGCTCGTCATGTAACAATATCATATGATAACAGGAACTACAGAACAATCCTACAACAAAAATAGTCAAGCTCAGCTAACGGATTGGTGAGCTAGGGAGCTCGTGGCATAAGAAGCATGATCCGTGACCTAAGAAGCACTGACACTGGTACGGGGACACGGGTACGACACGACAAGGGTTTGCTGACACGGCAAATCCTAAAAAAGGAGGACACGGGTACAGCGAGGACACGACAAAATAAATTAATATTTTTAAATTAATATTTTATGTGTGTTTGCAATTCATATATATTTCAATAACCGAAAAAACCTCATAGAAAACAACTAAAATGAAATTTTAATGCATACTAAATCGCTATCGTTAGTTACATCCAACCCGATCTGTGAATCGCAGATAGCTTTAAATGGTATGAAAAATAACGGTTGTGTTTCAGTTTTGACTTCAACCTATCTGAAACCTCAGAGGATAAGATAAGTTAAAGCCAAACCTGAATCGTAACCATCCATCATAACATCCTGACAAGTGAATCACACTCAGGCCCAAATGGCATGCAAAAGAACGACTGCGATTCAGTTTTGGCTTCAACCTATCTGATTCTCTGAGGTTATAATCTCAGAGGATCAGATAGGTTGAAGCCAAAACTAAATCATCACAGCTTGTAACCCGACCCTATATCAAACAGTCTGACAACCCGCAATGTCTCGAGTGTCCGAGGAGTGTCTGGCGAGTGTCCGACCATGTCCGGCTCCCGGAAGCACGTAGGACACGGCACATGCGTGTCCGGTGTGTGTCCGGCGAGTGTCCGACGAGTGTCGATGTCCGACACGGGTACGGGAGGCCTGGGGAAGTGTCCATACTTCCTAGCCCGTGAAGACCTCACAGGACCAGCTTTTCGAGGCCTAGCGGTGACAACATGGGTAACATCATCACGACATCAGTAGAAAGCTCGTCTAACAAGTGTCAGGAGCCCGCCTAGTGGTGTGCACAACGAGCTCGTAATATGACGACCACGCAGGGTCAGCCCATGGGTGACCTAATGGCAGAGACGGAACCAAGATTTTATATTGGGAGGGGCCAAAGCATAATAATTTCATTTGAGGGGGGCCAAAGAATGAACCCAAAAAATTTATATTCTAACATTCAAGACTTTTCATAAAATTTTTAAAAAAAAATAATTGAGGGGGGGCCATGGCCCCCCTTGGTCCATACATAGTTTCGTCCCTACCTAGTGGTGACGTCAGTAGGGAGCTGGCCTAACAAGAACTAGGGAGTTCGCCTAACGAAGTGCACGACCCATGACGACCTCGCATGGCCAACCTTTGGACGACTTGGTGGTACATCATCGTGATGTTAGCAGGGAGCTCACTTAACAGGAGCGAGGAGCTCACCAAGTGATATGCACAAGGAGCACGACCCATGAAGACCTCATACGGCCAGCCTTTGGGCAACTTAGTGATGACAACATAGGTTATGTTATCGAGATGTCAACAATGAGCTAGCCTAACAGGAGCTGAGAGATCGACTAACGGCGTGCACAATGAGTTTGTCCCATGACGACCAAGCTGGGCAGCCTGTGGGTAACCTGATGGTGATGTCATGTGTGAGAACGAGAAAGGATAAGGGGTATGACGAGCTCATAGGTCTAGCCATTGGCCGATTTGATGAATCTCACCACACACATTTTTCCAAATGATATGCAACGAAAGATGAGCAAGGAGGCCTGCTTGTCGCCTACGGACCGAGTATCAAGAGGTGGGGTGGGTGTCAGGCGTTACATCCATAGAACTGGTGCGATCAAATCAATGGCACGAATGGGAGCACAACTCACAGCGCTAGAGAGACGTGCTCCACTACCCCGACCAACTTCTAGGTGATGTCGGCGCCAACTTGACCGCGAGACGAGGAGGCACACTACTCCACCTGACATCTTTGCGCCTACCCCATCATTCCAACCTAGACCTCTGCGGCGCGGTACTGCCCTTGTCTGGCAGCAAACAGCCTAGCCAAAGAGGTGGTCGCCTGCACCAGTCGTTGGCCGCCACCTAGCTGTGACATGGACGGCATGTGGCGACATCTCCGACCTCCGAGCTTCTATAAAATCCTACCCGGGGGACTGTGCAAAGGGTCTGAATCATGTCTCTCTACCCATCTTAGCCACCTTTTATGGCTCTCCACCCATTTTTTATGCTAAGTGTTGACTAAGGCATCGGAGGGCCGGTGCTCCATAGGGAGCCGGCCATCTCTGACCTAATTCCCTATCTTGCAGCTCATCAGAGCAAGCCAACCCCTCCCCCCGATGGAGAAGGGCGGAGCCACCGCAACTCCCACCGTCTGGCAAACAACCTCATCAACAAGTGGGAATTGAGGGCGGAGAATGATCTTTCCCCACGACGGTGCTCAAAAGAAACTATTGTAAAGATACAAGAAGATAAAATTATGGAAGAACCAAAAATATTGATATTAGCATCACATTATTACATCAAATTGCAGGACACTGTATGTTATGGAAGGAAGGATGACAGCAGACATAACTTAGATAAAGCTGTAAATAAATAACACATTGTAATTTGAAATGAAAAAACCATAGGTTGCAACCCCTTATTCACACATTTTAACAGCTTATATACAGGCTGATCAAGAGTCTGGAAAACATAAAACATACAATTTGATCATGGGTGATGGAAGCCTGATAGATAAAGACAAAATGACGCCTCAAACAACTAACAAAAGCAAAACCTTCAGAATTTGCAAATGCCAAACTAACCAACACGAAGAGTACCATAGGAGAATCATTTAATCCAAATAATCGAGATTACCTTTACTAATGTCCTTCCAAAACTTTCTTCCTCCTCTGCAATAATTTCTCTGATCTTTGCCTCATGTTGCTTAAGTTCTGGAAAGGTATCCCCCATCACTTCTACAACTATACCTACAAGACTAGACATCACTATTCACAATCAGGAGGGGTTTACCCCAGAAAAGAGAGCAACAACAAATCTGAATGCATGTATAGATACATGTATGCCTGTATCAAACTATTCTTTATCCATAGAAGTCTTTCATTCAAACAGTAGCAAATGGAGCAACAAATATAAGTAACAAGAAAATAGAAAACAAGAATACAGTGCATGTCATATTCGGGATCACATCACCAATAGAGACTCCTAGAAATTTTGACTGCAGTAGCTCACTGTCATTTCTTTAATTATTTTAAGATCTACATGGAAACATGAATAATATCAAAGCATTTAAGTATACACTATCAAAAACATTCCCAATAAAGAGACCAACTCTAGGACAGTCTTATAACCACCTTGCACTTCAGCTCACTTTAGTCGCTACATTCCTATGGAATCCATAATTCTTGAGGACCACACATGTGATTCACTCAGATCCATGACAAAGAGTAATGAGATTTGAACAATCTCCATCGACAAACACATTGACAAACCAGACCCATGAAGTGGTGGCGGGGCCCAGGGCTCAGTGCATCGGCATTCACACCAAGCACTGAGCCCTTGGCCCAGCCACCACTTCATGGGTCTGGTTTGACAATGTGTTTGTTGTTGGAGATCATTCCGTTCAAATAGCATTACTCCAAGGCAAAAGCTGCCCTCGAATCAACAAAATCACCTTTTGATGTGACCATGAAACACTGACGCAATAGCATCCAACAGTCCAAAGTTTTTCAAAAAAAACTTTCGAAATAAATAAATGCAAAATTAATATTTTTGGAATAAAATATTTTTTTTTTCAGAAATTATTATTTTAATCCTAAAAATTATATTTTTAAATTATTAATTAGGATATTTTAAATAAGTTGCTTTTAAGGATTTTGTTATATTCAAATCGTTTTTGATAATGCAAATCTTATCTTTTAGTAGAGACAAGATTTGATTAGATTTAAAAAATTTTGAATAATGTAAGCATTGTCTTTTTATTAGTGGTAAGATTTGATTAGAGTCATGAATTATTGAATGAAAATTTGACTTCCTGGATTGGATATGAACCAAGGAGGATTCTTCACAATCTGGTGGACTCCATATCTTCTCCCCCCTCTATATCTCCCTCTTTTGTGTTTATGCTCATCGGCTTCCCCATCGTCCCCCATAAGTTTGGTATCATAGCTTCCGGTTAGTCACCATGTCCTACAATGGTGACCAGTCCCCTCCCTTGTGCACGGATTTCAATGCCTTGATTTTATAGGTATTATAGACCCTGGACGCCTAGATTGAAAGGTGGGCAAGCAACATCGAGAAGAAATTCAATGACTTGGATGTCGCAATTACTAGGCTTCAAGTTCGTAAGCGGCGATCAACTCCTCGCATCCACCAGTTGATGCCTCTACAGTACCACCCGCGGTACCAACATCACCAATCCAGGCACCCCCGCCACTCATACGATCTGTGGTACTTGCACTGTCAGACCCACTTTCACTACCTGTGATGCCAACTGTGGAACCTTCACCTCCAGTGAAGCCTCTGACTCAACCGAAGCCTTTGATGGAGCTACCACCTGCAACACACTACCACCAACATTGCCTCCGCCATAGACGTGCGTGATCGACTTCATCGATGTCGACCTTCTAGAGTCGGTCTGTTATTAGATCAAATACTTCTTCAGCAGTACCTACACAAGGACATACCCTTGCCCGTGCCAACAACTGATCCAGAGGACGGCTCCACTTCAGCGTCTTCCCCCACCCCTTCAGTTACTAGTGGGTGTACCACCGCCTCTTGGGTCTCAACTATCAGCTCCAGACAAAAGAGACATGCTATAGAGACCAGCCAGATCATGAAGACCCCAACGCCTGATCATAGTTACCAAGTCGGAAGTCAGGAAAAAATCGGTTACAGGAGAAATCAGAAAAATCAAGAAAAAGTTAGAAAGGTCGGGAAAGAGTTTGGAAACAAACAGTAGAATTTTAGAACATATTTATATATAGATGTTACAATAGGTTTTTTGAGCAATTCATGACGGCGGGATTAAAACGAGTAAATTAGGATTAAAACGTGAAAATTGTGACTTTTTTCATAAAATCATGACTTTTTAAAAAAAATCAGGAAAGGATCACGTAGCGAACATTTACTGAATAGGTCGTGTTTTAATCGAGACCTATTCAAAAAATCAAAGTTTTTGGTAGCAAGCGCCAGGTTTGACTTCCCAGAACTCGTGGTCGTTCTTTCAAAGTTAGGGTGTTTGATATAGGAGCATCCGATGGCTTAAAGTTTTTAAACTAAATACTATTTTCAGAATAAATAACTACTGAAATTAATATATTCGGAATAAAATATTATTTATATTATGAAACCATTATTATAATCCAAAAATATTATGTTTTTTGAATTATTAATTAGGATACTTTAAGTATGAGTTATTTATAAGGATTTAGTTAGATTCAAATCTTTTTTGATAATGTAAGCCTTACCTTTTAGTAGAGATTAGATTTAAAACTTTTTGAATAATGTAAGCATTATCTATTTATTAGAGGTAAGATTTGATCAGAATCAAACCTTTTGAATAAGGTAAGTATTTATCTTTTAGATTGAGTCTTTATATTTGTTTTCTATTTAAAGGCATCTAGGTCTATCATTGTAATGATAAATGAATGATGAACTATTGAATGAAAATTTTCACTTCTAGGATTGGATGAGAATTGAGGAGGATTGCTCACACAAGGTGGACTCCAAATCTTCTCCTCCCTCTTTCTATGTCCCTCTTTTGTGCTTGTGATCATCGACTTCTCCGTCGTCAAGGTTCAAAATTTTGATTTCGACCAGGATTTTGACATGGTAGGATATGATGATATTTCGTGAAAATATTTTGACAATGTGGAAATATTGCAGTTTTGCGGAAATGATGGAAATATCAATTACATGAGGGAATAATTTAAGGAAACTCTAAGATAATCATAAATCCAAAATAAATACATACTTTGGAACACTTAAATCATATTTTTCATCATCTTGGGGTTTGGGGTTCCACATAACATGTACTTTCATGCACTGTTTTAAAACTCGAAAAAACTCGGCCAACTCGACTCGACTCGATTTTGAGTCGAGTTATTTGATCGAGTCAGGATAAAACTAGACCGAGTTTACTTGACTCGGCTGGTTTTCAAGTCGAGTCCGAGTTTCGAGTTTTTGAACATTGCTTTTATGCATTCTGTATAGATGCATAACCATCTATGATATACAACATATCCAAAATTCAAGTGATTTCATCAATATTAATATCAGATTTTCTACTTTTTCCGGTTAATGTATAGAGATGGGTTGGGTTACATGTACAGTCGGGTCGGGTTGTATGGGTATACATGTACATATATATTGGGCTTTAGTCCCTGAATGAGAAATATTCCATTCTCTCTAAACCCTAGCCATCATCTCCTAACTGGTATCAGAGCTCTAGGGTGTTCTCGTGCGACGACGGCAGCCACCTCCGGTCTCCCCCTCCACCCGGTAGCCCACCTTCGACCTTCCCCGCCACCCGGCAGCCACCCTCCGACCTCCCCGCCTCTCTCATCCGTCCGCAAGGCCCCCCCATACCCTCCCCGCACCTCCCCTTAGCCCGCCCAGCCCCCCCGAGCCCTCTCCTCCGCCCGCCCGGCCCCCCCGACCCCTCCCCTCCACCCGCCCACCCCCCCCCCCCCCCTCAGTCCAATAACCCTCCCGACCCCTCTCCTTTGCCCCCCCGGCCCCACCCCTCTCCTTTGAGCTTCCTCCATGGCATTTCCTACAGTGCCGTCCGTCATTGCGATCTCTCCACCGCTGAAGGCGGTCACCTTTTAGTTGTCCTCGGCCAGCGACTGGCCTGATTGATCGCTCACCGTCGAGGCCGCGCTCTCCAGTCGCGATCTGTGGGGTCACATCACCGGTGATGATCCTCCTCTAGCTGCCTCCTCCGGCTCCTCCTCTGTCACCAGCAGTGCTGCGTCTTCTGCTGCGACTGCTACCGTCACAACTACTCCCATGGCAGCCACGGCAGCTGCTTTCACGTGGCGTCGTCACGATCAGGCCATCCGGGCCTATCTTCTGGACTCCGTTGCTCGTCCGCTCCTTACTCCCATCGGCCGCCTTCCTACAGCGCGCACGATGTGGGAGTATCTCCGGGATCGGTTTCTCCCGCGCGGTGGCGCACGCCGGCATCAGCTTATTTGTGACTCGCAGTCTGCCCGTCAGGGGGAGCGTACGATTCAGGACTTCTTCAGTCTGATGAGTGCCTACTGGCATGAGCTGGACTCCCTGATCCAAGAGCGGTGTGCTTGCCCACGCTCTAGGGATTTCCAGCGCTACCTCGATGAGGGCCACCTGCACCAGTTCCTGACAGCGCTTCGGTCGGACTTTGCTCTCATCGCTACTCAGCTCCTGCACCGTGAGCCACTCCCTTGGCTAGAGGATGCCCTGCTCGCCTTGGTCGATGAGGAGACTCGCCTTCAGACTCAGGATTCTCGTCCTCCTCCACTTGTTCCTAGCTCAGACACCGTCCTGGTGGCCGGGTTCTCCGATGAGCCTGTCTTCTGTCACTACATCAAGGAGCCTGGACACATGAAGCGTGAATGTCCTACACGTCCTCCACGCAACCCCCGCTGGGGACCGGATGAGAGAGCATCACGCTGGGCTTCTGCTTCCCGAGACGATCGACGCGACGGTCGAGGTGGACGAAGCCGTGAACGTGGTTCGTCCTCCTTCAGCCACTTTGGTGGTACAGCGGCTACTGTAGAGACCTCGACGCTCCCCACTGCTACCACCGTACCTTCTCAGCCTGAGCCGGACCGTCTTCAGCGCATCGAGGAGCTTCTCCTTCGCCACCTAGCCTCCACCGGCTCTGCGACTGCTCATGGCTTGTCTGCCACCTCTGGTACTACTGCTCCATGGATCTTTGATTCGGGTGCCTCCTGTCACCTCACCTTTGACTCCACTGTACTCACTGACTGTTCTCCCACTCTCACTCACCTGGAGGTCCGCATTGCGGATGGAACTTTCGTCCCCATTCCGCAATGTGGATCCATCACTACTACCCAAGGTTCAAAAAATCGAAATATTTCGCGAAATATCGCGAAATATCTCGTTTTTGGGAAAACCCGGCACGAAATCCTGCCTGCGGTTTCGAACGGAATGTAAATCACTTAGATATCGCGATATTTCGCGAGATATCGAGCGAAATTTAAAGCTCGCGAAATATCGCGATATTTCGAGGGGACAGCTGGGGCCCGCGTCACGTGCTGCGCAGACGGCGACTGACGAAATCGTCGTTGACCACGATATTTCGCGAAATATCGCGCGAAAGTTAACGTACCGCGAAATCTCGCGAAATATCGCACCGACAGCTGGGGCCCACCCACGTGGTCGACCGAGAGCGACAGCTGACTGACGTTTTTCGGTGCGATATTTCGCGAGATTTCGCGCGATATTTCGCGGTTTTTTCCCGGATTTCTGACGAAATCTCGTGCGGCCTGTCTCTTTCGAGACAGATGGGGCCCACCCACGTGGGGCGGCCGAAAGAGACTGGCCCGGGTCTAATCAGCACGAGATTTCGCGATATTGGTGATATATTTCGCGAAATATCGCGAAATTTCGCGAAATTTAAACGAGAATTGGGCGAAATCTCGGGTTTTAATTTCTATTTAAACCTGTGGGGTTTCGGGCTGGGTTTGCTGAGCGGGTTTCGGGCCTCTCTCTTTCATCTCCCTCTCTCTTTCATCTCCCTCTCTCTTTCGAACTAGTTGTTTAAAACAACTTGTTTTTTCTCTTTTATTTTACCCACTCGGGCCACTCCGATCTCTCTTCCGGTCTCTTTCAATTGGGGGCAAGTTGCACTCTAAAGTAAGTACTTACTCAGTTACTCCGATGATTTAAATCCCTTTCCAGTTCATCCACTCAACTCGACTTGTAAGTTGTAACATGTCTCCATCTATCTTCATGTTCTTCAGGTCCCTCATGGTATGTTTTGACTATCAATCTTGTTTGGAGTGTCATTTTCCTACTATTTCTAGTGTAATGCACTCCATATACTTTGTTTATATTAGAATGATTTAAACTGCTATTTTCTAAACTTTCTTCAATTCCAATTAAGCATTCAACCTTATAATCATCTCCTCCCTTAACACTGTACAAATTGCTAATAACATACACCATGATATTTGCCATTGGATATTGTAAGTTCATATATGATGCAAGTAAAAAGCTGTGGTCTTAGTACCTGTTTAGCAACACTAATCGGGGACTCTTGTTGTCTATATATGATTCGGTTAGAGACATTAGCTCCAAATAGAGCATTTGGTAAGCTCTTGGGATATCTACTTGCTTAAGAAGTTTCATCTATTTTTCAAAAATCATCAAACCCGATGATTGTTGAAGCAGTAGCATTGCGTCTTAAGCCTGTTGACATTTTGGCCTTATTTTTCCATGTAAAAATACCCCCACCATCCATCTATTAGGTGAGTAGCTAACTAAAGGCTCATATAAGCTAATTGTGGAGAGAAAACATTGTAGAGAGAGAATGTTATTGAGAGAGAATATATGTTGTTGAGTGAGAATGGTGGAGAGTTTGTTTGTAGAGAGAAAATATATGTTGCAAAGAGAGAATGTTGTAAAGAGAATTAATTTTGTATAGAGAATGTAGTAAATCTTTATAGATATAGAATATATGTTGTGCATAGAGATTGTTGTAGAGAGAAAAATATGTTATAGATAGAGAATGTTGTAGGCATAATATATGTAGAGAATGTTGTACCGTATAAGAGGAGTATGTTGTGCATAGAAAATGTGTTGTAGTGAGATAATAGTGTAGAGAGAATATAGTAGAGAGGGAGAATGTTGTAATTTGTAAAGTGAATGTAGGTTGTAGTCAGCAGTTGTGTTTTAGTCCGATCTCTCTTTCATCTCCCTCTCTAAAGTTTAGATTAGCTCATTTCCAAGTTTAAAAAAAAATCATTCCATGAAGCTGTTACTTGTTTTTCCTGTTGCAAAGGTCTGAGGAATTGTTCACTCTTCTAGTTTTCTCTTTCTTCTCCCCTCTCTTACTTACTATCTATTTGGGGTGTGTGCATGGATTTCAGAGTGCAAAGGAATTGATTTCAGAGTGCAAGAAGTGCAAAGGTCTGAGGATTTCGGAGTGTTCGGAGTGCAAAGAAGTGTAGGTAATTTTTTTTCAAATAATGTTATTTTTCTTTGACATTAGCAATTAGTAATTTTGAATATAAATTAGTAATATAGCAATAAGTAATATACGTTAGAAATTTTGCATATAAATGAATCTTGCATATAAATGGATTTCTAAAAGTAAAATTGATTCGCAGAAAAATATATTATAAAATCAAAACGTAAAAAATATATTATAAAATCAAAACGTAAAATTGATTCGTATAAAAATAAAAATTATCTAATTTGTTCGAAAACATACGGTGTGCTTGATTATTTGCTTATTTGCGTAGATGTTGGCCGTAGGGATTTCGAGCTCAATAGAACGAAGAACACCAAAAGTTGAACCAATTCCACTCTTTGATCAAATCGATGTCTAGGCTAGCCCTGTCCCTTAAGAGGGTGACAGTTTCTGTTCTAGGAGAGTGGTTTTTAAGAGGGACCATTGTGACCCCTCCACTCACCTGGGGGCTTACCTGGTCGAATTGGTTTCATAAGACCGGATTGGAGGCTTAGGTGTACTCTTCAAACAGTTAGGAGCTGTTAAGTTGAAATAGACTGAATCAATAAATTTTTAGATTATTTGTGTGCTTGATTGTTACCATGGTTGATAAAATCGTATAAATATTATTTATTTGCAGCAAAATGGGAAAAAAAGATATCGGGTGGGAACATGGTGTCCCTGTTGGTGATGACAAGTCCAAGTCCCAATGTAATTACTGTCAGAAAATTCTTAAGGGTGGAGGGGTATCAAGATTGAAGCAACATTTAGCGGGAGGATTCCCTAATGTGGAGAAATGTGTTAAGTGTCTCATAGAGGTTAGAGAACTTATGAGGGAGACTTTGAAAGTAAGCAAGGATAAGACACTTGAGAGACGGAGGACTGAGGAGCAGTTTAGGGAGACTCTAGCTGCCCCGATCCATATTGAAGAGGATATCTCTGACGAAGATGATCCAGCATTTAACTTAGGAAGAAATATGTCTCGTGCTGAGCAGTGGGACAGGGATCAAAGAGAGAGGTTAGAGCAGACGAGACCAAATTTTGGTCAATCTGTACGGGAGACGGGAGGTGGTTCCGGAGCTAGTGGTACTACCAAAAGGGGGAAGGGTATTAGTAGCTTGTTTCGGTCAAAGTCTACAAGGTCAGGCTCACAGTCAACTTTTGATCCTTATGCTTGTAGAGGACAAGACACAACCCAACCTACAATTCCTCAGATAGTACATAAGAAGGGGATTAAGAATAAGCTGCATAAGTTTATTGCACGGTTTGTACACTACGGGGGTTTGGCACCTAATGCAGTGGCCAATAATCCTTATTAGCAGACAATGATTGATGAGGCTGGTAGGCGTGGACCCGGAGTGAAAGCTCCAAGTGCGTACGAGTTGATGAACCCCCTACTTGACCAAGAGGATGAGGACCTCCAGGAATACATGAACTCTTTGAAAAAAAAATGGCCACAGTACGGTGTTACCATCATGTGTGATGGCTGGACAGGTCCTACACGCATGTCATTGATAAATTTTATGGCATGCAGTGATGGTCAAACAATTTTTTTAAAATCAGTTGATGCGTCTGCATATGTGAAGGACCATTTATATTTGTATAATTTAATGAAGGAAGTAGTAGATTCTGTTGGGAAGGAGTATGTTGTACAGATTGTCACAGACAATGGCAGTGCATATATGAAAGCCGGTAAGGCACTCATGGATACAGAAGGCTATAACTTATTCTGGACCCCCTGCGCTGCTCATTGTATAGACCTGATACTGAAGGACATTGGGGAGAGGAAAAGCATGATGGAGTTGATGAAGAATGCAAGATTAATTACGAATTATATCTACAATCACTCGTTCGTGCTTGCTATGATGAGAGAGAAGTGTGGGGGGGATATTGTGAGACCAGGTCTCACTAGATTTGCAAGTAACTATGTTGCACTACAGAGCTTGCTCGATGAGAAAGATCAACTTAGGGCAATGTTTACTTCTCCTGAGTGGATACAATACCATGGACGATATGCTGCCACAAATATCGAGGACATGGTTGGGAGTTCGACATTTTGGGTTAAAGTCCGTGAAGTTGTCGCTATCTTAGCTCCTATTGTGAAAGTACTGAGGATGGTGGATGGGGATAAGAAACCCACCATGGGGTATCTACATCGTGCTATTGATCTGATGAAAGAAGCTATAACGAAAGCCGCTCGTTATCCCGAGAGGATATTGGGTATTGTTGAGAAAAGATGGACAAAGCAGCTGGCACATCCATTACAAAAGGCTGGTAAAAACCACTTCCATTTATCAAGCCATTTATATTTGATGAATTTATATCATTTTAACCACACAAATTATTTAATCCCGCAGCGTTCTATCTAAATCCGATGTATCATTATTCCCAAGATCTTGGAATACGTGATGATCTTATTCAGGGGCTTCAAGAAGTAGTAGCCAAGTTGTTATCGGATCCTCAAGAGCAAGCAACATGCCTTAGTGAGGTAAATACCTCTAATTTTCTAAATGGAAATTAAGACAAAAACATGACTGTTAACTTAAATCTTCAAATGCATATGCAGTTGAAGATTTTTAGAGATGCGATGGGTAGCTTTGCTACACCGGCTGCAATAAGCGGGAGACTTCTTTCGCAGCCAGGTATAATACTTTAATAATGAATATAAATTAGGGTGTGAGCGTAATTATCAGCATAATTAATTAACAACATGAATTTTAATTCATGCAGCCGAGTGGTGGGTGACTTATGGCACTTCGGCCCCTAGCCTACGCAAAGTTGCAGTTCGAGTCCTTTCACAAACTGCATCCTCATCAGGGTGTGAGCGTAATTGGAGTACATTTGGATTGATCCATAGCAAGAGAAGAAACAGGCTAGGGCATGAGAGGTTGGAAAAGCTTGTACGGGTCCATTACAACTTAAGGCTCATGATAAAGAATATGAGAGAAGGAGAGGAAAGAGATATGACGCCGATCGATCTCAGTGATATTTTTACTGATGATGAAGAGGAGGATCCACTGTATCAGTGGGTTAAGGAGTTAGGATCTCCAACCATGGATACCCCGTCAGGAAGACCGAGCACATATATTGCCTCAGAGATGGGTGTTGATATTGATGCTTTATCTACCCATGTGCGGGATGATATAGGCGATAAGGAGACGCAAACTCCTAGCGGCGATGACGATGACGACGACGACGACGACGACGATGATAGTCATGGTGGTAGTCACGGTGGTGCTGGTATTTCTTATGGTGGTAGTGGTGGTGGGGGCAGTGCTAGTCAAGGAAGGCATGACACACAAGGTGCATCGGCATCACAGAGACCGTTGAGCCCATTTACTGCAGAGGCTCACTTCGATCATGCTACTCAGGACACTGATCATGGTGCACCGCGAGAGAAAAGACAGAAGCAGTACGAGCGTAGGCGAGGTGGACCTAGGCAAACTGATAGAGGTAGCTCATCTACTCGTTGGAGCCATGAGGCTGATTCTTTATCGTCTCAATTTGATGCGATGAGCACGAGCAGTGGCGGATACAATTATGGTCAAGAGCAAGCTAGTGATCCATATTATAGTCATGACCAGTCTAGTGATCCATATTATAGTCATGGCCAGCCATATGGATATCCTGACCAAAGCGATAATTCTTATGTCTCTCAACCTCAGAGCTATGGACTATATCCATATGGGCCATATGGATATCATCAGCCGACGACTGAAAGTGCAGTTGTATATCCTCATGCAGATGGAGGTGTCACAATCGCTGTTTATACACAGTATCCGATGATTGGATATTTGGTTGGTGTGTCGGCACCGGAGTATCAGCAGTATGTGAGAGAGTTTACAGAGTGGCATCATCGATATATGACATGGCATCATTATTGCACGGAATACCTTGCATCGATCTACCGGAGGCAAGATCCCAGAAATGATTATGAGCCGGGCCGTCGATCATTTTGGCAATAGATTTTATGTTTCTTTATATGTTGATGTATCATTCTTTCTTATGTACGTTTGGTTATTTAGTCTGTATTTTCAGTCAAGTATTTGATGCATCATTTGAATTGTTCCCGTCTTAATTTACACTTTTTTTATTCTTATAAATATTAGTGGAGATGTATCTGTATATCATGTAAAGAAATATATGCTACTTGACTACTTAGAATTCCACAATAATAGATTGTATAGAGTTGTTATTTAACTTTATCAATATTATTTTTTCTCATTTACAGATGGCCTCCCAACCTCCCCCGCATAGGGATTCTAGTTCAAAAGATATAGGTTGGCAGCATGGGTTTCCCTTGGACGAAAAGAAGCAAAAGTCACAGTGTGCATATTGTGGCAAAAAGATCGGTAGTGGAGGTGTTACACGGTTGAAGCAACACCTCGCCGGCTGCTTCCCCGATGTCGCAGAGTGCTTGAAGGCTCCTCTTGAAGTCAGAGTAAGCATGCGCACTCTATTGAGGAGTGGAGAATATAAAGGAGTTCAGGTTCGAACCCCTAAAAATCTGAAGAAGAAACGGATCGAGGAGTCCAGACATACTACCACTCCATCAACCAGGGGTCGTTCACATGATGATATTGAGTACCCACCAGATATTGAGACAGAAGAGGAGAGAGCGCAATATCGACAGGCGGTCTTAGATTCAAGAAGGACCCAGCGGGAGCGTGCTGAGAGAGAATGGATGCCGACGCAATCTGTTCATGATGCTAGTGGCAGTGGACCTAGTCTGTCGGTCGGAGGCTGCAGTGGTGCATCAGGAGCGGCTGATGATGATGACTTTAGTTGGACGAGCGAAGAAGAGATTACTTGGACGAGTGAAGAAGAGTGATGTATTATTCATGATGTAAACAATGTAAATATATGTAAATATATGAAGTTGATGAAGTTTATGTTTTCCAGTTTACTGGTTATCAGCCCAATATGTATAGAATACATGTTATATCAAGCTCGAAGCCCATAGATAGGGTGCAAATATTATCTGAGTGTTCTAAAGTGTGTATCTATACTTGGTTTATGACTATCCAGAGTTTCATTCAAAAATTCCATTAAAAAATCAATATTTCCACCATTTCCATCAAATCACAATATTTCCACACTGTCGAAATATTTCCACGAAATATTTCCATTTTCCAGAAGGTCGAAATTTCCACCGAAATGGAGATTTCGAACCTTGCTACTACCTTTGACCCTTCTGGTCGCCTGACCCTACCCCATGTCCATCATGCCCCCCGTCTTAACATTAATCTGATTTCTATCAGCTCTTTTTGCGACTCTGGATTAACTGCCACCTTCACCCCTTCTGTTTGTGTTGTGCAGGATTCGCGGACGGGTCAGAGGATTGGACTGGGCCGTAGAGCAGGACTTTACTATCTGAACCATCTACATGTGTCTTCTGTTTCTGTTGCGTCTGTTATGTCTGTTACTTCTGATGCCGACCTGTAGCACAGAAGGTTAGGTCATATATCGAGTGATCGACTCAAAAGTGTTTTCCGTTCGGGCGCTTTGGGTCGAGCGTCCTTCTCCCCTCTCTCTGTTTGTATGGGTTGTAGACTGGCAAAGCATCTAGCTCTTCTCTTCTCTGCTAGTGCTTCCCAATTTGATGTTTTATTTGATTTAGTACATTCTAACATTTGGGGTCCTGCACCTGTTGCATCTATTTCTGGTTTCATGTATTATGTGTGTTTTATCGATGACTACTCTAGGTGCACCTGGGTTTATCTTATGCGTCACCGGACTGAAGCCCAATATATATGTACATGTATACCCATACAACCCGACCAGACTGTACATGTAACCCGACCCATCTCTATACATTAACATGTTAGGAGATGACAGCTAGGGTTTGGAGAAAATGGAATACTTCTCATTCAGGGACTGAAGCCCAATATATATGTACATGTATACCCATACAACCCGACCCGACTGTACATGTAACCCGACCCATCTCTATACATTAACACTCCCCCTCAAACTCACGGTGGATCATAGACCGAGAGTTTGCCGATAAAATGCCGGAAGCGAGCAATCGTAAGGGGCTTCGTCAGAAAATCAGCAGTCTGCTTCGATGATGGAATGAATGGCAAGGAGATCGTATGGTCGAAAAACTCTTGGCGAACGTAGTGACAATCAACCTCAATATGTTTTGTTCGCTCGTGGAAAGCCGGGTTGCTAGCAATCTGAATAGCACTCCGGTTGTCACAGAAGAGAGGTGTGGGCCCGGATATCAAAACTCCAAGGTCGAGTAGAAGGCGGCGAAGCCAGACAATCTCTGCGGTGGTGGAAGTCATAGCCCTGTATTCGGCTTCGATGCTGGAGCGAGCGACAGACTCCTGTTTCTTGCTTCGCCAAGAAATAAGAGAATCACCAAGGAATACACAGTATCCGGTAGTAGAACGGCGAGTGGCTACATCTCCTACCCAATCTGTATCGGAGTAGGCACGCAGCACCAACGAAGAGGTGGAGGAAAAAAGATGTCGGAGATGTACTTTTGCTGGGAGACCAACAGACCATGAGCTGACCGGGCAATCTTGAGGCCCAAAAAGTAGCGAAGAGAGCCCAGATCTTTCATCTCAAACTGACTCTGGAGGTGACGCTGAAGGGATGTGATGGTGGCACTGTCATTCCCGGTGATGATCATATCATCCACATAGAGAAGAACTGCAATACCCTGACTGGAGGAGCGAGTGAACATGGCATAGTCAGAGTGGCGCTTAACAAACCCAACGGCCAGGACTGCACTGCGGAATCGCTCAAACCAGGCACAAGGGGCCTGTTTGAGCCCATAGATGGCTCGGCGCAAACGACAGACGTGACCTGAAAGAGCAGGGACGCCCGGTGGAGGAACCATGTATACCTCCTCTGAGAGATCACCGTAGAGAAATGCATTGGTCACATCCATCTGGTGTAGAGGCCACTCTCTAGCAGCTACCACAGCTAAGAGGGTGCGAATGGTAGTCATCCGAGCCACTGGAGCAAACGTCTCATCGTAGTCAATCCCATACTCCTGGGAGAAACCACGAGCAATAAGGCGCGCCTTATGCCGCTCAATGGACCCATCCGGTCGAGTCTTTATCTTGAAGATCCATTTGCAGCTGACAGGAACCACGCCCGTGAGACAAGAAACCAAATCCCATGTCAGAGTCCGCTGAAAGGCCTCAAGCTCGACTGTCATGGCATGTCGCCACTCTGGGTGTACAACTGCCTCACGGTACGACTGGGGCTCCCGGTGGGTGTGAAGGGCTGTAAGAAAGGCCTGGTAGGACGAAGAGTTTGGTGTGCTCATGGGGAGGAAGAAGAACAAAGCACGTCAGCCAAACGTGCAAAGAAGAGAGTAGTCAGGTGGACTGGAGTGAAGTCGCTCATATGGGGTGGCACCGGACAAAGCAGAGGACAGAGTGATATTGATGAGGTGGACAGCTGTCATGACAGCTTCTGGCACAATCAGACCGAAAAGTCTTGATGCGCCGACCAAACTGAGTATGTATCATAGTGGTGAATCTCCTAAAGATGTGAGGGACTTCAGACATTAACACTCCCCCTCAATTCAAGTGATTTCATCAATGATCTACAACATATCCAAAATTCAAGTGATTTCATCAATATTAATATCAGATTTTCTACTTTTTTCCAAAACCCTCTAATTTTTAAAAGATAAACTAGTTAAATTCAGAGTCGATCCCCAAATCCAATGTAAGAATATCAAATCTTGATAGAGTCGATGCTTTTACACCACCTTGTTATCAATTAAACAACTAGAATGAATTACCTGAAATAAGTTTGAGAAAATTATTGTTTTCAATTTTTTTTCAGAAGAACGCTTCGAGTTGATTAGACGAACGGTTCGATGGGTTTTTTGTTGATATAATTTAACTCCCAAAATAATTTTTTGAAGAAAAAAACCATGTTATAGAAGTCGGTTGCTTAGAGGGATTTAGGGTTTATAGGATAGGGTAAAAAATTTAGGAAAAATTTGGAATATTTCTAACCCCCACATTTCATTTCAAGGGCTAGACAAAAGGAAATGTTTCAGAAAAATTCGAGAAATTTTGAACCATGCCAGCCTTCTCCCATCACACTCCCATCCAAGGAGTCTTAGTCAAGCAGAGGAACTTCCATTAAATTAGCCCCTTCTAACACCTCGCATGGTAGATTAAACTCTATAACCTATCTATCCGAATTCGACAACTTTTTTTGCCTATGATAAAATATGCAAATACAATATACAAACTTATAGGCCGAACACTTGTTTAGACTCAGCCTCATATTTTTTTGATTAAGCAACACTACTTCACAGTTGGGAAGTTCCAAAAGCATGGCCTGATGGCCATAATACCTAGCACCATGTTTATTGGAGAGAATAGGGCAATAGGGAAACAAAGGAGCATCCAAATATAGAGCGTTGTTATTTAAATTATTTCTTTACCACCTCCAAGTTCAATGCTCTACTCTACACCTATTGTAAACCTTGACTATTAGAGGTTGAAGAGAAACAATTTTAACACAAGTAATTTCGGCTTCAATTATGGGATCCATAATCATATGGAAAAAATTCATGTTCCTCTCAAATTTAAAAAGGAACTCAATTTCCTCCCTTGTATCACTGTTCGTAAAACTACCATACATGTAATGTACAATTTCAAGTTTGGATGAATCAAGATTCTCATCACTGTATAGGCAAACTTAGTCATGGTTTTAGCACACCCTATGTAAAGTAAAACCAAACGTGTTGGGACAACACGAGTAACAAGTTTAATTGTTTTCTCTATAGTGTAAATACTCGTAGCAAGAACAGAAGTCAAATGAGTTAACAAGAATTGATTTTGATACCAAACTAACTTGATTCGTAACACAAAATGTACAAGACATGTTTTAAGAATCAATTGACTCGTCCAATCAAGTTAACTTGACCAAGTTTCAAGTCAATCCAATACACTTTGAAGTCTTGTTAGCATAGGCAAATCATATTTTTGCACGAGCAATATTATTTATAGAGTTTGCATATTAAATTATTTCTAAGTATATTAAGCCCACTCTTGAATTTTCTAGATTTGATCAAGGTTAACCAACGAAAGAATAAGCCATGTACGAAGGGTCAACTTTCATCTTTTTCCTATTATTTCTCTTTCCTTGTTGAAGATCCAACATTTCTAATATTTGCATAACCATATTTTACAGTGCACTACAAGTCTACAACCTTTCCCCTCCACTGCAAATAGAGAAATGCTATTCAGCCCGAAGGTTTGTTCTGAATTCGCCGGCCCAAAAGACGTGGCAACGTGCAACTGGTGCTGTTAAAGATTTTAAAATCGCTTGTGGGTTTCAGCCTCCAGTTGCACGCTACCACATCTTTCGGGCCAGCGAATTTGGGACAAACCTTCGGGCTGAATCGCATTTCTCCTGCAAATATGGGAATAAATGAAACATGTTTCCCCTTTGGACCAATAATAAATGATAATTAAGAGACTTATCCAACCACACAGATCTCTCGATTGACTTCCTTAATCCGTATCATCCCCTAAAAACGAAGAGAAATACCCAAAGCATATCCACTCCCATGTCACAACATCCAACTACAACATTTTAAGTTTTTAACCACCCAAATGACAGGTTTTCAAGCATCCCACCATCAAAATATGAATTTCTTAGTACTTTGAACACCACTACAAACCATTCCCCACCTCCTTAAAGTGACATATACACCAAAACCTCAATCCATAACTAACTTATCATCGTCATACGAAGCATAATCCTCCTCTTTAAAATCCTCTTGACAACTTTCCACTGATTCAGCTTTGCTTCTTTCATTTGAGAAATCTAAGCACTTGCACCTAATACCACCAAAAACTGATCATACTAACATGCCACCACCACCCACACGATCCCAAATCCTCCCAAACTTCTCAATTGTAAGCCCCACATTGACTCCCAAAGGCAGCTTATAAACACCTGTAGATCGTACAAGACTTGGTAAATCTATAAGAGCACTATTAGTCTCACTTTATCCCACGATTCCCACCAATATTTGCACTCATTGATAACTATACAACTCCAATGACATTTCTAGTATCTACTAAACTATAAGACATGGGCATTGATACGAGATATGGATATGATAAAAAATAAGAACATGTTGATATGAAAAACCTAAAAAGTGGAACAAAACAATAAATAAATATGTTTATGTCTTATCATATTATATAGAATAGACAATTCCCAAGAGGATGGTCTCCCAATCATGTGGCAGCAACTCTAGAATAAGGGGATGTGCAATGCATAGTGGGATGGGTGCTATGCAGTCAAAGTCGGTAGTCGGCCAAGGGCCGACTAAGACTAGTCGGGAGTAATTCGGAACTAGTCAGCCAAAACTTATTCTAACCCCTACCTAAACATATATGATATATGAACTAGCATAAATGTCAATAAGTATATGATATTAGGGGTGGTAATGGGTCGGGTCGGGTTCGAGTCAGGTTGAGACATAGGTATAAGGGAAAAACACCCAACCCGAACCCGACCCGTTTAATAAACGGGTCAAAAACTTAAACCCAAACCCGACCCGACTAATAAACGGGTTGACCCGACCCGACCCGCTTAACCCGTTTACTAAACGGGTTGGGTCATGTCGGGTCGGGTTGGATCAATAGAACCCATGTAAACTTGCCGGGTTGGGTCAAGACAAGTCGGATTGGGCCGGGTTTGATCGGGTTGGTTTGGGTTGGCTCGGGTTGCACGACCCATTTGGTAAACGGGTCAATCGGGTTATAAGTACAAACCCGAACCTGACCCATTAAATAAACGGGTCAATCGGGTCGACCCGTTTATGATCTGAATCCGTTTAGGCCAAACCCAAACCCGCTAACTTCGGGTCGGGTTCGGGTCAGGTTGGTGGGTCGGGTCAAGGATTGCCACCCCTATATGATATTAGTCGGTCAATAACAATGCATGTCATTACACTTTACAGAATAGGTATAAATACAGAAGTAATATAACACAGTTGTATTGGCTTCATGCCCATGTCAGAAGACTCAGAACTAAGAATTCATCACAATATTTATTTGTTGATGTTTAATCTGTGAACAACCCCAATTTTGATTATAGGGTTATATGGATATCAACAAATAAACAATAATTATTTGTCTATGTTTTTATCTCAGATTCTTTGGTCCTCAACAGATAATTATAAAGAAAAGCCATAGTTGCAACTTAAGACTTAAGCAATACAAAAAATCCAAACAAAATTGCTTACAGACTCCTTGCAAAAAAAAAAACTTGCGGAATGCCGCCTAGGGACTAGTCTCAATCAGTGTTTACCAAATTCGCCGACTTTTTGAAAAAGTTGTGTTTTAATCGCGACTTATTCCCCAAATGATTGCTACAGGAATAAGTCACGATTTTTTCAAAAAGTAGGGTTTTTTTGAAAAAACCACGAATTACGCGTATTAATCACAAATTATGTGTTTTTCCCCCTTTTTTTCCCGTCTTTTTACTGATTTTGCAAAAAAAAAAAATGTTAGAATACATATATCTAATTGTTACCTAATTTACCGGTTTTTTTTCCCGAATTTTTCCCGTTTTTTTCCCTTGCCGACTTTTTCCAACTTCCGACTTGGTAACATTGGTCTCAATCGCTAGTCGGGGACTAGTCGGAATTCCACCAAGCTATGAAAGAATCTGAATTAGTCGATCAATAAAATGCAACCTGGGGACAAGTCGCCGACTAGTCCTGATTTTGATAGCATAGGATGGGTGATACATAAACTGAGAGGATGACTTCCTAAGATTATTGGGACCTATCTCAAACCGTAATTTTTACTTAATTTACTAAACATTCTAACTTTATAATTTATAATATTAGTAAAATGTGATAAAGAAGGCTATGTTGTGTGAATGCAGACAGATACACACACAACTATTTGTCATGAAGTACCCACATTTTATCACTGTTCTTTAAAAAATGGTGAAAGCATATGATAATATTTGCATAAACATACACCATTATATTCTTCTTATAGTTATATTTCATACCAAAGAAGGTTGATGCGTGCTGGACATGTATACAGGAGTATCCGAGAGTATTGGATACATGTCCTTAATTCAAGAAGTTTGTGATGTGATCCGACTTGGGCCCAAGCCCGTTGGCCCACCCGAAGGCCCATCCTAGCCTTCCATGGATGGATAAGGCAGGATATCTTTTATGATATATTTTAATATCTTTGGCAGATTATGATGAATGAAAACTGATGGCGGATGCCTTCGTTGGCTCATGGATTTGAGTCCCCACCTTGTATCCTGATGGATTTCAGGCCCCCTCTCGTCTAAGCTTCTAGTCTTTTCTTCTCTGTCACAGTTCTTACCCCCTCCGCCACTTCCTCTCGGTGATTCCTTATCACTAGTTATCTTTTTACAAAGAAAATACCAAAAATATTACATCGCCTTCATCAACCGGTCTTGGACGACGCGCGCCTGCATCAAGTTGGTATCAGAGCTTCGGCTTCGTGGCGTTCCCGCACCACGAACGATCTTCGCTTCGATCGCCGTCGTCCATCGTCATCGTCATCGTCGCCGTTCCATCGTCACCATCCTCGCCGAGTTGTCATCTTCTTCTGGTACGTCGCCCTACCATTCCAAAAAAAAAAAAAAAGAAGAAGAGAGATCAGATCTTGAGAAAAAAAAAAAAAAAAGAAGAGAAAGAGCATACCTCCATCCGCTACCCACCTCCTTTGCTCGCTCGTGCAACCACCGCAAGCCACCGCGAACCCTTCTCCTTTGGCCGCCCGCCCGTCCACCGCAAGCCGCTCTTCCTCTCGCTCCACAGCTGAACCACCACCCTCCCGCGCACCCCGCAGCCAAAAAAGAAAAAAAAAAAAAAAAAAAAAACCAAGATCTGCCATCAGATCTGTGATACAGCAGAAAAAGGAAAAGAAAGAATAGAAGGAAAGAAGAAAAGGAAAGAAAGAAAAGAAGGAAAGAAGAAAAGGGAAGAAAAGGAAAGAAAAGAAGAAGGAAAGAAGAAGAAAAAAAAAAGGAAAGAAGAGAGAACCGTACCTGCTTTGCTGCAGCCGCTGCTGTGCTGATTGCTGCTTGCTGCCCACTGCTGCCACCCTTTTCCTCTTCCCTACTTGCACCCAAGAGCCCACACAAACCCTAATCCGAACCCCCCTTTTGTCCTTTCTCTTTTCCCAATTCACCCCTCCACCACGACCCTTAGATCCCCATCCAACAGCCCTCAAATCCCCAACCTTTCTAGTTGCTATTTTCCACTTAAGTGTTGAACCCAAGTTGAATTCGGATCCAACCCGTTTACAAAAACAGACCCGCCAACTTCAATTGGACATATCTCCTTCATTTCTAGTCCGTTTTTGGCGTACGACCTATCAAATCGAAGGGTTTTTCGAGCTCTACGCATCCATACCATCAGCAAAAATTTTCAGTGAACCAGTAATTACAGATTCCCAGATTTACCCCTGGACCACACTTCCACCATTGTGCATGGATGCCAAGATCCAAGGATTGAGTCGTTGTCATCAAGGGAACAACTCCGTCTATGAGTATACTTCAGCATTCTATCGGCGCATGATCCGCTATGGTTTTTCAGAGAAAGATTTCTTGGCAGTGGTACTGTACATTAGAGGACTCCGCTCCGACATAAAGGGCAAGTTTTCAGCTGGATCGTGGAGGGATCTGGACGAAGCCTATGAGATAGCTTGTGGGATTGAATGGGAGCTACAGCAAATGGACTCACCTCTAGCGGCCTCCACAGATGAGTCTTCACCTCCAGCACTTCCAGCAGAGCCTCCACCACCGATAGAGCTTCCTCCAGTTGTATCTTCGGCAGATCCATCACCTCCAGTACCACCACCAGCAGACGAGCTTCCCCTTCCAGAGGATCTTCTGCCGCCAGCCATGCTACCACCTACTGCGGATTCTTTCGAGGATGTCTCTCTAGCCGAGCTTCAGCAGATTGATTTTCTTGGGCTAGACCGACTATTGGTGCCTACAGTGTTTGTTCAGCTCTACATCCGTTTAGGCGAGCCGATGTTCGAGCTACTGCAGCGGTCTGATATTACTATCCGACTCGATCGTCTACCCCAGCACCACTTTGATGTATGTTTCCCGATCGACGGCAGTGATACCTTCTCATGGGACCCCGGTGGTAACTTCGGTGTAATGAGGCATCATTTGTTGGGCCTCCACCATCAGCTCCTGACGACAGATATCACATCGGTGAAAACCTCGAGGATGATTGTACTTTACCGTATGAACTCGAGGGCGAGTTCTTCGCAGCGGAAGCGAATGATGTGATCCGACTTGGGCCCAAGCCCGTTGGCCCACCCGAAGGCCCATCCTAGCCTTCCATGGATGGATAAGGCAGGATATCTTTTATGATATATTTTAATATCTTTTTTTATTTGAGATCTTTATTTTAGGCAAGTTAGTTATTGGCTTTTAAATTTGTTGCCATTTTTATCTTTCTTTTAGCCTATTTAAAGGCCCCCATTGTAACCATTGAAGGGCAGATTATGATGAATGAAAACTGATGGCGGATGCCTTCGTTGGCTCATGGATTTGAGTCCCCACCTTGTATCCTGATGGATTTCAGGCCCCCTCTCGTCTAAGCTTCTAGTCTTTTCTTCTCTGTCACAGTTCTTACCTCCTCCGCCACTTCCTCTCGGTGATTCCGTATCACTAGTTATCTTTTACAAAGAAAATACCAAAAATATTACATCGCCTTCATCAACCGCCCTTCGACGACGCGCGCCTGCATCAGTTTGTTTTCAAATTATGGACAAGTCCACGAAGTATCAAGAACTTACGCAGGAGTATCCGAGGAGTATCAGTATCTGACACATATTGATACAGCTACAAACCCTATGTATATAAGCATCTAAGTTACTAAGCTTAGCATATTAACCATGCATCTCAAACAAAAGCATTCCCATACTTAGATGAACTCTCCATCTCCGTTCCTTGGTAATTGGTATGCTCTCCTCCAAGCACTTAAAAACATAAACTTGTTTCACCTTTGGAAATTCAAAGCAAAGTAACATGTCAAGTAAGTAATGATATGCTTCATTTTATACATGATTATGATTTCTTACATTGAAAAAAATGTACTATATAATAATAAGAAAGGGTTAAGGAGCACAAAATGGGAATCAAGATAATTATTCTTACCCACTAAAGAAACCTTCCTGTGCTTTCAGAATCTCCTTACCATAACGAACAGCTCGCCGAAGGATACGTCTTAAAACATATTCCCGGCCCTCATTACCTGAACACCAAGTTCATCTTGTTACGAACAAGCAATGTGACAGTATTATATCGGGAATAGAAAATCTTATTTCACTAAAAAGAAACTGACATAGCTTCCCTCCCAAAAAAAATTCCATGTGAGAAGATAAACATTTAAGGTACCTACTAGATGGTGCATAGGTAGAATTCTTTAATATACTCATAACACATTAAGGTTGTTTTTTACTGCACATCCAAATATATAATATATAAGAAAACATAGAGCTTATAAATTTTTATTTCATTCTATACTAGGTACTAACCCTATGCCGATGTACGGACGGGTGCGATGCCACTTGATTGAGACGCATACCCAGTATCAAAGCGTAAGAGCCCGCTGCCCCATTCTGTGTTTTCATTTGTTATGTGTATTTTTCTCAGGGACTAGTGGCCCAATTCCAAGGCAAAGCCTTCGTTTTAATATAGTAATATATGATTTCTGAAAATATAGAATTTCCATCGATCTATTTAGTTACTTACAAATGAATCTTTTATTGCAACTTAGAGCCCTAATTAATTTTTAATTTTCAAGTCCAATTTGTTTGCTTTTCAAACAACATGGTTTTGGTGTCAAGAAACAGTTCCGCACTAGTGGACCCAAGAATTTATCCCCTTCATCAACATGTCCATCACAAATCGAACTCCTAAGAATCTCTCTACCCAACTAAATCTCTCTTCCCACATGGACAACTTTCTTTTCCACCCATGCACGAAAAGGTCCCCTCACTCTCTAAATTATCTCATTCACTGCCAGCCAAACAAACAAAACAAAATATGATTTTATTAAGATCACAATTTTCGAAAAGCCTATTATGCAAAATTGTTAATTGAAAGAGTCACAATTTAACTTAACATAGCATCCACACACAACCCAAATGAATTTGTCAATAGCATGTGGAATCAGCTTTTTGCTTGCAAATGAATCATGCAGGATCATGTCCAGGGGACTGGGAACTGAACCCATATCAGACCCCATTTATGTGTGGGTCCAAAATTTAGGTCCAACCTAACTCATTTACAAATTGGGGTTGGGCACAGCTCTGGTATACAAGTTTAACTTTACAACCTAATGGGGTGATAGACTCGGGTTAAGTCTAAATAGGCCTAAAGACAATCCCATATATTCCGGATTGGTTTATTATGAAGGATTGGTCAGGTTAATATTAAACAAGCATGCACATGTCATCTTGTTCTTGCATTACTTTTCTCATGGTCAATGCACAAGATTGATTGCCTTATAATGAAAACACTGATGTAGTCGGATCTGGGCTACGAACATTTTTTATTTACGTTACTATGCTTTATTTTTGTCACACTTAATATTGCTTTTCCATCACCTATCTCCGAGCAATGATCAGACGGTTAAATCTAAAATTTATTTTATTTGGCATGCTATATTAGCCAATGGTGTAGGTTTGCACCCAACTAGGTGAACCGGCTAGCTGGGTTACCACTTAAGTTATTTTAATAAGATCTTGCCATGCAAAATCATAGGATATGATAGATAAAACATCCAATGGTGGAGATTGAGCAAGCCAACAAGGGATCAAGTCTCAAACCCTAGCCGCCGCCGCCACATATGGCCCAAAAAAGGAAGGACACATGGATGGATCCCAAGGAAAAAAGAATCCACCTGCGGGATTTTTTTCTCATGAAAAGTTGCACCCCCCTCATGTTCCGCTCTTCTACACGCGGGTACTGAATCCTATGGGTCCCCCTTTCCCGTATCCTCTCCTCATGTCCTCCTCCCCCCTTCTCGCTCTTCTTTGTGCCGCCTCTCTCTCCCCTCTTATATCCTTATTTGGAAGCCCATATTCTATAAAAAGGGAGGAAGCAATAAGTATGCAGATTTTAGAGAAAGTGAACGAATCCAGAGAGAAAGAAGAAGGATTATTCTTCCTTGATCGTCTTCAACCCCTGAGGGTATAGAGAGATTACTATCAATCTATATCATACCTGGACGAGAACCATCAGCAATAGCAAATGAAAGAGTTCTTATGTGATCAGCCACCACCCTGTACGCCATATCAACTTTATCAACATCATCCTTCCCAACTCTTCCAGTGTATGGTTGAGCCCCGGTTACCTGCAAACAAAACAAAAGACACAAGGCAATTTACCTAAGAAAAATTTGTCTTACTGCATCTAGCTAGAAGATCGGTTTAATCCCAAGGAAAATAATATATTTTTAAATATTGCTTCATTTGATAATAACATCAATGAAGCATAATGTTTGAATCAACAAAGGTTCATTTTGTTATAATCATACTTGCTGGATAGCATCAAATATAGGCATGAATAAATCAGTATCATAATTGCTCATTTTGCTCTGCAGAATTGATGTCAAACGTTCAAATCCCATCCCTGTGTCCACATGTTTTGAAGGTAAGGGCTTTAGGCTGCCATCACCTTCCCTATTGAACTGCAAAAAGTCACAAGAACATGATTTAAAAATGATTCAACGTAAAGGACAAAAGTCAAGATGATTCAATGCAGGTTAGATTACTCAACAATCACTCCAGAACTGAAGGACAGGATTCTCAATCAACAAACCTGAATAAATACAAGGTTCCAAATTTCAATGCATGTAGGATCATCATTGTTCACTAAAGATGCAGCATCACGATTACCAATGCGGTCAAAATGGATTTCTGTACAAGGCCCACAGGGACCAGTATCACCCATTTCCCAGAAGTTATCCTGCTCAAAGTTCAAAATAAACAACTACATGAGCACACAGAGTAAACAGATGCAATTCTTTAAGCAGATTAAAATAATAATTGATCATAAAGAAATATAGGAAACAAAAACTTATAGAAGACAATGGAATAGAAATTCCTCTCTTTCCCTTATTGCGATTTCAGTGGTTTCAGTTTCTGAATTTGAAAAAAAAAGGAAAATATCAAAAATTCTGACAAAAGGGAAATTTTGAAAAGCAAGAAAGCTCAAACAAACATATAAAGACAATATTCCACAATGATTCAGGTGTAAGGTTAAGGTGTCTTAAATGTTCAACTATGAATTCTACAATCTACATTGACCATTAACGACCAAGTTACTAACAAGAATAAAGCTACATCAATTTGATTCAGGTATAAGGTTAAGGTGTCTTAAATGTTTTAACTGTGAATTCTACATTGACCATTAACAACTAAGTTACTAACAAGAATAAAGCTACATCAATTAGTATTAACAATCTAACAATGACAATTATCAACTACCAAACATGAAGTATCAAACTATCAATTATGCAGTAACATACAAGTACAACTAACAAATATTTTATTCTTATTCAATTTATAGCTTACAAAAATATACCTAGAGTCAACCAATTCCTACCTTGTTCCAATAATATATCAATTCTAGTCAAATTGAATCGTAATAGGTGATCAGTTACAAGTTATAATTCTTAATGTTGCTATAATTCTTATTTGCTACTTCCCTATCCAAATTTCTTCTTTGTTCTTCATGTTACAATTAAACCTCATGTAACATAATTAGGAACACAAAATTCATTACAAAGAATAAAAAAAATGCAGTGAATAAATAGGCTAACTAAACCCCAGAGGTTGGCCTATAGCAGAGAGCCAATGAAAATAGTTTTGAAGATCTTCAAATGAGATCATTCCTTGACCTGTAACATAAGTCCCACATCTTGGCATAAATATTGAACAAAACTTAAGTTTGTTGGCAACCTTTATTCATAGATTCTAAAAAACTGCCTTGCTGAAAAGCTATTACGCAAATATGTGGCAAGAAACTCCCAAAAGATGATGGACGGGGGTAATCCTTTTTAAATAGAGATAAAGAAATTCAAAAAGGACCCTGGAGTTCCAACCAAAAATCAGCAACTGTTAAGAGAGGTAGATGCTTTCCTTAGCTTAGACTAGGCTAGGAGGGTGATTTCTCTGACTTCAAAACTGTTGAAAAGGAATTTTGAAGCACCAAGGGTTGATATCATTGTTTTCATGTGCGGTCGCATATGCGCATATGCAATGTGGGACCATGGAAATGGTTATGTGGACATGCATAAGCTGAACCCCACTAAACTTGTAGAGGATGGGACGGACTGGGGTATAAAAGAAACTCACCCCTCATGACATGTTGGACCCCACCTGATTCGTCCAACCAATCCTTCTATTGGTGAGTAATGCAAGAGCAATGCAGACCGGGGGACAGGAAAAAAACTCAACACCCCTTGTGCCTTGTGTTGAACCCCACCTGATTCGTAGAACCAATCCCTTTATTGGTGAGCTATGCAAAAGCATCTGTTGCTCCTAAGATTTTTCTCCAAAACTTCACATCTCTTATATAGGGTATTAACATGTGCGCCCATCAATCGTACATCTCCTCCAACATTAAAGCTCAAGTTCTCAACACTAGCAGCTTTTGTAGCTGGTAGTACTCAATTTTCATTCATAGTATGAAGCTACCAGTGTGATGCCAACCCTCCAAGGTCGATGCTAATACTACAAATGAATCTATCAAAAGATGCAAATGATTTACCTGAACATTAACATTTCCTTGGTGAGTTTTCCTAATATCGAGGGAAAATATGCAAAATCGAGTACCCAACGACGAACGACTAATTGAAGCAGCTTCCAAGTTACAAGGCAAATCATAAAATCATAATGCAAATTACCTAGAATGTCAGATTCATACCATACACATAAAGTTTCATCGTGGTTTGTAATCTACAAAGAAATGTGTAGATTACCTTGCAACCAAAAGGAAGTACTCGTCCTGATGGCAAAAAAGTTAGCCACATGTCTCTGGCTTCGTTATCGGGTGCAAGGCCGGATTTCTCGTCGCCACCAAAATAGGTGGCGTAGATCTGGTCTGCCGGCAGTTCGTATATCTGCAGGGAATTGAAGGAACAATGAAGAACATCAGCTATTTATTCAATTATTTACACAAAAAAATTGCAGTGGTTAATGCAAAAATTGGGATTTGAGACAAGAAAAAAAAAAAAAAAGGTAGGGTTTTAGATTGAGCGTTTGGAAGAGATGGAGACCTGGGTGAGGAGCTCCCAGGCCCAGGCGATCGCCTCCTTCTTGAAGTAGTCGCCGAAGGACCAGTTGCCGAGCATCTCGAAGAAGGTGTGGTGGTAGGTGTCCTTGCCGACGTCGTCGAGGTCGTTGTGCTTCCCGCCGGCGCGGATGCACTTCTGGGTGTTGCAGGCGCGGGAGAGGCGTCCGAGGGGGTTGCCGGGGTTCACGGCGCCGAGGAAGATGGGCTTGAACTGGTTCATGCCGGCGTTGGCGAAGAGGAGGGTGGGGTCGTCGAGGGGGACCACCGGGCTCGACCGCCAGCTCACGTGCCCCTTCCCCTCGAAGAAGCTGATGAACGTCTCCCTCACCCTGCTCGCCGGCCACGCCGCCGACGGCGCCGCGTCCGTGGCCATCGCCGCCGCCGACGGTGGTGGTTTGGGGGTGGCCGCACTGCACAGCACCCTGATGCTAAGCCTAGCTCCGGCGGCGAGAGAGGAGCGGAGCAGCGGGGTTAGGGCGGTCGGGATCATGCCGGGGGACGGACATCGAACATCGTTTATATACTGAGGGCCTTCGTTTGTTCTATCTCCCGCGGCCGTCGGACCAATTGGAAAGTTGGGATTCGCTAGAGCGTCGTGATGCCACGTGTCATACTTTGGGAATCGTACGGTTACGGCATGATTTCAAGTGGAGAGGAATAAAATGCGGTTGTATTGGCGGACAGCTGCTTCACCCTAAAAATGAATAATTGGTGACTAATCCCTGACACAACATTTGGTTTAACATACAGGACATCCAAATCCTAGAAAGATGAGGTTCTTCGCATTCCTATCGCTTAGGAATTCTGAGTATGAGATGCATTTGATTTCTGAAGGTTGATATATGGCCTCCTTCACATCTAGAGCTTGTATGTTTCGATCGAAAAAAAAATTCACGGCCTAAATCCCCACTGACTTTGGTCTTCTATAGGACTCATGTGGTTGTACCTGGTTCCATACACCTTAGTGAGGTCGAGATTGTATCTCCCTTTTTGTATGGCTAAACAGATACGAATAATGCTATTTAACCAATCCCATCACCAACCTGATAGGTGGAATTTTTTAATTAGCGGAACTAGGGCCATGGGATGAACCCAAGGGGGATGCCATCACCATCGGCACGCCAGCCACCACTCACCATCGCCCACCACTGGAGACCCACAGCAAGCCACCATTGATCGCCTCCGGCCCACCAGCTGCCCGCCACTGCCCTGGCAGCCAACACCCACTGCCGCCCGCCACCGACGGCGACGAATGGTGGCCGACGGTAGTGAATGGAGGTGGGCGGCATGGGAACGACAACAAGTTGTGGTGGCATTCCCCTAGGGTTCATCCTATGGCTCATAATTTTGCCAACAGGGGATGACATCTATAAGGTTGGTGATGGGGTTGGTTAAAGAGCATTACTCAAACAGATACATTCCAATGTCCAGTTAGAAAACCGAGACCACCCATCTCATTGTGTTTGGGTGTCGAGTTCGACTTTGAATTTAATTTTTGGGAATCCTTGCATAAAAATATTTTTCTTAAAATTGGTTGCTTGGGTTTTTCCTCAATGCTTGTTCCCTTATAATGTTGTAGCTTTATCCTGAAGATGAACTTCTGCTTGAACCCACGCACTTTCTAAAAAATTTAATGAAGAGATTTTTGTATAGACATGTATTAAACTTACTTTGGATGCGTTTGACATTGGTTTTAAAATTGTAGGTTTTGATTTGAAATACCATAAACTAGTTTGGGGCAAAATTAATATTGGTTCTAACCTATCAAGAACAAGTTATATAATTATCAACATCTGAGCATTCGGCAGTAAACCAATCTTGAACCCAAAACTAGCTTTGTAGTTACTTTTTTTCAATTAGAATATTCTCTTTTTAAGAATATTATCTCTATAACATACGCACTCTACCATTTTCTCTTTCTGTAACATTATCTTTTTTTGCAACATTCTCCCTTATATCATTTTCTCTCTGCAATAATTCCTTTTTCTACCACATTATTTACGTAATATTCTCCCTACCTATTTCTCTATCCATAATATTTATCTTTAGAGCATTTCTCTCTCTATAATATTTTCTCTGTCTACAATATTTTCTTTCTACAATATTTTTTCTCTATAATATTTTCTCTCTCTACGAAATTTACTCTCTACAATATTTTCTGGGTGTTACAGGTGCGAGAGAGGCGAGCAAGAGGGGTGCCCGGTGCTGAAGAAGATGGGCTTGAACTGGTTCATGTCAGCATTGGCGAAGAGGAGGGTGGGGTCATCAAGGGGGACCACCGGGCTTGACCCCTAGCTCACGTGCCCCTTCCCCTCGAAGAAGCTAATGAATGTCTCCCTCACCCTGCTCGCCAGTCACACCGACAACGGCGCCCCGTCCGTGGCCATTGCCGCCGCCGGCGGTGGTGGTTTGGGAGTGGCGGCGCTGTAGAGAACCCTGATGCTAAGCCTAGCTCTGACGGCGAGAGAGGAGCGAAGCGATGACGATAGGGCGGTCTAGATCATGCCCGGGGACAGACATCGAACAACATTTATATACGGAGGGCCTTTATTTCTTATTCTCTCTTCTACTGCCGTCTGGCTAATTAGGAAGTTGGAATTTGCTAGAGCGTGGTGATGCTCACGTGCCATGCTTGGAGAATCGCATGATTTCAAATAGAGAGGAATAAGATGCAGTTGTAATGTTGTAACTTGTATTAGTGGACTGCTGTCGAGTGCGATTTTGTTCCCCTTAGGTTGGAGTATTCCCTTCTCTCCTATTGGCCCAATCTTACCCCCCACCCTACCAAGGTTAGGACAATAGTTGACGGAGGGTAGAACTATGGGCCTAGGGTGAACCCAAAGGAGATGCCATCCAACCCATGGAAGGGGTGAGGCTTTGACGAGGCACTACCTCCGAGTCAAGGATTTCGTGTGTGTGTGTATGTGTGTGTGTATATATATATATATATATATATATATATATATATATATATATATATATATATATATATATATATATATATATATATATATATATATATATATATATATATATATATATGGGGACGGGGAGCCTGGACCTTAGGTGCAGCGTTGAGGCTGCACCGGTCCCTGCATGCGTGCCACCTGTCCCATAATCGGCGCCCGAATTGGCCCTCCAGAATTAAATCCTGCCTTTTGAACCGCAGCCGTCCGATCGCACGGAGCCTCAGCCGCCTGATCGCCAAAGCCTCAGCTGCCCGCACCACACCAAGGCTCAGCCGTCCGATCGCATCGATCCAACGGACCAAGACCCGCACAGCACCAAGCCTCAGCCGCTCGCACCGCACCAAGGCTCAGCCGTTGGATCAAGGCGATCGGGCGGCTGAAAAAAATTTCACGGTTACTGTAGCCGCTACAGTAACCGCGATAATGCTTTCAGCCGTCCGATCGCATGGATCCAACGGCTCAAAATAATTTCGCGGTTACTGTAGCGGCTACAGTAACTGCGAAATTTTTTTGAACCGTTTGATCGATGCGATCGGACGGCTGAGCCTTGGTGCGGTGCGGGCGGCTGAGGCTTTGGCGATCAGGCGGCTGAGGCTCCGTGCGATCGGACGGCTGCGGTTCAAAAAGCGGGATTTAATTCTGGAGGGCCGATTCGGGCGCCGATTATGGGACAGGTGGCACGCATACAGGGACCGGTGCAGCCTCAACGCTGCACCTGAGGTCCAGGCTCCCCGTCCCCATATATATATATATATATATATATATATATATATATATATATATATATATATATATATATATATATATATATATATATATATATATATATATATATATATATATATATATATATATATATATATATATATATATATATATATATATATATATATATATATATATATGGGGACGGGGAGGCTGGACCTCAGGTGCAGCGTGAACGCACCCGTGTCTTGCGCGCGCGCCACGTGTCCCAGATTCGGCGTCAGATCGAAAGCAGCGCGGGAGTCCCGGACGGAGAAAGCCACAAAAAACGACAGCCGTCCGATTGATCGAATCCAACGGTTTGGATTCATCCGGACTGGATTCGTAGCTGTTACTGTGGCAGCCACAGTAACAGCTGCGATTTTGGTCCGGATAAATCTGATCCGTTGGATCCGATCCATCGGGCGGCTGAAAACAAAATTGCGGTTACTGTAGCGGCTACAGTAACCGCGAAAATTTTTTCAGCCGCACGATGGATCGGATCCAACGGTTTGGATTCCCCCGGACCAAAATCGCAGCTGTTACTATGGCCGCCACAGTAACAGCTGTGAATCCGGTCCGGATGAATGCAAACCATTGGATCGATCAATCGGGCGACTGTCTTTTTTTGTGGCTTTCTCCGTCCGGGACTCCCACGCTGCTTTCGATCTGACGCCGAATTTGGGACACGTGGCGCGCGCGCAAGACACGGATGCAGCGTTCACGCTGCACCTTTGGTCCAGGCTCCCCACCCCCATATATATATATATATATATATATATATATATATATATATATATATATATATATATATATATATATATATATATATATATATATATATATATATAGGGAGGGATACTCTTACTCAAGGTCTCTTGCTCATATAGTTACCTATGATCCGGACCGTCCATTAGATCCCGACGTACAGTTCAGATTAGATGGGGAGTTAAAGCAATGGTGTCCGCATTAAATGCCCTTATAAAAAGCCTGTATTTAATACGGACACCATTGCTTTAACTCCCCATTTAATCCGAACCGCACGTCGGGATCTAATGGACGGCCCGGATCATAGGTAATTATATGAGTAAGAGGCCATGAGTAAGAGTATCCCTCCCCTATATATATATATATATATATATATATATATATATATATATATATATATATATATATATATATATATATATATATATATATATATATATATATATATATATATATATATATATATATATATATATATATATATAGAGAGAGAGAGAGAGAGAGAGAGAGAGAGAGTAGTGAAAGATTGCGGCCGGTAACGTGCGACCACCCCCTTCGGGGGTATTTTTGGTATTTTTTTTGGGGATTGATCACCCACCCTTGGATTGGACACACAAAAAATTTCAGCCCGATCCAAGGCCTGTAGGCCTTCCAAATGTGTTGATCTTTTATCAGTCGTTCATTTTTATCGCTATTTTGATCAACACATTTGGACGGCCTACAGGTCTTGGATCATGCTGAAATTTTTTGTGTGTCCAATCCAAGGGTGGGTGATCAATCCCAAAAAAAAAAAAATCGAAAATATCCTCGAAGGGGGGGCCGCACGTTACCGGCTGCAATGTATCTCTTTGCGGCCAGTAACGTGCGGCCTTAACGTGCAGCACCCCCTTCGGGGGTATTTTCGGTATTTTTTTTTGGGGATTGATCACCCACCCTTGGATTGGACACACAAAAAATTTCAACCCGATCCAAGACTTGTAGGCCGTCCAAATGTGTTGATCTTTTATCGGTTGTTCATTTTTATCACCATTTTGATCAACACATTTGGATGGCCTACAGGTCTTGGATCGGGCTGAAATTTTTTGTGTGTTCAATCCAAGGGTGGGTGATCAATCCCCAAAAAAAAAAATATCAAAAATACCCCCGAAGGGGGTGCCACACGTTACCGACCGCAATGTATCACTACTCTCTCTCTCTCTCTCTCTCTCTCTCTCTCTCTATATATATATATATATATATATATATATATATATATATATATATATATATATATATATATATATATATATATATATATATATATATATACAACCATGCCTGTTAGCTCACCCTTGGTCATCTTCAGCGGCACTACCCTACCGCCTCCGACGACCACATCCCAGCATGAAGTTTGAAATCCTGTCGTCTTCGACAGCATTATCTTGCCGCTTGTGTCATAAACTGTAGGTTACTTCTCATATCTTAATGTTCTTTAAGATACATGATGTGCATTACATACATAATTCTAAGGTGTCTTTATAAACACTATTGCATATGATTCACAACATTAAAACATTGTGCATAATTCTTATCATCAATAAAGGTGTTTTCATGAACACTAATGAACATGATTTAAAACAGTGTGACTGATATTCATAACATAAATTTAACATGGTAAAAATTTCATTACATAAATTCTTTTATAAAGGCTATTAAACATGATCTTAGAATATACGCTATCAATGAACATCTCTTCAAAAACACTATTATAAACTATTGATCGAACAAAAACTTAATTACATACATGAACATGATCTTGGAGTAAATATTATTGAACATAAATGTTGAACTTTATTACATATAGGGCAAAGAAAATCAATGGAGCTCATCGTGATGTCCAAAAAAATATTATAAAAAAAACAATGGAATCAATTGAAAGTAATGATGATATACAACTCATTCGTAGAAGATCTTAGAAAACACAGCATTGATCTGTTGGAGTATCGATAGCAATCTGATCCATGAGGTCTGTCGCCAACGTATAATTGGTGCCGCAATTTACCATACTAGATATAATAGAGCATGCTTTGTTGTACATGTATAAATGTCTTATGGACCTTGGCAAAAAGAGTCATCATAGGATAGCTGGAGATCTAACTATCTTTCAAAACCCTAAGGCATATTGCTTATTAAATTTGCACACACACACACACACACACACACACACACACACACACACAAAGAGCACTTTGTCAAATCCTTATATTGGGAATCATAGGGTTGTGCTCTCTGAAGCAGAAGAATTAAAGATGGGGTTCTTTGCATTCCTATCACTTTGGAATTCTAAGTATGAGGCACATTTGATTTCTGAAGGTTGATACATGGACACCCTCACATCTTGACCTTGCATGTTTTTATAGGAAAAAAGATTCGTGACATGAATCCCACAGACTTTCGTCTTGAGAACTGATACGTGCTCACCTTCTATAAACCCCCATAGGCCCCATGACATGGCAGTCCAAGTCAGCAAGCCTAAAGACCCTTCTATTCTACCCTTGTTTATAGGGCCTTTCTACGTGATAGTCCCACTTGGTCATTTTTTGAGGAAGTGGGTTACCTACTTTAAATAAACCCGTATATTTTTTTTATACATATCGAAATTTAAAAAATATATATATTTTAAGAATCTATTCATCGAGCTCTACAAAACTGTAAAATTTTGAGAAAAAAAATTCAGATTCAGAACTGACATATAATTAAGTGACATTTATCGAATTAAATCATAGTTATAAATAACCAAAATACATCACTTTCAAAACCAAACTACCAAGTAAACTGACTAAATGTTACTTTTCAAAACCAAATATCACGTAAATTGACAATTGTAAAATCAAGAGATACTTTTATAGGTAATTTAAGTCCGATAAAGTATCTCTTGATTTTATAACTGTTAATTTTATGTGACATTTGACTTTGAAAGTGATATTTAGTTAGTTTATGTGCAATCTTGTTTTAAAAAGTGACATATTTGGGTTATTTATAATCATAAGTCGATACCACTTAATTCGATAAATGCTACTTTATTATAGGCCAGTCTTTTATCCATTTTTTTCCTAAGAATTTTATAGTCACAATGAGCCTAGTTTTGTAGAGCTCAATGAATAAATTCCAAAACAACAAAACTTTCAAAATTTTGAGATGTATAAAAAAAGTTATGAATTTTTTAAAGCGGAAAATCCAACTCCAAAAAAAAATTGATCTTAAAAATATGACAGATGTGGGAGCTGGTCCTCCGGATGTTTGTCATGTATAAAAGCCTGTTGTTGAAGGCATTTTAGACATTTGACCTTTGACATCTTTTTCATATGTGGGAGTTGGCCCATCGGATGCTTGCGACATATTAGAGCCTATATATTGGGGTCTACCTATCATTATTTTTTAGTCTTTTATATGACTCTTGTGGTTGTACTAGGTTCCATACACCCTGGTGAGGCCGAGATTGGATCTACCTCTTGTATGGCTAAACAATTGCGAATAATGCTATTTAACCAACCCCATCACCAACCTAATAGGTGGCATTCCCTGATTGGCAAAATTATGGGCCATGGGATGAACCCAGGTGGATGCCACCACCACCGGTCGCCCACAGTCTCGTCGCCACCACCCGCCATAGACCACTACTGATCGCCTCCGACCCACCGGCCACTGGCTCGTCAGCTGCCATCCGCCGCCACCGATGGCGGGTGACAACGAGTGGTGATCGACGGGGCGATGGGCGAGCAGGTGGTAGTGGCAACCCCCTAAGGTTCATCCCATGGCCCATAGTTCCGCCAATCAGGCGATGCCACCTATCAGGTTGGTGATGGGGTTGGTTAAATATCATTACTCAAACAAAATATAGTGCAAGGTACAGTTAGCAAAACTGAGACCACCCATCTCATCATGTTTGAATGTCCAATTCAACTTTGAATTAATTTTTGGGGAATCCTTGCATAAAAATATTTTTCTTAAAATTGGTTGCTTTGGTTTTTCCTCAGTGCTTGCTCTTTTATAATGTTGTAGCTTTATACAGAAGATGAATTTCTGCTTGAACACATGCACTTTTAAAAAATTTAATGAAGATATCATTGTATTGACATATATTAAACTTGTTTTGTGTGCATTTGGTATTGATTTTGAAATTTTAGGTTTTGATTTTGAAATACCAAAAATCAGTTTTAGGCAAAATTGATTCTAACTTATCGAAAACCAGTTATCGAATTATCAATATTTAAGCATTCAACGGCAAACCAGTTTTGAGCACAAAACTAGTTTTGTAGTTATTTCCTCCATTTAGAATATTCTTTTTTAAAAACATTATATCTATAACATATGCACTCTATTACATTCTCTTTCTCTAACACTATCTTTTTCTATATCGTTCTCTCTTGTATCATTTTTTCTCTACAATAATCTCATTCTAGCACATTATTTATGTAATATTCTCTCTACCTATTTCTTTGTCTATAATATTTCTCTTAAGAGCATTTCTCTCTGTAATATTCTCTCTATACAACATTCTATATTTCTACGATATTTTTTTCTCTACAATATTATCTCTTTCTACGATATTTACTCTCTATAATATTTTCTCTATAACACTTTTTATCCTCTCTACAACATTTTGCCCTCTCTGTAATATTTTTTCTCTATGATGTTTTTTCTCTTCAATATTTTTCTCTCTACAATATTTCCTCTATGATCTTTTCGCTCTTTATAATATTTTCTCTCTCTATAACATATCCTCTCTCTATAATATTTTCTCTCTTTATACCATTTCCTCTTTAATACTTTCTCTCTACAACATTTTTACTCTATAATATTTTTCTCTCTACATTTCTTCTATAGTTTTACACTAGATCGCGTGTTTCTTTCTTTTTAGCATGTTCACTCTATGACATTTTCTCTCTCTATAATATTTTCACTCTATAACATTTCCTCTCTCTATAATATTTTTTCTCTCTACAATATTTTCTCTACAATAATTTCTCCCTTCAATATTTTTCCTTTCTACATTTCCTCTATAGTATTTTCTCTCTACAACATTTCCTATACAATTTTCTCTCTATAATATTCTCTTTCTACAAATTTCTCTCTATAATATATTCACAATCAATCACATTTTCTCTATAATATTCTCTCTTTACAACATTTCTTCTACAATATTACAATATTCTCTCTCTACAATATTTTCTCTATCTACAATATTTTTCCTCTCCATATTTCTTCTATCATATTTTCTCTCTACAATATTCTCTTTCTATACTATTTTTTCTCTATAAAATTTTTTATATCTCCACACTAGATCGCGTGTTCTCTCTCTACAATATATTTTCTATATAGCATTCTATCTCTATAATGTTTTCTCTTTACAATTGTTTCTCTGTACAACAAACTTTATTCACAATATTCCCTCTGAATTACCGTTTTTGTCGCCCTGCCTCAAGAGCTAAAAAGAAGCAGCCCAAAAGAAGAAGAACAATTGCTTTTGAGTTTTGGTGATTTTTAGGTTTGGTTTTTAAAACCAACTTTCTAACTTGATCCCAAACACATCCAATACCATATTTCAAAATCCGTTTGGCAAGTCGAGCCAGTTTTGACTAGGGATGGCAACGGGTCGGGTTTGTGATGGGTCGGCCCTATTCCGAACCCGCCCCACTATATTTTATCTCGTTCCAAATCCGTGTTGGGTTTTGAGGGTAATTCCCAAACATGTCCCAATTATCATTGGGAAAACCAGTACCCCGCCCCGCCCCGCCTCGCCCCCTTTATGCATGGCGGGTCGGGTCGGGTCGGATCGCCTTCACAAAAAATTGCATATTTAACATCTTTGGCCCACCTAATTGCTGCTGTACATAGAGAAGAGTCCAGAGCAAATGTTCCTCCTATATTAGGATCACACAGTTATAAGCACAAGCCAACTTATTATATGATCTTGAAAACCAACATATCAAAGAATATTTAAGATATATAAATATATGACAGGTTATATACCCGGTTCGGGTCGGGTCGGGACGGGGACGGGTTGGAGTAAAACCTGCACCTGACCCAAACCCGTCGGGTTTTAAATTCAAATCCCAAACCCGTCCCAAACCCATTTTTGAGCATCCCAAACCCGTCCCAATAGGGTAGGGTCCGGGTCGGTTTGGTAACCCCAGTAAACCCGGATAATTGCCATCCCCTAGTTTGGACCTGTTAATGTACATACAGTCGGGTCGGGTTTACTGTACAGTCGGGTCGGATTGTATAGATATACATGTACATATATTGGGCTTGAGTCCCTCAATGGAATGCATTCTATTCCTCTCCAAACCCTAGCCGTCATCTCCTAACATGGTATCAAAGCTCTAGGGTTCTCCGACGCGCGGCGACGACGACGACGGACCTCTCCTCCGGCATCACCTCACCCGTCCGAACCCCCTCCTCCTCCTGATCACACTGTCCGGCCCCCCTCCTTTCCGCCACAACCGTCCAGCCCCCCCTCCCTTCCGCCACACCGTCCGGCCCCTCCCTCCCTTCCGCCACACCGTCCGCCCCCCCCCCCCCCCCCCCCCCCCTTTGTTCAGCCACACCGCCCGGCCCCCCCTCCGCCTCCCGACCCCCCTACGCCGCCCGCCAGGCCCTCGATTCCCCCTTCCGCCGCCCGACTACCCCCCCTTGTTCCGCCACAACCGCCCCCCCCCCCCCCCCCCCCCCCCGACCCCCCCTCCGCCTCCCGACCCCCCCTACGCCGCCCGCCAGGCCCCCGACTCCCCCCTTCCGCCGCCCGACTACCCCCCGGCCCCCTCCTCCACCTCCCGAACCCCCCTTCCTCCATCTCTCAGCCTCGGCCCACCTTCCTCCACCCCCCCCCCCCCCCGACCCTCTCACCCCTTCCCTTAGCACCCCCGGCCCCTCAGTTGAGCCTCTCCATGGCCTCTCCTGCCGTACCGTCCGTCGTTGCGATCTCTCCACCGCTAAAGGCGGTCGCCTTTTAGTTGTCATCGGCTAGCGACTAGCCTGACTGGTCCTCACCGTCGAGGCCGCGCTCTCCAGTCGTGATCTGTGAGGTCACATCACCGGCGAGGATCCTCCTCCCACTGACTACTCCGGTTCCTCCTCTGTCACCAGCAGTGCAACATTGTCTGCTGCGACTGCTACCACGGCCACCACCGTTGCTGCTCTTACGTGGCGCCGCCATGATCAGGCCATCCGGGCATACCTTCTGGATTCTGTTGCTCGTCCGCTCCTTGCTCCCATCGACCGCCTTCCGACAGCACGCGTGATGTGGGAGTATCTCCGGGACCGTTTTCTCCCCGCGCGGAGGCGCACGCCGGCATCAACTCATCTGTGACTCGCAGTCTGCCCGTCAGGGGGAGCGCACCATTCAGGACTTCTTCAGTCAGATGAGTGCCTACTGGCATGAGCTGGACTCACTGATCCCGGAGCGGTGTGCCTGCCCCCGCTCCCGGGATTTCCAGCGCTACCTTGATGAGGGTCACCTGCACCAGTTCCTGGCAGCGCTTCGGCCAGACTTTGCTCTCATAGATGCCAGCTCCTGCACCGTGAGCCACTCCCTCGGCTAGAGGACGCTCTACTCGCCTTGGTGGACGAGGAGACCCCGCCTTCAGACTCAGGGCGCTCGTCCTCCTCCACTTGCTCCTAGCTCGACACTGTCCTGGCAGCCGGGTTCTCCGATGAGGCTGTCCTTCTGTCACTTACTGCAAGGAGCCCGGTCACATGAAGCGCGAATGCCCTACTCGTCCTCCTCGCAACCCCCGCTGGGGTCCGGATGAGAGAGCATCACGCTGGACTTCGTCTTCACGCGATGATCGACGCGGCGGTCGTGGTGGACGGAGCCGTGGACGTGGTTCGTCTTCTTTCCGCCACTTTGGTGGTACAACAGCTACTGCAGAGGCTCACACCATCTCCCTGCCTTTCATTTCCTCAATGGAAGGCAGGGAGATGGTGTGGTCGATAATCGTCAGGGGCTTCGTCAAAAAATCAACAGTCTGCTCTGACGAAGCGCCTGACGATTGCTCGCTTCCGACATTTTCTAGGCAAACTCTCGGTTCATGATCCACCGTGAGTTTGAGGGGGAGTGTTAATGTACATACAGTCGGGTCGGGTTTACTGTACAGTCGGGTCGGATTGTATAGATATACATGTACATATATTGGCTTGAGTCCCTCAATGGAATGCATTGTATTCCTCTCCAAACCCTAGCCGTCATCTCCTAACAGGACCCAAAACCAGGTGTCCAAAACTAATGCCAAATGCACCCTTAGTTGTTAGAGTAATTGCAGGAGTATAGATAATAAATCTTCAACATTGTTTTTGTACTATGGCTCTTATTTGGGCCAGCCCAAACTTGGCGAGAGGGAAAATGGGCCGAGTTTGGGTTAGGCATGGTGGCAAAGTTTTGGGCCAAGGTTGGGCTTGGAAGAGATAAAGTTTATGCCGGGTATGGGCAATCTATGACCGACCAAGCCCAACCCGATTGACAGGCCTACTTCCAAGGGAGTGATATGATGCAACTGTGGTCTTGGATCCCAAAGTTCAGCAGTTGTGATGGAAGGCAATTCCTTAGCAATAAATTCATCTAAAACTGCTTACAAGATTTGTAAGGTGTTTCTAAAAAAAAAAAGAAGATATGTAAGGTGTTAGCTAACAAGCTCAGGATTATCTGGGTGGATCACTTCGTTCAATCAACCTTTATTCAAGATAATACATTTACTGGCTAAGAAATTGTACGCTCAAATCTTTGATGAATCAATCAAAGCAAGGTTTCATTTTCTTAGTGAAGCTAGACCTTGATTAAGCTTTTGATCACATCTGGTGGGACTTCATTCAAGGAGTTTTAACCTAGATCAAATTATGCATTTCTTGGATCACTTCGTTCACTTACTCAATTGGTACGCGTGCGCGCGCGCGCGCGCGCAGCGCGAGAGAGAGAGAGAGAGAGAGAGAGAGAGAGAGAGAGAGAGAGAGAGAGAGAGAGAGAGAGAGAGAGAGAGACTGTAGTGCACTTTTTCTTCAACTGACATTAATTTCTGATATTTTTTCTTTTTCCATACAAAAGATTGAAAAAAAAAACTACATGGTGAAAGAATACGGCTCAGCTCTCTTCAAGAAAACAAGGAAAGAAAAGAAAAGAAAAACTATTACATGTGCACACCACATCACAGACAAATTTACACATCACCAAGCCGAGCAATTGTCTTTCGTCAGCTCTACCGTACCGACTGTTAAATTTGTTAGCCACAGAGAGCACATTAGAGCTCCGATGATATCATCACGAGGCCGTGGTTGGTCAACTCAATCTCATGCAACATCCTGTCTCAGTTGTATGAGATGTGTTCCAAGGCTGCATTCTTGCACCTGATCCATAGCAGCAAATCATCAGGTAAAAAATTCCAAATTCCGCGTGCCTAAGAAATGCTTCTGATTTTTTTTTTGTTTGGGGGGGGGGGGGGGGGGGGGGGGGGAAGTACAGTTCTTTCGGGGCAACATCCACTAAACCATATGGAAAACCGGGGAAGCAAAAAACAGTCTGTTGGAATGTTTTGATTCCTAAGAAATGCTTCTGATGCTAAAACAGACCTGATTCATTCATACGGTAAATTACAGTTTAATTACAGTTTGACCCACCCCCCCCCTTAAAGTTCAGGGGCAGTTACAATTGTGTCCCTACAGTTTTTTTTTGTTAACACTTACAACGCCGAGGGGGGTGGAAGTGATATATTTTCAAAATTCAGGGGTGCATTACAGAAAAAAAAAAACCTATAGGGACACAGTTGTAACTGCCCCCAAACGTCAGGGGGTCAAACTGTAATTTACTGATCAAAAGGCATAAATAAGATGGTAGATCCTAAAGTTAATAAAATCCTTTGGTAGGATTTAAGAAGAATGACTATCCACATGGTTCATTTGTTAAAAGATCAAGTCCCAAATTTCTACTGCTAAATGCCTCTCTTGTTCCAAATTGTTTGCATGCTTCCCACCTTTAGGATCTCTTCGCTAAATTAGATTTTATTGGATATAAAGCTAAACACTTCTGGGGTGACCTGGGGCTTGAAGGCTTAAAAAAAAAAAAAAAATTCATAGTTTTTCTCTGTTGCATGAGTAAACTTCACAACCAACAGGGTAGGTCTGCCTAACTTGGCATCCTAGGTTTCTTGGAGTGCACCTCTCATGCGAAGTTGCCCTAGGTCAAGTTTTCTGCTCCAATCTTAAAGGGTTGACACTCGGTTGACAGCCGTTTGGAAAGTTCCTGTTGCTTCTTTGTAATCGACCACATCTTTGATGGAACGAGACTTTGGATGGTGATGATGATTCTTAAATAATACTCATTACTACCATACAGCCAACTATATAGTTGGGGTCCAATTAGGGTAATGTTCAGTGTATGGCCATCCAAAAGGCATCCTATAGTTATTATTATTTTTTTTTTTGAGATTGGTGGGTGTCCCAAAACCTTTCGGGCAATGGACCACTTTAGGCTCGGAGTAATCCCTCCCCGGAGTGAAGCCCGACACACTTGGTAATTCCCCACTTCACTCTTGGGTAAATCGAGGGGAGGAGGAGTTTAACCCACAACCTCCTCACCAAAGCATCAGTTGCTTTGCCGACTCTTCTATCCCCTGGTGGGTGGCATCCTAACGATTTGATGTTCCATACCGGGGAGTCACAAATGGCTGTGGATGCTATGAGTGAACATGATACAAGAACATAACTAGAGAAGTGCTCAATAAATGTACATTATAAGCTTTGTGTAATAAAATCCTCAATAAGTCATTCAAGGCTTCTGATTTTTTCAAAACATGAGAGCATGCTAGGTTTTAAATGGACAAATAGCTATATAGTCATCTTAATGTAAATTTTACCTGCATTGCTGCTGTTGAAGCTAACAACTCCCTGCATTCATCAAGCATGTCTCTTTCTTTTGCTGCTACATTAGAAAGTTCAGAAACCAAACGGTTCGTACCCTCAACCTGTGAAACATGAACTTCATGTCATTATTGTTAAGGCTCGGACACATCGAGTTTCCAGATATGCAATAATAGTTCATCATAAGTTGAACACTGAAACAGCTATTTAGACTACTATAGTTGACATCAAAGAAAAAAAACCAAAAAACTCAAGAAAAAAAAAATCAAAAAACATGTCCACATACCCCCCCCCCCCCCCCCCCCCCCCCACACACACACACACACACACACACACCAAAAAAAAAAACCCTGATGCTCCTTGGCCGTGTTGGAGACATATCTGTCCGTGTCCGTATGTGACACAATGTCTGGCACTGCTACAGGCCCTCCGGAAGAATACTATTAATTACTTTCAGAATAAGCTCTTATAAAAAAAAAGGGGGACTTAGCGGTCGGACCCCCAACGAAGACTCTTTTTAGTGCTAAGGACACTAAGTATATTATTTAAGCTGCACTCCCTACGCAAAAAATGGAATAGTGCCAGCCACATTTAACCCCCTCATTATTTAAAAAATCCATTGATAACCATCATATTTTCTTCAAATTACAAAGGCTGCCATCAACTAAATTCAAACAAATATAACACTATGCACTGTTGCAAATGTTACTATTTATTAACAAAAATTTTCTATTTGCTACAGTGAAATCACCGTAGCAATTTTTTGTTTGAAAAAATTCATTTTCAACTTTTCATATTTTTGCTATAGTGAAATAGTTGTAGCAAATATTATTCTTTAATAAAGAAATGTTACTCTTTATAAAGAGTAACATTTCAGCTAATAAAGAGTAACATTTGTAATAGTGTAATCACTGTAGCAAATTTTTTTGGATAAAATCCTTTTTTTTAAAAAATAGCTACAGTGAAATCACTGTAGCAAATGTTACTCTTTATAACGAAATGTTATTCTTTATAAAGAGTAACATTTCGGGTAAACATTTGCTACAATGTAATCACTATCGCATTTTTTTGAGATATCTTGTTTTTTTTTAAAAAAAAAGGCTACAACGAAATCACTGTAGCAAATGTTACTCTTTAATAACAAAATGTTGCTCTCTATAAAGAGTAACATTTGATACAGTGAAATCACTGTATCAATTTTTTTTAAAAATCTCGCTTTTTTTTAAAGAATTAGCTACAGTGGTATCACTATTGTAATGTTTTTTGACAATGAATAATATCTGCATATGAAGAAGGATATAGAAGGAAGAGTTAATTTGATATTTTTCTACAATTTTGTTACATGTAACAAACTATGATCGCTATGCATATTTCCCATGTGCCTTTTTGAGTGACTATAGTTAAATAAAATCTATATTACATGGACCACAACCACAGGCAACTGTTTCGGTGTCCTTACACTAAACTAATCTATTTAACAAGGACCTAAGGCACATTAGCCCAAATAAAAAATATGGTATTCCTCAAACTGATGCATTTGCCAACCGTAATAGGACCTATACAACCCACAAAATATGATAGATTTCTCTACGCATCACCATCAAGTAGTGACAAACTTGTTTGGTGTTGACCTATCAGAATGTCAAGTTACTAAAGTCAAAATAGTATATTTCAAAACTTCCACTGTTATTATACTATTATGTTATAGAAAAGTAAAAATGAATATAAAGTTATAATGCACATTTCTTCTGGTGGCATTCGTTCCGGAATGAAGGCAAAACTACAAATTCATGGAATTAAGTCAATATGAACTTCCATTAGAATATAAAGTTATAATGCACATTTCTTCTGGTGGCATTCGTTCCGGAATGAAGGCAAAACTACAAATTCATGGAATTAAGTCAATATGAACTTCCATTAGAATATGCTTTATCAGAACCATCTTTGAAAGTGCTACATATATTCAATTAGTTGCTCATATATGTGCATCACCATACTTCAGTCAGTCTTAGTTTTGTTAACAAATAGTGTTCTTAACCTACTGCCATATTAAACATAAAAAAATCTGTTGGAGAATACATAAAATTATATCAGATGTATTTGCTATATTCTTAACAGCATTTAATGACTTTGAAATATGGTAGCAACTCTGCTCTAGATCTCACAATAACAAACATGAGTTTAGATATTATCTTACCCTAGATAGCAAGGAACAAATGGAGGTGCCCATTGCTTGCATAACATCAACTGCTGAACTAACAGCATTCTTCACAGCACGCACGTCTGCCTATAGAATCAGGGATAAAACAGAATGTGAAGTGCTTGTTTAGATATCAGTCAGAAAGTCAATTACATTCTTTCAAACTCTATCAGATATAATTGCTAACATACATGAATACTTATGTTAACTACAAAGAATCTGATTTTGTCAGAATTGACATACCCTTGCTCCTCCTGTAACTGGAAGCCGCAGTGTGCTCGCCTTAAGAGCTTCAAATGCCCCCGATAAACAACTCGAATGTTCCTTTTCCAATGCAACCCAGTCTTCAAGATATGCAATCTGAATCAGAAAGACGTTTTATGCAACAAATCATGACCAATGTGTCTGGATCACCTATGAAACTAGACTAATTCAATGGTCTTGTTAACAAAGTCAAATATGCTGAGAAATATGTAAAAGGACGTACAAACATAGAAATATGAAAAAGACCAGTCTTTATGGAAATAGAGTTGATGCTGAAACCAAACCCATTTATTTGTTAACAAGATGTGGACATTTTAATTATTTGGATGGTCTTTTTGTAAAACCGCTAGTGATGGTTACCATTAACCATCAAGCCGTGTCCCATCTATTTGGGGTTAGCTTTGCAAATCCTTCTTCGCCATTCATTTATATTAAGGGCTATATCTGTTGTCAATGAGATGCAAGGCCGGAATGGAGTGACACAAGGTTCTTCTATCGTATTTATTCTACTCTCTTCTTCTCATACACCCACTTTTCTTCTTCCTTTTGTTTCTTCTAAACCTAGTTCAATCCTAAAACCTCAACCAAACCCTAAGATCGTACCCTAAGCTCTAATCTAAACCGTAAAACTAACCCTAACCATATCTTTGAACCTAATGCCAACTGATTAGCATTAAACCTAATCTTTATCCAATCAACCGGGTAAAACACCCAAACTGCACAAGTTGCCATTTATTACCCCAAGTAGCCATACATGAGGTTAAGTCTCGAGGATCATAAGGGTGTTTTGCTATGATTTGTAGACACGGACACGGGTGTCGAGTGTCGACACAGACACGGGAGTCGGACACGGCAACATCATAAAAAATGGATACGAAGACACGTGTGTGTGTGTGTGTGTGTGTGTGTGTATATATATATATATATATATATATATATATATATATGAAATTGATATAAATTAAAAATTATTGCCCCTTCGGAATTAGACTCCTACACAGTCTACCATTTTCCTTTGTTCACCCAATTGGAGAAGGAAGAGACTCGTAACATTCGGTTTAATAATATGGAGCGATGGTATCATGCCGTGTCGACACGGGTGGACACGGGAATCCGTATCGACACGGGTTGACACGGCTCCGAGGGTTCAATTAGAGGTGTCCCCCATATCATAGGTGTTTTGAGATCATGAGCTTTTCATCAGATCTACAACAAAATCTGTACATAATTAATTCCACCTCCCACACCATTTTCCTTTTTTGGATAAAATGTTCGGACTTCCTGATTAGATTGCATGCTAATTTAATTCATCTCAGTCTTGCAAATTCGTCACATTTTCCCTCCTCATTTTTTTATATTAGCTTTATGTATCCAATGTATTGGGAACCCCAAGGTATCCGATCCTAGGTTTCCAACCATCTCAACCTGTAGTAGATTTAACTCAGCCATATTTCGAGCCAAACTATTCAACCGGGTCAGACCTAGTTGGGAAAAAACTCGGCCGAGTTGAACCAAGTTTATTCGACTCAACTGATTTTTGAGTCAAGCCTGAGTGTCAAGATTTTGAACACTGATTTATTTTCTTGGGTAAATTACACTTTGGCCCCTGAAGTTTAGCACAAAAACATTTAACCCCCCTATAGTAAAAAAACTACATTTTGCCCCCTTCAATTCAGTTTTAATCAAATAAAAATTACCAAATGAGGAAATTACGTAGTTGACAAAAGGGGGTATAGTGCTAACATGTTCAAACTTTAGGGTGTGAATTGGAACAAAATAAACTACAGGGGGGTAAGTGTTTTTGAGCTAAACTTCAGGGGGGCAAAGTGTAATTTACCTTATTTTCTTCTTTCAATATCTGTAAGCATGAATTCATATACTTGGCCGGTTCCCAACTTATCTTCGAATTTTTAGTTGCTCTCTAACTATAAACATAATCCTAGCCATCAAGCCTTGTTCCGTCTATTTGGGAATTTGATAAATATAACCAAAAACTGTCAGTGTTGGCCACAAGCCTGGCTAGAAACCGTTAAGGTTTGACATTAGGTTGATAAACTATTGCTAAAAAGTAGCTCAAACTATAAAATACTTTCTTAACTAGCTATTGAGAGGGCTCAGATTATTACGATATATCTCTTAATATCCTGCTCAAACTGAAGGATACAAGTTTGTTAGCAATTTAACATATACATGGATTCAAAAGCATAGAGAAGACGTAATATAACCTGTCCTTCTGGATTTTTTTTCCATAACTTTACAATCCAATATGTTAGGATTCCAAAATTATACATTATAATATAGTAGAAATTGAATCACTAGAGGTCTTACTTGTTCTTTTAGAATTAGATCCAACTTCGTCTCATGCTTCAGTTTTTGCATGTTCAACCTTTTCACAATGACAGAATCACGCAGTTCTGAAGTAGTATTCCACACGTTGTATAGAATATTCTGTTTGATGCGATCAAGAATAAAATGGTCATGTCATGCACCAAATTATCAAAATGTCAACTACAAATAGACTGTGGAGATGACGATTATATAAATTCTGATCAGTAATTATTTAGAGTAACAACATAGGTGAACTACATGCATAAACATGGAGTTTGATTCCATACTGAAGTCTCATAGAAACAAAAGTATAGTTTTTTTCCCTTTTATTGGCAGCAAGATTACTACATAATCATCCTTTTTGTGCATATGAAGATAAAGATGTCAACACGTCAAAGAGGGTGGGAATGGAAACATGCCTAAATCATCGAAGAACATAAACATATTCATCTAATTATAAACATCAATTTTAACTAATCATGCTAATTGGAAGAAGGTTGACATCTCAAAGAGAGTGGCAATGGAACATGTCTAAATTATTAAAAAACATATAAATCTATTCATCAGGTCAATATAAACATTTAGTACAACTAGTTAAAAGTGTTGATCTTAATTGGGAGATTGTTTATGTTACTCCATTAACATCTTTTAACAATCCATGTGACAAACTATGTGACTCACCTTTTCAGAAGTCATCCAAATACTATTAGTATCCAGCATGGTCGAATTTGTGGAATACCTACCTGCTATCCTAATTTCATAGGTCCATACAGAATAGATGTTATCACTAATAAGTTAATATTATTTATGTTAACAAGAGCATTGTTTTGTCATAGTAACAAAATAATCAACAGATCAACCTATATTATAAAACTATTACAACAAATGACAAATGCTAGACACTACTGAATTAATATTTCTTGTATTATGTTTGCATGTAACGAAGACAGGATGGCAATTAGATAAGTATGCCATTCAAGCAAGGTTGTTGAAGATATTTATATTCACAATGTACACTTAGTGAGGACTGAAAGACAATTTGATAAGTATGTCATTATGGTTGTTGAGGATATCTATACTCACAAGACTTCCCAATTACACCATAGATTATGAGATTTACACGGAAAACCAGTTTGGGCGCATCAGAGGTATGATGCTAATAGATGTCCGATCAAGAAAACATCAAGCTCTCATCCTGCATACCCATCTCGAAAGAATTTTTTATAAGATAAAAGAAGTTCATCAAACTAAATCGTTGTTGAAAAGCCACGCAGCCTTATCTAGTGGTCCTTACTGTCTTATTGCCAAATAGTTGCTTTGATTGTGTTAATTATCTACCTGGGGTACAACTCAAGAAACTGCTGATCATTTTCAGTAGCAAGTTAATCAGGTTTGCAAACCTTACCAATGAATCTATGACTAGTAAAATCTTCTACTATTGCAATCCTTCCACCCATATTGAGCCAATTGATAAGGCTCCTGATGAGGGACGAGGTATGAGGTCCCTCAGAATTCAATCAAATGGTCCTAAATTCATGTAAAATAAAAGATTGGCATGCAGGATGGTATCACCTTCATCTTCTTGATGCATGTACACAAGTCATGGAAGAATTCTGTTAACAAAAAGGCTTCAAATCAGCCCCAAAATTGTGCAATCAGATTTCGGGAGGACTGGGGGTGCCCTTGGATATGCCTGGGGAAGTAATCAGCCGTAGGTGGTGCCCCAAAGATCTAAAAGGGTAGACAAGATTTATAACATTATCTTCTTTGTTTCAGTAGCATGAAATAGAGGAGTGGGCCGACTCATCATGCGGAAAAAAACAGAGGAGGCCAGGAAGTGGCATTGCGGTGCTGGCGAACTCGGCTGATCGCGACAGGAGGCCGGAGGGGTCCGATCAGGCGTCGGGATAGTCGCACATAGGCCGGCAGTGGGCAGCTGCGATCCGGAGTGGCCGACAGGGTCTAGGACTGATGGGGTGGAGTCGACAGGGAGTTGGGATGTCGTGGGAGATCGGAGGCCGGGAATGGCTGGATCCGTACTGGATGAGGGCAGGATAGCTGGCCGAAGCCAACCAAGAGCCAGGAGGGCCGATCAGGGTCTGGCAGGGGGCAAGGATGCCGATCGTAGCTGGTCGGTGGCCAGGAGGACCGCAGTGACTCCTTCACGAGACAGAAACACAGTGTGTGTGTGTGAGAGAGAGAGGACAGGGTGGCTTCTCTTTTCTTTGATCGAGATATCACAATAACTAGGGTTTGAGATAAAAGATACGAGGGAGAAGGGAAGGGAGGAAGATCTAGAGTCAAACAGATTCGAGAAATCCTCCTTTGATGGAATCCAGTCTAGAAAAACCTAAACGAAGCTCGCAAGCAACTTCATAAAAATTTTTTAATCTCATCATCGATAATAATAAAAGAGAAGGATTGATGGCTTATATAACGACCCGGTTTACATGCATAAGTTCCCACAGCCGTTGCAGGACTTACAAGAATGAAAAAGTGACTTGCGCAGCAAGTCCTAAATTTTTCGAATTAAATACAATGAATTTAATTAATAAAGACATTAAAAAAAGATAATGGGCCAATGTGGCTGATCGCTATCGGAGCTGGTGCGGCCGTCGGGCCTGGTCCCTATCAGCTCCCTCCAAATGCATACCAAGTAAAGGAAGAAACAAATTGCAACAAATCCTCCAAATTCTAGTTCATACTATGTGAATCATAAACATCTGCAAATTCCTACTGGAAAAAGGAAAAAAAAGGCATGCCATAAACTTCCATCTAAATTTTCAATTTTCTATTCTTCCTACGACGACTTCAAGTTCTTGTCAGTTCTCTTAAGTTTATCTTCCATGTCAGATCTTAAAACTGTGCTTGAAACTTCCTCTCAAGAAGCATGGAAGACAACATTGCACAATGAAATTCGAGCCTACCATGATAATGAAACATGTCCAAAAAAGAAAATGAATATGTTGAGATTGTATCCTAATACCCATTTCACATGATATAGTGAACTTTTTCATGACATAATTCAGGTGCCATAAAGTTATGTGTCATTTAATTTTACCACACTACTTTTGAAACTTTTGATAGAATATCAATGTATGTTTTCTGGGTGGTTTCTGGAACAACCTGTTGGGAATGTATGCCCTCAAACAATAGGTGTAGTGGTTTCATGCATAATTAATGGACATGATGTGTTTTGATTCATGTAATGAATGGTTAAGCAAGGAATCCATAAGTTTTCTAGGTGTGATTCATTTATGTGAATGTGGATTCACTTATAGAGAGATAGGAATCATAGATACTAAATGCTTTAAACTAGTCGCAGCTGATAGTGAGACTGAATATCTCACTAGGTGTGTTGTAGCATGATTGATTCCCAATCGGGGGATGGATAATCTCATACCATTGGAATAGTGGATTCCAAGTCGATATACTAGTGCATGAGATGCATTGACGGATTATGAGTAAACCTAATGACAAAATGTTGTCATGGTCATTAGGGTTCTCATAACTTACACAGCTGATATACTCTCAATCCTAAGAGACCAGTGAACCCTGGCCCCAGTCATGGTAGCTTTGATTTATCAATCAGTGAGGTCCCTCGAATCAACACCTGGATAAGTTAGTGACTACGTCTAGGTGTCAGGGAACCCTAGATCTCAAGACAGAATCTGCTCTCTGTAAAGTGTGTATCCCCATGGGTTGATCATTGGTTTTGATCATCGGAATCTGATCAGTCGCTTTTAGTGAATGGTTCACTGTGGTGGAAGTTTAAATGGGTATGATCAAGTCTCGTGCTGCATACGATGTGGCACAGGCTGGTTGGACAGTTCACCTAGTGTGAGCTAGCTATGTCCACAAATACATGAGGGTGGAGGTATAATCGTAATTTGTAAGACTGGGATTGTCTTCGTAATCCAGAGTGCAGTCATCACCATTTAATGGAATTGGTGTTGATTAACCTAAGACACGAATACGACTAAAGAGTTTTGGTCGAAATGTTCAAGTTCAGGTTGGAGCCGCATTGGAAGACCCTAGGTGATCTTAACTTCGGTCCATGACGACTCAAGAAAAGTTTGCGGGTGCATTAGGGAGCAATTAATTATATAGATATATATGATTAATTAATTAATTATTAAATATATATATGAGATATATATGTGGATAGTAATTAATATACAAGCGTGTGTGGAACATGGCTTATATGCACACATATGTGCAAGAGAGGCAAAACGAGAATAGAGAAAAGTGCCAAAAGTGTGTCTGGCACCCTGGACACATGACCACGATTTAGAGTGGGAGAGGGCAGCCGAAACCACCTAGGAAAACCCTAGTGTCTGTCGGTTAGATGCCTCCCCTTTTCTAGGAATCGGTTAGCTTGGGGGGGAAGTCATCTTGGATGAAACCACTAAGGTTTTCCTAGTGGCCGAAACCCTAAAAGGGGTTCTCCCCCCTTATTGGCAGCCACGTATAAACAAAAAAGAGAGGGGGCACGGGTTGAGTATGAGGGCTGATCTCTCTCTAGATTTTGTGAGAAATATTCTCCTCTCTTGTTACTCTCTCAGGTTCCCTCCGCATCGCATTGAAGGCTTCCCACCGAGCTCCTTCTCGAGCAATGCTTGGATCACGAGGTTGCAAATTCTTGATCTACAAAGACTTGATCACCCCAAGACATTCATCTTCATCCTCATAGCGAATGCATGCAAGAAGAAAATTTTTAAAACGATCCTAGCACAACAAAATGACCCCTTTGTAGGATTGGTTACATGATGGATCAGTTTAATCCTACACTTATAATTTATAGCTAAGGGTGAGATAGGGCATTACAATGATTAAACTAATATTGCTACCATTGATTAATTGTTTTTTTTTTGGTAGGACGTTGATTAATTGTTCAAAAATTCAAATAAAGTAGTGATCTCTTAGTCATCGATTTGAAAGAAACACATCAACATAAGTACGTGTCTACGACACATTGTGATACAGGAGGAAACATGGGGCAATTCAAGTCATTGGTTGTAAGGTTAATATTTTTCATTATTTGCACTTGACTTCAATTTTAAGATGTTAGAGATTTCTTTTAGATTCTTTTACAACAAATAGGAACCTATTTAAATTTTTGGCAAGTAGGAACTTATAAGCAAAAATTGTGGAGGGCTTCTTTAAAAAACAAGACCTAAGATTAATTAAATACAGCTAGGCCTTTCACTATATTTTAGAAATTTATCCCTAATTTTTAAAAGACTAACAACCTCCATAGACAGAGATAACAACCCCCTCAAAAATAGGAGGGTTGTTGGTGGACTCTCTCCTCTCTTTCCTGGGAGGAGAGAATCCAGGCCTTCCTCCTCCTTGTGAATATGTTCATACGAGAAAGGAGTCCCGTGACTTCCCTCCCATGCAGGCAAGGTACAAAAAATCGATATATTTCGCGAAATATATCGGAAAAATGAAAACCCGATACGGAATATCACCTACAATCTCGAGCAGAACTGGAAATGTCAAAATATCGAGCGGTTTCGTGAAATATCGCGATATTTCCACTAAATATTTCCATCTCCACAAAATATCGCGAGATTTTGTCAAAATTTCGCGAAAATTTTGAAAAATTTCGCGAAATATATCTGAAATTCTGTGACTGACTGGTTATAAAAGGGGACTGGGGGGCCTAGTTATAACAACATTTAACGTTTAACTTAATTTTTATTTTCTCCATTTACTTTAAGTTATTATATGTAAATAAGTAAATACCCCCCCCCCATTTGATTTCAATAAAAATATCAAAAAAATAAAAAAAAGAAGGAATCAAAAAGTAAACTTTCAGTTTTAGTAGGAGAAAACAGTTTTTATGGATTTTTATAAAATCTACATGGTGAGAAAAGTGATTAAATCAACTAATTTTTAGGTCAAAAAATTCCACAAGATGTAGAAGTACGAGTGCATCTAGAAAACCATGGTCCGTCTTAGGAAATTTTGAATGGATAAAAACTTTTCTATATAAAAACTCTTTTTTCTAGACTTAGTAAAAAAACAGTGTTTCACATTTCAGCATAATTTTGCACAATTTCAAACTTGCATAACTTCTTTGTTTTAAGTCCGCTTTCAAATCGTTTGAAACATTGTTTTAACAATCAACAAATCTTTATTTCAAAAATATTTTTATCCAAAACAAAGATTAAAAAACATTTGAAAAATATATATCAAAACCTAACCAAATAAGATTGCACAAGACTCACAGACTCAATACATTGAATACATGTTATGTGAAGCTCTACACCCCTAGATAGGGTACAAATATTATTTGAGTGTTCCAAAGTGTGTATCTATACTTGGTTTATGACTATCCAGAGTTTCACTAAAAAAAATCCATCAAAAAATCATATTTCCACCATTTCAACAAAATTGCAATATTTCCATATTGTCGAAATATTTCCATAGCCAGAAGGTCAAAATTTCCACCGAAATGGAGATTTCGAACCTTGCATGCAGGTAAGAGTCCAAATGGGCTTCCCCTCTGTTTTTAAATCTCCACAAGGGTTGTTCGTTGGAGTCTTATAACAAGAGGGATTTACCTAATTACCTTTTAGAAGTGTACAAATCCATTAAGAGTCTTACATAAGTGGTCCCAAGTCCCAACCCCTTTTATTGGAATTCTACGTGCAAAAAGTAATAATAAAAAATCAGACGAAAGAAAAAGTCCAGAAAAGTATAAAATAAATGCAAAAAAAGAGAAAGAGATAATTATAATAATTTAGAAGACCTATTTTTTTTGAAATCATGTTTCTAGACTTTAATTATTGAGTTCTCAGTAGTCTCTAAGAGTCGGGGTTGGAGATTATATAAAAGGAACATATTAGTATGATTTGATACCAATTAATCTTGGAACTGGAAGCCAAAAGGGTAGATTAATGTAATAGCCCATCACAAAAGAAACAATCCGTGAACGAGAAATACTTTTAGCATTAGGAACAAAATTAGATTAAATTCAACAATGAATGGACACTAGAAATCGATGATAAATTCAAAAAAAATGATCTTACATGTTTGAAACCCTCTTATATTTATATACGCTTGACTTTTAGGGCATGTTTGTATTCACTCAATAGGTAAACTAGTAGAGTAAATCGGTGAAAAATTTTACTTGGTTGCTGTTGGAATCCAAAAAGTTGATGAAAAGTAAAAGTTGGGGGATTTCGTAGTAGCCAAAATGGTTTACTTCAGAAAATTGAAGTAAAAAAAAAATTATTAGTAGAACCCCTAGTTGACTATGCCATTGTTCAAAAACTCGAAACTTGGACTCGACTCGAAAGTCAGCCGAGTCGAGTAAACTCGGTCCGACTCGGCCAAGTTTTCTCCAAAATCGTACCGACTCGACCAAATAACTCAACTCGAAATCTGTCCGAGTCGAGTCAACTCGGTCCGACTCGGCCAAGTTTTTTCGAGTTTTAAAACAGTGGACTATGCAATGTCGGTTGTCGGCACGATCAAGCGAACGAAATAAGCTAGTCGTATTTACTTTGGCTCTTTACTCCATTTTTCCGCCTTGAAATCCAACGCTCCCCTTCATCCTCCATCGGTAGCATCATGCAATGCTGGATCCTCCACCGAAAAGCTACTTACCTGAATGCTTTGACGCTACAACGCCTCAGTCCTGCAAGCCGATTAGGTAAAACCCTAATCCAAGTAACCCTTTTTTTTTTCATGGATCGAGGTTTCCACTTAATTATTTTGATGGATTGAAGGTTCCGCTTATTTTTTTAGATGTACTTGATATGTATGTTTGATTTTGGCAATTGTCTCCCCTCTCAAGGCGTCTGATTCCTTTGACTTCGATAATCGAGGGTTTCGACCTAATTATTTTCTCATCTCTTAAATTTTCTTTTTAAAATTACCTACGATCATTACTGATTTCCTGGAATTAGATTGAGGGAGGGGATGGAAGAAAAGGGAAAAATAATTTATTCTTATCAATAAAATTCGTGGAAGCTTTGGACCAGATATCTTACCCAACGTATATAAGTAATAGAATTACCTTTGATTCGGTTAGATTAGTTTTTGTGGTATTCGGCCTTTAAAATGCCAAATTACTCTTGTATGTTTGAATCCAACAGTTCTAGATTTATGATTATCAATTAAAATTGGTTTTTTTTTTTGCCAACTTTAAATAATTTCTATTTCTATGAGGATGTTATCAGATTCACTTGCTTGAATCGATTGTTGATCTTTGTACATAATTGCAGATGTAAGTAGTAGAATTATTGGAGGCCAATCAAGGTGGATGGAAGCTTCTTCTAATTGGTGTGCAATTGTGTACATGTGCACGCATATGTGTGCGCGTGCATTCTCATAGTCATCTCTGAGATTTGATTATTTTTTTGGAATGACTTTACTGTCAAAGAAAACTCTTCTTGTGTTTGGATTGTCATTGAGAATTTACCTCAGAAAATCTTTAAAGTGATTTGAAGATCATGTTAACCCTTTTTCTCCTTCTAATTTTTCTCACTCTCTCCTATGAAAAGTAGTAACTTTCTGAATAAATATGACAACCTAGCAATTCCAGTTTCTAAAATAAAAACTAACTTCCCTCTTTTAAAAAAGAGTTCCCATCCTTCCCTAAACTGAAAGTCCTAGAAACCATATTACTCATCTAACTCAACAAAAAATTTCATCTCAGATGTCACCAATTTTCAAATCTGACAAGGACCCTAAGTTCCTAACTTCATAGTTTATAACAAAGGCATTAAACTCTAAACTAAATTTACCAATCCCACGAGGGCCCAACTCTTGATAGAACGTCAGGAAATGACCATCCAGATTCATTCACTCTTAGTAGCAAGATCAATGGCGATTACTCTTATAGTCTTATGTCAATCCAGTAAAGAAAGAGGGGCTTAGTGAGAGGCAACTTCAGTTGTTCCTTCACTCTTAGGAGCAAAACCAATGATGATTTCCCTTTTGTCTATCCTATAAAGAAAGGGGGGCTTATCGAGAGGCGTCTTCAGTTGTTCCTTATCTCATTAGTCTATAGTACTAGATCCTAGATTGGATAAGAGAAATCACTGGGATGCTCTATAGTTCACCTTAAACTCTTCTCTTCCTTCCCGTAGGACCAAGGGCTTCCATGCTATGCGCTTTTTTTGTTCATTCCTAACACTATGATCGATACTTATCTTGTCCTTCCATAACTGTTGGAATACCAAATCTGACATGTTAACCAGGGAAAAAAGTAATTCTAACTCTTTAGTTTATTGTTGTTTCTAAAAAAAAAAACTTTAGTTTATTTATACTCCAAATCCTAGCTTGAAGATATTGGTAGGGAATCAAATGTCGACAAATTTCCTCCGAAATCACTGAAATATGTCTTTTTTTTTAGACATAGAAATTGACCGAATTTTTAATAGTATCAAATTTCCATCCAACAAGAAATGTCGGCCGAAATGACCGACATTTGACCAAAATCCAACATTTTGTCTTTTTTCAGACAATTTTACTGAAATATTTTATTTTTTTAGTAAAACAAAACTCATCTTTATCCGTGAAAAATTACAATTTTCCACAATTTCGTTTTTTTTCATAGACAGCATTTTACTGACATTTGAGCCTGAATTGATCGAAATTTAACCAAAATCCAATGAATTTCCACGAAATCTTTCCTTAAAAAATAGAAAATTCCCAACGACATTTAACCGAAAGCCGAAAATTTTCCTTTTTTTGACTTACCGAAACAAACATGGAAATCGGCATTTAAAACCTTGGATATCGGTAAGCAAACCGCCCATAATGAGAAGCCAAAAAAAGAGAGAAAACATCACGATTTTCATACGGCAGTCAGTATTATGAAAACAACGTAAAAAGAGGTATCCGTATTTGGAATCTATACTAATTTGATTTCTCACCTCTGCTGTTATTTTCTGGGTGGATAATGCAGCATCTGCTCGAGCATTGACGAAGCGCCATTGCAAGTCCCTATTGTACAGTAGTCGCAGCTGATGGGCATCCTCCATATGATTTGCACTCTTCTTTCCTGTTCGCACATCTGCAATATAGTTGAGAACAGAGGACGAAACACCCACTCGAGTAGCGGCACTACTAGATGGAGAGACTGGAGTAGATGGTCTTGATCGGGATGGACTCTGCATGCCCCTAGAGTTCGAGGATGATCTCGACAAAGGCTTACTTGGAGACGAGGGGTGATGCAAACCCGGGACAGGCAACGAGAGACTCCTATTCGGACGTGTTATTACCAGACCTCTGTCTGAAGAATGGGAAGTGACATTTACAACTGAACTCATTTCACCCTCGACCCTGTTACTTCCATCGGAAGGCACTCGTCTTGCCACTTCACTAGTTGATTTCTGGAGGCCACTGCCTGAATTATCAGAAAAAAATGGCATTCTCCTTGTTGGTGAAACCCCTCTTGTTGTAATCAATGAAGAAGCAGATCTGTTGGCCTTGTCAGTGACATCCATGCTTTTTGACAAGGAATTACCAGATACCCTCCCACTCATTATGCCAGGCCACCGATGTTGGTCTATCATCCTCCCATGTGAATTTTCCACAGTCCTAGAGTTCTCTGAATGATCAGAAATGTTCCTCCCTCTCAGTGGACTCCTCTTCCTCTCAGAAACAGCAGTGGCTGAAGATTTCAATGCAGGATCTGGTGAAGGATTTCTGATCATCATATCCCTCTTACCAGCGAGAAGAGAAGAAGAATCGGACTGGAACGAAGAAGATAAATTCCGCATTGAAGGCCAGAGCCCATCAGGTGCTCGTCCACCAAGTGATCGCCGGGAGGAGTTTTGGAGCTCCACTACCGAATCACACACCGGCGTTGTCGACCTTGAAGAAGTGGAAGAGGTTGTAGAAGGCCTCGAAGACGGGGACAACAGCACGGGGATCCTTGACGCTGGGGACGAAGGCCTCGAAGACGGGGACAACAGCACGGGGATCCTTGAAGCTGGGGACGAAGGCCTTGACGACGGAGAAGAAGGCGCTGAAGGCCTCGTTGAAGGTGTAGAGGGGGGCCTTTTCCTCTCGGCTGATTGCGCACGCTTAGGCACAGATGTTCCCGGCGTGGCCGATGCCCGACTACCCGTTGGCGACGAGCACCACTTGGGAGGGGGTATAGCGGATATAGAAGGCAATGTGATCCCAGACTTGTATCTTGACGAAATTTCCCTCGTCCGTGTCTTACTGTTTGGGGGGAGGACGACATTGTTCTTCTCGGACGTGGCCAGCGGCGGCCTAGGAGTGTCTCCCGTCGGGAGGGGCGGCTTCTGCTGCACCGCGGCCTTCGGAGACTCATTGCTACACACTTCCATCAACAACCACCTCCGAATCAAACCACATTGATGGGTTCTTGATGAAAATAGCTATTTGAAGCTATGGCACTGAACCTTCAAACCTGCCACAAATGGGATGGGATGATGACACAAAGGTCAAGCAAAAGCAAAACCCAATGAATAAAGAAAAAGCAAACCTACAAGGCCATAAAGAAAGAGATGCATAGGGGGGGAGGGGGGGGGGTAGAGAGAGAGAGAGAGAGAGAGAGAGAGAGAGAGAGAGATCTAAAACAACAAAAACTGAGCAATGCAGCAAACCAGGGGAAATGGGTCATCTGAATTCATCAGCATGAATCCAAATCCGGGCAAATATATTCGACGACAATGCTGATAATAAAAAGGGTCAAAATCTGTCAATAACAATGGGGGCCGAGCGCGAGATCGGACCATTTCGGAGACTACCGCCGATAATTCGAGGCGACGCCGAATAGAAAAACAGGAAGGGTGCGTCAAACAAGGATGATCTCCTGTATTTTAATGAGCTCCCAGTGTCTGTAAGTAAATTGGGACTATTCTATCCATCTCCTACTTGTCTTCTGTCCTTCATCACGGGAGAGCCATGGTCGGGGGGGTTCGTCGAACCTCGTGCTCTGGAAAGGAAGGGGTATTAAATGGAGGGAGGGGTCTACAAGGATCGAACTAGGCGGTAAAAAAAACCCAACAAGGGCTTCACCTACTAAGGATCGACCGTGATTCCAGGAGCGGATGGGGGCGAGATTAGCAGGGAAAATTGTGGAATTTCTAGGGTTTGGGACGTCAATGGAGGATAGCCTCCTCCATCCCCTGAAATTTCGATAAATTAGCAGAAACCACAAAAATCGATTTTTTTTTTCTCGTGTGTACGAGAATCGAACTAAGCCGGGAAAAATTAAATTTTTTTCCCAACCCATTTCTCCCCCATGAAAGAAAGGCTAGGAATCACGAGAAAAATCAAAGAAAATACTAAAATTCACCCAGTCCGATCGAAATCCGATGGATTCCGTAGCAATTAAGCACAGCAAATCCACACGAAACGTTGAATTGCAAAAAAAAAAAAAAAGACAGAAAATTAAGATTTTTCAGGGAGCAACTCACCGCGGAATCCGTGCACAGATTCACCCTTTTCGATGAGGAATCAAACAGGGACTTCCTCGAGGCCGTCCAAAAAAAAAAAAATTAAGACGCCCGAAACAGAGCCTCGGTGCCTCCACCCCAATGCTGTAGCCGCTCCGATCCAACGAGCCCTTCGATGCGCGGATCCTCGGATCAGACAAGCCCTCACGAGAAATCAAACGCGGGTAGCCGTTAGAAATTTATCCGTAGCTCTCTTCAATTCACTCTCTCCCTCTCTCTCTGTCTCTCCTTTTTCTCTCTAACTATTTTTATTTTTATTTTTATTTATTATTTTGCCGCGAGTCGTTAGAGAAAGGCGGGATTCCGTTAGGAAGTCCCTCCAGTAATGAAACGGTCGGTTGCTTTCGGTAATGCGAGGATGCGCGCCGCGTGGAGGAGGATGAAAAGAACGGTCACGATTAAAAGGGGAGGGAACCCAATTCTTTACTGGAGCAAAGCCGAACCGGAAAGGGCGTTGGGGAAAGCGCACGACTTCCTTTTTTTTTCCCACTTTTATAATTTTTTTTAAGTTATAATCCCCTTCTTTTGACCTGATATCCTGAAACCGCCGATCCGCTCACCGCCCACGTTGGCTGGTCGTTGCACGACCATCGACCCAGTCGGGTGCGGACCCTGGGCAGCCGTTTGCCATCTCCTCCATCATTGGAACAGTTAGGGCTGGCGATTTTTGACCCGAGACGACAGACCCGACACGAAATTAGCAGGTCTGGTTCAACCCGTTCGGGTCGTAAAAGGGTCTTAAACGATTAAGCCGATTAGTAAATGGGTCGGGTTCAGGTTTGTGTCGGGTCGGGTTGGTCTACTCAGCATTCGATCACAGCATCACTTAGCCAGTTAGCATCATGGGCAGCGCTACAGCATGTTGAATGGGGTCAATTGACCCCACTCAACTTTCAAAGCCTATACAAAAGGTCCAGTCTTGTAAATGCTGCACCTAGTGGCCTTGCCCCTAGGTTTTTGAGTTTCTCTTGTTGATGCAGGTTGCCCCTTTATTCTCTGAGTTTTCTCGCGCCATCGGGTTAATTGCAGTCCCTACCCGGCCTTCCTCCTCTTACGCGATAGATTACATAGTCGGCATCTTTCTCCTCTTGCGTGAGTCACGCAACAGATTAGAGAATCAGAATCCGACTTTGAGGGAGGACGGGCTGGACAGTAGCGGCCTAGATTGCAGGATCAGGGATTCAGGAATCTCCTCCTTGGCTCCTTCCTCTCTTTCTCCTCCATTGATCACAGCAAGCAAGTATATGATTCTCTTACTCTGTGATCAGCATTAATAGGTGGGCTGCAAATTAATTTCTAAATTCTTTTTAATACAAATTTTGACCCCACTGATACAAATTTCTGGAGCCGCCACTGGTTAGCATGCCATATGGGCTCAGCGAACGGCTGTGATCAGAGCACCCACAGATGGAGAATTGCAGCGAAACATAGAATTAAAAAAAAAAAAAAAACGAGTGAATATGTAAATGGATCTTAGCGGGTCTACCTGTTAAAAAAATGAGTTGGGTATGGGTTTAGGGTCTAGGCACGATTAGTTAAACGGGTCGGATTTAGATTAGGAGGTTGTGGACATGACCCGAAACTAGACGCGATCCCAACACGACCCATTCCCAACCCTAGCAAAAGTTGGGCAGTGGATGGATGTCACCGTCGATGACTTTTATAGAGAGAGTTTTGCACGCTATGTAAACATATGAAGAAGTCATGCCAGGTTGATTTTTTCTTAGGAAAACGATGGACAGTTTAGACTTCGACTATCCATATCACCAGACCAGTTTGAGAGAAAAATACTTTGTAAATTTTAAAATTTTAAAATCTCTCTATCGATTCTCTCTCCATCGATATAGAGGCATGCGCGCAAACAGATGAGCAGACCGAAGTGGGATGAGACCATGGGAGGGGCCTCTCGCAAATCTAACTTTATGAAAATGGCTAAAGTACTCCTTGTGATATTTAGGTCTACCATTGTTTTTTATCCAATGAAAGGGTAGCAAAAGCCAAAAGGTATTGGTTCGTTTCAGTATAAACCCAATTCTCTTTATATAGTAGAGATTAAAGAGAATTGGGTCAGATGACACAAACCGTATTACTAGTCTCTACTAGGGTGGCAATGGGTCGGGTCGGGTCGGATTCGGGTCGGGTTGAGACATAGGTATAAGGGCAAAACATCCAACCCGAACCCGACCCGTTTAATAAACGGGTCAAAAACTTATACCCAAACCCAACCCGCCTAATAACGGGTTGACCCGACCTGACCCGTTTAACCCGTTTACTAAACAGGTCGGGCCGTGTCGGGTTGGGTTGGGTCAACAAAACCTATGTAAACCTGTCGGGTTGGGTCAAGACGGGTTGGATTGGGTCGGGTTGGATCGGGTTGGTTCAAGTTGGGTCAGGTCGGTTCGCGTTGGCTCAGGTAGTGTCGGGTCGGGTTGACACGACCCATTTGGTAAACGGGTCAAGTCGGGTCAATCGGGTTGTAAGGACAAACCCGAACCCGACCCATTAAATAAACAGGCCAATCGGGTCGACCCGTTTATGACCCGAACCCGTTTAGAGCAAACCCAAACCCGCTAACTTCGGGTCGGGTTCGGGTCGGGTTGGCGAGTCGGGTCAAGGATTGCCACCCCTAGTCTCTACCCTAGTTTTAATTTAAAATATTATTATAGATAAACCATATCAGGGGCATATTAATCTCTGTTTTATCCAGTATAACTTTGAAAGTAACTGTATGACAAGAGAGTCTCCCAAGATGACCTTCCTATGAGGTGTAGGTGGGTATTTTTCGACTGACGGGGACCAAATGTGGAAGACTAGTCAAGTATTCAAGAAGGAGTTTGTAGATGCATAGAACTAGTGGCGGACCTAGAAACTCCAAAATTAAAAATGTTGAGGGGTCCATTAGTAAAGAATTTTTGTCAAACTTTAAATCCTATAAGGTTCCCCTAAAGAATTTTGTTAGCTTTGGAGGGGCCACGGCCCCCCTGAGCCCCCCCTTGGTTCCGCCCCTGCATAGAAAGCACACCCCGCATGGCATCATCCTAAAATGGTCAAAGATCAGTCAACGGAGTATGATGACATGCTCGACCAGTAACAAAACGAGAAGGCTTAGCTGACAGAGGGTAAAAAAAAAGGATTAAATTGACTTACAACCCGGTGTTAATAGGCCAATTAGACTTACCCCCCTAAAATGATATCAATTAGAGTTACCCCCAACTTTGGCTTAACCCTCCAAAATTTCTGTATGATAATTAGACGGAATTAGCGGTATCTTAGAATATCATATAGGCATTGTGGGGTAAGTCTAATTTTTTGGGGGTTTTAATTCCAGTTTTTTGGAGGCAGCTCTAATTGATATCATTTTAGGGGGGTAGGTCTAATTGGCCTATTAGCACAGGGGCGTAAGCCAAATTGATTGAAAAAATAATAAGGCCGAGGGTAACCTCAACCAAGTAGAAGTTTGAAGGTAGCATAACGTTATCTTCAAAAGGACATTGATGTACAGGGTAGCTTCTACCACCTTCAACATTCTGAAGATGCAGACCTCATGAAACTAACAACTGTATTTGCCAAATAAGAAAATTACAACTCACTTACAGCTGTCTTGCCAGCTCAGCATTGACAGATATGAAAATATAACTGCCTAAGAGCCCTATAAATAGGGGTGGACACCTACCGCCCAGGTAACGCTAGCTTTTTGGAATCTTGAAAATAGCATTCAGTCTCGATATTTCTCCAGCTGACTTGAGTGTCAAAGGAAGGATCTGGGATCCATAACCCCCAGAATCTCTTTCCTTTGTTGTGTTTGTTCATGAAGTCATCAGATGGTCGAACGAGATTTCACCCACACAAAACTAACATCGTCTATGGGAACGATCAAGAGTCTCACTCAGTTCTTGCTCTCGAAATATGTTTTCTTGCTCTCGAAATTTATTTTCTGACAAGATCAGCTAGAGAAATTCTTTCTTTTCCTAGGATCTTAGTTCCAATCATCGAATTTTGTAAATCAATTTTCTTTTATTTTTTGAGATTCTTGCTAATTTCCACAGTCGATTTTTGCTTTCACCGTGAGATTTCTTAGATACTGATCCTGTTCCCCAAATTTGGTAGACTGGATTTCTTTTTTAAGTTGGTAGTTTCCATGTATGATCCTTGATCTCACTGTGAGATCTTGTTAGATCAGCCTTCTCTCATCTGTGCAGAGATTCTTGATCCCTCCTCCGTGGTCAACCTTCATTCTTACCATGAGATTTCAGCGAATCCACTTTTCTCGATCTCACATCGATCGATCCCTTTTCTTTCTTTTTCTTTTTTTGATCTATCCGCATCCATCTTGGAATCCATGGTTGGAGGAGGAAGAGGCCAGACCGAAGGCGTCCCTGTCATCTCCTTGGTTTAGAAGTAAGGATGCACCAGGATCTGCTGAGGAAAGCCACTTATCGGCAGTAGATAGCTAGGCACTGCAATATGAACATAAGGATATGCAGCTTCAAAGAAAGAGATTTAGTACTAAGACGATGGTAGTTCAGTCCAAAGAATGTTAGAGGGTAAAATTAAGGCCTAATTGGGATGGTCCATATATTATTTTCAAGGTGTGTGGATACAGAAACTTTGTTCCATTTGTGAGTGAGATCTCAATCTTGACTATGAGTGGCTATTGGTTTATAGATTTGTTTATTTTGTGAACTAATCATTTATGGCAGAAAGGATAAACAATCATCTCCTTGTAGAGATACCATGGAACTTACAATTATTAAGTGATATAGTTTTCATTTGATAGATGTTATCTAAAACTGTAGTATTGATTCATTCTTTGTTAACTTATACTTTGACCCAAATAATCTTTCGAATAGTGTGTATGAGCCATGGTATTAGGTTATACTTGAGCATGATTGCATACTTACACATAACACTTGACCATGATTGCATACTTACACATAACACATTGAAGATGTGGAAGAACTTCAGTTAAAGACCATGCCAAAGCAATGTGAAGAACTTGTCAAGTATATTGCATGCAAATTGCTTCATCGGGATTTAGGTTTACGATGTTTTTATTGAAACATAGATTGAATCTCATTTGTGTGTGTCTTTATTGTATTAAGAATGCATCGTGTTTTAATATTCAATTTTATCATTCTATACACTTTCATCTTCAAACATTCAAAATTATATTTAAACTCTTTTGTTTTCGAAAACCATGATTCTTACTATCATATATTTGCTGGTTTTTGAACTGACCTTTGTTTTGAACTTTCAGAACATGAGAACTCCATATTTGGAGTTACTTGCCTTCGTATATGGGATTTCATCACTCCGGATGACCCTAGGGTTGTTCGTCGAGTACCTGAAATACACAAGTATGTATCAGATACAAAAAATCATTTTTTTTTACTATTTTGGGAAGCACTAGGGGGTAGTGCCTGATAGGTGTGTAAATATACCATATTTACACCCCTAAGCCTACGCGTAATCCTCCTCCCTTGAGTTTTTAATGGCTATTTATTGGTTTTTACCTCCCGTGAAAGAAAAAAACCGTTGCAACAAAATTCACACAAAAAGATCAAGTAAATAAAAAGTGAAGATAGGAGAAAAGAAATAAAGCTCCTAGGGCACCCTACCTCAAAAAAGTCAAAAAACCAACACTCAGGAGAAGGGTGATCGATCACCCATATTGGTGATCGATCGAGCCCTTCCTTCAGCAAAGGCCAGAGGAATTCCAGAGGGCGATCGATCGCCCTCCTTGACCAAAGGAAATCCAGAGGGTGATCGATCGCCCTCCTTTGCAATTAATTGCCCCTGGCATCGATGATGCCTGACACCCTGTATTGATAGTTGAGATCTATTCTTGAAGCCCACTCAAACCATAAACGTGAGTAGGCCTTTCAAAAGGGACTTATGGGCAGCCAATGATAAGATATATGGTATAGTTGAACATCAAGAGGGGAGGAACAAACTTCGATCGCAAAGAACATGGCCAATGCAACCACGGTTTCTTTCAGACATCCTATCATCGTATCAAGCATGAGCGGCTAGAGTCCATTCTAGGGTTTCGATGAAACCCTATCCATATATTAATTTAATTATTATGACTTATTAGGGTTTCTACTTTGCTTCGAACTAAGTATGAGAATCATTGTGTTGTCCATACAAATTTGTTTATCAGTCTTTCTTTTCTATATTCATGAAACGAGGTATGACTTTGAAAGTAGAAATCTAGATCTCCCATATATATATGCATTAATAGCACTCATCACCTCTTAAATGATAATCCATGCCTAGGGAAGACAATCTGTGCCCTGAAAGGACAGATCGTACCAACCGCAGTGGATCATGCTACTCTCATAACAACTGTACCTGCAGATCATTTCTGAGTGGTCCATGTCGTTGAGATTTGTAATGTTTCTTGAGATCCATTGTGACTTTGGTCATAATGGATCGATCGCTCAAGGAAATAAAAGAGCCATACTTAGTATAATGATAGTCGATGCGTGGCTAGTGGTGGATTCGCGACACTAGGTCTCCCTCCATTGATACTCCTAAGACCAATTTACTGATTTCATAGATTAGTATTAGATAAAAATTCAAATCATCATTCCCTCTAAATTGAATTTTGCTGAATCCAAATCATAAATTCCTTGTTCCAAGTCTCAGAGGATGATATTGGTATAACCCTAACTACAACACAACCGTTAGAATACCGGTAAAGATCGAAGATCGATCAGTACCATGCACACACAAGTGATGGTGAGCACCTGGGACTTTCACCTAGCACCCTGACAGGTTGGAAAGAACCTCTGCCAAGGCGGTGCGAACCTAGGTGCGCACCTCCTCACGATAGGGCGCCAAGGAAAGGATGTGTACTAGGGTTGTTTTGGTTCATTTGATCTAATTAGGATTCCTAAACGTGTGCGATTTGTTCTTAAAGTTTCCTATGGTTTTCTGCTTATAAATACACATATTCCTAAAAAATTAAGTGTGGAGAAGCTATTTGTTTGAGTTGAATTATTTGTGAGAACTTTTCTTCTCCATCGCTTTTTGTGTTTTGTTTGATCTGGAGTTTGTTCTTCATCGTTCTTCTTTCTCTTTGATTTTAGCTTTGATCTTTCAACATTCTAAACGTGCTCAAGTAATTAGAAAGACTTTTGATCCAGATTCAAGTGTTTTCTTTGTTTTCAAAGATCTATTCTTGATTGTTCATTACTTATATCTTTGCATCTTCTCGTTGGAGAGCACTGTCAGAGGACACATATTCGCTCGAGCTTGCCTGCGGGGAATTAAGGTTCATGCGATGATCCAAAGCACGGAGTGGATTGCACGAGTAGACGTTCATGGTCTCAGACGAGAAGAGATATCATTGGCTCGAAGGAAGTTGCCAGTAAGAGGATCATTGCGGTGGTTGCCAACTGTCAGTGCCAACTCAAGAGGCCGGATTAGGCTGTGGATATATCACTTGCTTCAAGGGTAACGCTCTTGCGCGCCTTTGATTGTAATCCATTGGTCTTAGTGGATTGCTTTGTGTCCGAGCTTGCTCGGAGTGGTTTTTCTCATTTATGTTTCACCTAAAAAATATCGTGTCATTACTGCATTAGGATGGAGCCTTGTATGTTGCTATCCTATAATTCACACATGACCTTTGCATCACACGTAGATTAAATCTACAAACTTAAATGTCTATTGCGCATATCGTGTGATTGCCAGAGAGATTTTGAGAAATGTTACTTGACTAATTTGTTGATTTGCAAGCACATGTTTAAGCTTTACTCCAGGTTACCAAGCATTTATTAATTTCAACTCTCAATGGTGTATGGCAAATTAAGGATTGTCAACGGACGATGGGCCGGAACTCAAGAGTGTGGCAGTCTAGCTAATGGTCAGCTGGACCGAAGTGTTGGAGCGTGATGTACGATCACCAAAAAGAAGTTATACTCGTAAATATAGCCCAATTATAAATGAATCGTGTTAAAAGAAAAAAAAAATTGTACTGACTCAGTTTTTCTCTTCTCGAAAAGGGATTTTCTGCAAGAAGATAGAGACTAGTTTCATTCCATGAGAAAGAAGGATAAGCTCTTAAAACTTTCGCAACAAGATAGAGAATAGAGTTTCATTCCAAGAGAGAGAAGGATAAGCTCTAAAAACTTTGGTATTCATCCCGAGAGTCAAAAAGCTCTTAGGCTGTCTTCACTTTTAGGAGGCATATGAGGAGAGAGAGAAAGAGAGAGAGAGAGAGAGAGTAAAGCTCTGTAACAAATGTAATAATGTCTCTTTCCTGAGAGTGTGCGTCCTCATTTCATGACAAAGGAGCAGAGAGGTGAGGGTCACGATGGAGTACCGACACCCTTCCCTTTTATCTGGTAAATTGGGATTACTGTGTGAGAGAGAGAGAGAGATGCTACAGTAAACCAACCATGGCATTGTACCCAGATGGTGAAAATGGGGCCACTGCTCTCTTTATGCATGTTGGGGATTACACACACAGACAGAAAGAGAGAGAATCCTCACTACTGTAGCTGCTACGCTACAGTAAACCAACCATGGCATATATTATACCTAGATGGTGGATATGGGGCCACTGCTCTCTTTATTCATGTTGGAGAGAGAGAGAGAGAGAGAGAGAGAGAGAGAGCACGCTCAGTACGCTCAGTACTGTAGCTGCAACAGTAATCCACCCCTGGCACATATTACATCTAGATGGTGGATATGGGGGCCACTGCGCTCTTTATGCATGTTGGTGAGGAAGAGTGGGAACATGTTCGTGGGCTCATTGCAGGGAACCGGAACAAGAAAAGTTACCTATTGCCCCTTTTTTTTCCGGTAAATTAGGCATAGGTCCTTAACTATTTTGTAATATTAACCGCAGGACATCATAATTTGCTATATTAGCTAAGGTCCCTACAAGTATACATTCGTCTTCAGTAAGAATATATACAGTATACATTCGTTTCAGAAAGAATATACATTCATCTTTAGAAAGAGTATATATTCATCGGGAGGGACCAGCTATATTTCGAAATTAATATGTCCTGCAACTAAAAGTTATCTTTTAAGAAGGACTTAGGTCAAACTTCCCCCTTTTTTTTCAGGGGGTAGGAAGAAGCCCATCTTAGATATTCTTTTTGAGCAGCAGTCCCGATTATCTTTTCATTTGAGCTGAAACCCCTGTGGACAAAAACATCCCTCATATTCCTTCGAATTTATGCATGTTGCCACTATCTACCGCCGCCGCCGTCAGACTAAACCAAACCCCAGCCCACCCCCACCGAACCTAACCGAACCCCGGCCCGCTCCTGCCGGACCTAACCGAACCCCCAGCAGTCACCACCAGACCTAACCGAACCCCCAACAGTCACCACCAGACTTAACCGAACCCCCAGCCTGCCGTCGAACCTAATCGACCCCCCCCCCCAAGAATCTACAGGCCATGGGATGAACCCCCAACCATCACAGTCGCCGGACCTAATCAAGCCCTCAGCCATCACCATCACCATCACCGCCTGCGCGACCACCGGCCGAACTTGAGAAAGATGAAGGCAGAAGGGTGATCTCGGGATTAAAAAATAAGGGAAGGGTTTTTCCCTAAAGCTTGAAGTGGTTAGAGGGACTGGAGCTCAAATAAAATATTTCGGTGGGTTTATCCTAATTAATGTGGGGTTGGTTAGAGGAGTCTTAGGCTAATAACCCTTTTATGGATGGGGTTAGGAGAAAAGTTACCTACTTACCTATGTTGAAACCTTCCCTCATCCCTATTATTCGACTACTCTCCACTGTTGATGGTCTCCCTTTACGGTCGCTGACGATTTGGGGAGCGACACATAGCGATCCCAATTTCAACGGCCATGGTCTATGGCCTATGGGATGAACTCCAGAGGGATGCCACCACCACCTGCTGCCGCCCCATCGACCACCACCGGGGGCAGCTAGTAGCCAGCGGCAGCGACAGAAGGCAGGGCGGGAGGTGGCAGCCGGTGGTGATAGCATCCCCCTAGATTTCAGCCCATGGCCCATAGATCATGGCTGTTGAAATTGGTATCACCATATGTCGCTCCTCGAATAATCAGCAACACTTGCGAGAGGATCATCAGTGGAGAGGAGTCGAATCCCATTCCCAATGTAGGTCACTGATAATGAAATATAGACCAGATCTAGCTCATCATTCCCTGGTGTGGTAGGCTCCTCCATATCCTCCATAGATCAGATCTAGCACATCATTCCGGAGTCCCCATTGATTGTTTACCGGCGTCCTGAAGGGATCCGTCCATCTGCCCTACCATTTGCTCTGAAAACTGATCGAGATCACCGTGAAGGTCCTCGTCTCTTTGTAGATACCCTCTCGCCCCAAAACCCGGGCTGTAAGGGGAGATCGACTAGAGGATATTTAAACACACCATCGTCCACCCGCTAGTCCCCCTCTAATGAGGTAGGCGATAGGGGAGGACACTCCAGCCCGACTAGATCCGAATCGGACAGCAACCGGACTCTGATACCATGTGAAGAACCCAGACCCTTGGATACCCACCTCACAAAACTGGCTTGTAAGAGAAGGTCCAAGGCAGGTATATAAACAACTCATCACCCACGTCCATTACCGATGTGGGACTAACCCGTGTGAGGCATGACCATCTCAACACCCCCCTCCCCCCCCTCACACAAGACACGCATGGCAAGGGCACTATCGAGAGGAGCTCCTGGAGCAGATCTAGCTCTGATACCATTTGTAGATACCCTCTCACCCCAAAACCCGGATTGTAAGGGGAGGTCCACTAGAAGGTATTTAAGCACACCATCGTCCAGCCCCTAGTCGATGTGGAACTAAACCCAACAATGGGGACTTTCGATTTTACAAAATTTTGAACCACATCAAAGCATATAAGAAAGCATCATCCCATGATTTTGGGTCATGGGAAGCTCAAAGACACAGCCTCAGTATTTAACAAAACCTGTGTTCCTCTGAGCTTTGCCGAGCACCGACTCGATATCACCTTGATACAGATTGAGGGATTTGGCCAAAGCAAAACCGCAGTACAGACCGTCGACGGCGGCGCTCACGATCCCACCCGCGTAGCCCGCGCCTTCCCCGATTGGATACATCCCTCTCAGTGATGTGCTCTCGTAAGTGTCCGCGTGGCGTAGAATCTGCACCGGAGAGCTCGTCCTCGTCTGGAAACAAAGGGAGTACTGGTGTCACCAAAAATATTACCACCAAAAAAATTTGCACAAAAATAAGTGGCTATTAGCTATAGGCCCACTGTAACAGTGTTAAGTTTACATTAAGTCCAGCCAATAGTTTCTGTCCACAAAATGATTTCAGATTAAAAGACAATACATGTATAACAGTTGTAGGCTAAGGGATCTTTTGCAAACTGATTTTTTTTTACTTTTCTAATACCAAATATGCCCATGAGATACTCTCCAACATAAACCACCGCACTTACTATCATCACTGTTGCAACAATGATTTCGGATTGCTACAGTGATTTTGGTTAGGGTTAGGGTTCACTGTTAAGGGCATAGAATTAAGGTTAGGATTAGGTTTCGAGTTAGGGTTCACTATATAGGGCATACAATTAGGGTTCACTATATAGGGTATAGAAGTAGGGTTAGGGTTAGGGTTCATTGTTAGGGGTATAGAAGTAGGGGTAGGGTTAGGGTTTCACAACACGACAAAAATGTTTCGGAATTCCAAAACGTACTTGTCGTGGTGTCAATCGGTTTAATTATTGGTAAATGGAAGGGCATATGTGTTATTTTATACGCTGCTAGACCCATTGCAATTACATCTTTTTAGGTGGATCTTTTATGTATATTAGTAGTGTCGGGACCAACAGTTAATAGACTGTTATTAAATGGACCTAATGCAATCTCCCCCCAAAAATAATCTACATGGTTTCGAAATAAAGAATATTGTAGTGCTTAGGAGGTCCAGAACGATTTTTTTCAAAAAATGAGATGTTTCACAAATTAAGCAAAATACACATGAACACATCTACTATGATCATCATCATCATTCAAGTCTCATCCCATCAAGATAAGGTGAGCCATAGGGTAATTGACAAAAAAATTCGATTGACTGTCAACCTGACTCAACCCTCTTAAGATTGGTGCGGCGAACCCAACCAAGCCAACTTCAAAAAGAGGACAATGTTGAAAACCCCAAAAGGTTAGCTGGCGGGTAGGGAAGCTTGCCTTGTTGGTTGCAGAGTTTAAGTGCATGCAACCAGGGAGAAACACTCTGATATTCCCTTAAGCAATGAAAGAGTACAAAGAGCATAGAAGGCAATAATTTTTTTGGGGGAGACATAGTGATCAATCCAAACCATGAGATCCATTTAAGTCTAAGGACAGAGGACGAAAATGACCCTCAATATACTTCAAATTTTCATTTGCATGCCACTCCCCTCTAAACTAAACCTAAACCTAATCCTAAAACCTAAGATCTATAGGTCATGGGGTGAACCCTAGACCTAATCCTAAACCTAATCTGAACCCTAAAACCTATAATCTACAGATCATGGGATGAACCCTACACCCAATCCTAAAACCTAAACCGAATTGTTGTCGATGCTCATCATTGTTGTTTGTCGTGCCTTTGCTGCTCGCCGATTGCTCGAGAGAGAACAGGGAAAAGGGAAGAGGTGGAAGGGGGGGAGCGGGGGGGCAATTTTGGGTTTATGAAAACAATTTGGGATCTCCCCTTAAAGGGATCTTATAAGTATCATGTTCATTAATTTGATCTGTTGTATGGGACCTAACACCCATTTCCCCTTCTTTTTTCTTTGCTAGACCAACCAGGAGGCCAAAGGACATGGTGTTAGAGCAAGGGCTCAAAAAAGTCTGGAGTTCGAAACGGGGGAGGCATCATCTGCTATTTATTATGTTAATGTATATTATAGGTTATACATATAAGTTCGGTGTACATGACTTATTCCCTACACATGTATGATGCCTATATATTCGTGGCTATTACCCTAATGAGAATTGTTCGTCATTCTCCCAAACCCTAGCCATCTCTCTCTCTCTCTCTATCTCTCTCTCTCTCTCTCTCTCTCTCTCTCTCTCTCTCTCTCTCTCTCTCCCATAGGGTTGTGGTAACATGGTATCAGAGCGGGTCTAATCCCCTCGCCATCCCCTTCCGCTGCCTTCCTTTCTGATCCGGCGACCTTGCCTGCGCCTGCGCTCGCGACGAGCCCGTCGCCCTGCATCCGACCCTCCTGCAGCTAGGGGTGTACAAAAAACCAATGGAATCGGAGAACCGAACTGAACCGGTCCGAACCGTATGGTTTGATTCGGTTTCTAGCATGATTGGTTCGGTCCTGGTTCCCAAAGTGCAGAACCGTAGGGGACCAGTTCGGTTCCTGGTTCTGGGTTCTGGTTATTCGAACCAAACCGGTTCATATATATGCATAATGCATTCATGGTTCGAGTAATACGGGTGATGTGGGTAGGATCATTATGTAACAAGCCCTACTGATTTCTACAATAGTATAGTATCTGGCTTCGAGATTGCTTGTTGTATCATCGGTTTTTAAATTTTTTTTTTTTTTATTTCTGTATGCTCCAATGATGGACCTATTCTAACTTCTAAGGATGCACAAAAATTCGTGGAACCGAAGAACCGAATCGAACCGGTTTTATATGGTAATTATGGTTTGGTCCGATTTCATGCTCCCTACGGTCCGGTTCCGGTTCCAACTATTTGAGAACCGCTGGGACTGGTTCAGTTCCTGGTCCATCCCGGAACTGGTCCAAACCAAACCGTGTGCACCCCTACTAGCAGCCCGCCGACACTCCTGCAGCTCGCCAGCCATCCTACAGACCAGCCGGCCCTCCTGTAACCACGTTGGCCCTCCGCAGCCGACCCTTCCGTGCCCGTCTGCCCTCCGCTACCCGCGACAAATAGCATACTCCTTTGCCGACCGAGTCTCTACGTCTCTCGCATCTCTCGATAGCAACATCAGATCAGTCCAATGACGGCCCATGTTCAGTTCTCGACGACGCCACTCGAGCAGACGAGGGATTCCCTCCCTATCTCAACAGACTTTTCTTTGATCACAATAACTGACTGGACTGCGTAGTCTGCCACTGTCCGGAGTGTCCTGGATGGCCGAGCCTGTATGGGCATCTTGACGGTTCTACACCTACTCCTGCTGTTGTTTCTGGAGCAGGACCTCTGACATCTCTAGCCTTCGGGTTCGTCGTGTCCGGGCGTTTCTCGTTGCCTCGGTTGACCGCTCGTTTCAGTCCAACCTTGTCACTTTTGCTACTGCGGCAAAGCTCTAGGCTCATCTCACGGAGCACTTTGTGAAGCAGAGCGGGGCCCGTAAGTATCAGCTCCTGTCTCAAGCCCAATCTATTCAGTAGGGGGAGCAGACTATTCAGCAGTTTCACAGCCTCATGAGCGGCTATTGGTGTGAGCTTCACGCTTTAGAGTCCTCTGCTGGAGATGTCCAGAGTTGGTGTCTTCTGGTGTGAGTTGCAGTTATTTCGGGAACGATAACTCTACCAGATTCTAATGGCTCTTTACCCTGAGTTCTCTCCCCTCGCGGTACAGTTGATCCATAGAGATCCTCTTTCTCGTCTTGATGCTGCTGTAGCTGAGCTTATTGCCGAGGAGATCCGTCTCTGTGCCGTCACAGCCCATCGAACCTATGTACCCTCTAGTTTTGAGGGTGTTCTCATTGCTACTCCACCTCCGAGGACCACTTCTACAATGCTCTCTCATGGCCCTTCTCGTTTCTTCGGCACGCCTGACACTCAAAAATGCACACTATGGAAAGCCGCGGCACACGATCGACTCCTGTTGGCAGCTTCATCCAGATAAGCGTGCCAGGCTGATAACCCGTGGTCGTCCCACTACTGCTGTTGTTGGAGCTACCACTGCTGACACTACTACGACGGATCACCTTCAGCGTATAAAGATGCGCCTTGAGCAGCTCTTTCTGCAACCTGCCTCTGGTTCTTCTCTCTGTGGACCCTCTGCTTCTCGGCTATCTCGGGTACCTCTGCACCTTGGATTATGGACTCTGGGGTCTCTCACCACATGACCCCTGATCACTCCATCCATACTGCATGCTCACCTGTCTCCCGCATTCCTCCGATCCACACTACAGATGACTCTTTTAACCATCTCGTAGACTGGGTCCATTACTATCGCCTCAAACCCCACTGGCCTTCTCTCTATATCTTTTGTCTTGCACGCACCTCAACCTATGCTATCAAAATCGGGACTAGTCGGCGATTAGTCCTCGACTAGTCCCCAGGCAGCATTTTGCCGATCGATTAATTCTGATCCTGTCATTGCTGGGCGGAATCCCGACTAGTCCCCAACTAGCGACTCCGACTAGTCCCCAGCCAGTATTCTGCAAGCAAAATTTTTTTTTGCAAGGAGTCTTTGTAAGCAATTTTGTTTGGATTCTTTTACATTGGCTCAAAATCTTGAGTCGCAAGACTCACAACTATGGCTTTTCCCTGTAATCATATGTTGAGCACCTGAGAATCTCAGAAAAAAACATAGACAAATAATTATTGTTTATTTGTTGACATCCATATAACCCTATAATCAAAATTAGGGTTGTTCACAGATTAAACATCATCAAACAAATATTGTGATGAATTCTTAGTTCTGAGTCTTCTGACATGGGCATGAAGCCAATACAACTGTGTTCTGTTACTTATGTAGTTATGTATTTATACCCATGCTGTGAAGTATGAAGGTATGTATTGTTATTGACCGACTAATATAATATACTTATTAACATTTATGCTAGTTCATATATCATTTATGTTTAGGGAGGGTGGAGGGGTTAGAATAAGTTTTGGCCGACTAGTCCCGACTAAGTCCTAGTCGTCCCTTGGCCGACTAGGGCCGACTACCGACTTTGACTGCATACACCTCAGCTTTGCTTGAACTTAATCTCTATTAGCAGCCTATGTGATTCCGACGTGACAGTCACTTTTTCTAACTCTTCTTGTATTGTACAGGATCCACGCTCGGGACAAAGGATTGGTGCAGCTCGTAGGGCGAGCGGACTATATCATCTGGAGTATCTTCATCTACCAGTTGTCTCTCCTTCGTCTTCTGTAGTACTGTCTCTTCTAAAACCGACATGTGGCACAGGAGATGAGGACATGTGTCCAAACCTCAGCTTAAAAGTCTTTTTCAGTCTGGAGCTTTAGGTCGAAGTTACTTTTCTTCTCTTTCTTTTTGTACGAGATGTCAATTGGCTAAGCATTCAACTAGCCCTTTTTTTCCAGTTTGTCGAAGTCATATAGTCCGTTCGATTTAGTGCACTCCGATATCTGGGGTTCTGTATTTTTATCTTTCATGAATGATTATCTTTACTATATTAGCTTCATTGATGATTATTTGCGTTTCACATGGGTTTACCTCATTCGTCAGAAATCTGACATTCCTGAAGTCTATCAGACCTTCACAGCCAAAGTCCATACTCAGTTCCATGCTCGTATCAAAACTTTTCGGTCTGATTGCACCCGCGAATATCTCTTTTCTACTATGTGCTCTATTCTTTAGTCCCATGGGATTCTCTTCCAACAATCTTGTCCTCACACTCATGAACAGAACAAGATTACCGAGCAAAAACACAGTCACATCCTTGAAACAGCTCATGCTCAGCTTCTTTCCTCGTTCGTCCCTTGCACCTTTTGGGTAGAGGCCATTTTGATCCCTGTCAATCTTATTAACATCACCCCTTCTTCAGTCCTCTCTAGTGTTTCTCCTCACGAGCGCCTCTATGGCACCCCACCCGACTACAACATGTTGCGTACTTTCGAGTGCACATCCTTTGTCTTCCTTCCTTCCCATGAGTGTAACAAGCTGTCGACTAAATCCACTAAGTATGTGCTCTTGGGGATCAGTTCTAAGCACAAGGGGGTATCGTTTCTATGACCCCTAGGCTCGTCGTCTTCGCATCTCTCAACATGTTTCTTTTGTCGATGATGTTCCCTACTAATCTGTTGCGTCTCAGGATCTTACCTTCCTTGAGGTTCCTATAGCCCCCTCCTTAGTGTCTCGACAGGCTCCTGTAACACCCTCTTCTTCTTCTCCGGTTGATGTTCCCTACAATAGTAGCCCCTCCTCCTAGCTTGAGTCCTCCTGTGCCTCCCTCCTCTCCCTCGGGTCCTTCGTCTCCTTCACCTGTTTCTCTTTCCTCAGGTGTATTCTCGTTGTCGTCAGCCTGACCCATTGTCTGTCACACTTTCGTTTGACAATGACTCCTCTAGTACGTTGTCTACTTTGAGCAGCCCGCCTCTACCGGATGTGGATCCTAGCACTCCTCGCTACCCCCAGCACGAGTGAAGCCACCCAGACCACTTTGACTACTCTCCTGACCATTTTGGTTTTGCTGCAGTTAATGCCTACTCGTCTCAGTTCTTTGCTTACCTTACTTCCCTTCACACAGACATGGTGCCCAGGTCTTACAGAGAGACGCAATAGTACCCTGTGTGGCAGCAAGATATGGCCAAGGAGTTCCAGGCCTTCAAGCAGACTCAAACATGGGAGGTTGTCCATCTGCCTGCTGGTGTTGAGCCTATCAGCTGCAAGTGGGTCTTTAAGATCAAGTGTCATCCTGATGGCTCCATTGATCGGTACAAAGCCGTCTCGTTGCCAGAGGTTTCACCCAGGCGTATGTGATTATGACGAGACTTTTGCTCCGGTGGCTCAGATGACCACCATTCGAACCCTCATCATTGTTGTTGTTACTAGAGGTTGGCCCATGCTTCAGATGGATGCAAAGAATGTGTTTCTTCACAGTGATCTCCCTGAGGTTGTCTATATGCAGCATCCTCCTGGTCTCAACATGTTTGTCATCTTTGTCTGGCTACCTATGGACTCAAACAGGCTCCTCGTGCCTTGTCTGAGCATTTTCTTCGTGCAGTTACTGAAATCGGCTTTGTAGAGAACTTCCAAGACCACTCTATGTTCGTGCGGACTTCCTCCCAGTGCCAGGCCATCATCCTTCTTTATGTCGATGACATGATTCTTACAAGTAACGACTCTGGTGCCATAACCTCTCTTCAGCAACATCTTCAGAGTCAGATTCAGATGAAGGATCTTGATCTTCTGCGTTACTTTCTTGACCTGGAGGTTATTAGAGGTGCTCGGGGGATTCTGCTTTCTCAGCAAAAGTACACGGCTGACATCCTTAGTCAAACTGCACTCTCTGACTGTTGTACGGTTGACACTCCTCTTGAGCTTCATGTGAAGCTATGCCCTGCTGATGGTGAGCCCCTCTTAGATCCTACCCGGTACCGGGAGATAGTTGGTCAACTAGTCTACCTTTACATCACCAGGCCGGATATTGCTCATGCAGTCAGTATTCTTAGCCAGTTCGTGGATGCACCTCACTCGGCTCACTATGTTGCTCTCCTACAGGCTCTCCGGTACCTTCGAGGCACTATTACAAGGTAGCTCTCTTTCTCCTCGACCTCTTCTGTGGTTCTTCGTGCCTATTATGATGCTAACTGGGCCGGTGACCCGACTACTAGATATGTCTGTTTCTTGGTGAATCTCTTATCTCCTGGAAGAGCAAGAAGCAGAAGGTTGTCTCCCTCTCCAGCTCTGAGGCCGAGTTTCGTACCATGGCCACTACTACTAAGGAGATTGTTCATCTTCGGCGTCTTCTTTGGGATCTTGGCGTTGATACTTTTGGACCAACAGCTCTTCATTGTGACAACAAGAGTGCTATTCAGATTGTCAGCATTCCGGTGTTTCATGAGCAGGCAAAGCACATTAAGCTCGATTGTTACTTCTCCAAAGAGCAATACGAGACTGGGACCATCTCTCTGCCCTATGTGTTCTCCACATAGCAAATTACTGATTTTTTTTACGAAGTCATCCCTCTCCTCGTTTTTGATCTTTATTAGCAAACTCTCAGTATTTAATCCACCTTGAGTTTGAGGGGGGATGTTAATATATATTATAGGTTATACATATGAGTTTGGTGTACATGACTTACTCCCTACACATGTATGATGCCTATAATATAATCGTGGCTATTGCCCTAATGAGAATTGTCCGTCATTCTCCCAAACCCTAGCCGTCTCTCTCTCATTGGGTTGTGGTAACACATTAATTCCATAATCCCATGAACATGACATCAACAGACAGGATTCGCATGCGCAAGCAAGGCACAACGGCCTTGAGGGAAAGCTTGCTCCACCATGGTGTCCATACCGGGAGTCAAACAAGGAACCTCTCCAACATGGGAGAGAGGAAGTACCACCAGGCCAAGAGCTATTGGTATAGAAGGCAATAGTTGATTTAGGGAATGAATCTGTGTGTGTGTGAGAGAGAGAGAGAGCTATGAATGAGTACAAAGAGTAAATATGGCAATAGTTGATTTAGGGAATGCATCTCTCTCTCTCTCACAGTGTGTGTGTGTGTGTGTTTGCGTGTGTGTGTGTGTGTGTAGAGAATAAATAAATAATCTAAAAAAACAAACATCAGTCACCATGATCCACAAAGTTCAGAATGCCGATAAGCCTAATATTGTCGAACTTCTGGACCTCTAACATAAGCATTTGTTCACATTTATCAATACCATGGGTGCTTTGAGTCAAACAACCAATCAAATATTTTGGCACCAATGTGGCATAGCCATCATTCATTCTGGGCCCACTGAAGGATCGGGTTTGATCTCAACAGATTATATTCTGTTTTTGGACATTTTAGATGTTAGCTCGACCATTTAGCAGGTAGGCATGGATGGTCGGGGGTGTCTTAATGTTAGCAAGGCCATTTTTAGGCATAGCAAATTTATGTTGTAAGGCCAAAAAATATCCTAACAAAGAATGAGAAGTGGGATCCTTCATATTTCTCAAAAGTAGTGATCCCCTCAGGTGTCCCGTACCGTAAGGTGGCATGCTTGGTGCATCCACCACCATCAGTCGTGGCTGAGCACCATTCACCTGTTGCAGGTGCCTGCCATCAGACGGCTCTGATGCATTAGGCCCCGCCACCTTACGGTACAGCACGCCTGATGGGATCATTCGGTCTTTCTCCAAATCCAAATCAAGTAAGGATATAGATATAAATGAAGTCTAACAAACAAAAGGCTGATTGCATCACCTCTACACCATGAAGAAGGGCATCCTTGGAGATAAAGCCTGGTAGCTGATCAAATCCAAGAAAACATAAAATGAAGATATGTCAAAGAAGGATAACATTCCACTCATAGGCATGAAGAACAAAGGGAGAAGGGGTCCGAATACCTCCTTGTCGAACATTGAGATCGAATGTTGTAAAGCTTGTGTTATGTGAGTGGGGAAGATCTCATGGAGGTTTGATGCCTGAACTCCTAGTCGGTAGCTTGATGGTGGTAGAGATGTAACTGAGGTACGAAGCACCAAAATTACCTTCAAATTTGCAAGAAATAAATATAAAGAAAATTCTATCCGTACCTGATAATTTGTTGTCGAGAAAATCAGTGACGGTCTGCACAGGGACAACAAATTTCCCTCCCCCCATTAGAGCTGCTCTTCTTTCAAATTCTCTCTGAGTCCCAAAATTCAACAAAAGATATCAAAATCACACTACATCAAATGAATCTATAAAACAGTAGTGAAAATTTTCTCGCTTATATTTCAATGATCATTCCCAAATAACACGTATATATAACCGGCGTCAGTTCCTAAAACGTACCGAGCCAGTTCGACTAAACTAGCAACAAGTCCATGCCAACATATAAGAAGCCATGTTGAGAAAAAGCATAAAGATAACCCAAAACCAAAACCAACAGGCCACATAAGATATATTCGGTTTTGGCTAAAAGGATTACATTTTCTCTTTGCAAGAATTATCGTTATTCTACAACTCCAAATGACTTGCAATCAATATTCCCTCAGCCAATCTGTTACTAAACTACGATATGCATATAATAAGACGTAGTCTAGTCTGATGGCATTAACTGTACAAACAATAAAGACAAGTTGATAAATAGACTGAATATACTGTACCTCTTCATTATAACTTAGAAGGCCCTTCAATATATGAAATTTGTAAGCACATTATAGACGTCAAATTAGTCAATGGGGTCTAACAACATAAATGCTCACCATGGTTACTGAGAGAATGAAAGAAAATAATATAAAAGCGAAAAATGTAATAAGGAAATAAATTTTGTTAATAATATTGAGCAAGCTTTTCTAGAGTATGAAGAATCCGCCCGGAAAGTAAACGTTGAACAAGCACAATTTTTTCCATACCGGAATGCCTTTGGAGTGTGAAAATGTTAGCTTAATTAAAGAAAAGTTGGGTTAGAATTTTCAGTCATTTTTTATTACAATTCTCTTTTGGTTTTTTTTCATAACAGCATTTTTATAAAAAAAATAATTATTTTATTAGCCACCTGTCAAAAATAATTTCAAAAGTAGCCCGCCACGTGGTTGCCATGTCAGCTATGTGCTGAAATTTCTTTGACCAGTAAAACCGGTATGTGGAATACCGGTTTCCAATACCACTTTTACATTTAAAGTTGGTTTCAAAAAGGGGGACCATCACATTCACATGTGACCTGTAGTGTAAATCGGTGAATAAAATACCGATTTCAAAACCAGTATTTCACTTGCCGGTTTTATTGGATAGAAAATTAACCATAGAGCTGACGTGGCAGCCACGTGGCGGATAAATGACCACTTTTGAAATTATTTTTGATAGGTGGTTATTAAAATAATTTTTTTTAAAAAATGTTGTTTTGATTCTTTTGAAAAAAAACCCATTCGCTTTTGAAAACTGAAACATGTGAAAAGAAGATTCATGTCCATTTCCTTTCATGTGTTCACTTAGCAAAAATAGTGTGAGTGTAGGTGTACAGAGGATAAAAAGAAGTAAAGAACAACACTGAGCATGTCAGGATTGTGCCATAAAGGCAATCCAGTGGACCCATCACCCAATTGAGAATCAGCTAAAGTGTTCGCTAAGGTATAATGGTGATTAGTGTCGTAGGTCACTCATCACAGGTGACTGAGGGCTCACGGGCTAGGAATAGAGGTGTCATGGAGTATCCACATAGCCCTCGCACGCACAAGATCACGTAGAGCACCTTTAACATATTTTAGGTTCCAGTCGTAACTAAAGTCACACACTTCACGTAGACAATAGCACATTGGACATTTTTAGGTGGTCTATCTTGATCGTTGGAGGAGTGGTATCCTAGGTGAGTTAGAAACACACTGAATGGACCGATGGTGAGTGAGATCGATAAAGATGATACAAACTAGCCAGAAGCACTCCTGCTGCTAAACACGAAAATTGAATCCTAAGCATTGTTCAAGTCACGGAGGATAGCTCATGAGAAGTAGGGGAGTTACAAACACAATATCCACCATGGTTCCCATTTTTACGCGAGATCACTAAATTATCCCCGATTTATCGCCAATATCCTATATCACTAATATCACCATTTTATCGTCGATATACCCGATATATCTCCATTTTATCGCCAAAATTGCCTCAAGCTTATATGATGATGTCGGTAGTGGGTGGAAAACGTCGCCCAGTTTCATCCGGAGATGGGGTTTTCTCCATTTTCTTACCTTTAGTGTTAGGTTTGGGTTTCTAAACCGAATCCAATACCTCCATAACTTGTTTTGGGTGGATTTGAAACTTTTTTTTGCGGATTTGGGAATTTTTCAAAGCTTCACAGTAGAGGTATTTTCTCAAATTCCTTTTTTAGGATTTATTTTAAGATCATTAACAAAGTTAGATGATAACCATGTTGCGCATCAATTTTGATTAGATTCAACATGTTTATTATGCAAAAAAAAAAACATTTTCATCATGTAATTAACATGAAATTAATTGGGATTCCATGTAGTTTTCATAGGTTTCATGTAGATATTTATCATGTTTCAAAGTGTTTATCTTATTGTGATTGTTTAATTCACAGACTGTGTAGAGAAGCGTCTGATAGTTACCAGAAAGTGTCAGATAGTTCACAGATCATTTGAGTGTTCCCTAGAGTAAACGATTGTTGTTTGTGTGTTTTTTTATCATAATGGTGTATCTATACATCATAAATGGATGTATAAAAGGAGGATTGAAGGGGGCGAAATTGGGCTTCTGAAATGGAGAGATTGGGCTCTCTAATGACTACTCTTCACGGTAGAGGGCGACGAAAGGAAGATTGAGGCTCCAAGAATGGATGCCCTCAGAAGATAATTCAATTAAAGAAACTCAGACCAACAATTTGCTGTGAATGGGCTTTTTCTATTCATTGTGGGGATGGCTTTTTTTATAGTTTACAACTCAAAGAGCCAACCGCCTTTCTCTGTGCCACTCCCCTTCCTTTTATAGTCAATTCTGAACGTGGGGAGGGTTCCTTTCTCTACATGGCACTTGCTCCTGCATGTGGAGCGAAAGAGTATCTACCAACTGTCCACCCACGTGTGGCGGTTCAAGATTGACCTCTTCTATTCGGACAGTTCACAGTTGTCTACCCACCTAGGTGGAGCAAGATAGTCCTCTCATTTTGTGTGGCTACTTGCCCCCGTAGTGGTGGGAGAAGCGTAGCCTCTCATGTCTAGCCAACTCATTCTCTTTGACTGTGCATGAGGGCATCTCCAAGGATATTCGTCCTTTTGGAGAGCGGGAGAGGTAACTCGTCATGTTCCACTTTTCGAAGGGGGTAGACGGGTTCTGTTTAGAAAGGGAAGGGGACAACATATTTTCCCTTCGGTTTGACTTGTCGAAGTCTCTCCCATCCAACGGGCTCTAGTGGTAATGCCGAGTGACCCCCTCGCGGGCTCTAGTCGTACCGCCTTGAGGCTTATGCCTCGTCTTTTGGAAGCCTAATGCCTTGTTTCCTACCTTCACCTTTTTAAGCATTGTGAGCGGGTAGATATTTTATGTACCCACAAGCTGGACTAGGATTGTCTGAGTAGTGAGAAGACGGTCTGCATAGGTCTGTAGAACTTTTCTCTCTCTTGTTAAGTAGCATTGCCTCAGGAGTTTATCCTTGTTTCCCACTTCACTTGTTTGGTCAACACTAACTTGTCGTCAACTTGTGATGAGTGTTGACCACTTCTTGGATAAACCTTTTGTCATCTGGCAGGATTGACCAGTGATTAGCCCTCCTTACAAAAGAAAAATTAGATATACCAGAGTCAGAGTGATAACTACTGTGACAAGAAAAATGAAATCTAAATGATGTATCACAGAGAAGATTACCTTTCTCCAATTTTTGAAAAGAAACAATGCTGAGCTTCAATCGTGGAAATCTAAATATGTGTATTTATAATCAGGATTCAGACTTGAAAAAGTGAGCAGAAAAGATAAGTGTTATTCTTTGGGGAAAAAATGCATATGAGAGAAGTTCAGTGGCTAGTTAGGTATGACTTCTTTCAAGAACATAGCGTGAAACCCTAATTGCAAGTAGTCACATTTGATCTTGTTGGAGATATAGTTTGTGCCATATTGAGCTTTCACTGTGCACACTAGGACCTTCTATGGTCATCTACCGTTTATGAAAGATACTTGGACACCTATCGCATATGCTCCATAACACCCTCTGTACATATTTGTCTAAGCGGGGTAGACGGTGTTGGACTTTGTGCAAGGGACTACTGCCTAGTTGTGTGTCGGTACTCAAGATGAGATATATTTTGCTTGTAATTTCTGCATCTCTACTTTTGTATAGGCTTGGGAATTTTTCACGAAAATCCGTACAACTTTTGAAAACCTTGGAAAATTATTCAAAAGTTGGTCCATTTTTTAGTTATCCATGCATACTTTGCACGAGCATGGTTTTTCATGTTCATCTTGTGCATACACACTTAATAGAATGCTTTTTTTTTTTTTTTTGGGGGGGGGGGGGGGGGGGGGGGCACTTGGGCCCGTTCCTAGCTGGGTCTAAGGTTTGGACAGTCGTTCGGACGCCTAAGGCTTAGTCTTCCAGACAGCCATCCAAATGTCGTCGAGGCTAAGGTTTTATATATACCCATGATTGGACCCGTGAGGTATTATCCTCCGAGTTTGGGCTAGAGGTGTTTTCCATCATCACCCGACTTCCTCCGTGCTATCCAGCCTTTCATACCTTGTTTTCTTCGATTCCTTCCATTAGGTCGTGATTGTGGTGTGCAGGGGAGATGTTTGAGTGGATTTGACTGTCGTTTGCCCTCTCCATCGATTTAGGAAGGCCGTTATTGTTTCTCTTCGGCCCTCCTTCTCTTTCAAGATAAAATTCTATTCTTTTTTATTTAATTCATTGATTCTACCTTGAATTCACTGTGTTCTTGTTGCTTTATCTTCTTTGATTGCTATGAGATCCCACAATCTAGGATTTGAGTTCTTCTCGTAGGCCAAGTTCTTGGTTTTGTGTGTCGGCATAGTACTCATTGTAATTGTTAACTTTTTCCCTTGTCATGTGTGTGGTTCTTAGGGTTTTCAAGACGTGTGTTAGTCTGTGGCATCATTTCCGTACTGCCGACAGGGAAGATGTCAGTATCAGGCGCAATTCCAAGCGTCAGAAAGCAACCTGAGTCCAGAAAGAGAAAGTCCGAGAGTTTTGCTCCTTCCAGGGAACATCTAATCCTTCACAGAAAGTCCTCTAGCCTTAAGATACCTGGCTCGGATAATCCCTCTGTCGTCACGGATCTAGGGCGCACCTAGTCAGAAGACTCAGAACTAGTAAGAACAAAGGAAAGTCTATAGCTTCTCTAGAGCCAAGTAAAGAGGAAAAGAAAGTTTGTTTGCAGATGCTTATAGATCAGCGTTTGACCGAGAGCAGATGTAGAGAGATTTAGTTTGACAGGTACCCAAGCAACATACAAATAAGCCTCCAAATTCACTTGGCAAAAAGCCTAGTCAGAAGTAACAAAAGTTGTCCGTGCATGAAAAACCTCAGTCGTAGTCTGCATTGGTTAGATATCACTGGTGGTTTCCTGATCATGAGTTCGCTTTAAGAAATTCTCCAAGAATCGAGCTGCCGTAGTGGAACGAAAGGTGATCCTGAAAGATTTCAAACAATTTGGACTAGAGATCTTCATTATTTTGAGATGGCAACTTATGCTATCTGACGAGGGGGGCACTGCCTATCCCGATGTTGTGCAACGCTTCTATAACAACTTCACCGAGATCAGACCTAATGAGCTCGAATTCAAGACCCCATACAATGGAGATAGTATGACTCAATCCTTGGATAATTCGAGTTGTTGTGAACCTTATAGATTTGCAAACTATATTGTCTTCCCACATTATCCAAATGCGAGTATGGGTGATGAACCTTTCTTAAAAGACATGTCTTAAGTTACCTCGGACATTAAGAACCTTCACAAAGCGCATAGAACAGAGATGTGTATCTACGTGCATGAATCCTACTAAAATTTGAAGGATTCTGAAATGAATGATAAGTACAAGATTTTGTACCAAATGGTGAAAGCGGGCATCCTTCCTTCTCTCGAAAACAAGAGTGTAGTTCAAACTACCATAGCCGACCTTGTATATCTATTGGGAACAGGGAAGATCCTAGACATTGACTCACTGATTTGCAAGAATATGTTGCAAGTCTGGATTAATAAGGAGCACAACAAGAGCTCCCTACCTTACCCAAAACAGATCCAAAGGATTCTTTATGCCAGATCAGTGTTTGTGGATCCGAAGAACCTGTGAAGTAGGCAACGAGACTACTACAATTCTCGTGCCCCCTCAAAACCGGTGATGAGAGGGAGGGGGCAACAGTATATAAAGACATGGAACTACCACCCCTTTACCGATGTTGGACTATTCTCAACACCCGCCCGCACGCAGAGTGCCATCGATCGAAAGGAGGGAGAAGATCTTGATCGGAGGAAGAAAAAGGGTGCAACGAGATCACATGGTGGGGAGACGGGATGGGGCCTAGCTCTGAAACCATGTTACAATTCTCGTGCCCCCTCAAAAACGGTGATGAGAGGGAGGGGGCAACAATATATAAAGACATGGAACTCCCACCCCTTTACAGATGTGGGACTATTCTCAATAGGGACCAATATTAAAATTGTATCTGATCAAAGGCCAAGCTACTTCAAATAAAGCTTCAAAATCGCCGGTTGCTGATGCTTTTGTCGCTCCTACTATCGCTACTACTGATCCTACTACTACTAGTGCTACAAGCACTACTGTTTCAGCCCCTAACGCAATTATTATTGGGGTGATTGTGGAAAAACTGGAAAGGGTTCTAAAGAACCAAAGAAAACTGCAAATAATAGTAAAATTCCAGAACAACACTATTGCACAGTTGCTAACCTTGAATGGAGTCCTCTCAAGAAGAACAAGCTCATTGTCAATGCTATAGAGAGGTTTGGATTCAAGGTTGGACCAGCTGACACTTCGATCAGATCAAACAAACTATTTGATGTGTCATTGATTTGATTCCCTAAATTGCTATTAAATGGAATATTGAACACCCCTTTTCAGAAGAAAAATAATACCAAAGAAATCAAACACTAGGGCTTAGGTTTAAAATTTCAGGAAATTTACAAAATAAAATGGGGGCATTTTTAATAATTTACCCCATATTCCACTTTGAATATTTCTGACCACATATTTCGTTTTGGGGCCTAGAAAATGTAAATATTTCACAAAATTTTGAGATTACGTGAAATTTTGAACCATGTGAGAGAGATTTCCAGCACCTATTATATTGGCCAACATATGGCTGTGATGCTCCTTGAGCAACACACGTCAGCCCAACTAAGGATGGGTTGGGATGGGCGGATTTGGGATTGCTTTTAAAAACCATGTTAGGTTTAGGACGGGTTCAATTTTACACTATCATACACCAAAATTGATAAGATTATATCCCATTAACTAAACATGGGAGCAAAGAGAACAATAGCAGTGAAAAAAATTAATCCTATCTAGCAAACCCTAATTGTAACCCCCTATAGTAAACCGCAAAAATTTGAGCAACTACCGAAATAATTTTTGTTAGCATGAACATGCGACTACAAACCTGCCCCACCCTGACTCAACCCGCCAAGTATAACCGTGTTGGGGACGGGCGAGTTTGGGTTTGCGGTAATGATGAGTTTTTCATAATTGAAATCTTTGTGCTAGTATTGGATGTGTCACATGTCCAAGTTTGCATGCAAAGCGACCACCTTTACATGGCCACCTAGTCACAAGTTCGAACTAGCGTATGTAAGCATGTGATTTTCAATGGATCATCCATATCGATCATTCTGGTATGTTGGCTTAGACTTAATTAGGAACGATGGGGAGTCCTTTTATTCTCCAATAAGGATAATAAATTACTTGGCTGGCTAGTCCGTAAATGAGAGAATAATTCCAAGTTTTTAGGTCGGATCATCAGTTTCGGAGAGGTGCCTCACCATGTGGTAAGGTTTACCCATCAAAGCAACCACGTTGAAAACAATGAGTCAAAGACAGTTACCTGAAATTCAACACCAGAAAGAGGCCCATGACAATTAAGTTGATCAAAATCATTTGATGAGACGGTCACAACAAGTGCCGCATTTGCCCATCTAGATGCACGACGAGAAAAGGACATCCCATTGATGCAGAGCTCCCTTGGATCTGTGCTAGTTATAACAACCTGCATGCATAGATTTCCACAAGTCCAACTTCTTTATTTAATAATGAAAATAAATTATTCGTCCAACCAAGTGACCATGACCAAGTTTACCTGTCCACCAGGACACATGCAAAATGAATAACAGCTACGAGTTAGATCCACTGAACTAGAGCTTGGACCATTGTTCCATCCATTGACATATTTCACCACTTTGTAATCTGCAACAGGTACTTTTCCACGTCCTTCGCGAACTTCAGTTGCCAATGCAGAATACTAGGGATTACATTTACATCACCAATTTAGAACGCCCATAAAGACGAGAATTGATTAACAATAACAATACAAGTATCCGTATCATTATCATTCATAGTCCATAGAGAGATGGACAACTGGATCTAAAATCTAATCTTCAAAAAACTTCAGCTTCAAGATGCACATAATGAAGTTCCACAAGCTCAGAGTATAGTCTTGGTTAAACTTACCTTAGAAATATAAATTGTACAGTTCCTGAAGACTTAGAATATATAAAATTTCAACTTCACCATTGAACTGTTTTGTAAATGATTCTCACTCAAGTAGTTTTGTCATTGCATGCCTAAGATTAGAAAGAAAATGAATTTAACCAGAGTAAAGGTTTGCAAGTTTCACCTTCATGGGTACAAGATAACAAATAACCTGCAATAAAACATGAGCATTGAAATATGATATGTCCCTTGCCGATTTCTTTTGACCAGTTAGACTACATTAAATTCAGGTAGCAGTCCATGTACTCAATCCGAATCTGAACCAGTTCGCCTGAACCGCTTCAGATTTTGGCCAATCCAAACACTGAGCAAGCATCATGCCCTAGTATAGGGAATTATTCATATTTGGTTCATAACATGGTTCTATGAGTTTGAAGTTTGAACGATGTATATGTAGCTAGTAGTTATTTCATGATGCATATGAAACAAGACTTGAACTGCAATGACCGATTTAGGCCAGAATCAAATGAACCAAACCTTAATTTCTAATTTCTTTTTCTGAATCTAAATATTATTGGCCGAAACAGCCGAACCCGAACTGGTTCGCTTTTTGCCCAGTCCAAACCCGAACCTGAATTCTCTTAACTTTTAGAAAAGATCACAGAAGATAACACATAAAGGAAAATTCATACTAGAAACTAAGTAATGTATATTCTATTCGTCAATAACCGCATTTCAAAAACATACAATAAAAGCTATGGGTGAACATTATTCATTAGTGTATTATTTTTTCCAGCTCTATTAACTTGGAAGAGTAGATTGGAAAGTCCAGGATATCAGGACAAAGAAGAGGTGACTGATTACAATTATGTCTCCCCCTCGGGAGCAATTATATGTTCTTATTCATCCGTGGTTGGGTGGCTAAGTTTTGGAGATGGATGCACATGGAGATAATATTCAAAATGTTTAGGTACCTAAGTATTGATCTGAGCTTATGAGTAAAGGGATTAAAATGTTGACTGTTAGGGGTTGTAAACCTTGTTTATAGACTTGTTTCCTTTCTAGTGTGGTATGTTCACCATGTTGGTGACCATAGTCGTCTCCATATATATTTTCTTGGGCTATTGCCCTAATGAGAAGAGGTTCCTTTGCTTCTAACATTTTACATGGTATCAGAGCCTCCTCAATTGAGTAAGGTCCCAAATCTTTCCAACTCTTATTTCAGCACTAGTGTTCTTTCAACCCCTCATTCCTTGGATACTTCTTCCTTGGAGCGAGTTTGACGCTACAGGTTCTCTCCTTCCTCACCTCCAATCTCGATTCTTCGGGGCTAGCATCAACTTCAGCATGTCAAACCTCCAGTGCTGGAACCTCTCTCTTGGATCTCCTCTTGATGTGGCGAGCATGATCTTAGCTACCACCTCCCCGGATCCTACCTCATCTAAGACTAAGAAGGACTAACATTCTCTGTAGGGTCCGCGGCGGTGTCAGACACAAACATGGCTTGGATACAGCTCGAATACGTGTCAGCCACAGCCCAGACATTTCCGATTTTTTTTTTTTTTTTTTTCCGGGGGGGGGGGGCAGCCATGGTTAAGATAGGGTCAGCTAGGATTTAAAGCTCAAATAGAGGAACATGTCTCGACTTTCGAGCTCCTCTCCACTCGTTATAGGGTTTTCAATTTCTCAGGTTACGCAAGTACTCTCTCTCTCTCTCTCAGGTTACGCAGGTACTCTCTCTCTCTCTCTCTCTCTCTCTCTCTCTCTCTCTCTCTCTCTCATGATGCCACTACCAACCACCAACAATCTCCAGACCTCCCCTAACCGAATCACCACCATAGCACCCAAAACCACCGTCACCACCCAACATCACCTCATACCACCGCCACCGGTCACCACCTCACACACCGCCACCACTATGATCCCCATCACCTAGTCAGCACCCCCACCTAGAGCTGGCAATAGGCCTAAATTCAACCCAGGACCGATTGAGCCCGGACACTTTGAACGGGTTTGGGTCATATCTAAAACCTTATATATAAGCTCGGGCTTATATTTGGATTCGAAATTAAACGGATCGGGACCGGACTTGTACATGTCCAACCCAAACTCGATACACTTATATAGTTAGGGTCTAGCCGACCTTCTAGTGTCCCACTCATCTTTTTTTTTTATTCAGCAGGATGACAATGATATATTGGAGAAAGTCTTGGAGTTTCTTATAATGATTGCTAGCTTGCAACACAAATTATGAAACAATTGCATGTATAATTGTAGAATAAGAAAAAAAGTGGTAACAAACTCGATTGATACTAAATAACCCATTATAAGTTTCAGAATTTGCTGGTCCACTAGCCTATTTGATGACCCTACAAGTTTCAGAATTTGTTGAAACTTGGTGGGTGTGTTGTCTAGGGTGACGTGATCAGCCTCACCAAAAATCAAGAAATTCTAAAACTTCTACGGTCATCAAATGCTAGAAGCTTTATTGATCGTTCATTGTAACCATTAATTTTGCTTTGTACATTTGATAACCCTAGAAGTTTTAGAAATTGCTGGTTTTTGGTGAGGATGATCACCTCACCCTAGACAACACACCCACCAAGTTTTATCAAATTCTGAAACTTGTAGGGTCATCAAATAGGCCTGTGGACCAACAAATTTGCTGGTCCACTGGTTCAGGAAACCCTTCCTCTATTTTAAATAAGGTTTTTTTTGTAAGTTTTGATTAGATTCAAGTCTTTTGAATAAGGTAAGCCTTATCTTTTTATTAGGGATTGTTATCCTTTCATTAGGTAAGATTTGATAAGATTCAAAACTTTTTAAATAAGGTAAGCCCAATTATTTATTAGAGATCATTATCTTTTGTTTTTTATTTAAAGGCCTTTAGGCCTCTCATTGTAAGCAATTATGAATAAATGATTAATAACAATGTTGATTGCTACAAAAGTCTTCTTCCCCTTGGTGTGAAGCCTAGGCTGGGCGTGAAGTCATCGGCAAGGAGGTTCTTAACAAGAAGTCGTCAACAAGAAGCCGAGGGGTCTGAAATCTGGTTCATCTTCCCATTTATCTTTCACTTCCCAGCGACAATCGATCAAATTGTGCAGGACACCCACTTGTCCAACATCACATTCACACAAAACTTAGTTCGACAATTGATTAACTTGTGCAGGACACCCATTTGTTCAACATCACATTCACACAAAACATAGTTCTTTTCTTCAATGTCCTTTAATTCCATGAAAATTTTAATGTTTTCTTTCAACAACCAAAATCAGTGTTTTCCCAATTCATCTTAATCGAGACTTGTTCCTAACGCCCACCAAGAGAACCATATTCTTGAACCTATGAATTAGGATTCCAAGGGACCTAAGTAGAAACAAGAATGGGTAAATGGTTCGTAATAGGTCTACAAAGCATCACTGCATGAAAGTGGAAATACTGTGCTTCAATCAAAATATTAATGAGTCAGTTTGTTCTTGACATTCCCAACATAGATTGATAAATGGACCAAATGGGCATTTAAAAGCGGAGATGTTTTGAGGTTTTCCCACTAACGATGAGGAAGAAATTTCTATATAAACGGTCATACTAAAAGACCACACCACTATTATCTTCCAACCTTTCATCCAATAAATAGCTTATCATAATCACACATTATTCTTGTTTTTTGCAGGTTTAAAAGGTTTACTTATCATATTCAAGACCAGAACCGAGTAAAGGTGGTAAAGCAGAACAGCGAAGATAATCAAGTTCAAAATTATTTTAAATAGGAGAATATATAAAAAATAGCATACTAAAAAGCATTCAGATACATAACTCACCTGTATGTTGTTTATTAGTTCTTGGGGATGCTCAATACGTAAGCCAACCTGTTAAGGCATCCATGCAAAATAAGCACATGGAAGAGCAACTAAATACTTATATGTTTATCACTGATAATATAGGATAAAAACACTAAACAAAACACAAATTACTGATTGCTCATGGTTAGATTAAATACCAAAATCAGTCAAAAGCAACATCTACCATATGCTGGACAAGCAAAGTAAAAAAGAAAGAACGTAATTTAATAACATCTAGCAATGGTCCGCGAATGGTGATAAAAATAAAACTTGGACTAACTTTTGCAATAATCAAGGTCATGTAAAATTTGAAAAACTTGAACAAAGTTAATTCATCTATATCTGAAGCCCTCTTGATCTTTAATTGCATAAAAATATGGCGAAACAAATAGATATATAAAATGTAATATATCATTTAATAGGAGAAAGTGAGAAACCATCTTCTGTTAAGAATCTTGAATTTTAGGAATCAGACAGAAGAAAATGTCCATAAATTCCAGGCATATTCATATTTTTAGACATACTCAACATACGGAAACACTACAATTTTTAAAACAGTAACACTTAAAGAGAAATTATTAAAATATTGTATTGGCTGAATAATATGTTTTCTTACAGAAAAATCTTTGGGGACCAAATCCACGTTATACTCAAGAAGCATTTGATATATATCTCGGGCCGAGTGGCCAACAGCCAGGACAACAGCATCATATAATAATTTCTGGTTATCAGAACCATGTCTTGCATCGGAAATTTTGACCCCCAGAACCTGTCTATCTCCTACAATCAGATCATGTAATCTGGTCCCAAACTTTATCTTGACCTACATAAACCAAATTAAGCCATATGATTCGATTTATCAATAATAAACTGAAAAGTGTAAGTACTTTAATCAATCAGGATATCTACTGTTACTCACACCCAACTGTTCCAGATGCTGGCGGAAGTTGCGTAACAATGGAATCAACCTATCTGTTCCAAGGTGAGGTTTGCCATCAACCAAGATACTTGGTGGGGCTCCAAAGTGAACTAAAGTCTTCATTACCTGACATATGAAAACTCACCGTAATAAAATATCCCGACAGCTAAACAAAACAGAATGTGTGTCCAAAAATGATTAATAAGAGAAGGCCAAAATTATACTCTTGTCAATGTATTGGCCAATGGTTATATGAGGAGTATTATTGGCCTATTGAATGAAAACATCCGAACAACAAATAATACTTTTTAAACTGATAGCGGGCAGTTGATTGGCCACGTATACATTCTGACAACTAGATTACTACCCGAAGCAGTGTATTTACATTGATCATAAATCCTAAGTACGTGTTTGTACTCTAGGCAGTAAAGTACAGTCAATTTGGGTTAAAATTTTAAACACACACCGTAACTTTACTGTTTTCGGTGTTTTTACTTACATCTATTACTTTTGCAGAATGACTCGGTTTTGGAGTCCAAAATTTAAAATAGTACTTACATCTATTACTTTTGCAGAATGACTTAGTTTTGGAGTCCAAATTTTAAAACATCAGCCAAATGCACTGTATTGTACCGGACTGCTTGGAATACAAACACACCTTATGAGACGGCGTAAGAAAAACAGTACGTCTGCTTACCAGAATTGACACTTCCAATTACGAGCGAAAGGGTTTAATTAAAATTTAGCTTGCAGACATAGCTGTCATAATTGGTATGTAATAACTTGCCTCGCACACAACATGATCCAGAAATGAGCAATAACCAATTACTAGGTATTGTAAGCTTACCAGTAAAAGGAAAAAGGTTTGGGCATTTCCACAGTGACATGCATGGGTTGATAACTAGTGATTGTCAAAGAAGGCGGAGAAACACCAATTCCATCCTACCAAATGCTAATAGCAAGGTGTAATATTTAAAAGGTATGGATGTTAAACATGGTTACCCTCAGTTGATACATTGGTCGATGTGGTGTTATCAAGTAAGGTCTAGGTACCCCAAGATCTGGACGCAAACCTGTAAATGCCCTGGGCCAAAAATTTGACCCGGACCTTGGGCTGGTCAGCATAGGGCTTGAAACTTAATAACCCACCAGGTCAATGGGCCGTGTCCGGGTGGAGTCCCAACCTCTGTAGAATCTATGAAGCGCTATCAGAGTAACACTTGGCCAATGACAAATTTGGAACAATTTAAATGACAAAAACCTCTATTTTTCCCAAATATACAACATGAGACTTCAATTCAAAGAAATATGAACAGTACTTATTATGGTCGATAAAAGGAAAAGTACACGTGTGACCAAATGGTCCAAATCCATATCTCAGAAGAAGAAAAAATAAACAAAATCATTAATTAGGAAACATCAGAATATTTTCACACAATCTCGATTGAGGTTGCTCTAGATCAACTTAATTCTTCATCAACAACATGGGTGGTGTATCCGAGGAAAGTTGGATGAGCCGATATTGCCATAGGGTTTGAAGTTTGAACGGGTGTCTGCAAAGGTAAGGAACAGTGATCTAGAGGATGTGCATGCAAAAGAAAAAACAAAGATGGGGAGGGAGGAGTGCTATCTTAAGAACCTAAGGTTAGAAGTAGACAAAATTATGAATTGTATTAGTGCCCCTCTCGGACTGTCACCGCCTAAATCATATGCAAGCCAGTGCATTTTGGTCTGGGCCGTATAAGGTCAACCCTAAGGCTATCTAGGTCAACTATGCTTGTGGGTCGGGTTCGGGTCGAGCAAAGCCAAAACAAACCAAACCCAATCCAAATTTCCTCATGAGTCTTGTTGGGCGGATTTCTATCGTCTTCCCTCCTACACGTCCTGATGGCCTAGGGTTACTGTCGGAGCGAGGCCATCGTGGTTCTCCATTTGCCTTCTCCGTCAACAGGAAGAACTTGAGCTCGGGAGTCGGACTGCAAAAGAGAGAAAGCGTCGGAGACGGCCAGCTTCCTATGGAGCACAGACCTTCTTCTGATGTCTAAGTCAGGTCAGCAACTAGGTAATAGGGCGAGCTGGAAAGAGGGCAGGGGTAAGTAGTGCTCATAGTCTGTTTTTTCCAATCCCCAGAACAGTACCCTCCCGTGGGGCTTTTATAGTTGCCTAGGGGCCGGAGACGTCGACACGCATCATGCCACATGACGGGTGCAGGAGGGCATCTCTCAAGACAGTTGGTGGGAGGGCGGCGTCACATTGTCGGGACGTCAGGCTACCCACAAAAGCTCCATGTGTCATGCTAGGGTTTGCGCAGATGTGTCAGGCTGGAGTAGGAAGTCTCCATGTGTCGTCTCTAGATTGGTGCAGGTTGGTGTGGGGGTCGTTCAGGGAACCGATCGGGGGAGTGGAGTACGTCGCAATCCCTTGTTGAATGTCGTGCTCCGATTGCGGGGCTAGTTGCCCATCCATGCGAGCTCTGCGGCCGCGTCGTCTGATCCCGGTTGTTTCGCCTGACATTCATACAGGGCGACGGCCACCATTTTATTCACCTTTCATCAATTGGAAGAAATCCCTAAGTACTGGAATACCAAGGAGGTTGGCAACGGACTGCACCAGGTGGTCTTCGCGGTGTTGCTCACTGCTTCGGGTGGGCCAACCAATGATGTCATAATGATGTCATCCAGACGAGTTGGAGCCCTTCAGCGGCCTTCCCAATGACGTCATGTTGGCGTCATCCAGGTGGGTTGGAGCCCTTTGGTGGGTTTCTTGGTGACATCATGCTGACATCATCCAGGCGACTAGAGCCCTTCGACAGGCTTCCTAGTGACGTCATGTTGACATCATCCAGGCAGGTTGGAACTCTTCGGCAGACTTCCTAATGACGTCATGCAAACGTCATCCAGGCGGCTGCAGCTCTTCGGCTACCTGATGACGCCATACTGACGTCATTCAGGCAGGCTGGCGCCCTTCGGCGGGCTTACTGATGACGTTATGATAACGTCATCCAGGTAAGTTGGTGCTCTTTGATAGACTTTCTAGTGACGTCATGCGGACGTAATCCAGGCGGGTTAGAGCTCTTCATCGAGTTTCCTGATGATGTGTTGATGTCATCCGAGCTGGTGCTCTTTGACATGCTTCATAATGATGTCATGCTAACGTCATCCAGGTGGGCTGGAGCCTGGAGCTCTTCGGCCAGCTTCCTGATCCAGCCGGGCTGGAACCCTTTAGCGAGAATCTAAATGACGTTATGTTGAGGTTATCCAGGCAGGTTGGTGCTCTTTGGCAGAGTTCCTGATGACATCATACAAACGTCATCCAAGCAAGTTGGAGCCCTTCGGTGAGCTTCCTCATGACGTCATGCTGATGTCATCAAACAAGCCAGATCCCTTCAGAGGACTACTTCATGACGTCACGATAATGTCATCTAGGCAGACTGTGGTCCTTTAATGGGCTACCTAATGACATCATCCGGTAGGCTCTGGGCCACTTTGGCGAGCTATTTGTCTTAGCCTTCTTAGTTGTCCTACCCAGCTCGCCACATGGCGACGTCGTGTCCAGTCATGCACGGGTGACCCTTTTTTGGGCACCAACATTGCCCCCTCCTGAACGAACGAGCTTCCTTTGTACCATTCAGGAGCTCGGCAAAGTTTTGATCATGAGGTGAGGTTGCCCTCGCTCCTTTGGCAGAGGTCGACGCGACGCCTGTCTATCGGACCCACCCACTCGTCGTTCCAGGGTACGTGGCGTTCAGTTGTTGCGTCACACGTCCAAGGGACAGCCGTCGAAAAGTCCTTTCATCACAACGCTCTAGCTCCCGCCCGTCGCCGTCTCTTTGGTATATGTGGCGCTACGTGATAGGCTGGCAGCCGAAACATCGCATCGATCATCATGGCGACGCTCCGGCTCCCGCACCCTGCATGGGGAAGAGTGTTCCTCACCCCTATATAAGGAGGGGGGTTCTTTCATCTCCCCCCCCCCCCCTTTTGAGAAAACAACTCTCCCTTCCTCCCCCTAGCTCGTTGATTCCTCCTCTTTTCTCCTTCACTAGTTCATCATGACCTTGCTTTCAATTCTTTCGACCTTCCATATCTGATCGATGCCGAACATGGTGACTCCTCAGAATGTGACGACGTCCCCGGAGACTACTGCAACTGGGGTGGTAGCAACTCATGCGACGTCAGCTAGGGTGGCAACCTCAACATCCGGGGTGGCATCTCGGTCTATTGAGGCGACCTCGGCCGCGGCGACAACCTCAACGGTAGGAGCAACCTTAGCAGGTGGGGCGACCGCAGCGCTTCCACTCACAAGGACAGTGTTAAGATAGATTGTGTATCAATCTATTGTTATATGTTAAGATGAACTGTGAAATTTGGGCCAAATGACAATACAGATATATGATTCCAATTGTTATTTGCAGATTTTGTTATGCAAATACATATGAGTCATATGACAAATGCCTAGTTATATAGATACGATTGAAATATGCAGTTACTCCCTCCATATAGCACAGAGTTAAAAATTATATATATTTTTATGACTATATTATATTTTCTTTTCACAATTTAATTCATAATTATGTTTCATTGTTTATTAAATATTTTTGGATGAAATAGACAAAACCTGAACCTGACATTGCTGAAACAACTGAAAAACTTTATTCTGTACTAAGTAGGAATCGAACCGTAATTCTTAATCTCGTAACTATGCCCTGTCTATCTAGGATCGGCATTATTACTATTAACCAAATACATTTTAAAGTATGTAACATTCATTACATGAGACCTAAGCTGGCCTAAAACACATTGCAGATATAATTAAGCTTTTGCCCAAACAAAATCTTGATATAACTAGACAGTCTTTTTGCAATTCCAATAATAAATTATTAATCACCCCTAGACACAGACGTCTCATACAACTCAATGACCTAGCAACTGAACTTATCCTCTGTAGAAATTGGCATACAATTAGCAATATAGAAAAAAACTATCTCATCACTGAAGTCTACTTGCACATGTTATGCACAAATATTCGGACTCAAATACAGCTAAACAGTTGCAAAGTGCATTTTCAACTTTAAGGATCTGCCTTATTTTGCTTTTAAAAAAAAGTACTTCTCCCAGAAATGTCAAACAGAATACTCTCACAAACAGATGATATTACGGAATAATATGACATGTAAATATGTGTATCAAAATCATTATGCCGACAAAGAGAGATCAGGACACAGACAAGTAGTTTCTAATTTCTATCAATATGATTGCCTCATTGAACTGACATTCCAAGAAGGCATGTGATATTACTGCATGGCAACTTCATGAGAAATGAGAATAGCAATATAATATATAACTAACGAGGATGGAAGACTAGCTGCTAGGATTTCAACAACTGAACATTTACCAAAAAAATATCCTGGATATAATATACAAAACTCATCACAGAAAAATTCTGATTCTTACAGCCTGAACACCATCGCTGTTCCTTCCAATTCTAGTCACCAGCTTTCCATCACTCCATGTACCTGCACCACCCTGCCATGAATAAGTATTTCATAAATGATGGGATTATAGTGCAGTGGCCTTATCAAAATCTGCACATTTCCAAAACTGAATGAACAAGGTATGGTATAAAATGCTCTATTTCATCTAACTATAACCAGCAAGACTTATCCATGAATTAAGGAAGTAATCGCAAATATTACTACAAGACTACTTCAATATAAAATATGGCAAAACCCAGAAAATGAATGAGGTTAATATTAAAGAATGTTTAAATAATTAAAGAAAACACTGAAAACATCTTGTTCAAACTTGAAATAGTAAAACTCAACAAAACTCAGAATCTTAATTTAACCTAAATCATCAAATATTGAAAAGTATACCAAATTTAAAAAGACACAATGGAGTAACTAAATCTAGGATATTAGGTCAAAATGGATATGTTGGGAATGACCACAGATTTATCACAGTAATTCTGAAAGGCTATTCCAAAAAATCTAAACACACTCAAGTGCAATTCAAAGTAGACAACAATATAGACAGATGACTGCCCTAAACTTCGCACACATCCACAAATCATTTTCGAAGAACATGAGTAAATAGTAAATACTACTCACCAACATAACAAAAAGATATGTAAAGGAATATATAAAGAATAAAAGAATTAAAATGAGAGCAGTGGGAAACAAATCTAGACATGAGCCATTATTTATGTACAGTCACGAAAAAGAATAACAACTAATATTTTTCCGTATGTAAACAAAAATGCAATAAGGGCCCATTCTTTTGGTGAGACATAAATGGGATGGGAAATTCATTTGCTTGAGACATTCATGGGCAAGGACAATGATGTCTCAAGAAATTAAGTGTCCCATGTTCTTTTCTCTTGGGTAAATCCATCTAAATTTTATGTGATGAGCAAATAATGGCTTGTCCGTGGTGGGCAAATAATGTCCGACCAATTTTGGTGGGACTTTAATGTGCCACCAAACTAGGGAAAAAAGAAATCTTGAAAATCCATTTATCCAGGACATTGGACAAAAGATCATGGCACAAAGTGAGATTACCCGGGTAAATCAATGTCCAACCTAATTTACTCACCAAAAGAATGGACCCTAAAAGGAATCCTTGAGCAACATGCATTATCTCTTTTATGGAAGAGCAAGACATTGAAGTTTGATCAATGATGCAGTTCATAAGATCATTACACAAGATCTGAGTAATACAATCGTGTGGAGTTTAAAATTTTCATTTTTAATCATTAAATTGCAGTAGTTTCCTCTTTTATTGAGTCCATAACAAAAAAATTTGAACTCTAGGATTTTAGATCAGCATTATTATCTAAGAGTTGTTTACATAAACATTTAGTGGATAGCGGACCTAACATTGGACTCTTTATGTAGGATAAGCTATATCTTTGAGACACACAAGAGAATACGAGACATGGATATGAATGATCAGTTATATCAGACCCTATCTTATAGGATTTCAATATTATATATAATGATCTAGGATTCAGATATGAAAACTAAAAAGGAGATTGCTCCATATGGAACAGCACGGATAGCCTTTCCTTGCCATGTGTCCACTCTTTCTTCTCTACAACAACTAGATTCCCATGGGATATTTTAGGAAGCAATAATTATATTTCAAAATGTTTTCTTCTTTCTTGGATCACAAGTACAAATAATATAATAATGCTAAATTTTAAAATTTAGTGATTGATGATGAGTAAAATCTAGTGCTGTTCAATTTATCGTGTTCCTTCTCTCTTTAGGCATTGCTTGTAGATCTCAATCTAGATTGACAATATGGCTGACCTTGTTTCCTCTTTTCTTATTCTTTCTTGCCAGAGTGATTTCAGATTAAAAACATGCATGTCTACATATATTGTAATTGACCTTTCTTTTCTTATTCTTTCTCATCACACTGATTCTTGATTAAGAACACTCAGGTTAACATATCTTGTAATTGGCTCGTAGCATGACGCAGATGAAGATCCAAACAAGGATTTGAGTATAATGTATCATGCCCATATCATTCAAGCTCTAGCATGGTACACGTACCATACCATGCCATACAGTTACATGGCACACACTAACCAGAGACAAAAGACAAGAAAATTTATTGGAACACAATTGGCATGCTAACTATTGATACAGGGGCATCATTAGTGCATTCTAAGTGCAACTAGCTTAGTCAAATGGAGGCTCATTTAGAGTCTTTTTATTAATTATTATTATATTTACTTGTCCAAGGTCTTACATTGATTTTTGACAAAATTATGGGTTTTTTCTGGATTTTTTCAGTCAATAGGATCCTTTTTAATTTTGGAAAATTATAGGTAAATAATTGCAATAGTCCAAGAGACTTTTTTAATAAAAACAAAAAGAGGCCAACATTATAATTCCAATTGACCTCTTTTCCAATAAAAATATGATTTTCCCCTAATTTAAGGAGGAAAAATCTCCTAAACGGATAGATATTTAATCCCTTAAAGCAACCAGATATGGTTGGGACGAACTCTCTTGCCTGGGAGGAGGGAGAGTTTGCGACGCTCTCTTCCCATGAACATTGTTCACTTGGAGGGAGTATCGTTACTCCTCTCACCTGCAGTACCGATATATGTGTCTTCACTTTCTTGTAAATGGGAGGGGGGTTGTTTTTCAAAATTTATTTAGAAGAAAATTCCTAGTCTAGACATGAAAAGAGTTCTACTCCAAGGGGTTAAGGCTCTTATTTAATATATTTTCTATTTCCACTAACTCAATATGTTGTCCATGTCCTATTTTGCTATAATTCTAAAGAAAATAACCCAAAAATTAATTTAAAATAATAAAAATAGAAGAAAGATCAAACAATCAGGTAATACATGTAGAAAATGAAAAATAGCAGTATATTTTTTATTTAGGAGACATTGTACTTAATTTTCTTGTTCCTACAAGTTAGTAGTAGAGTCCTAGATGGTTGTAGGCATCATAGGTTGAGTCAATTTAAGATGGCGCATCCATTCATAATAAAACAAATTTTATTGATTTAGATTATAGATTTCAGCCTTTGTGAGATTTTATCATGAACATCCCCATTTTGGCTTAATATTCCTCGTCTATTTTCGTTGCTGATTGTATGGTTGGATTTGTGGAGTTCCTGGATCATATCTACGTCTACATTGGGTTTTTCCATCTTCTTAGCATCTGAGCTATTTGTATTTATTTCCTTGTGATTATAAGACAGGTTTTGAATCATTAAAGATAATTTTTTATGCTCATATGGAACTCGAATAACGTATTGGTCGTGCTATCTGAGAATGTTTATCAGTTTACTTTAACATAACTAAAATCTGAACATACATGGTTTAACATCATATTCATTTAACAAACAATAGTAAATAATAAAAGATGGCCAACATTGTGTATAAAAGCATATTAACAAATGTAAAAAAAGAAACTTATCTCACTCAAATAAGCATGTATATATCAAAGTCATGGAAGAGAACTATAACATAACTAGCAAATGAGGAATATTTATATCATTACAGAAATCAACTTCATATGCCTTCAAAGATCAAACTTATGATTTTCCATCCTTTTCTTTCGTTATAGACTTATATTATCATATTTTTAATTAGAATATGCTTAGCATCTTAGGTTAGGAGCTAATTTTTGCATCAACGCAATCAAGAAATAAGTCATTTGAAAACTTCTAATTGCAAAGGTTGAAAGACATAATGTGATGAAATCTTCATCTGCAAAAGGTCTAAGGTTGAAATTTGAAAACCCATCTTTCAAAAAAACTTCATCTTTCAGAATTTGGAACTGAAAACCCTTCTAAACATCCTATAGTATTATATATAAAACTTAAGTATGTAAAGTCTACAAAACAGAAAGGCTTAAAATGTAAATATCAACGTTTTATAGATAATACACCCCAGAGCTTCTAAAAAAAAAGACCTAATTAAGTCTTTTAAAGAGTACAAGTCATGAGCGGAGTAGTACCTCATATATAGTGTATGGAATGGCACAATGACAGTTCAAAACAATACATGTGATACATACGGCACAACATGATACACATATACAAACCAGATAATGCAAGATAGCCTGGGATACACCGATACTTCAAAACAGGTGCCGTACCCGTATCGGATACTTCCCGATACTCCGATACGGCGGGATACGTATCCGATACGGCTACGAAGTATCGGAATTAAAAAAAACAAAAAAAAAATCCGATACGGCGGGGATACGGGCCCGATACGTCGGGGATACGGCCCGATACGCCGGGGATACGGCTCGATACGTCGGGGATACGGCCCGATACGCCGGGGATACGGCTTGATACGTCAGGGATACGGCCCGATACGTCGGGGATACGTATTGGGTCTAAATATATAATATTATACATATATATTATATAGGGTAAATTACACATAGACCCCCTGTATTATGAGTGATGATCACTTACACCCCCTATAGTTTGAAAACCCAAAACATAACCAGGAGGGGGTGCAAATGGTGTGTTTTTCAAAATAAAGGGGGGGATTTGTTGGGTTTTAAACATGAGGGGGTGTAAGTGATAATGGGTCAAACTCATCTGGTGAATCGCACTAATTGGATGCCACGTCAACTGGTGTAACAGACGGATGTGATTTTTTTTCGATTATAACTTAACCTCAGATCGCTCAGACTGAGATCCCGTGGCCGACCTTGTTGGAGAGCGAGAGAGGGGGAGCGACCAGGCGACGACGAGGCGGCGACCACACTAACCAGGTGACGACGACGAGGCGGCGACCACACCGACCAGGCGACGACGACGAGGCGGCGACCACACCGACCAGGCGACGACGATCAGTGCTCAGGTTTTTTTTTTCTTCTCTTCTCCTTTTCTTCGTTTTTGCTGGACAGACTGAGTTTCGCTCGGATTGTTAGGGTTTCGGTCGCCGAACCTTGCCGATTTCGGCCGAAATCCACCTTTCCGGTCTTCTGCTGGACGGATTGAAGGGCAAAGTTGCTTTTCTGGGTTTTAAATCCAAAGCCTCGAGTGAGTTTTGCTCGGATTGTTAGGGTTTCGGCAGCCGAAACCTTGCCGGTTTTGGCCGAAACCCTAACAATTAGGCTAAAACCCACCTTGTCGGTCTTCTGCTGGACGGACTGAAGGCACAGTTACTTTTTTTGTTTTTTTTTTTCAAATCACATGATTGAAGGAATGATCGAAGGGTTTTTTTAAAAATCCAAAGCCTCGTGTGAGATTCACTCGGATTGTTAGGGTTTTAGCCGCCGAAACCTTGACGGTTTCGACCGAAACCCTAACAATCTGACTGAAATCCACATTGTTGTTCTATTGAAGGTACAATTGTTTTCAAACTATTTATTATTCATATTCTAGCACAAAAATTATTATATTTAATTATTAATATTATATATATATATATATATTAAATTACAAACGTATCCTCGCCGTACCGCGTATCCTAGTTTTTTAAAAATCCACGTATTCCCGTATCCGTATCCCCGTATCCGTATCGGTGCTTCCTAGAAGATAGCTGATGATGGTACAAATCATACAATATGGTATGTGCAGACCAACACTTAAAAAATCCACGGATCCAAGAGATCTGGATGATTTTACATTCGAATGATTTTTAGATTTAGGCCAAAGTCAAATTCTGCACCTGTGCAGAAATTTCTGCAATTTCAGTAAAGAGAGCTCGATTCCGCGAGCAGATGGGCTAGATCCAAGCTCAAAAGAGCAAATAAAAAAAAAGGGAAGAAAAGATGAAATTATGATCACTATAAAACAAGTCTACATGCAACTAGCTAAATGACCAAAAGAAATCCATAGCTAGGTTCTGTTTACTTTTCAAATGCTTGCTCCACACGTGACCAATTCTTGTGTCTCTTTCTCAAATGTATTTTGCCACTTTGTTCCTTCTCTCCAATTTTCTCCAACTCGTTTATGTGTCAAGTACAGCACATAGAATAAAACAGGACCACTGTAACTCCTAATCAGGAGTATACAATGACAACTAAACTCACCAATTAGGACATAATCTAAGCATTTCGCCTAGCATTTTGTTTCGTAAGGAAAACCCTCATTCGTGGAAGCTTAAATGAAAGTCCCTCCTAACTCAAGTAACTCACTACAAACCAAGTCAGTATGTTTCTGTGATGTTTCATGCAGATCTTCTTATTGCCCACAACATGTGCTCCTCTAGCTTGATCACATCAATTCCCCGACTAAGAGATACTCGACCTTGTTAAATGGGCGAGATAACCAACTATTTCTGTAACTTGGAGTGATCCGATTGTCACAATGGTGTACGTATTTCATATACCTCGCGTGTCATAAATCCATTACATGCCTAGATTGGATAAGACGTGTTCATGGGAACCATGTTGCACCACAATTGCTCACCCAACAGATCACTAGGGGCAAACCACAATAAGCACCAACTACTCAACATCAGTTTGGTTATTACGTCCAAGCTATTTATTAGGCTTGGTGGCCATCATTTCCCCAAGTCTCATCTTCAACCAACATCATGGTAAACATGGTTCATAAATCTCACCATCAATACCGTAAACGCTAGTAGACAGCGTAAAATATCTCTCATTGCAGCCAATTACTCATTTCCGTTGTGGGTGAATTCATCAAATAAATGGTGCATGCATTATATCATCTAACAGTACTATTGTGGAACCTCAATCTCATCCATAGGATTTCCCTCGGCATCCCCACTATCATCATCTCTCGCCATGGCTATACTCACCTATTGTATTAAACAAGCACTGAATAAATGACATTTCCTCCCATTCTTAAAGAAAGTAGGTATCAGATGTTTCTCTTGCAGAAGCACTTGTGTATTAAACTATGTTCACAGGCGGTCATCATATGACTCTCACCACAACCCTCTCGCTCTGTTGGTAAACTAGAAAGTATCCTCTAAAGTTCAAGTACATCTAGTAGCATCATCTTGAACATGCAAGACATTTCATTGCTTCATAGACACTGGTCCTAATAGCCACATTGGAAAAGGTTTTTATATAATCCCAACATACAACTTAATCTCTTGGATGAGTTTATAAAATTTTAGGCATAATTGTTGTCTGCAATTGATCGGGAGACGCCTACTCTGAAGTAACTCCATATCTACCCAAGTGTTAATCTTCTCTACCAGATTTTAGTACATCTTCTACTGGCAGCTCCACATGTGACTCACTCTCTAGTACATCTCCTACTAGCAACTCCATGTGCACGACTCACTTGAGCTCGGTAGTCGAGAGGTTGAGTATCCTTCGCTAAGCTAATGTCAAGTAAAGAAGTTATGCAATGAAAATCAAAGAGGATCTAATTGCACGGATACAGAGTAGAGATGTAGAAGAACTGAACCCACAGATAAAGTTTGAATCCACAAGTAATAAGCTAATTAACTAGAAAATAAAACATTATATTCATTCGCCATTAACTAGTAGCAAACTACGCAAGTATGATGATCGTGGATCAAAGATGATAAAAAAAAAATTGCACAAAATGCTGTAAGTTCTATGTTTTCATCAAAGAGAGCTCGATTCGACGAGTGTATGGGTTGGATCCAATCCATAAAGGACAATGAAGCAATGAAAAAAGGGAAGAGGATAATGATGAAATTCTGATTTTTCACCTTTTCAATTTCTAGATCAAAGAAGTCCACATCCACTCATATAAGATCACCAAAGAATCCCGTAAACAGATTATAGTTAGCTTCCTCAAAATACTCAAAAGAAGTTGGTAGCAATGGTTTACGATGGAGAGAAGGGTCAATGTACCTGTTCCATGCATAGTGACTCTATCAACCCATGTTTTCTCCTTGTTTCAACCCATGTTTTCTCCTTGTTCCTTTTTATCCCAACTTCACCCAAACATGATTATATGGCAACTTTACATATCATACGTAGTAAACAAGGCCACCATGATTCCTTATCATGACCATCTAACAACGACAAAAGTCACAAACTAAGACTTCATCCATTATGGATCGAGGCACTTAAACGCAGAAGGTCAAATTGGCGGGTAACCCCCTTCTTGGTGGTTTCATATCCAACCAACAGAGAAGAAACCTCCGAGGTTCCCTAGAGTTGGAAAGAGTTAGGTTGAAGAGGAAAGAAGAAAGATTTATACGTTTTCACATTTATCTTTGAGGCACTTCTAAGCCAAAGAGCTGAATTGAAACATATCTCATCCATAAAATAAAAGTTAAACTTATGTCTAAAAGCAATCAAATGCCTAAGAACTTGGAATAGATGACATTGCTTCTAGTACAAACTTTTGACACTTGCTTCTAGTCTATAAATTGTAATAGTTCCTATAAAGAAATAAATGAAAACTAAATAGATTGATGAGCACCTCTTAAAAAGAAAGTAAATCATTAAGTTCGCGATATGGAACCTCTTCCATATAATTGCTTCTATGATAATCCATCACAAAAAATGTATCTAGTAAAATAATCAAAGTATCATTACATCTGAAGATTAAATTGAAAAGAACAAGCAGGGATCACTACATCCCATTCGAGTTTTTTTATAACCCATTATGTACTGCTAACACAAGTTTCAGTACTGAAAATGGCATTGAGTAATGAAACCATACTTAGAAAGTGATGTAATAATCTTTTGAAAATTAAAGGGAGTGGTTAAAAAGAAGGCATCCATATAGATAACAAAAATTAAATGGAAAATAATTAGGCTAACACTAGTAATCTGTATGATCTTGAGATTTAGTGTAGATTGTTAAGGTATGGAGATGTTAATAAGAGATTACCTCCCCAAAGCAAAAATTACTGTCTGATTGCAGAACCCGCCGAACTATTAAAGCACCAATATCACGCCCTCTTTGCTCAACCGCTTGACCCCTTTCAATTAAGGTAACATCCGCGCCAAGTTCCCCAAGCACAAGGGAAGCAAACAAACCTGATGGTCCGCTACCCACAACTGCAACTTTGGGCTTTTTAGGACGTGAAAAGTTGAATAAATTCTTGTCAAGGATATCATGTTTATCATCCTCCAGTTGCAAACTAGTTTGATTCTCTTGAAATTTATGCAATATGCTGACCAAATCTGTAGGGACCTTCTCGTTAGTCATGTACTCTATTAACCCAATTTTAGGTTCCAATCGAAAAACGAAGTCCCAGGTGCGGGGCTCCAGATTCAGCAGCTTCTTAACATCCATGTCCACAGTATAAACAAACTCAGGTTCCTTCAACACCTGCAGAAACATCAGTAGAGTACATTACATTTTGCATGTAAAATGAATCAAAATGAAAATGCAACCTATGACACTATCCAGTTGATAATGATGCTTTTTCTCAAATATTAGGGAACCTGAAAATTTTAGTTGAATTCATGATAATTGATGAGCAGATGAAACATGAGTCATGTTTGGTTGTCAAGAAACTTATTATCCAGGTGTTCTTAGACCTCCAATTTAAATTTTGAACATGTCTCAGGAAAAATGATAATTGAACACACACCTTACACATAAAATGCGGACAGACGCCAATGTCGCGTGTCCACTTTTATTTGTCGGGGGTGTGTCTGCATAGCATTGCTCATGTCTCAGCAATGCTCATACCCAGATAACAAGGAAATGTAAAAGAAGATTAAATATTAATTAATTGCCATAAGTCAGGTTTGCAGGTATGCCACATATGGGCACTGCAATCATATGAAATCTGTAAAGTAAAGGGAGGGATGTGAGCCTGCAAAGAGAACAAGACTTAGTTTATCTAATGTATGCTGATTGTAACTAGTTTGAGAAACTTGAACTTCACATCTGAGCATTTCTGTTCATTATGATATAATTCAAAAACCCATAGTCAATCAATTCCAATCTCGTAGGAGCTCTTGGAACATTCGGCGCATACATTGATTATAGTAAGAAACAAGCTTCCGAACAAAACAATGTAAATATATGTTTTCCCGATCCTTGCAAGATTACTATTATTTGGTTATCACAATCCTTGCAAGATTATTATTATATGGTTATCACGATCCTTGCAAGATTACTATTATTTAGTAATTGGTATGTATTCTAAAAAGCAATTTATGTAAATATGTGCAAAACTCAACCATAAAAGACTTAAATTTAAAAAGACTTTAAAAACATCCAAAGGTCTTTTTTTAAACATTTCAAAATTTTCCAACATTTCAATTCCAGTTACACAACCTTCCCAACTTTGATGATACTGTTGTTTAGGTCTCATCCGAGCACAGGTGACCTCGCAAATCTTGGTAGATCAGAAGGAGGCCCAGTCTTTGCACTGGAACCTGCAGGGCGCAGTGCAACCCCCCGTGCCTCTTGCACTGGTGAAGTTCACGAAGGTGTGCCCCAAGTTGCTTCCACTCCTGCATCATAACATCAGACCCCACCCAACCAATTCAACATGACTCTGAGCTACAGCAAAATATGCATTTTTTGGCCATTTCCATATTATTCCTTCATTTTGGCCAAAATACCAAAATTTCGGTCGAAATTCCGGTTTCTACCTAGACCATAGACACAAAACCGAATTTTAAAACCTTGGATATGTCCTTAGCTACATACTACACCAAACTGAAAGAAGTGGGAAGAATCTAGCCACTACTCAGACTTTCGTCCTAATTGTACAATAGATGCAGATGCATTTAAGAAATGGGTAGAACGAATAAGGATGAGTTTCTTGCATAGTTGAACCCAAAGTTTGAAAATTGCTAGCTTGCAAATTTTTGGTCGAGATCCTCCTCCCCATTCTCTCAACCATGCCTATGCTTATATCCAAAGGGAAGCAAGCAGGTGGGATGTGATGACTTCAAGCACTAGTGTCGCCCCTGAGCAAGCTGCTCTTTGTATCACATCATGGTGCTTTAGGAAGTGGTAGTGGTATTACAAGAGATCAGGGTAAATAGTTAGAAAACAAGGAGATGCTCATGTGATTACCATTGGCAATCACGTCATGAACGAGAGCAATGTTGGTAGAAACACGGTAGACCTCAACAAAGAGGGGGCCGCACAAGAGGGTTCGATCATGGCCTAACTGTCTAAGCAGATATGACCCCACTGCACGTGTTGCTACTGTTGCATAGCTTACAAAGCATATCAGCCAATTCGTACCTAGAGATGATATAGAGTCACTTTGAAGGGAAGTTAATTCCATACAACTTTTCATGTCTCAACTCGGTACATCTTGCATTAGATCCACCTCTCTTTTTGCAGTCAGGTATTCATCCTTTGAATCGAATGTTTCTATTTCTCAAGCTCACCATTCTTGGATCATCGACTCTAAAGCCTTTAAACATGATCGAAACGTTCTTGTTATTTCTTTTCCTATAACCATTACTGAGGGCTTAGTGCCTATTGGAAATTGTACGCTAGCTCCCAATACGAGCAAGGGTACCATTAATATTTTGTATTCTATGTATTTGTCCATTGCACTCCATATTCCTAATATTAACACAAATCTCTAATTTGTCTGTAGTATCACCAATTGTAGTAATTGTGGGGTCATCTTATTTCCCTCTCATTGAATTTTTCAGGACTTGTTAGGTTTATGACGGTAGCAAGCTTATGGGGTCAACGTGATAGGTCTTTTATCAAGGTTTTAAATGTTGATTTCAGTCGGTAAAAAAAAGAAATATTTTAGATTTCGGTCAAATATCAGTGAAATTTTCAAAATTTTATGGAAAATTTTCAATGGCAATGTTGAAATTTGTTGGTTAATTTTGGCCAATTTCGACATTTGTTGGTCAATTTCAATGAAACGTCGATGAAAATATATGTCCATTATGAAGAAAAAATATCAAAATGGAGCAAATAGATGGAATTTTCAGTGAAACTTCATGATAAACTAAGAGGTTGTAGCGGCGTAGCCTTGTCGGCCCTATTTGTGAGGAACGATGCTTTTTCATTTGATGACATTTGCATGTGATGCTTTAAAAAGGGAAAGTGGCTGCCATAATGTGGCATTGATGTGAGACAACAATGAGGACATCTTAACATAATAATTTACCTCGGTTGAAGTTTTTTGGATTTCGACATAACTCATGTATTCTTTATACAGTTGATACCAAATTTTGTCAAAATAACCAAAATTTACCATACTTCAATCGATGTTGACATTTCCTATCTTTTCGATGTCGGAGTCTCAAAAAAAGAAAACTTGCCTGCGATTTCGATCGACAAATGTCAACATTTGAAACCATGGCCTTTATCACCTGGATTCCCCCTCTGTGCTATCTACCTACAAATTAACTTCAGAGAACCGAAGCAGAATTGAGCAACTGATACTGCAATTTTCTTCTAGGTCCACCTTTGTCTCTTCTAAAAAGTAAGTTTCTCAGTTGGCTCTTCATCTAATGTTTTTCTTAAATGTGAAATTGCAAAATTTCTAAATATTGCTTGATCCCATACCCTCTCAATCTATCTAGATGTAGTTCACCTTTTTGCACTGATTCGCATTGATGTTTGGGGCCCTGAACCCACTGTCTCTATTTGGTTATAAATTATTCATTAACATTGTTGATGACTTTTCTCGTACAATCTGGGTGTATATCATTAAATCGAAATCGATGTCAATGGCTCATTCAAGTCTGTTCACAAAATGGTGTGCACACAATCTGATACTAAACTTAAGATTCTCACTTTCAGAATGGTGGAGAATACCTAAATGTGGACTTGAATATGTACCTTAATGATCAAAGAAAACCCACAAAACTTCTCAACAAAATGGGATAGCTGAGCGCAAGAATTGACATCTCCTTGACATTGCTAGAACTCTCTAATGAACAATGAATGTTCATAAACAATTTTCTATGAGTTGTTCTTTGTGTGGCACTCCTTGCGAACAGAATGTCACCCGGATCTTAAACTTTCTGGTTGACCTTCTTCCTAACTTGAAACTTTCTTTTACCTCTCCGGGTCGTTGGTTTAGTTTATTTTGTGCAGTGCCTAATTATGATCGCACTAAACTTGAGTATTCTGCAGTTCAAATGTATTTTCCTTAGTATTTCCTTACTCAAAAGGGTACAAGTGTTATCATCCTCTCTCCAAGAGGAGATTAGTGTTTAGGGATGTCTCCTTCTTCGAGGATGTTTGCTATATCAAAGACTCCTCTTCAGGGGAAGGGTACAGATCTTAAAGAGTCGTCTCCTATACATGATCCTCTTCCTATAAGTGACAACCAGAAGTCTCCGAGCATGGACATCAACAATCAAGTGGAAACATATATGCAACTATACACCAGGCGTCCAAGACCAGTGCCTCACACTTCCTGCCAGGACTCTCTTTCTGATTTAGAGATAATCCATTCAGGTAATGCCTAAATGCCCCTTCATCTGTAAACGATTTTGAACTTCCTAGTGCTTTCAGAAAAGGGGTTAGATCATGCACGAAACATCATATCGCTACTTTATACTATATAAATCTCTATTTGCAACTTACCATAAATTTGTTTCCCATTGTTCTTCGTGTTCTTGCCCCGTATGTATTAGAAGCCCTTGCTTATCCTATGTGGAAAGACGCAATGGGTAAAGAGATGAGTTCCCATGGAAAAATTGTGACTTAAGAAAGTATAAATCTTCCAAAGGAAAAGAAACATGCTAGATGCTTTCACAGTGAAATATAGGTCAGATAGATCAGGGGGAATATACAAGGGGAGACTAGTTTCCAAGGGATTTACCTAAACTCAGGGGGGCTGAATAACATGAAACATTTGCCCTTGTTGAATAATGAATACCATTTGGGTGATCCTTTCCATTGTTGCTAATTAAGGGTGATCTCTGCACCAGTATGACGTGAAGAATGCTTTCCTCAATGTAGATTTAATGGGAAAGGTATACAGAATGGTGCCACCCGGATTCACAGCTCAAAGAAAGTGTATAGCAAAAGACGATCAATTACGGTTTGAAGCAATCTCCTCGTGCATGGTTCGAAAAGTTCAATGAGGCCAATGAAGAAACAGGGGATACACAAAACCAAGCGAACCACACTCTTTTTATCAAGCTTTGTCAGAATAAGACTCGCTCTTATAGTTTACATTGATGACATTGTACTGACAGGATCTACTGAGGAAGAAATAAAGAGATTGAAAATCCAATTGGCATGTGACTATAAACTCAAGACTTGGGACAGTTAAGGTATTTCTTTATGATATAGTTGCTAAATTAAGAAAAGGAGAAATTTTCATTTCACATATTACATTCTAGATTTCAATGAACAAGGATATTAGGATGTAAACCCTTGAATATAAAAAAAGCGCAAAATCAAAAGTTGGTTGAAGACGGTAGGGACCTTCTCAGTAAAGCAGAAAGATATAAATGCTTGCTAGTCGTCTTATTTACCTCTTTTTTGCTCGATCGAATATAGCCTATGCAGTTAATGTAGTGAGACAGTTAATGCACTCTCGAAGAACTTCTCATCTTGAAGCAGTATATAAGATTATCAAACATGGTTTTAAATTTCGGTCTCATGTTTGGTTTCGATCCAGACCGAAACCGAAATTTCAAAATTTCGGCCGAAATGGAGAAAATTTTTGAAATAGTTAAAAAGAGTTTTTTTATTGACTTTTTGAATTTAAGTCTTTTATAGTTGTGTATACATATTTACATGAATTGTTTGAAGAAAACACACACCAAACACATATTAAGCTTCATGGACCATAATAACCAACGAAATCCGACGAAGTCTGGAGGTTTCAACCGAAATCTAGGCTAAATATAGAGGCTTTGGTCGAAATAGGGATGCTTCAGTCGAAATCTATCAGCATTTAAAGGTCCCAACCCCATCGAAACCAGCTCACATGTTTCACGAAATTTATGGGCTAGTTTTGGTCGAAATAATCGAAATGCCCACGAAACGATAAAACTTTGGCAAAGTGGACAATGAAATCAGGGAACAACACATGGTTTCGATGGGCCCCACTGTTTCAGTAAAAATCTGGACGGAATGACCGAAATGCCCACAAAACGGTGAAACTTCAGCGTAGTGGACAACAAAACCAGGGGGACAGCAACGTGGTTTCGGTTGGCCCCAACTCTTTCGGTCGAAATCTAGACGAAATGACCCCCGAAATTCTGAAAATTCACCAAAATCGGAAGGGGTTCAGGTTTTGACCCCCCCCCCCCCCTCGTTTCGCCCGTGGCCGAAACCAAATTATCTCGAATCCTCAATGAATTTTTGGTATTTCAACCGAAAAATCAAATCATGTTATCAAGAACATGAAGTCTTCACCTGGTAAAGAAATCATTGTTGGATGACACGGGTAGCATAGCTCATAGGGACGTATATTGAACAAGGATCTGTCACTAGCAGGAGATCTATATCAAGATACTGCATGATAAATAAAGGAAACCTTATTAGTTGGGGGAGAAAAAAACATGTAGTAGTTGTTATTCGAGTTTGATGAAGAATTCAAAGCAATGGTTCATGGATTTGTAAACAACTTTGGGTGGAGACTTGATGCAGACGAGGCCTACTACGTGCAGATTTTCACAGCTGATCGTGTATTTTCATTCCCTACGGAGATCCCGGAAGCCGATCGTCAATCCGTCTGCATCAGAGGAAAGCTCGTTCGAGGATTCAGGACTTTGGTTTTTATTTTCTGTCGATCCGACTAACGGATCTTTAGTTATTTATGTTTTATTTTCTGGTTTGGGTAGGTGCGAGCCATGTTCGCATCCGGTTCGAGCCACAGATGCCGAACTGACTCGTTTCTATGTTAGGTTGTTAGCCGTAGGATCTTAAGTCAGTACAAATCTCAATGGATGAGATTCAAAGGGAGATCAAAACCCTAAACCCTAGCCAACCGAACCCCTCACCCGGCCGGCCCCCTTGCCCGCGTCCTTCTTTCTCTCCTCCCGCGCGTCCTTCTCTCTCTCCTCCCGCGCGGACTCTCTCTCTCTCTTTCTTTCCTTTTGTGTCTTTTGTGTTTCATCCCCTATAAAGCCATCAAACCCTAATTGCAAAAGGACGATGAAATTGAATTGAAACCCTAGAACGGAGAAGCGTGTTCGCTTGTTCGAAGTATCTTCCGAAGCCTCATCCTGCATCTAGTCTTCTTCTTCCTTCGCAAGCTTCTACCTCGTCGCCACGCCTTTCGTCTACGACTTCGCGGGAGATCGACGCAGAGATCCTTCATCTTCAAAGATCAACTCGTCTCGGCTTCTTCAACCTTTCTTCTGGACCACGCCTCCTCTACCGCCCCTTCATCTGCAACAACGGAGTTCCTGTCAGCGGCCGGCATTGACCAAAGCACGGTTTGAATCATCCTTCGATACTTTCGTGTGATAACTCTTCTTTTCCAACCGGCCTTATTGCTGAATTTCCATTAGGGTTTCCAAAATCATTGGCTTCTGAAGAATCTCATCCATTAGGATTTGCCGTTTAGATCTATGGTTGTTCTTTGAGACTTTGGCTTATTTATTTGGTGTTATGTTAGTCTTTATTGCTGGAACTTGATTATCAAATCTGAAATTAATTATTATCTCATCAGTTTTATTTACTTCGTTGAATTAAATATGTTTGGGTATGAATGAATGATGATCTGTGACCATAAGCTTTGCTGAAATTTGATTAAGACATGCTGAAATCTGTATTTAATTGTTTAAATTCAGCACTTGGGTTTCTGTAAGCATCCGCATCCCATCAAGTTGGTATCAGAGCGCACTAGTCGTCGCGTTCATACGCAACGGCCGGTCCTCTTGCATCATTTGCATCATCGCGTGCTTGCTGAATTTTTTTTTATTTTTCTTCTTTCCCTTTTAGTTTGTGTCCTTGCATTAATTAGGAAACTAGCATCGCGTGAACGCATCCATATTAGGATCACCTTTCTCTCTGAGGTGAATCGCTAGCATCTTCTAGAGAATCTAGAATGGCGGGACCTTCCCCACCCCGTACTTGGCAAGATGCCTTCACAAGGCAACAAGAACACATGGATAGGCTTCAGACCCAGATCGAAACCTTGACCTTAGCCTTCACCAATTCCCAAAATCCACCCCGACCCCATCGAGAGCACAGGGCTAGAGCGTCTCCAGAGCGTAGTGATTTAGATCTCGAGTCAGGAGGTGACAGTGTCAGTTCCTCTGACGGGTCGGATAGGCGAAGTAGAAGGGCTCATAGGAAAACGAAATCCCATTGGGGCTGGGATCAGGGTATTAAAATCGAAATTCCTGAGTTCGAAGGTAGGATGGATCCTGAAGAGTTCCTAGAGTGGGCCGAGAGAATCGACCAATACTTTGAGTGGAAGGAAATCCCCCGCGACAAACAAGTCAAGTTTGTTAGTCTCAAACTGAAAGGTCATGCACTGATCTGGTGGAAACAGTTGCAGACCACTAGGGGTAGAAAGGGGAAAGATAAGATTTCCACCTGGACACACATCAGGGGAAAAATGCAACAGAAGTTCCTCCCTTCTGATTTCAAACAAAGTGTGTTCCAGAAATTCCAAAACCTGCGACAAGAGCACAAATCGGTGGATGACTACACCAATGAGTTCTACAAGCTCCAAGCTCGCAATGATCTGCATGAAGATGAAGAGCAGAGCGTCGCTAGGTATGTCAATGGTCTTAAGCCCTCAATTCAAGAGGTGGTGTCCCTTCATGACTTGTATCAAGTCAGTGATGCATACTGTCGGGCTAAGAAAGTCGAGTCTCACCACTCCCGATCTGCGTCCCGACGATATGACAACACTAGGGCACCATCCGGATCTGTTAGTAGGCCGATCCCTGGACCTTCCCCTGTAGCTGGCACAGTTCCTACACCCACCGAGAAGGGTAAAGGAGTTTTAGGACCCAACCCGAGCCAGATAAAGTGCTTCAAATGCAACCAGCCGGGTCACAAGTCAGCCGATTGTCCTCGACGTCAATTCAATCCACAGACAAATCTTGCGGATAATGAAGAGGACAGTCAGGAGTCTGTAGGCGAACACTTCAATGAGTTAGTCTTGGAGGGAGATGACGTGACTGCGCCACTGTTAGTTATTCACCAGTCTCCATCACCCCGAGCACCTAAAGCGTTACTACCCCACGAGCTCTGTGGAGAACCCCCAAAGCCACACTGCAAGAACTAGAGGTTCGAGCTGTTCCGAACAGTCTGCAATGTCAATGGCATGGACCTTTGCGTCTTGATAGATGGAGGTTGCACCACCAATCTGATCAATGAAACGGTAGTCAAGAGCAAGAAATGGAAAGTCAAACCATTAGCTCACCCTTATAAAACATCGTGGCTAGACAACACCACGAGCAAGCTAGTGACTCATTGTTGCTTGGCAAAGTTGTCTATCAGGCTGCAATATCGAGATAAGGTTTGGTGCGATGTCCTTCCTTTAGAAGTTGTTGATATCATCCTTGGGCGTCCATGGCAGTTTGACCGCGATGCACTACATCACGGGAAAGCCAATACCTATACTTTCCTCAAGGACGGCATCAACGTCACCCTATGGCCCACGTGTTTTAGGAGACACCGATCCCACGCACCTCAAGCTCTTCTGAGTCAGAGCCATCTCATACCACCATTTGCAGATGATCTAGTAGGGTGTTCTTCTGATTCACTACAATCTGAGAAGGGATTAGACAACATCTTGCATTCCATCGCATGCACATCGCATTTAGAGTCTGTAGGCATCCATGACACTCGCATTCATCATTTGCCGGACATCTTTACATTCATTGACCATTCATATGTACATCCATATCATCGTCCAAGTGTTGAGTTAAACAATAAAGAAGATTTTGTCACGTTTGATCACTTTTCGATGCAGGGTACTTATGAACCATGCTTTCAGATTTCAAAAAACCCATCATTTTTACTTTTTCGAAGTCATAACAAGTGGCTTGATAAATTATTTAATTTCTTATTTTATTCACTGCATCCAGACAATGATGGCATGACATATCATCCTCGTTTAGAATCCACTTGTTTTGCCACGTGCGCAGGCCACTTTGAACACCACATATTGCACCCGCACCCCATGGCCTTTCAAATAAACCATTGCTTATTGCGCAAGCTGATGACCCGCAACACATTATACTCCCGCGGCCTTTCTTTTCATATGTCATTTGAATTTCATGGCAACCTATCTCCCTATTATCACATGAAATTATCTGAGTATCTTGACGATCTTACCGTGCCGAGGAGGATGTTGGTTTTGGTTTTCAGGTCTTCGCTTAGCATGGATGGGCAGGGGATGCCAGATGAAGTCGCCGCGTACTTGAGGCTAATTACTTGGCCACCGGACCCGGGAGAGCAGTTGGAGCAGATTCAGAGGTTGCGACTACTTCCAGGCGAGCCCCCACCGGATCCAAGACCTTGCTCGACAGGAGTCGAGTTCTTTTGAGTCCGGGGGACTTGATGCAGACGAGGCCTACTACGTGCAGATTTTCACAGTTGATCGTGTATTTTCATTCCCTACGGAGATCCCGGAAGCCGATCGCCAATCCGTCTGCATCAGTGGAAAGCTCGTTCGAGGATCTAGGACTTTGGTTTTTATTTTCTGTCGATCCGACTAACGGATCTTTAGTTATTTATGTTTTATTTTCTGGTTTGGGTAGGTGTGAGCCATGTTCGCATCCGGTTCGAGCCACAGATGCCGAACTGACTCGTTTCTATGTTAGGTTGTTAGCCGTAGGATCTTAAGTCAGTACAAATCTCAATGGATGAGATTCAAAGGGAGATCAAAACCCTAAACCCTAGCCAACCGAACCCCTCACCCGGCCGGCCCCTTTGCCCGCGTCCTTCTCTCTCTCCTCCCGCGCGTCCTTCTCTCTCTCCTCCCGCGCGGACTCTCTCTCTCTTTCTTTCCTTTTGTGTCTTTTGTGTTTCATCCCCTATAAAGCCATCAAACCCTAATTGCAAAAGGACGATGAAATTGAATTGAAACCCTAGAACGGAGAAGCGTGTTCGCTTGTTCGAAGTATCTTCCGAAGCCTCATCCTGCATCTAGTCTTCTTCTTCCTTTGCAAGCTTCTACCTCATCGCCACACCTTTCGTCTACGACTTCGCGGGAGATCGTCGCGGAGATCCTTCATCTTCAAAAATCAACTCGTCTCGGCTTCTTCAACCTTTCTTCTGGACCACGCCTCCTCTATCACCCCTTCATCTGCAACAACGGAGTTCCTGTCAGCGGCCGACATTGACCAAAGCACGGTTTGAATCATCCTTCGATACTTTCGTGTGATAACTCTTCTTTTCCAACCGGCCTTATTGCTGAATTCCATTAGGGTTTCCAAAATCATTAGCTTCTGAAGAATCTCATCCATTAGGATTTGCCGTTTAGATCTATGGTTGTTCTTTGAGACTTTGGCTTATTTATTTGGTGTTATGTTAGTCTTTATTGCTGGAACTTGATTATCAAATCTGAAATTAATTATTATCTCGTCAGTTTTATTTACTTCGTTGAATTAAATATGTTTGGGTATGAATGAATGATGATCTGTGGCCATAAGCTTTGCTGAAATTTGATTAAGACATGCTGAAATCTGTATTTAATTGTTTAAATTCAGCACTTGGGTTTCTGTAAGCATCCGCATCCCATCAAGACTTTTATGAAAGACTGGGATTTCCCATAGAAAAATCCATGAATCTCCACTTTGACAACAAGATGGCTATTAGCATTGCTCATTGCAAGGTTCAACATGATAGGACTACGCATTGATGTTGATAGACATTTCATAAAAGAAAAGCTTAGATCCGGAGAGACTTGTACATCCCATACAAAAGCAAGAGATCAACTAGCAGATATTATGACTAAACAAGTCCCCAGCTATCGGGTGCTTTAAATTCAGGACAAGTTGGGCATGTGTGAGATATATGCACCAAATTGAGGGGAGTGTTATAAGTTGTAAACGGTATATGGCAGTATTGTTTATCTTATATGGGTCTAGGGCCAAACCAGGCGAATATATGTATGATAATGAGCTTAATAGACAAATGAATCACTCATTCTCTTCCCCCATATCCTTTTATCTCCTCATTTCTCTCACCTCCCTCCTCTCACACTCTGTAATAGGAAGCCGACGTTTACATCAAGTTGACAAAAAATCGCAAGCCATCTAATCCAATTTGGAGCCTTCTAGCAGAGTTGTATTCCAAAGGCAGCCTTATTTTTGGTGGGAACGTGTTCATGCGTAATTGCTTGCCAGTTGCCAGGTTCAGATAGTAACTTTTATGATACATATAAGCTTAACCAATGCATGACATCAAATTCTACACTAGTATTGCTCCTTTAGTTCGTATCTTACATGCGGTTTAGAAGCCATGATATAACCACAAATTATATTCCTAGTGTAGCCCTTTTTGCAAACATCAAAATGAAGAAGGTTCTCGTTCATGTTTGATTTGGGAAACATTCTCCAAGGTAACAAGCTTTCAGGCATAACATGCCAATATGCAATTAAGATTGCATACTGGATCTTTTAAATTCCACTGACCTTTCTTGCATCAAACGACTTCCGCACAACGGAGAAAGCTTCCTGAGGTAGCATAGCAGCAACCTAAAACAAGAAATATTAGTTCATCAAATCATGGAACACAAACATAACATAAAATGATGCACAAGATATAGAGTCAATGCAAGCACCAAGCATAAAAAGACCAGAGCATCTTAACTTTAGCATAAAATCAATATTCCTACTAGAAGACAAGAAGCTGATTGCACAAACGGATGGTAAAAAACAACCGACAGCTAAAAAGCTTAAGGCCATATGAAACTGCAAAGATTAGTCGCTTTCTTTAGATACATGTAGGGAAAACATTTATGATAACAAAAAAGTATAAGACATAGGAGCAAGAATGCCTTATCTTTATCAAGGAGGATACAGTAGATCTGAAGCATCAAATACATACAAAAGAAACAAGCACAGACGCGAAGGTGAATAAGACCAAAACTAAATACAATACCATAATTCCACTAACCCTTCATGCTAGAGTTCTCAATCATCATCACTATCATCCAAATCCTATAGCACCACGATAGGATCGAATATGGAGCACAATCTGATTGAGAAGGCTCCACAAAAGATTGACAAGAATTCTCCTGGTTGGATGCCAACCTCCAATCCTCTAAGACTGGTGCTGAAAATCTGACCAAGGCAACTTGGCAAGAGAAGGGTCTGCCAATAAATTTAAAGTTCACTTGGGGGAGTAGGGAGACCTACCTTGTCAATTATGCAAATTAAGATCATGCGGGAAGAAGAAAAAAACAAATACCACTCCCATAATCATAACACCTCATGGTAAAGCCCTCAACCAAAAAGGAAACACATGCAACCACAACATTCCAACTCAGTGACCAAATAAAGTTAATAAGTTTTCTCAATTTAGTATTTCTTAGCACCCTATTCACCGTCATCAAGAGTTCATTGCTTCCAAGCCATCAATAAATCCAAAAACTCATTATCAACTAGATGAAATTATTGACTCAAGGAACCCTCTGAAACACACAACTACCACAATGCAAACAGTGAACGGAACCTCCCCCTTCGCTTCTTTCCTGTGAAAAAATGTCCTCTCTCTCTTCTTACTTCTTCTATTTTCCTTTCCTCTTTTGGCCTTCCATCCTAGTCTTTGTACCTCATTCCCTTTCATTAAGCCCTCCATTAAAAAACCCAATTCCTAAGCAGCACCTTCTAGATGCTCTCTAGTGGGAGAGTCCTAGTATGACTAGGATTCACCAAGTGGGTCAACCACAGTGGGTCTCAACTTTTAGAATGAGGATTGAACCCTTATCTAAGTGAGTGGAGTTTAATAATATAAGTGAGGGTGATTGTATTACACCTCTAGGTCATGATTGAATGGACTAAGATGACTCCTATTTTATAGATGTCATAAGTGTCCGATATGGACTAAACTGACTTTCCTATATTTTACGGCATGTCATAAGTATCCAATGATCTCCTAATGGACTGGGTTGACTTTCATATTATTTAGGATGTGTCATTAGTGTCCACATGATGGACTAGATTGGTTTTCTTAATTTATAGGACATGTCATAAGTATTGGCATAGGACAAGGACCTCTAGTCGCTCTCTAATTAATTAATCATATTGGACTAAAAAGATTATCCCTAATTAATTAGTATTAATCATGGGTGTCCATAGTGGATAATTCTCTCATTAATGAATTTCTAGTTGTGCTTGGAGAATCCAATCCCTATATGTATGGGGAGGATTAAGGGAATTAATTTCCAAATTTTTCTAGATCTCCTTTCCATATAAGGAAACATGTCTCCTAAATATCCTCAAATCCTCAAGAGACCTTGGCTCACAAGGTGAGTCCTTGTCCGACCACAGAAGTCCAATAAGCCTCCATTGGGGCCGATCACATGATTCATGATGATATGGGGAGTCTCAAGTTGGCAATTCCCTAATGCATAGGAGTGGATCACCTAAAGTGTAGGTATTGATCCCCACACACAAGAGCAGACCAACCCTACTAAGAAAGGGACTTGGGGTCGTTCATCCGAGATTTCTAGGCTTTATATAGCCCTGTGGCCGGCCTCCAATCCCAATCCAAGGACAAGGGATCGGACATACACGAAGAGGAAAAAAGAAAGAAAAGAAGAAAGAGAGAAACATAAAAAGAAAGAGAGGTTCATCTCCACTCACAACCAATTAGAGTTTTCTCCTAAGCTTTCTAAAAGGAGAACAAGAAGAGCTTACATGGAAGAAGGGGACTCCCACAAGTCCATCCATTGTTGGTCGCGTCGTGGAATAGGCATGGCTATTCGAGGGAAGCGGGGCTTCATCCCCATTGTTCTTCAACATCTTCATCGGCTATTCAACGACTCAACCTTCTCCACAGGTGTTTATAAATCATGTGAGGTATTTTCTAATAATCCATAGGTTGTGATACATGCGTTTTAATTACGATGCATGAAGTTTTTCATAACCATAAAGTAAAAGGCACGGCCATGATTCTGTCAAAAAACACAGCACTCATAGTCTTTCGTTGCGCACTTCTGATGTCCAGTTCCTTCACTCCCGAGTCTTGAGCACGGTACTACCTCCTCTTCTGCGGATTTGGCGCTCAAATGTATTACAACCGTCCGATGTAGACTTGTCAATGAACTGGGTTTTGATCTGAATCCAATCTGATCTGATTCGAAGAAAGTCCGTTACGAATAGGTTTTTTAATCCGATGATCCGATGACGGTCCGAATTCAATAGCCCATTTACTTAATGGATCTGTATCCAATTCGTTTACAAGTCTATCGCTGAGGTGAAACTTCGACGATACGTGGAAGATAGACGCTAAGGAAGATGAGATGAAGCTCCACCGAAGATTGATATCGTATCCCCCATTGCCGAAGATAGATGGCTCCAACGATGGGCAGTAGGTCCTAACCCTAGCTCCGACGTTGGAAACCGAGAAGGAAGGTAGTTGTGCCTTTCTCGAAATCAGGCTCTCCCATGAAACATGATAAAGCAAATGAACTCATTATAGCATGAGCCCAAGCTATATATAGAAGGAGATGAGTGTGGTCACCAACATGGTGGGCATACCACGGTAGAATCGTAAAGATAAGTGTATATACAATTGTATGTCCTTGAATAGCAGGAATGATTGATTCCCAACATATAACCTAAATACGGCAATGTTGGCAACATATTACAAACATAACAAAAAAAAATGTGCACCAACAAAAATGAATTGGAGATGAATGCATGCCCAGTGTCACATTTTCGAATGATTGCGTGGAAGACTCAGATCAGGTTGGGAACATGGACTGGTCCCAATAGAAATGTAATAATCGACTGAAACTGAAAAGATAACCCATAAAAAGAGGGAGAAATGATTTCCAAACAATTATAAATAAAAAAATTGTGAAGGAATACGATTACCGGGAACTTGAGGACCTTGGCGATAGCTTCGAGCAGGGGCGGGGAGACGCCCATGAAGTCCTTGCCGGGGTCCTTGCGGGCGGGGACGCCGAGCTTGGAGAGCCTCCAGAATCCTTCCTCCCGGTTCCTGATCTCGGTCTGGGTTAGGGCTTCGTTCAACCGCTGGAGCTTCTTCTTCTCCGACGGGTACCTCTGCTTCCCGGTCCTCTTCGCGCAGCTTACTTCTAGGGCTTTGCGATGAGAGAACGAGGGTTTTTGGACGGGGAATCTAGGGTTAGGGTTCAGGCGAGGGGGGCAGAGCTGCAATGGCGGGAGCTTGGCAGTGAGCAACATGACTGGCGGGATGGGAGGAGCGTAGCCTGTTCGGTTCTCAAGATAAGCTTTTGAACCATACTGTTGGAGCGCCCGGCTCCTGTCTCCCATGTACACCGTTGGATGAATGTCAATAGTGACATCCAGCCGTTAATAAGCTCTGATAGAATACCACTAGCGACATTCATCCAACGGCTGACTGTTAGTAGTGACATTCATCCAACGGTTAACATCGGAGAGAGGAGCCGCTCAGTGCGCTCACTCCAACTCCTCTTGTTGGTGCGAAAAAGTATTGTTCTTTTCTGAAAGCCGGGTTTATCATCCATTAGGAAAAAAAAAGAGAACATCTTCAACGTGCATGTCGCTGCTGGAGGAGAGCTACTATTGGCACACCAATATTTGCTATCTAAACACCATTTGAATATTTTTTTTATTATAAAATTATTCTTAAGTAAAATGATCAAAACGTTTTTTTTTTTTTTTGAGATATGTTCGATATATAAAAGTAATTCGAATAGTAGGAATGAGTAGCAAGTAACCTCATTCAAAAGGAAGTTACATGGGTTTATCATCCATTAGGAAAAAAAAAAAGAGAGAGAACATCTCCAACGTGCATGTCGCTGCTGAGGAGAGCTGCAATTGACACTGGCACACCAATATTTGCTATCCAAACACCATTTGAATATTTTTTTATTACAAAATTATCCTTAAGTAAAATGATCAAAAAGTCTTTTTTTTTTTTTTGAGATATATTCAATATATGAAAGTAATTCGAATAGTAGGAATGAGCAGCAAGTAACCTCAGTCAAAAGGAAGTTACATGGCAAACCTCCCTTGGCTCCAAAGAAGGCAAACTCAGCATACCTACCGGCCAACTACACATGTTTCGACTGTGGTAAGTCAGGGCACAAGAGGGCGGATTGTTCGATGAAGAAGACAAGGGGGATTCCTACACCACCTGGATCATCGCGAAGATGTTTTGAATGTGGATCTACTAACCATCTTTTGGTACACTGCCTGAGGAAACAGCAAGAGGTTCTTGTTCAGTAACAACGTCGATTCTTTGCACCCCCAAAGACAATAAGGAAACTAGCTACAACGCACGTATCAGCCATAGTCCCTTCGACAGAGACTCATGCCAACCACAAGAAAGGGTCGACGTCTCAAGGGAAAACCTACACGATGGTGGCCTAGGCCCCAAGTGCTTCAGGATCCATCATTAAAGGTAATTTGTGACCTTCCACAAATCTCAATCTCCGTCTGAAAGACGTTTGTAAGTGAACTCAATGAGTTCTTTAGTAAAACTTTTTGCTCTACTTGGGCCTTTTGTTGTAAATTGTACGGTCTCAATTTTTGTTATAAACTAGATGGCCTTAACCCAAATAAATGAAATATAGTTCTACTATCAATTCTCGATGATGATCTGCGTATGTATTTTTTGTTTTAATATTTGAATAATCTTGTATGTTAGGTACTCTTCCGGTATTCTCTACAATGGCTCATGTCCTGTTTGATACAAGGTCGACCCATTCTTGCATTATCCCAAGGTTCGCATTGATACTTGACCTGACACTAGAAACCATGGATTAAGCTCTGTGTATCCAGTCACCGATAAGTGCTACCACTAGAGTTGATCAGTTATATCGAGGGTGCGTGATTAATATTGGGGGAAATGAGATGGTACGTCATCTTATTGTCCTAGAACTGAAGTGACTTGATGTACTTCAAGGTATGGACTGGCAATCAGCGTACCATGTAACCCTTGATTGCCTTAATAAAAGCTTGAAATGCAGACACTTAAATGTTGAAGAGTTTGTCTATGAAACGGACATACTGGATGATGAAGAAATAAACCCCCCGAGGAAAGACAACCTTAGCATGTTGGCTCGTATAGTGACTAGGGATGGCAGTGGTGCGATTTAAAATCAAGAATCATGGTAAACCGCATCGCATGGTGCGGTTTTGGTTTGCCAAAATATAAAACCATAGCGGTGTGGTTTCGGTTTGTGGTTCAATGTTGTGGTGCAGTTTCCGTTTTGCCCAAAACCGTATAAAACTGCATCATTTAAACCATTTATAATGATAAAGCATCGCACCACACCGCACCGCATGATGCGGTTTCGGTTTTATATAATGGTACACCGTCGGGGTGCAGTGCGGTTTCGATATGGCGGTTCGGTGTTGTACGATTTTGGTTTTGCCCAAAACCGCACCACTGTCATCTCTAACAGTAACAGCTATTGAGGAGGATGAACAGGTAGAATTAGCACCAGTAATCAGATATTTCACTTATGGCTTTCCTGATAGACTCCCTGGCCTACCTCCAAGCTGAGAGATAGAGTTCGAAATCAACTTCTTTCGGGCACGTCACCTATTTCAGTCCCTCCTTACATAATGGCCCCAATTGAATTAAGAGAGCTGAATGTGCAATTAGAAGAGCTGATGGAGTTAGGGTTCATATGCCCAAGTGTATCTCCTTGGAATTAGGGTTCATACGACCAAGAAGGATGGCAACAAGTGACTATGCATAGATTACTCAAAGCTGAATGTTGCGACCGTAACCCGTTACCTAGGATCAAAGATCTATTTGATTAGTTGAAGGGAGCTTGCTATTTTTCAAAGATCGATCTGAGAAAAGGATAGTACCAGTTGAGAATCAAAGAAGAAGACTTTAGACACACGAATTTTATCAGACCCGAACCCGACTCGCATGAACCGACTTGGAGGGTAGGCCCGACACAAACCCAGGCCCACCGGACCCGACCCTAGCCAAACAAGAGGCCGGGTGGGCCCATCCTCAAGTGGGGCCCACCCGGCCCCCCTTGTGTCCTGAAAATTGTGCCCCCTACCCGCGGGTAAGGGGTGGCCGGCCAAGCAAGAAAGAAAAAAAAAGGAAAGAAAAGGAAAGAGAAGAAAAGAAAGAAAAGAAATAAAAAGAAGAAAAAGAAAAGAAAATCGTCATGCTCGGGGGGAGGTTGCGCAGACGTCTACACAAGCGTGGATCTACGTCGATCCCTTGATCCGACGGATAAGAAACAAAGCCGGGTCGCCATCGATTTAATGTGCAAGATTCAAACAAAATTCAAAAAAAGATTGGGCCATAACTACTCCGCCAGAAAAGAAAAATAAATGAAGGTTTATTCCCCCCATCAATGAAGGAATGAATCTTGGGTAGTTATGGGAGATATATTAAAGGGATTCAAATAAATCTTCCCATATCTCTCCCATCCCCCTTCACCTATAATTAGAGGGAGAGGGGGAAGGCTCAAAAGGTCGGAAGCCAGAAGCGAGGAAGCTCTGCAAAGGAGGAGACACGTCTTCAATGACCCAAGGCTTCACGAGGCTCGGCCAAGCCTATCCCTTCGGGACCGGCTTAGTTCATTGAAAGTCTCCATCAACGTAAAGACCCTTGCACAAGAAGATCACCTCTTCGACTCCGTGCACGAAGGAGAAAGCTCGGAGAAGAAGAACCCTTCAACTCTGAAGACGCTAGAAGCAAAGGCCGGAGAAGAAGATCGGAGCGGCATCACCCTGTTGTCTCCAACAAATCTTCGACTCTGATCAAGCCCAAAAGCCCAGAGAAGAAGACCGAAGCGGCATCATCCCATCGTCTTCATCAAGCCTTCGACTCTGATCAAGCCCAAAAGCCCGGAGAAGAAGATCGAGGCGACATCACCCCGTCGTCTTCAACAATATTTGCTCTATTTACAAAGTAGAAAGCTTGGAGAAGGACACCTGAAGCGGCACTACACTCCGTCGTCTTCAACAACACTCGCTCCATTCACGAGTAGAAAGCTTGGAGAAGGATACCCGAAGCGGCACTACACCCCGTCATCTTCTTCAAGTCTTCAACTCCGATCAAGCCAGAAAAGCCCGAAGAAGAAGAGAAACCAAGCCGATACCACAACCGTCGAGGAAGCCGAAAGAATAAATAAGCCTTGGAGACGTAGCCATCGCCATTCGAGAAGAAGATCGAGTCAACGCCAAAGCAAAATTCAATGCAAGAAGCCAAAGCAAAAGCACCGATAAAGCCCGCGCCAAAGCAACGCAAGTGCCAAAGCCAAGCAATTACGACGGTCACGAGCAAAGCACTGCATGTTCTAGCCAATATGATGCGAAGTCCGAAAGAACTAAAACATCGCAAGTCTCTACCCGCCTATGTTCAAGCGCAAGCGCCAAAACAAAGCAAAAGTCAGAGCCACGCCAAAGCAAAGCCAAAGCCGACGCCAAAAGCACGATCGACGCCGCGAACCGATGATCAAGGATGCCGAGATCTAACCAGAGCCGAGAGAGATGCGAAGATCGAGGAGCGAAGCCAGAAACCCCCTAATCGAGAAAGCGCGAAGCACGGAAGGGACAAAAGCAACGGCGACAAAATCCTTAGCCTCTCAAGAAACCCTCACCTTGTAAAGATCTCTATCTTGGGCAACCCCTTCAGAGCTCTCGCACGAAGTAACGTAGAGACGCGGATCAAAGGGACCCTCCAAATGATCTTTCCCACAATCTCCTGATCAAATCTTCGTCGCACCAGGCTCACCACCCCCCAAGTCCCCGGGTCCCGGCTTCTGTAATCTCGTTTTGTGCAATAAAGACGACCCGAATCTTTTTCTGTGCATACAAAGACATCACCAAAACAACATTTCGAACTCATTACGACCACTACAAGTTCCTAGTCATGCCTTTTGGTCTGACTAATGCGGCAGCCACTTTCATGGACATGATGAATCGAATTTTTAGGCCATATCTGGACCAATTCATAGTAGTTTTTGTTTATGACATCTTGATCTACTCCAAGTCTGAAAAATAACATGAAAAAACACTTAAGGATCACTCTCAGACCCTTAGAGATAACACCTTATATGTCAAACTGAGTAAGTGTGAATTCTAGATGAAGGAGGTGAGATTCCTTATGACATGTAGTATTTGAAACAGGCATCTCGATGGATCCAGCAAAAGTGGAAACTGTACTAAACTGGCAACTGTCGAGAAACATGACTAATGTGAGAAGCTTCTTAGGTTTAGCATGCTATTACCATAGATTTGTACAATGGTTCTATTCTCCACTGACACGTTTGACTAAGAAGAAAGTGACTTTCGTCTGGTCAACGGAGTATGAGAACTCATTTCAAGAACCCAAGACACACCTCACCACGGCTCCCGTGCTAACTGTATCAATAAAAGTAAGGAAATATGTTGTCTACACAGATGCATCGCACTCTAGTCTAGGTGGGGTGCTAATGCAAGACAATAGGGTCATCACATATGCATCTAGAAAGTTTAAGCCTCATGAAGAAAACTACCATACCCACGACCTGGAATTAGCTGTCATCATATTCGTACTGGAACTATGGCGACACTACTTGTATGGAGAAGATTTTGAGGTGTACTATGATCACAAGAATCTGAAATACTTAGACACCTAGAAGGATTTGAACAAGCGTCAGCGAAGGTGGTCAGAAGTACTGAAGGACTGCAATTATGCTTTTTTGTACCATTTGGGGAAAGCAAACGTGGTAGCAGATGCACTAAGCAAGAAGTCACAATATCATGTGTCGCGTCTGACTGCAAGGGAAAGGAAGTTCAAAACTGTTGAGGATTTCGGACCCGTATTTTTGGGAGATGTCTATCTCATAGGCCACCTCTTTGGATTGAGGGCTCAGTTGAACCTCAACGATATCATTACCAAAGCCTAGAAGAATGATGAGAAGCTACAGGAGATAAGGCCAAAACTAGAGGCTGGAGAAGAAATTGAAAATTGGTCCATCGATTCCGAAGGAGGCCTGCGCTACAAACGTCGAGTGTGTCTTTCAAAGGATCAGACAGTCTGGGATATTATCTTAACCGATGCACATCGCTCCCGATACTATATCCATCCCAGTAGCACCAACATGTATCAGGATCTAAATAGACGTTATTGGTGAGCCAGTATGAAGAGAGACGCCATGGGCTTATTGCCAGGTGTCTGACATTTCAGCGTCAAGGCAGAATATCAAAAACCTGATGGTCTATTACAACCTCTTCCAGTAGCAGAATCGAAGTAAGAGCACGTAACGATGGTCTTCATCAGCAATCTACCCTTACATGAGCAAAGCATGACTCTATATGGGTAATAGTGGACCGATTGACAAATCAGCTCATTTTTTCCCAGTTCTAACCACGATGACTATGAAGGAACTTGGAGAGTTATACGTGTAGAAGATTGTAAGCCTATATGGAGTACTTGTGTCGATTGTGTCCGATAGGGATATGAGGTTTACATCTCATTTTTTGGCAAGTCTACAGGCTGCATTGGGCACACTGTTGAAGTTCAGCACTACATTTCACCCACAGACAGATGACCAATTGAAGAGAACAATACAAACCTTGTAAAATATGCTCAAGGCCTATTCATTGGACTTTTCCGATAACTAGAAAAGTCACCTTCCTTTGATAAGGTTCTCCTATAACAACAGATACCAAGCCAGTATAGAAATGGCACCTTTCGAAGCGTTGTATGGGAGACCATGTCGATCGCCAGTGTGTTGGGCAGAGATAGGGGAAGGAAGTATTTTGGGACAAAAATTAATCCGAGAAACCACTGAGAAGATTTAGCAAATCCGAGAAAGGTTACTCACCACCCAGAGCCGTAAAAAGAGCTATGCTGGTCACCGAAGACGACCACTGGAGTTCTCAGTTGGGGATTTTATCTTCCTGAAGGTATCGCCGAGACGAGGTTTGGTCCATTTTGGCAGGAAGGGGAAGTTGACACTGCGTTACATAGGACCCTTCGAGATCTTGGAAGGGGTTGGCGAAGTGGCATATCGGCTGGCCCTACCGCCTAAACTCTCAGCAGTTCACTCGGTATTCCACGTGTCCATGCCGAGGAAGTATCAACTTGACACGCTCCATGTTCTGAACTGGCAAGATTTGAACCTGGAGGCCGATGTTTCATTCGAAGAGTAGCAGATAAAGATTTTAGCCGAAGCAGATAGAGTCCTACACAGCAAGGTCATTCATATGGTGAAGGTTCAGTGGAGCCGTCATGTGAAAGACGAGGCGACTAGGGAGACGAAAGATAGCATGAAGAACTAGTATCCTTCTTTATTCATGTAAATGTAATTTCAATGATGAAATTTCTTTAAGGAGGGAAGGTTGCAAGAACCCTATTTCACCCTTATGAATAACAAACTAGAATGTAAATTAGCTGAAGGCATGTACAGATGAAGGTGAGCTCCTAGTAGGGGAGCCCATCTAAAATTAATGACCCTAACCTATACTTGGGCTCCCTTCAGCTGAGAGGGAACCCAAGCAAGTGTCTGAGCATGATATTTTAGCATAAGCCTAAACTTGAACTTAGGCTTAAGCCTCAGTTTAAGCCAGGCCTAAAAATTGAACATAGATTCCAATCTAAACATATTTCCCATGGGTTAAAGCTCTAAGTTAAGTTTAACGCAAAGTTAAGCCTAGGCTTAGCCTAGAGACACATCTAAGCTCAGGCTAAGCCTAAGTTAAACTAAGACAAGAACCTAGTCTTACGTTAAGCCAAAAGCCTAACCTGAAAATACCTAACTAAAGTATAGTACTAAGGGCTCATTAGGGGACCCATTTAAAGCCCTTTCAATGGCCATGGAATGAGGACTAATTGGGCTCCAAGAGAGGCCCTAATGGGGAACTCTTCAAGGGCTTCAAGAACTTGCAAGAAGGCCCTAGAAGAATCCCACTTATGAGGCCCATTTAAGGCCTAATAGAGGAGGCTTCAAGATCCTTTTAGATGGCTTGACTTAAAGCATGAGGGGACCATATCCACTAAGGGGTCGTTTGGTTCTTGTGTTTTTAGCATGTGATTCTTAAAATACATGTGAAAATAGTTTAGGGTTGTTTGGTTAATGGAGCATGATGTGTGTAAATAGATGCACACTTGCTTAATTTGTACAGCTTTTGCACATAAAATTATGCAAATAAAATTTCACCTAAACACATGAAATTTTAATTGCACATGTCACATGTGCAAGCAGATGTACGCACATCATTTGCACAGCAACCAAACGACCCCTAAAGTTAGGGGGAGCCTTGACTTTTCCTTGAATAGATAAAAGAGAAGAGAGGAAAAAGAGAAGGGTGGTTAACACTCATTTGACCATTCTCCTCCTCCACCATCCACTCTCTCCTCCACCTCCTTAACCCATCCGAAAGCTGAGAAAAGAAGAAGAAAAAGAAGGGAGGGAAGCTTGGTGGTTTCGGCCAAGGGGAGAAACAAGAGAAAGAGAAGAAGAAAAGAGAGAAATTGCAAGGTAAGCCCCTTCACTTGAGGTAATGCTAGGTTAGGATGGATTTTGGATAATATGAGTTATGATTGTAATTTAATTACATAAAAACCATGAAAAATCTGAATTGTTTATCAAGCCTACATTTGTGACTTGTTTCATGCTAAAATATGGACACAATCCATTCTTCAAGTCCAAATACAATCCAAGAAAAAACGAGGATTGTCTTTATATTTGGTTGTTGGTTAAAAGCAGTGCACTCTTGTGGATGAATTTTGTAAAATTAATTGAGATAAAATTCATGAATACTTAGGGACTATTTTTATGCATTATTGTTGTTTAAAATCCTTACACTCTTGTGGATAGATTTTGAGAAATTAATTGAGATGAAACCCATGATTATTAGGGACTGTTTTTATGTTTAGTTATTGGTTGAAATCCTTGCACTCTTGGGAATAAAATTCGTCCAATTAATTTGGATGGAACCGATAATCATGTAGGGATTGTTTCATATTTAGGTGTTGGTTGAAATTCTTGCTCACTTGTGGATAAATTTCGTGCAATTTATTTGTGATGAAACCCATGATCTTTAGGAGCTGTTTTTATGCTTAGTTGTTGGTAGAAATCCATACACTCATGTAGATTCAAATTGTGCATTAATCTAAATAAAAACTGGGATCGAATTTGGATTGCTTTAGTGCCTAAACGTAAGATGCAACTTATGTATTCGTCTTGCTTAAATTCAAACATTAATGAACGTTATCATACGTATGTGATTACGTGTAGGTAGTATGCATACATGCATGTATATACATACATGAGTACGTATATATGTGTATGTATATGTATGCGTATCTGTATCCGTATAAGAATAATTATATGTGTATTTACTATTCATAATTACTATTCACTTTTACTATTCATACCTAACCCATGGGGGGTCTCATATGTGTGTACAAATGGTATAAAATATGCATGCTATAAACGATGTGAGTTTTGCATATAGAGCGGGGTTTGTCTCCCACATCGTACGTGGTGGGCGGTCACATTATCACATGCATAAACTGGACCACCTTGTGATTTCAACGTTGTCAAAAATCTTAAAATTAAGGACTAGCATGGCTTTTAAGCCATGGCTGATCTACAGGCTGAAGGCTTGGACTAGAGTAAGATCAATAATGACAGGGAGTAGGGGGAGAGAGTAAACTCTTAAATCTACCCTTAGGTGATAATTGGCCCTATTGTCCTAGTGGGGACTAGATGTGGTTCTAACTTTTCCTTTGGTGGTCCGAGGACACTTACAAATAAAGTTGGGATCCCATCCTTACTTAAGGTAAGGATTTACAGAGCCACACAGAGTGTCTGAGGACGCTGGTAGGCTAGTGTTGAGGCACTAAGTCTTTAGACATGAAGTCTAGGAAGGGCGTTGCAATTGCCTGAGAGTCATATCTTTTCGGACATTAGAAAGTCCGATGTTAGCGCTAGCACTTCGCTAGTTGTCCAATCTAGCACCAAAACTGCGAATCTACATAAGTGTATACGGTGACTCACATCTCCTGTACGCGAATCTTATCCATATACCTAAGTCACATCGACTATACTAATGTGGACTAGTGGATTTATGTTTCTCATGCACTATGGTATATGAGTGTCAGTGATGTGATCATAATCAAGTGCCGTCATTGCTGAAATTGACATGTAGGACACACTAATATCAACATGGATAACCAATAGATACAACAACTCAGAGAGAGAGAGAGAGAGAGAGAGAGAGAGAGAGAGAGAGAGAGAGAGAGAGAGAGAGAGAGAGAGAGAGAGAGACAAAGAGAAAGAGAGCAGGGTGTGCTCTATGGCTCTTCGGGGAGGATTAAATAAGGGTTTGGAAAACTCGGTCTTGCCGAGTGTCTGTTTTAGGACATTTTTTTTTTCACATTTAGTTAAATCCGTTTATATAAACATCGAGTTTACATTTTCGGTTGTACCTGCCATAAAAAACGTCGGGTTTATGGGTTGAGATAAAACCCGACATTGCCAATACAAGATTTGTACCCGGTGTTATGGATATCGGCTTTAGGATCCGGCATCTGGATGCCAATACGTGGAACCCGTTCATATATTGTAGTTTAGTCTACGTACGATGCCGGGTTTATCAGGCGTCGGGAAAAAAAAAGAAAGACAGCCAATGTGGCAAGGTATTTTTCGGAATTGATCAATCACGTGGCTGTGAGAACGCTAGTCTGGTAAATACTTCTTGTCAATGGCTATTCTTTCAATTATTTTTTATTTAAATATTATTTTGAGAAACAAGTGCCTGTTTAATACTCAGCTTAATCTGGTTGACTGATCGAACGATCGATCTGTTTTACCAGCTGGATCGGTGCGCCGTCTTCGTGGAAACCCTCTCTCTTCTTCTCGATTGAGATCTCCGTTTCCTTACCATTTCGAGCACTATTAAATGCCCTGCGAATCTCGTTTCCCGCAAGGTTTTTGAATATCGGCGGGTTAGGTTACCGTGCCCAGGTCCCCAGGCTGGGGAGACGGAATGGTCTCTCCGCTCTCATGGAGATGCTCCTGGTCTTTGCTAGCGGCCGTTGGTTCCCTGGTGCTATTGGTCTCGGTGGTCCACATGTTCCTCACCCCCCTCTTCCCTTCGTCCTTCGACTACCTGGGTGCCGGCCGGCGGGTGCAGTCTCCTTCTCCCCCGACCAATGCGACGGCCGGAGGGGGCGGTGAGCATCCGCAGCTGGACCTTGATCTCGGTTCCCGGCTTCCGGCCGACTCTCATGGGGCGGTGGCTTTCCGGGGTGCTCCGTGGAAGGCAGCGATCGGAAGGTGGCTTTCGAGTTGCCATTCGATTTCGGCATCTGTTCACGTTGCCGAGGTGCGTGTGTAACATGGTTGCCCATATCGGTTTCGGTTAGTCAATAAAAGGAAATTTATCGGATTTCGGTTAAATATCGGCTGAAATTTTGTTTTTTTTAAAGGAAAGATTTTGGTGGAAATTCGTACGATTTGGATCAAATTTTGATCAATTCCAGGTCAAATGTTAGTAAAGTGTTGTCTGTTATGAAAAATAATCGGAATTGAGGGAAAACGTAATTTCTCACTGACATCATGAAGATGAGATTTTTAACTAAAAAAGATAAAAAATTTCAGTGAAATTGTCCGAAAAAAAGATTGTTGAATTTCGGTCAAATGTCGGCAATTTTCATTGACATTTCGATATGTCGAACCGAAATATGGCACTATTAAAAATTCGGCCAACTTCTATGTCGGATCCTTAAAAAATGACATATTTAGGTGATTTCGTAGGAAATTTGCCGACATTTTGATTCCATGCTTGAGGCTAGGTGGGCATGCATGTCTTTATAGTTGATTTGCCAAAACTTGGATCCTCTAACGTTTAATTATTTTGGATTCCTCACTCTGTTTTTTACAAGCACCACATTTTCCTTTCGCATTGGTTACCCTAACGATGAATTTGCTAGGGTCGTTTTAAGTTCAATTTTCTTATTGTGTTAGCAGATTATATCTGGCAAGGGCTGCCATAACGACTGTAGTGGTCAAGGCATTTGTAACAAGGAGTTGGGGCAGTGCAGGTGCTTTCATGGGTTTTCCGGTCAGTAAAGTTTCTTCAGAATTCAACTCCATTGATGTTTATTATAAGTTGAGGGTGTCTAATGAAATTAGTATACCATGTCCCACCGAGCTTTATCCTTTTATTGGTTTCTTTCAATTAAAATTTATTTTACTTCACTCTTCAATCCAAAATTAGTGAAAAGATATTGCCGGGTTGTCCTATAATTCAGTCTAATGGAATACGTGGAGTGTGTGAATTCCAAATTAGAATCTATGTGTTTTTCATTAATAGCCATGTCATCATGAGTAAACAATATTCTATACAATAGTATTTTGGGCTAATAATGGTCATTCAGTACGAATTTAGCCTTTAATGTACTTCAAATTTCATGAAAATCGAGTAACCCTAAACAGCCTATAAGCAACCATATTAACCCGTGATTCTATCTGCTAAATTTTTTATGCTAGATTGGAATAATTTATTCCCATCATCTAGTATTTTTCTAATTATACTGTGTGATCATACTTATCCGTCCATCTTGTATTAGAGACCTGAATGGGGAACAATTATATGTGTGGGTTGAATGTGAGGTCGTTTAGTTTTCTATTGCAAGTATCCTACACCGAGCATATGCCTATAAGAAATGATTTCTCTGCACCTGCATTAGTCATACTAAATACTAATCCTCTCCTGAAGAAATTCCCATGAAATGGATGAGGTAAGGGTGAGAGATAGTGTTGAAGGCATTAGGTCTTATAATGTGAAGAAACAAGGTTAGTTTATCAACTGATATTTGGTTGTGAAATATTTAGTTGGATAAGTTTTTAGCAACAATATCTCTAACCCGATTTCTAAGCTTAAGAACTATTGTGTTAACTGTGAGGGGTATGAGAGAGAAGCAATCTCGTAACGATTAGAAACCTACAACAATTAGGAATTTGTAAGTATGAATTTATAAAAAAATATACAAAGGACTTTCTTAAATACTTTACTCAATTTGGAAATGTTACTTATATTCAAGTACTAAATGCTTTTACATAGAAAAGGATTGTTAAGAGAGAGAGAGAGAGAGAGAGAGAGAGAGAGAGAGAGAGAGAGAGAGAGAGAGAGAGAGAGAGAGAGAGAGAGAGAGAGAGAGAGAGAGAGAGAGAATAGGCCATATATAGACATGTATGACCTAATGTGAGAACTTCTATACATTGTAAGGACGTAAATGCTATGTTTTACATATGACTAATACCCCCCCCCCCCCCTCAAACTTACGGTGGATCAAACACCTAGAGTTTGCTAAAAAGAAACAAAAAACGAGGAGACGGGTGTGACTTCGTAAACAAGTTAGCGATTTTCTTTACGGAAAGACACATAAGGGAGAGAGATAGTCTTACCACATAGTGCTCTTGGATGAAGTTGCAGTCGATCTCGATATGTTTTGTCCTCTCGTGAAAGACCGGGTTGCTAGCAATCTGTATAGCACTCCGGTTGTCTCATTGAAGAGCTGTAGGTCCAGATCTCAACTCCTAGATCCCTAAGAAGACACCTAAAATGAATAATTTTCTTGGTTGTTGTGGCCATAGCCCTGAATCCTGCCTCAGTGTTGGAGGGAGAAACAACATTCTGCTTCTTGCTTGCCATGAATGAGAGAATCTCCAAGAAACAGACAGTACCCAATAGTCGAGCAGCGAGCATTCGGATCCCCAGCCCAATCAGCATCAAAATATGAATGTAGAACTAGAAAGGAGGTTGAGGGTATAAATAACGACCGAGTGAAGGTACTTCGAAGATACCGAAGAATTTGTAGGAAGGCACCGTAGTGAGTAGAGTGAGGTGCCTCGATAAATTAGCTAACGATATTGATTACGTGGGTAATGTCAAGTCTAGTGATGCAAAGGTAGACCAACCAGCCTACTATCTCTTGGTACCGAGTAGGATCCGAAAGAGGCTCGCAGTCTGTAGGCTGGAGCTTCACATGAAGCTCGAGTGGAGTGTCAACGGTGCTATCATCCAAAAGAGTAGCTCAACTGAGGATGTCAACGGTGTACTTCTTTTGATATAGCAGAATCTCTCGCTTGCCTTAAGCAATCTCAAGGCCAAAAAAGTAGAGCAAAGGACTAAAATCCTTCATCTGAAACTGACTTCGAAGATATTGCTAAAGTGAGGCTATGGCAATCGAGTCATCACTAGTAATGATCATATCATCCACGTAGAGAAGGAGATGGCCCAGCCCTGCAGTGAGGACCACATAAACAGAGAGTAGTCTTAAGAGCTATCGACGAAGCCGGTCTCTGTGATTGCACGATGAAAGTGCTCAAACCAGGCTTGATGAAACCTGTTTGTGTCCGTAGATAGCTCGATAGAGGCGACATACATGCTGAGGAGTGCTGAAGCCCGGAGGAGGTTGCATGTAGACAACCGCAGAGAGATCATCGTGAAGAAATACATTCTTTGCATCCATCTGAAGCAGGGGCCAACACCGAGCAATAGCTACTGCTAGAAGAGTCATAACTGTGGTCATCTATGCCACAGGGGCCAAAAGTCTCATTGTAGTCAATCCCGTACGTTGGAGTAAAGCCCTTAGCAACGAGGCATGCATTGTACTGCTCAATGGAACTATCAGGTTGATGCTTAATCTTAAAGACCCACTTGCAGCTAATAGGCTCAACACCTATTGGCAGGGGAACGTCGTCCAATGTATGTGTCTGTTCAAAAGTCTAAAACTCCTCGGCTATGGCTTGCCGCCACGGGGGGGACTAAAGTGCCTCTCGGTAGTATCGAGTCTCCTGATCAGTGTGAAGGGCGATGAGGTAGGCGTGGAACTGGGGAGAGTAAACAGTGACTGCATCAAAGCCAAAACGCTCAGAAGACTAACCAAAATGGTTAAGTGGGCAACGGTCGCGCTTGGGGTAGCGAGGATGAGAACAACAATCCAGCCTGACAAAGGTGGGCAAGTTGGACCAGACGAAGTACTAGTAGGGCCACCCTCAGAAGGAGATGAGGTAGGCAGCTGGGTAGTGGCATGACGCCGAGAGTACACCTGAGGAAAATAAAAGGCATGTAGACGAGCTAGTGACACAGTCACACAGGACATGTGTTGTCTGAAGAGGGAAGTGGAGAGGAGAAATAAGGAGAAAGGATTAGTCGTAGGAGGTAGTAGTGCAAGAAGGGGAGTAAGAACATAGTAACAATATTCTCTGAATTTTTGAAAATTCATGAATAATTCGCAAATTTAAAGGTGAACAAATTGTTCAGTAAATTATTCGATGCAGTGTTTTAAAACTCGTCGGGTCGACCCGAAACCAGCCCGAGTCAACCTGACCCGGCAAGCAATCGAGCCGACCCGACTGTTTTACTCGGCACTGTCGGGTTTTGGTTAAAACTCGCCGGGTTTTCAGCGAGTCGGGTCGGGTTTCAAACCCGAAGGAGTCGCCCGGGTCGGGTTTTAAAAAAAATCCGCAGCCCCTTATATAAATCCCGAGCGGCGACTGTTCAGACTTCAAAGGCCGCTCGCTCGGGTTAGGGTTTCGGAGGTCTCGCGACCCTCGCCCGTCGCCGTTGCCCTCGCCCTCGCTGTCGACTGTCGCTGTCGCCCGGTAGTGATCGCCGGCGGGAGCATCGAGCGGCCTTCGATTTCATTTTCGCCGGCGGGAGCATCAAATCAGGCGCAGCAGACGAAAGAAGAGAAGAGGGAGGAAGAAAGAAGAGGAAAAAGCCAAAAAGGTAAGTACACTGCAGTGACTGCACAGCTTTCGGTTCAATCTCTTTTCCCCCTTTTGAAATTTTTTTTTTTTTTGTTAAAAACAAGTGAAAAACAGTGCCGATCTTTGCTTTTTTTTTTCTTCTGATTCTTCCTTTTTCCTGTTAAAAAACAGTGAAACAGTCTCGCTCTCTTCCTTTTTTGAAGTTTTTTCTGATTCTTCCTCTGCTTTTCTCTGTTTTTTTTTCTCTTAATCTTGTGGCAGGTTCCTCTGCAGTCATCTTATCTCTGATTTGAAAGTGAAGCTTTATACAGGTATACTTTCAATCAAAGAATCAAAACATCAATTTTAAATAAAATTAGTTTGATGCCATGTGCGTAGGAAATTTTAACTAAACAATGTAAAATGTAAATCATGCCATGAATGTCTGTAAAAAGTTAACTAAACAAAGTTTGATGTCATGTTTAGTTTTTTTTTTTTACTTATAGTTCTTTTGTTGTTTGTTACTTTGTTGTTTTACTTGTTTCAGTTTGTTACTTTGTTTGTTTACAATGGCTTCATCTGGAACTGGAGATGATAGTAGTATCACACCCACAAATGCTGATGGCACATCCAGCCAATCAGTTATTAATACATCTCATCTAACGGATCCTGGCTGGGCTCATTGCACAACTCTCACAACGGATAAGAAAAAAATCCATTGCAATTATTGTGCAAAAGAAATGTTTGGAGAAATTAACCGTCTGAAACATCATATTGCGAAACTCCCTGGGGATGCAGAAATATGTCATAAAGTTCCTAATGATGTTTCTCAGCAGATAAAGAGGATTTTGATGAAAAAAAAAGAGATGAATACTGTTAAGCAAAACAAGAAACGTAATTGGGGAGAATTTGGAGGAAAAACAAATGATGATGAAGAGGAACTTGATGTGATATCCGAGCAACAAAGAAGGACAAAAACGACAACAAGATCATCAAGTACCATCCAAACAAAGTTGGTAACATCCATGGATAAGGGTGCAAGAAAGAAAGTTGTTGATATCATTGGAAGGTGGTTTTTTTATTGTGCAATTCCTTTCAATGCAGCTGATTCGATTTACTTCCCTAAAGTTATTGAAGCTGTTGCAGCACATGGTCCTGGATTGAAGGCTCCAACTCCTTATGAGCTGTCGGGCCCAATATTAGATGGAGAGGTGGAGTCTTTGGAATTATATCTTAAAGAATTAAAAGATACTTGGGCTACAACAGGTTGCTCCATATTAGCAGATGGGTGGACTGACCAACGTGGAAGATCGATCATCAACTTCATGGTCTCATGTCCAAGAGGAACGATGTTCCTCAAGTCTGTGGATGCATCATGAATTGTCAAGGATGCAAATAATCTTTTCAAACTTCTGGATGGCATTGTTGAAGAAGTGGGAGAGGCGAATGTTGTTCAAGCAATCACTGACAATGTAGTGAATTATGTGGCTGCAGGTAAGTTACTAATGGCAAAAAGGAAACATCTCTTCTGGTCTTCATGTGCTGCTCACAATGTAGACCTAATTTTGGAGAAGATTGGACAATTGAAAAGTGCAAGTAAGGTGATTGATATGTCAAGGAAAGTGGCCAAGTTCATTTATAATCATGGCCTTGTGTTGAGTATAATGAGGAAGCATACCAAGGGTAAAGAAATTTTGAGGCCAGGGGCTACACGTTTTGCAACAAATTTCATCCTCACCGGTAGTCTCCTCGAGCAGGTAAATGCTTATTTATGTTGTTAGTCAATTCTATTGTATTAGCTAAATCTTAATCTATATTACCTAGCCAATTGTAATTGTGTTTTCTCTTTTGACGTAGAGAGCTGGGTTGAAAAGTATGATGCTATCTGAAGAGTGGGTTACTTCAAAATATGCAAATGCGATAGAGGGAAGAGAAACAGAAAAAAGTTGTGTTGGATAACAACTTTTGGAGAAGACTTGAGAAGCTCCAAAAAATAGTTACACCTCTTGTAGAGTTGTTACGACTCGTTGATAGTGAGAAAGAGACGATGGGTCTAATCTATGATGCCATTGATAGAACAAAATTAGCAATTGCTGAAGTCCATGCCAATAACAAGGAGAAGTACATGAAGTATTGGAAGATTGTTGACGAGAGATGGGAGTCCATTCTTCACTCTCCGCTCCATGTAGCAGGATACTTTCTTAATCCATCTCTTCGCTTCCGCCCCGAGTTTTCAGAGCATCCATAAGTTCGTCGTGGATTGTGAAAAGTGTTACTCACTTTGGAGCAAGATGAAGACAAACAAATTGACATCTTTCAAGAGGTCTATTTTTTCATCTTTTAAATTCAAAAAGTTTATTAGTTGGTAACTTGGTAAATGGAGTCAATGGACTCACAAGTATGTTTTTAGGTTAATTTATATGATGAGGCTGGAGGAGACTTTGGGACTGACCGTGCAATACGAAGTCGAAGTAGACTTACTCCTGGTAATTCAATTTAGCTTTATATGAAATTATGAATCATTTCTAAATATAAATAGGATTACAATAAATTTTGAAATATATAATTGTCAATTAAGATGATTTTTAATTAAATATGCAGTTCCTTGGTGGAGAACTAATGGTGGCGATGCTCCAATTCTCCAACGTAATGCAATCCGCATTTTGAGCCAAACTTGTTCTGCAACGGCATGCGAAAGGAATTGGAGCACGTTTGATCAAATTCACACCAAAAAGAGAAACCGCCTAAAGCAAGAAAAGTTGAACAAATTGGTGTTCGTCCATTACAATATGAGATTAAGGGAGCGACAGCTAAGGAGAAATGCATCAGAGTACGATCCATCATTGTTGGAGAACATCTTGCTAGAGGGGTGCGAGGATGAATGGGTTTCCAACGAGCCTAGTGATATTACTGATCGTGGAGGGGTTGGAGCTACTAATGTTGGTGATGACAATTGGTTGGACAATCATCGCGAACAGGGTTCTTCTCGGGGGGCAAGCAGTGTACCTAGACCGAGCTCCGATTCTGATTCGGACATTTGATTAATATTTAAGCATTTAAACATGTGTTTCGTAATAACTATTTATTATGTTTTGTGGTTTTGGACATTTGGTACGCTAGTATCTAGTGAATTATCTTTATGGAATGATGGGTTATCTTTTTGTTTGTTACTACTACCGTTTTGATACGCTAATAGTCTTGTGAGTATTTTGATAATGGTGGATGAGTGTATAATGCAAAAAAAATGCTATTTTTATATATAAATAATTATATATAATATTAAAATATATTATATAATGTCGAGTTTTTTGTATCGAGTTTTGTCGGGTTTTAGCCGAGTTGTCGAGTCAACTCGACTCATTAAGGTTTCTAGTCGAGTCGAGTTTTCGTGTTTTAAAACACTGATTCGGTGCCCTAAGGCATGCCCGTATAATCCCCGAATTCTTCATGAATTATTCATGGCTTTTACTAATAATTTACGAATTTAACTATTTTATATGATATTTATTTCATTTTAGTTATATATATATGTTTTGATATCTATTTATGCAAAATAACTAGTTTAATATAATATTTTTTTTTTATGATTTATGATTCTAAACTTTTGCTGAACACATTCCGAACTTTTTAGATTTTTTGTGAACCCCGAATTTTACTCTGTCGTCGAATTATTCCATAACGGCGAATTTATTACTATGTGTAGGAGGATCGACTATGATAGAGAGAGGTAATGGTGGTCATGTAGGAGGGAGATGCGCGAGAAAAGGAGCAGGAGGAGTTTTAATAAAGGTGAGATCCTGAGGCTCTGAAGAGTAGTACATAACATAATCGACGAAGGAAACATAACGAACGATACGAAGACGACGACCTAAGAGATCATAGCAGTGATACCCCTTGTGCTCAGAGCTGATCTCCAAAAAGACATACTTTACTGACCTAGTGAACAACTTGGTGCGTTCATGGGGGGGAAGAAGGACAAAGCATATGCACCCAAAGGTGCGAAGCGTGCTGTAGTCGGGTGGAAATTAGTAGAGGCACTCACGAGGAGACGCACCAGAGAGGAGTGAGGACAGATGAGGGAGTGATGTTAATGAGATTGACAGAGGTCAAAATGGCCTCTACCCAGAAATTAAGGGGACCAGAGTGGAGAGAAGTTGAACACGAGCAGTCTGGAGGATGTGACAATGCTTTTTCTCAGCAATCCCGTTCTGCTTAGGAGTATAAGGACAAGACTGTTGAAAAAGAGTCCCTTGAGACTGGAAAGTGAGCACAATGTGGAAGTTAGGTACTCATGGGCACAATCAGACCGGAATTGGTGCAAGTATGGAACTGGTTGTGGATCATTGTGGTGAATGTCTGGTTGATCTTGGGTATTTCGAACTGGTTGCGGAGGAGATAGACCCATGTGTAGTGAGAGTTGTCCTACCCCGAATATCCCTTTGCAGTGAGAAACCTTAAGTGTGAGCTAGGAAGCATGGACACTTCCCCAGGCCTCCCGTACCCGTGTCGGACATGTGTTGGACACCGACACTCGTCGGACACGCACCGGACACGCATGTGCCGTGTCCTACGTGCTTTCGGGAGCCTGACACGGTCGGACACTCCTTGGACACTTGCCGGACACTCCTCGGACACTCGGGACACTGCTGGTTGACGGACTGTTCGATATAAGGTCGGGTTACAAGCTATGGTGATTCACTTTTGGCTTCAACCTATCTGATCCTCTGAGATTATAACCTCAGAGAATCATATAGGTTGAAGCCAAAACTGAATCGCAGCCGTTCTTTTGCATGCCATTTGGGCCTGAGTGTGATTCACTTATCAGGATGGTTATGATGGACGGTTACAATTCAAGTTTGGCTTTAACTTATCTTATCCTCTGAGGTTTCAGATAGGTTGAAGTCAAAACTGAAACACAACCGTTATTTTCCATACGATTTAGAGCTGTCTGTGATTCACTGATCGGGCTGGATGTAACTAATGATAGTGATTCAGTATGCATTAAATTTTCATTTTAGTTGTTTTTTATGAGGTTTTTTCGGTTATTGAAATATATATGAATTACAAACACACATAAAATATAAATTTAAAAATATAAATTTATTTTGCCGTGTCCCCACAGTACCCGTGTTCTCCTTTTTTAGGATTTGCCGTGTCGGCGAACCCGTGTCGTGTCGTACCCGTGTCCCCGTACCAGTGTCAGTGCTTCTTAGGGCGTGAGATTATTACTATTTTTTTTTTTTGTAAAAGGAATCAAATCTTTTACATTTAGTTTATTCTTCCTTGCTCGGATCGACTCAATGCCTAAGGTGCAAGCTAAAACTACAATGTGCCCGGGTAGACATTCGTGCCCCCGAAGGGACTAACCCATATCCTGACACCACCGGAACACCCAAGACACCTAGCGTACGGTCCTGTCCTTGCAAGGAAGATATGAGATCCATTTTATGAAAGTGAAAGAGAGAAAGTGCCACTCCACTGTCGAGGGCATCACTCTTGGAAGGAGGGAGACATTCCCTAACCTTTCTAAGAGTGTTGCTCTCACAGGAGCACGATGCTTGAGCCCAGAGGGCGAGCCAATCCTCACAGCCACTCTGAATTAGTCTTAGAGGCTCCTCACACTAATTAGTACTATGATTATGATTAACATAAGCAGTTGGTATCATGAACTAGAATAACACATCACTAGAATCAAATTTTCTCTATTGATCAAATGTCTTTATAACCCATTCTTGGAATATATTACAATATTTTCAACATTCAGCTAATCGAAGTAAGACCATCCATTGAGGTCCATGGTTCTCGCTACACCTCCGTGTATTCTGTAGCGCTACTTCAACAACTCCATAGTTCCTAGCTCCCGCTACCTCATCAACCACATATGTCCACCTGGACCATGAACTCAACTCGTCAGCTACATGTGCGTGATGATAGCATGAAATGTTGTGTAATAGGACTTAGCCAAGGCCCTTTGTGTGTTTAGAATCTTTAGATCCCATCAAGTATTTTCTCCTCTCAAGACTCAATATACTAATTTGTGTCAAACACACGTGAGCTGATTATGTATATATGTGTATATGCAATGCGGTCTATCAAGTTCTCTGACCTGTGAACAGATTAAATTTTAAAAGAACTAACACTGCTCGTCTATGGATCTTGTTCCCTAGATTTTCAGATAAGTACCTCTACATCTCATCAGATAAATGTTAAACAAAAAAAGGAAAAAGAAAATTAAGGGATAGTCAATCTAATAGTCATAATAAAGGATGATTTGGTGTTTTTAATTAAAAGGACTGGTTTCCTAGAATGCATTGTTCTGCATGAAGGAAAAAGGAAGCACCACTTTGAGCCATATACAATGTGCTTTCTCTATCTTAATTTCCTACAGTTTTTAACTGACCTTTGTAGCTGTAAAACACGTCTACTTACAGCATTTATATTGAGATAAGATAATTATTCCTTGCACTGTTTGGTTGATTTCAGGGGAAGGATGCTCGGAGAATTTGCATCTGGACTGCAATCTTCCAGGATCTCCAGAACAACCATATGGCCCGTGGATTGTTTCAATCTGTCCAGCCTATTGTGATACGACTAGGGCAATGTGTTTTTGTGGTCAAGGAACTAAATATCCAAACCGCCCTGTGGCAGAGGCTTGTGGTTTTAAAATAAAGTAAGTAATAAGAATAATATGGCTGACCTCATGCTCACCTGCTTCCAATAAAGTAGAGATTTTTTAGGTACCTTTATCCCTGACATTCATGTATTTCAGCTTACCTTCTGAGCCTGATGGTCCCAAGCTTGCCAATTGGACGATGGATGATCTTGATAATATATTTTCAACCAATAGTAGTAAACCTGGCTGGTGTAACGTTGATCCAAAAGAAGCATACTCTTCCAAGGTCAAATTTAAGGAGGATTGCGATTGTAAATATGATTGTCTTTGGGGACGGTTCTGTGAGAGTCCAACATTGTGCAGTTGTCTCAACCAGTGTTCTGGGCATGGACATTGTCGTGGTGGTTTTTGCCAGGTATGTGACAACATATATGAAATATAATATTTTTGGTGATTCTTTTCTCAATATTAAGCAGTTTGCTTAAAAGAATAATGTGTGTATATATATATATATATATATATATATATATTGAGAGAGAGAGAGAGAGAGAGAGAGAGAGAGAGAGAGAGGCATGACTTTGTATGCCCATGCAAACAAGGCCTCAATGTATGCTCATTATTTAACATACATAGAGGTTTTTAAATTTGCTATTTTTTTGTGGATGTGTTATCAATGTTAAGATGATCACTCGAAGCATTTCAAATAAACTCATCAAATTAACCGTTGAAATGGAAAGACGATAAAACTTCTATTATTTTGTTACACCTAGAGGTTTCAGAATTTGCTGATTTTTGGTGAGGGTGATCATATTGCTATAGGTAGCATATCCACCAAAAATCAACAAATTCTGAAACATCTAGGTCCATCAAAATGTTAGAAGCTTTATCAGTCGTTTATTTCAACCGTTAATTTGAAGAGTTTATTTGAAATGCTTAGAGGTTTCAGAACTTGTTACTTTTTTTGTGAGTATGATCACCTTAACATGTAGAAGCTATTTATGTTAAGGTGATCATCCTCACAAAAATGCAGCAAGTTCCAAAACCTCTAAGCATATCAAATAAGCTTTTCAAATTAACGGTTGAAATGGATGGCAAATAAAGCTTCTAATATTTTGATGGACCTAGATATTTCAGAATTTGTTGATTTTTTGTGGATATGCTATCTATAGCAATATGATCATCCTCACCAAAAATTAGCAAATTCTAAAACCTCTAGGTGTATCAAAACGATATAAATTGTATCGTCCGTCCTTTTCAACCGTTAATATGAAGAGCTTATATGATATGCTTAGAGGTTTCAGAACTTGCTGAATTTTTGTGAGGATGATCACCTTAACATAGATAGCACATCCACAAAAAATTAGCAAATTCGAAAACCTCTATGTATGTTAATTGAGGAGCATACAATGAGACCTTCTTTGCATGGGCATACAAAGTCATGCTCATATATATATATAGAAAAGGTTTCCTAAACTAGCGGTCCAACAAATTTGCTGGTCCACTTGACTAGTTAGCCACCTTACAAGTTTCAAAATTTGTTAAAATTTGGTGGGTTTGTTGTTAAAATCTCTCTCTCTCTCTCTCTCTCTCTCTATATATATATATATATATATATATATGAGAGAGAGAGAGAGAGAGAGAGAGAGAGAGAGAGAGAGAGAGAGAGAGAGAGAGAGGAATGTTATAGTGAGCTATGAGCTATAAGAGGAGAAAATGAGCTACGATCGAAAAGGCCACCCTATAAGTTTCAGAATTTGTTGAAATTTGGTGGGTGTGTTGTATATGGTAAGATGATTAGCCTCACCAATTTTCAACAAATTCTAAAACTTCTAGGGTCATCAAATGGTAGAAGACTTATCTACCGTCCATAATAACCGTTAATTTTTCTTAGCACGTTTGATGATCCTAGAAGTTTTAAAATTTGTTGAAAATTGGTGAGATTGATTATCTTATCCTAGACAGCACACTCACCAAATTTCAACAAATTCCGAAACTTATAGGGTGGCATTTTTGATCGTAGCTCAATTCCTCCTCTTATAACTCATAGCTCACTGTAACACACACACACACACACAATATATATATATATATATATATATATATATATATATATATATATATATATATATATATATATATATATATATATATATATATATATATATATATATATATATATATATATATAAAAGCTTATCTTCTCAACATTATCAGCAACAGTTGTCAATGTTATTTGAGTTATATATTTTACTTGGCTCTAAAGCATAGTCCATTGAGGGGCACTAAAACCTGTTGGCGTCATGAAATGCTTGTGCCTTTTTCTCTTTTAAGGAAAAAATGAGACTGTGGAGTACTGAAACTTCCAAGAATGCTGAAAACATAAACATCAAGACTTCGGAGTTCGGAGAACCCAAGAATGCATGTGTGAATAATCACAGAACCCATAGTATATCCAATGTCAAACATTTAGTAGTTTTTCAGAATTTTTTTTTTTTGCCAAATACTACCTTTAGTATTGTTTTACTATATAGTCTCATCCAAGAATCTGCTCGTCCCATATGCTCCCTGCATGCTCATAAATTTCAGTGATACATTAATAGCAACCCCCCCCCCCCCAAAAAAAAAAAAAAAAACTCACCCAAAGCTTAAGTCTATCTGATGTGCTAGAGATGGTTTATGGTCATTTGAACTGGGTAAGTACACATTTCAAAATAATCCATTGATAAAAGATGTTTGGGGATCTTAACTTTCCATATACGTCAAATAATTCATTGACTAGGAGAGGTCGTCAAACAGATATGCAGCTATGGGCTATAGATCATCGATGTCCTTTGCTCACTCTTGTATCGTATCAAGGGCTTAACTCAATATCCAAACAATGATTTGGAGACTGCATTTGTTTAAGTGTTTGGTTTTATCACCGGGATGTCAAAAAGAAGAAGATACATGCACATAAGTGCACACACAGGGATACATACATGGGTGCAGACTGTGCAGTTAAAGCCCTTTGTTCTATTGACATCAGTTATATTTTGATTTTTTTTAGTAATAACACTTATTGACTATTAATTATTTCCCTTTGTTTTGCTATTTACATTATATTAAAGTATGGTATATGTAAATTATTGCATATTAACATGAGACTTTGACTGAACTGCATTTAGTCAGTGTGACAGGGGCTGGTATGGGATAGATTGCAGTATTCCATCATCCATGTCGTCCATACAGGAATGGCCAAGATGGCTTCGACCATCAATGGTTGATGTACCTGAGAAGGGATATTTAAGTAGTGATGTTATGAATATAAAAGCTGTTGTGCAAAAGAAGCGGCCTCTTATCTATGTTTATGATTTGCCTCCAGAGTTCAACAGTCACCTTCTTGAGGTGAGGCTTAGGACGGAGAAATTTTTTCCTGTTGCGTGTACAATGGTCTACATCTTTACTTATCATGCTTTTCTTTCTTCACAGGGCCGTCATTTCAAGTTTGAATGTGTTAATAGGATTTATACGGATCAAAACAGAACATTGTGGACTGATCAGTTATATGGCTCACAGGTCATACTTAACCAAGGCTCCAGCTTAATTTTAGTGCAATATTGAAACAAATCATTATATTGTAGTTTTTTTTTTCCATTCTGCAGATGGCTCTCTATGAGAGCATCCTATCCAGTCCTTATCGAACGTTGAATGGTGACGAGGCAGACTACTTCTATGTTCCGGTTCTTGATTCATGTCTGATTACTCGAGCAGATGATGCGCCACATTTGTCCATGCGGGTATAGATAAGATAGCCATCATTCGTGCACCTTTTATTCCCTGATAATTTTATTGTCTGCCATTGTTGATCTCATCTTTAGCTGCATATCTATAATTCTCAGTGAAGTTTGAGACTAAAAGATGAAAACTTCTAATGTTTAGAGATACATGAATCTATTTTCAGCAACACATGGGTTTGAGGAGCTCCCTAACTCTGGACTTCTATAAGAAGGCTTATGATCATATAGTTGAGCAGTATCCTTACTGGAATCGCTCCTCTGGAAGGGACCATATTTGGGTAGGATGCAGAGGATCCTGTATGAATTCCATTTTAAAGAAATAGTATCATGTGTAACTCTTCCGTGTATGTCTAATGGTGTTGCTTATTTGAAGGCAGTTTTTTTCGTGGGATGAAGGTGCTTGCTATGCCCCTAAAGAAATTTGGAACAGCATGATGCTGGTCCACTGGGGGAACACAAACTCTAAACATAACCACTCAACAACAGCTTATTGGGCTGACAATTGGGACCGCATTCCTTCAGACAAACGAGGTGACCATCCATGCTTTGATCCAGAGAAGGATCTTGTGCTTCCAGCATGGAAAAGGCCTGACCCCGTTGCATTGTCGTTGAAATCGTGGGTTAGGTAATCATGAAGTGCATAACCTAGTGCGTTTCATCATATGAAACCACACTTCCATCTGAGATTGGTACCAACTGATGTCTTTGCAGGCCCCACAATAAGCGTACGACATTCTTCTACTTCAATGGGAATCTAGGACCTGCCTATGCAAATGGTCGACCTGAAGATACGTGCGTACCGACGCCTGCATCAAGCACTGCTCGACATCTTGTTTCCTTTTCAGTGACAAATGCTGTTGCCTTGTTCAAAATAATTTCAGGTACAGTATGGGTATTAGGCAAAAACTGGGAAAGGAATTCGGCTCAACACCCGACAAAGAGGGAAAGCTTGGAAGACAGTTCACAGTAAATGTGAATGTAACTCCACTACGCTCCTCTAATTACTATGATGAATTGGCAAGCTCTGTTTTCTGTGGAGTTTTGCCTGGAGACGGCTGGAGCGGCCGCATGGAAGATAGTGTCCTCCAAGGTTGCATTCCTGTTGTGATTCAGGTACAGATTTCTTATGCTCCTGTGGTGTGCTTACTGAATTTTTCCACTCTTATTTGGAAATCATATTATTGTTATATAAGTACAATGCAGATGACTGAATATACATATTTAGGTTTTTGACGTTTGATCATCCTTTATAATGAAACTTACATTCATATTATATACATCTTGGAGGTCCTCGTTGTCCTGCTCATATTACACATTGCAGTTGAAGAATTCCCATCAGGCTTTTCCCAAGAATGCTTTGTTCATTTCACTGTAGCAAGCATTCCTTTGTTGTAGGATGGAATCTTCCTCCCGTATGAGAACATACTGAATTATAAGAGCTTTGCAGTTCGCGTACGTGAAGATGATATTCCAAACTTGATTCAGATTCTTCGGGTAATTTTAAACGATGCAGTTAGTGGAAGTAAGCATGCTGATTATGGAGGCTTCCCGTACAATGTCGTTGCTTTTATTATTTTCGCAGGGATTTAATGATACGGAAATAGAGTTCATGCTGGCAAATGTTCGTCGGATCAGGCAGAGGTTCCTATATCGTGATTCTGTTTTGCTCGAGGCTCGGAGGCAGATGAGTCTTTTCGCCACAGAGGAAATTTGGGCAACTGAGTTCACAAAACTGGGAGAAGATGATGTTTTCTCCACCTTCATACAGGTACAGCTCATTATTAATTCTGTAGGCACCTAGACTCTACATTTTATCTTAGAAAACATTAATCAAGCTCTATATTCCAGAACAACTAAGTTGGATGCTAAAACATCTAACGAAAACCGATGCAGTATCTTTTAATCTTGAGGAACATCCATCGACTTAGGTTTCAACTAGCGTTAGTGTCATAATATGGCAACCTGTGGTAGATTGGTAGTTTTACCTGTTTGAGTGCCTGACTTTGAGTTGAGGTCTCATGCCTGTTGAAGTGGCAATAGATTCCCTTGTGAGCGATCATTGGAAGCGAGAGTGTTTCTGTTTAAGTGAACATTGATGTAGGTGTTGATGGACTTGTAGCATTTGTCCTTATAAGAAAGATTAAAATGTGACAATCAATGATTTAAGGTTCATCTCTTTTGGAAAGTATGGAACCAGTTCATACCATGCTAGAAATTGTTCATAGAGGCCGTCAAGGCTTTAAAGTTGGGTAGCATATTGGTTTCTCCAAGTCTCCATATTTATGGACTTGATACATGGCACATGCTTGAATCAGAATACTGCAGCTTGGTAGGTTACTCTTTAGCATACAAGTTCTGGATCATATTGAGGTGGTGACAATTAAATTCGAACGCGACATGATCTTACCAAGAGAATTCCTTGAAATGCTGAACTGATGCTAGAGGAAGCCATACCAACCTCACAATGGAGCACATGGGCGAAGAGCCACAGACTAGCATAATGCGAGGCATTTATGATCATTGTAACCAAAAGTGGTTGCATATACGACTGTATGTATTGGCCCTAACTGCAAATGTGTTTTGGGGCATATGCGACCACATACATGGTTATGTCGTCTCATATGCGACCACGTAGGTGCATATGCTGCCACCATATATACAGCCCACACTATCTGACCGCATATTGTTTTGGAATTTTTTCCCGCATTTTTGATTGATATTTTCAATTAAAAAAATCACATATGTAACCAAAATTTCAATCTGGAGGTCAAATTTCATACACCTGATATATGGTTTTGATACTTAAAAACAAAGGTGAGGGTGATTGATATATCCATAAAGTGGCATAATTAGAGGCTAAGGCTCCGTTTGACTCGAAGTATCCTGTGAGGTATCATGATTACAAGGTATTATGGTTATGAGGTATTTGCCTTACGGCTCGTTTTGCGGTATTGAGTTGCCTTGGTTATGAGGTATTCCAGAGACACCAAATCAACTTATTGCACTGAATACTGCAAAACAAATGCGGTTACTCATACATGGTATTCAGAATACTTACTGAGTAATGCTATATAGCCAACTCGTTTGCCAACTTTTGTTGCCAATTCCATGTGATGTGAAGTGCTGGCAGGTCCTCATTGTTGGGAACATTTTTGTGGGGGCCATTGAAAGAGCCCTAGGTGGATGCCACGTAAAGTTGGCAACCCAAAAGTTGGCAAACTAGTTAGCTACCTAGCATTTCCCATACTTACCTCAAAGTGACTTACTGCACCGGATACTTTGAACCAAACGGAGCCTAAAAGAATTAGGCATGAAAGAGATGTAAGAAGCATATGCCAAATACTAATCGACGGTAGCTACTGTAAAAATAATATACTAATCAAGAGCGAACCCAACCCAGAAGTGGTGAAGCATCAAGAAAAGAAACCAAGGACTAATGAGTGGAAGAGAGACATGACTAGCCTAGGGATAATATAAGATGCGTATTTACAGAAACACTCACCCCAATAGTGTTACACACTGAAGGGTGCAATATATGAACCAGCGCTCTATTGACAGTATACAGACCATCACATATGAGCTGTATACAAACTCATGCATGTACTCTATGTACAAGATGGGTACATAATGTGGCCATAACTCCATTAATCTACAACACAACGTTAGAGGTGGGATGAATTGATCATTGGGCATTTGCAGGACACATTGGACTGAGAGAATGTGATGATTTGGGACCCTATCAGAATGAAGAGTGTATGAATCACCATATAAGGATCGAATCATATTAGCAGATTCTTGGTCGAATATTTATACTTCAATAGGTGGGTAGAAATAATACGTATTGTTTGGCATTTGATCTACCATTTGTTATTTTTGGATTTATGTGCACACTACTTTTTTTTTTTGAAAGGTTGTGCACGCTACTTTCTTGAATGACGCACAGATGTGCATCTGAACCAGTGCACAGGTGTTGTTTATGGTCTAAATCTCAAGTCTTTGATGTGAACAGGTGTTGCACTACAAGTTGCATAATGACCCATGGAGGCAAAATCTTTCTTCCCAAAAAAAGGAGTTTGGATTGCCGAATGCTTGCCTGAGAAGCACCCATTACTGAAAAGCTGAAGAACAGAACGGTTTTTCAACATGAAATCATGCTTGTTCTTGGTACCGGTGTCTAAGCCTTTTCATCTTGCTGCTTATAGTTCCAACACCCTTGGAAGGTTCGGCATCCGATGGCCCAGTTTTTTCTTTACAGAAACAGGACGACGTAAAAGCGTTACGCTGAATGAGGTTGCCCTTTGCTTCTGATGTTGCAGATGTATTGAAAGTTGTCGATTTTATATGATTTATTATTTGAAAAATACTATTTACCCCGAAGCTCTTACCGATTCATTCACACAGAATGACGTGTCGTGATCACATCTGTTCGTTTCATCCAGCCTCGATCAGTGAGTCACACTCAGCCTGGAGCGGCAGGCCAAGGGACACTGATTGGATGCCACATCATTCTTTGTAAACGAATCAGTAAAAGGTATTGTTATGAAAAGCATCTCTTATTTATTTATTTTTTGTGAGTAGTAATGTAGAATTATGCAGGCCTCCCGAGTGAGAATCGAGTGGCTCTTATTTGTTTTTTTTTTTGGCCTTTTATTTGCTGGTGGAAGAAGGCATTGATAGTCTCCCAGATACATCGTGATTTGTGAGATTGTCTTTTGTATTATAGGTTCTTAATGCTGGTGGTTGAACTAATTGATGTTATAGCGAGCCAATAATCAGTAAGGTGATTATTGGCAAAGTGATCCTCCTTACAAAAAACCAGTAAATTCTGAAATCTCTATGTAGGTACAATGGATAACATATCGAACTATAAATCAAAATTGGCATGTCTACAGATCCTGACTGTATAAATATACATGAAGTAATAAACGTCGTGCACAAAAATTGCTTGAGTTATTTTTTTTTTGAAGAGGTAATCACTTTAACTATCATGGAGACCATAATCTAAGGTTTTTTGTTTGATTCGTCGATTCTAAACAGGTGTAAAATCATCCCAGTGTATGGAAGTACCAGTCAAATCATAAATATACCTGAAATATCCCCCCCAAATAGACTGCACTTAACCTGAGGGGTTGATTTGCACAAGTAACCTAGTTTTTAGGGGTTATTATGTAAATATAAAGTTTTTAAGGGTTAATATGCAATTAGTCCTATTCACAGCAAATGCCAAGACCTACAATAATATGGTTTTTTTTTTTTTTCTCAATACTTCAATCTATTATACAGAAGAATGGAAAGATATCTATGATCTTTCACCAAACAAGATTAAATCTCGATTATGTCTTGAATTTCGTCCGCAAAATTTAATAGAGGTAATAGTTGGACAATTTTTATTAACCAGATAGGAGCAGTTGGTTGAAGTGGTTTCGACCCGAAAGTGAATAAATCTTGGTTTCATCGTTGCATTGGCCAGTCCAAGATCAAACCATGCCCTTAAAAAATATTGGACCAGAGGCTGTAGGAAGCTGTCATGACTGACCATCTTGCACGTGTGACGATCACATTCATTCGCCTTTGGTCAGTCGGAAATGCCGCCATGATGGATAATCTAGGAGAAACATGATGTATGATTCATCTGATTTGGCGTGCAGTAACATGGTGTAGACACATGAATTTTGTTTAAACCCGGACCCGACTTACGTGCGCTAACGCGGATGCAAACCCGATGCGCGCTCCGATTCGGAACCAACTTGCACGCACCAGTGCGGACCCGGACCCGATTCGCGCCCAATAAGGGAGGAGCGGACCCCACACTCAAGGGGGGGGGGGGGGGGGGGGGGGGGGGGGGGGGGGCCCTACTAGGGACCCGAACCCCATGGGGCCGGCCCTTACTAGGACCCGAACCCCATGGGGCCGGCTGGCCTTGCAAGGAAAAAGAAAAGAAAGGAAAGAAAAGGAAGGAAAGAAAGGAAAAGGAAAAAAAAAAGAAAAGGAAAGAAAAGAAAGAAAATGAAAGAACTACCGCCATGCGCGGGGGGAGGTTTGTTGGAAGTTAATCCGGGTCAGAGGCTCGCAGTGGAAGCGATTTGGCGGTCGAAAGACCGTTCATGGTGCACGTTACACGATTTAAACTTTCATTGAAACTAATCTACATATGTGTGCATGTGTATGCACGAGAATCGAAAACCCCTAACGGCAATCTAGCGTAATGATTAACTAGCATGGATGCAAATCATAATGCTCGCTAGATCTACATGTTAGATTACACATACCTTTCGTACGAATCTTTTAACCGCGGAGAATTGTCTTCTTTGTCGATGGAGACGGAAGATCGTTCACGAAGATGCCGACGGTACGAATGGAGGTGTTGCCTTCTTGTTCACCCGATCTCACACGATGCACGGAACGTCGCTCTCGGATCTCTGAGTGCCTCCGATGAACGACCCTTCTCCTTCTTCAGAACTCCACGCGAGGAAGACGAAGTAGCAAGCGGGAAACGCGAGATGAATCGGGAGAGAACTAGAGAGATGAGAGAGAGGGGGGTTCGGTTTCTGTAGCACATGGAGCCGGTGCCCATAGGTGCTTTTATAGGGCCGGCCACCTCCCCTTGGATAAGGATCCAAGGGGATAATGACCCCCTTATCTCATCTCTCCATTATCTCCTTTTTATCTCTCCGCGTATTTATCCGTTTTCCCACTTTTTAGGGCTCGATCTTAACCGTTTTATCGCCCTGTCCCTATCTATATGGCCGGCCCTATAGATGAGGGATTCTTATCCCTACATCATAGGGCCGGCCCTAGCAAGGTGTCACACCAGTGAGGTCGGCCAACAGTGAGGTCCGGCAGAGTGAGGTTTTTACCAAAATGCCCCGATACCTCATTTTGACCATTTCTAGCGTGCGATGCCTAGCGGCCATTACTTAAGTGATCTTTACTAGTTACCTACTATTAACTGAGGCCACCGGAGGGTGCCTCTAGCAAAGTCAACTAGTCAACTCGCAACATACCCCGGTGCATCGCACCTATGCAGCGAAGTTCACTTATGGCTAGGGATTACTACATACGACTCCGCACTAGTCTCGGGCTCAACCCTTAGTACTCGTATGTAGTTACGCATCTACCGTGCTCTAGTGCCAAGCACACACGGAGCGTATACTTCTTTCTTCCTCCTGCTTATGGTGTTCCGAGGAGACGGTTCAAGAACCGTACATAATGTTGATAAGGTGGAACCATCAGGGACCGGGGTTCATGGCTTCCAACTCAAGCTCGATCGACACACTACCCGAGTGTACCATCGATCCTCTGAGCTCGAGTTAACCTGCGTAGCCACCCAGAGTGTGACGCAGGCTGCACTCCAATTCACCCAGACTTACTATGTTCTCCATCATACCCCTGCTCTCCGCTTAGTAGTGGTAAACTCGCTGTCCCCCCACTTGATGCCATGATTCACTTCGAGCGGTGAAGACTACCGTCAGACTCGAACGATCATATGACTTGGTTCCTTCCAGGTTGACCTATACATCGTACCTCTGATTACCCCGTCGAGTAATCGAACCCGGTCAACAGTCAAACTGATAACCACCAGGCCTGGGTTTGGTACAGTGTAAGTCACACCAAGGAACGCATCTCCCATCAGGGGTGTGGATGGCCTGCAGGAGTGACACGCTAATGCAACGCCAGCCGGGTAACCCAGTACACCGTGGTTTTGGATCACTGCATATGGACCCTCACACATTGGTGCGCCAAAGCACCACGCAACTGGTTAGTCCATCAGTCGTGGTTCCTCAGGGTTTAGGACCGTTTTACCCTAAGCAGAAACACGGCCTAGTGTACCAGTGTCTGCTCACTGATCTGTACACCGTGTTAGTTCCGTTCAGCCACAGACACTGTGCCTGGTGATGACCATGGTGAAGACATCCCATGAACTGTCATCGCCAACAGCTTATCATAATGAGGCGACCAACCTGATCATAGCTGCGAACTTATTTAGGTTATACGGGACCAATCCACTTAGTCTTCAACTCAGTGGACTACCATATAACCATGGCTCTCTGTTCTCTAAAGAACACGTAACTATGTTACGCACCTATATGCATCTCATATATAATAACTATCAATCTTTATTAGACCAAAACATAAAGTTTTACAAGCTTAGAACACATCAATCCTAACAATCTCCCACTTGGTCTAGCGAAGCAAAACGGTTTTGACTCCCATCGCGTCCACATGTCGCTCGAATGCCTTGGTAGGTATTGCCTTTGTGAAAGGATCAGCAACATTATCTGTAGATGCAATCTGTGTCACCGCTACTCGCCCTTGCTTTTGAAACTGCCGAATCAAGTGGAACTTGCGCTCGATATGCTTCCCCTTTTGGTGATGTCTTGGCTCCTTTGCTTGTGCTACCGCCCCACTATTGTCGTAGTAAAGCACAATAGGTAACTGGGCCTCTGGTACGTACCCCAAATCCGTGAGGAATTTCTTGAGCCATACCGCCTCTTTGGCTGCCTCGCACGCTGCAACGTACTCAGCCTCTGTGGTAGAGTCTGCGATGCATTTCTGCTTCACACTCTGCCAACTAACCGCTGCTCCTCCTAGCATAAACACAAAACCTGATGTCGACTTCCTGGATTCCAAATCTGACATAAAGTCAGAATCTGTATATCCAATCGGCGTCAGTTCTTGTCCAGTGTAAACCAACTCATAGTCCCTTGTTCTACGAAGGTACTTGAGTATACACTTCACAGCTGTCCAGTGATCTGGACCCGGATTCGACTGAAACCGACCTATCATTCCTACTGCGAAACAGATATCAAGCCTTGTACAATGCATAGCATACATTAGACTACCTAGTGCTGAAGCATAAGGTATCTTCTGCATTTCTGCTCTCTCCTCAGGTGTCTTAGGACATTGATCCTTAGACAGTTTTACGCCATGTCTAAATGGCACAAAACCCTTCTTGGAGTTTTGCATGTCAAATCTAGCCATAACCTTATCTATATACGCAGCCTGTGATAGCGAGAGAATCCTGTTCTGGCGATCACGTGTTACCTTGATCCCCAAAACATAACTCGCTTCACCTAGGTCTTTCATATCGAACTGTGTTGACAACCAGACCTTTACCGTTGACAATGTTCCTACATCATTCCCAATGAGTAGAATATCGTCTATGTAAAGTATCAAATATATCACTGTAGTCTTATTACTCCTCTTGTATACACATGGTTCATCCTCGTTTTGAGTAAATCCATATGACTGGATTGCCTGATCAAAACGGATGTTCCAACTTCTAGATGCTTGCTTTAGTCCATAAATGGACTTCTGCAACTTGCAAACTAGATGTTCCTGACCCTCTGATTCAAAACCTGGTGGCTGCATCATATAAATGTCTTCGTCCAAATTCCCGTTAAGGAATGCCGTCTTGACATCCATTTGCCAGATCTCCCAGTCATAATGGGCTGCAATGGATAGAAGGATCCGAATAGACTTTATCATAGCTACCGGCGAGAAGGTTTCGTCAAAGTCGATTCCTTCTATCTGGGTATAACCCTTGGCAACTAATCTAGCTTTATAAGTCTCTATTGTACCATCGGATCCTTTCTTCTTCTTGTACACCCACTTACACCCAATAGGTTTAATATTGGATGATGGTGTAACTAGAGTCCAGACAGCGTTATGGGACATTGATGCAATTTCTGCGTCCATGGCCTTTTGCCAGTCAGAGCTGTCAGAAGCTCCCACTGCCTCATCGTAGCTCAGTGGGTCATCCTCCTGACCCTCTGGATCAACCAATAAGGTTTCTCCATAGTATCTGTCAGGAGCTCTGATGTTTCTCCCACTGCGACGAGGTGGTGGTGGTATTACATGATTAATAGGTTCTACAGTATCTGGTATATTATTATCTGTAATGTCAGCTCCCACTATGCTTTTGGATGCGCTCTCTGATCTAGTACCCAGTAGCTCATCCAGAACTACCTTACTAGCAGGCTTGTGGTCCATAATATAATCATGTTCTAGGAAAATGGCATTCGTCGAAACGATTATCTTCTTTTCCTCAGGATCATAAAATAGTCCACCTTTAGTCTCTTTGGGATACCCTACAAACAGACATGCTTTGGACTTTGGCTCCATCTTTTTCCTCTTGTCAATCCGCACATGTGCAGGACATCCCTATATTCTGAAGTGCTGTAGTGTTGGCTTTTGCCTTGACCACAGTTCTCTAGGGGTCTGAGGCACTGATTTAGATGGAACGTGGTTCAGAACATATGCTGCTGTTTGAAGGGCATATCCCCAAAAGGTCGTTGGTAAACAGGCATAACTCATCATGCTTCGAACCATGTCCAACAAGGTTCGATTCCTTCTCTCAGAGACTCCATTCTGTTGTGGGGTACCTGGAGCAGTTAATTGGGATGTTATCCCATGCTCCACCAAATATCCAAGGAACTCGTCAGATAGGTATTCACCTCCTCGATCAGATCGAAGGGTTTTTATATATTTACCTGTCTGCTTTTCTACTTCAGCCCTGAACTCTTGGAACATGTCAAAGGATTCCGACTTCCGATGCATAAGGTAAATGTAACCATATCTTGAGTAATCATCTGTAAAAGTGATGAAGTACTCATGGCCTCCTATCGCCTTGACGCTCATGGGTCCACATACATCTGAATGTATTAACTCCAATACCTCAGTAGCTCTTACTCCTTGGCCTTTGAAGGCCCTCTTGGTCATCTTGCCTTCCAGGCAGGATTCACAGCTGGGAAGGATCTCCGTAGGATCTGTTTCCAGAAGCCCGGTCTTTACCAACCTATGGATCCTATCTAAGGCAATATGCCCAAGCCGTAAGTGCCACAATTGGGTTAAATTCTCCGAAGGTTTCTTACGCTTAGATGAATTAACATTAAATGCTGAAGTTATTATGTTATCTTTTTCAAATTTAGGACTGAGAATATAGAGATGATTCTGAACCATTCCTCTTATTATAAAAGTTCCATTCAGTTTAAAAGACACACCAGAAGTATCAAAATAAACTGAATAACCTTCATTAACTAAAGAAGAAACAGAAATTAAGTTACGTCTCAAGGACGGTACATAAAAGACATCTCTAAGAGTCAAAGTCTTATTATTCGAAAAAATAAGAGTAACATCTCCTATAGCTTCAGCAGCAGCCACGGCCTCAGTTCCCATGCTCAAGGTCACCTCTCCATCAAGCAACCTTCTGCTTTCCCGAAACCCCTGAAGAGAGTTACAGGCATGGTTAGTGGATCCTGAATCCACAATCCAACTAGCAAAAGAACTATTACTTGAAAGAAATGATTCAACAACTAAGAGTTGTAAATTACCTTCTCCAGCATTCTGAGGCTTCTTGCAGTCCTTCTTCCAATGACCCTTCTGGCCACACCGGAAACACTTAGTGCCCGGTTTCTTTGATTCTCCAGACCCAGAGGCCCCATCAGAGTCCTGCACAGGCGCTGACTTAGGTTTCTTCTTATGTTTCTTGCCTAGAGGTTTACCAGGCTTCTTGAAGGATCTGCGTTGCACGTGAAGTGCTTCGTCCTTCTGCTTGAAGCCATCCTCCGCTGCCTGGAGAGCTCCCAGAAGCTCTGCATTTGTCATAGCCAACTTGTTTAAATTAAAGTTGGTGACAAAGCCTTCAAAGGCTCCAGACAGTGACGAGAGGAAGATGTCTGTCATTACCTCGCCTTCTAGCACAATGTCCATGGTCGCTAGTTCGTTCTGGAACCCAAACATTTTCATCATGTGTTCCCGAACCAGCGTCCCATTGGACATCTTAGTGCCGACGAGTTTCTTGATGGTAAGGTATCGCGTAACGCGATTGTGACCTTCAAACATCTCCTTCAGATACAACATCATATCAGAAGCGTCGGGCATCTCCTCGACTTGCTTCTGCAGAGTTGTTTGCAAGGATGCTATTATATAGCATTTACATATCTCATTAGATTCCATCCAGTCAGTGAATGCCTTTAACTGTGCCTCTGTGGCATTGGGTCCTGGCAAATCTGGCTCAGGGTCATTCAGGGCTGACATGTGTTTACCTATCCTTAAGACTAGGTACAGGTTGCGCTTTCAGTCCTCATAGTTGGGACCGGTAAGTTTGTGGTCATTTAGGATAGCGGACAGGGGGTCTAACTTGGTCATCTGAAAATAAAAGACTGAATATATGAGATGCATTAAAAACTTATTTTATGGATTTTTAAAACAAGCTAATTATATCCATATGACAACGCTACCCTCAAGCGGAGCCATCTCTATGGATTAATTAACCATGTATGTAAGATCTCGGAGTAGGCTACACCTGTCCGAGGGGGCAGTGTGCAGGTCTTCCGCTTACACGGGTCTTTTCCTTAACCCTATCCAAATCTGCCAACTACGGGCTTTGATGGACCATGGTTATCTTTTGGCCAGTACCACGTGATCACCGTTGTCTTCGCAACGAATACCTCACGCGTACTTAGGATGCTTACCCACGAGCTTAGGCAATTACGGCACGGGAATTCTAACGGCCCCCACGAGGGTGAGTAAAGCCTGAACACTTGGCACCGTAACCGCCATATCCCGAAGGAGATCACTAAGTAGCTTGGCATAGAAAAACACAGCTCTCACCCGAGGGGGTTGTTGAGTTATGCCCTTCCACCCGAGTACGAAGTGATTAGCCGTGGAGGCCAGAGGATCTCTAAAAGTCCTCTATTACATCCCTTATAAATATTTGAGGGTTATTTTGCGAGTATGAATTTATGCAAATGCAAAGGTAGCGACCTCCTAAATACTAGACCCTGGTCACACCATGCTCCCACTAGCGTTCAAGCCCTTCGCCTAGCATTAATCATTCTCGGAATATCATAGTCCCTGCCTCAAGTGGATTTCTCCATTCAAGGGTCACATTACATATTCCGAGAATATCGATGCTCTGCAAAACTGGTCATCACGCTAATGCTCTGGAGCTAATCCTAGAGTCAGACTCACTGGAAAGGACTCCCACTAGTCATGGCGCCTCGCTTATAGATTTGACAATTGATGTTCAATGGATCTCCATCTCATCTTTGATTTCGATGCTGGCCAAATAGGCACACCCGACTAGTCGGGTGCTCTCCTAATGGTGGCATAACCATATGTGATGGGATCCCACTAACATCAAAAGTCAACTAAATAATAGACGTCATCTAGCGGGATCCTATCCTCAAACAGTCGCTTGGACCGGAGGGGAAAGACTTCCCTCTAAAAACAGATAATAACATTATCTCATCGGGGTTCGATATGAAGCATAAAGAACTAATTAAAGAAAGCAACCAGAAAAAACTGAATTAAGTTCAGGGTCCGACCCCTGAACCTAATTAGCACAGCGCAGGCCTCTAGCTTTCTTCGCAAGGTTCCTCGGTCCGGCTTCTCCGTCGCACTCGCGAATACTTTGCCGGATCGTCTTCATCCTCCAGGGTTCCGCTTCCGCTCCCGATGGTGGATTTCTTTGGCACATCTTTCTTCTCAATCTGTAACCGAAAATTCTAGTACGCTTCGAGCAATTGCTCGCTCGTACACAATTCCTAGAAAGAAAAGAAAAAACACACCTAGGAAAAGGCCATGGGAAACCGAGGATAGACAAGCCCCATCACTCGCCCAATCTAAGGCTCAATTACATATCCACACATAGAAAGCAAATCCAGACTTTTTGCTAACTCGGGGTCCGACCCCCGGTAGCAAGCACAAAGCATAGATCTAGATTTTTTATAGCGGCGCCCTGCAAGAATGATTAATAGAACAAGCACAATCTATACATATGCATGATCTAAGCGTATGAACCCCGATGATTTCACGCATTCATCATGCGCACACATGTTCGTTTCATGAAAAAAACGTGAAACGCACACCACTAATGCGGCTCTGATACCAATTGTTGGAAGTTAATCCGGGTCAGAGGCTCGCAGCGGAAGCGATTTGGCGGTCGAAAGACCGTTCATGGTGCACGTTACACGATTTAAACTTTCATTGAAACTAATCTACATATGTGTGCATGTGTATGCACGAGAATCGAAAACCCCTAACGGCAATCTAGCGTAATGATTAACTAGCATGGATGCAAATCATAATGCTCGCTAGATCTACATGTTAGATTACACATACCTTTCGTACGGATCTTTTAACCGCGGAGAATTGTCTTCTTTGTCGATGGAGACGGAAGATCGTTCACGAAAATGCCGACGGTACGAATGGAGGTGTTGCCTTCTTGTTCACCCGATCTCACACGATGCACGGAACGTCGCTCTCGGATCTCTGAGTGCCTCCGATGAACGACCCTTCTCCTTCTTCAGAACTCCACGCGAGGACGACGAAGTAGCAAGCGGGAAACGCGAGATGAATCGGGAGAGAACTAGAGAGATGAGAGAGAGGGGGGTTCGGTTTCTGTAGCACATGGGGCCGGCGCCCATAGGTGCTTTTATAGGGCCGGCCACCCCCCCTTGGATAAGGATCCAAGGGGATAATGACCCCCTTATCTCATCTCTCCATTATCTCCTTTTTATCTCTCCGCGTATTTATCCGTTTTCCCACTTTTTAGGGCTCGATCTTAACCGTTTTATCGCCCTGTCCCTATCTATATGGCCGGCCCTATAGATGAGGGATTCTTATCCCTACATCATAGGGCCGGCCCTAGCAAGGTGTCACACCAGTGAGGTCGGCCAACAATGAGGTCCGGCAGAGTGAGGTTTTTACCAAAACGCCCCAACACCTCATTTTGACCATTTCTAGCGTGCGATGCCTAGCGGCTATTACTTAAGTGATCTTTACTAGTTACCTACTATTAACTGAGGCCACCGGAGGGTGCCTCTAGCAAAGTCAACTAGTCAACTCGCAACATACTCCGGTGCATCGCACCTATGCAGCGAAGTTCACTTATGGCTAGGGATTACTACATACGACTCCGCACTAGTCTCGGGCTCAACCCTTAGTACTCGTATGTAGTTACGCATCTACCGTGCTCTAGTGCCAAGCACACACGGAGCGTATACTTCTTTCTTCCTCCTGCTTATGGTGTTCCGAGGAGACGGTTCAAGAACCGTACATAATGTTGATAAGGTGGAACCATCAGGGACCGGGGTTCATGGCTTCCAACTCAAGCTCGATCGACACACTACCCGAGTGTACCATCGATCCTCTGAGCTCGAGTTAACCTGCGTAGCCACCCAGAGTGCGACGCAGGCTGCACTCCAATTCACCCAGACTTACTATGTTCTCCATCATACCCCTGCTCTCCGCTTAGTAGTGGTAAACTCGCTGTCCCTCCACGTGATGCCATGATTCACTTCGAGCGGTGAAGACTACCGTCAGACTCGAACGATCATATGACTTGGTTCCTTCCAGGTTGACCTATACATCGTACCTCTGATTACCCCGTCGAGTAATCGAACCCGGTCAACAGTCAAACTGATGACCACCAGGCCTGGGTTTGGTACAGTGTAAGTCACACCAAGGAACGCATCTCCCATCAGGGGTGTGGATGGCCTGCAGGAGTGACACGCTAATGCAACGCCAGCCGGGTAACCCAGTACACCGTGGTTTTGGATCACTGCATATGGACCCTCACACATTGGTGCGCCAAAGCACCACGCAACTGGTTAGTCCATCAGTCGTGGTTCCTCAGGGTTTAGGACCGTTTTACCCTAAGCAGAAACACGGCTTAGTGTACCAGTGTCTGCTCACTGATCTGTACACCGTGTTAGTTCCGTTCAGCCACAGACACTGTGCCTGGTGATGACCATGGTGAAGACATCCCATGAACTGTCATCGCCAACAGCTTATCATGATGAGGCGACCAACCTGATCATAGCTGCGAACTTATTTAGGTTATACGGGACCAATCCACTTAGTCTTCAACTCAGTGGACTACCATATAACCATGGCTCTCTGTTCTCTAAAGAACACGTAACTATGTTACGCACCTATATGCATCTCATATATAATAACTATCAATCTTTATTAGACTAAAACATAAAGTTTTACAAGCTTAGAACACATCAATCCTAACAAGGTTGCGTATGACGTCTGCTCACACGCGGATCTGCGCCGATCCCTCGATCCGACGGACAAGAAGAAGAGCCGGGTCGCCATCGATTTCGTGTGCAAAATTGAGCCATAATTATCCTGCCGGAAAAGGAAAGCAAATAAAGATTTATTCCCCTCATCAATGGATGAATAAATCCTGGGTAATTATGGGGGAGATATTAAAGGGATTTAAAATTAAAACTTTCCATATCTCTCCCCTCCCCCCTTCGCCTATAAATAGAGGGGTGGGGGAAGGCTCAAAGGTCGGATGGCAAGGCGAAGAAGCTCTGCAGAAGAGGAGACGCGCTCTTCATCGACCCAAGGCTTCACGAGGCACGGGCAAGCCTATCCCTTCGGGACCGGCTTAGCCCATTGAAAGCCCTCATCAAAGTGAAGACCCTTGCACAAGAAGATCAAGCCTTCGGCTCCGTGCACGAAGAAGAAAGCTCGGAGAAGAAGAACCCTTCGTCTCCGAAGACGCCAGAAGCAAAGGCCGGAGAAGAAGATCGGAGCGGCACTACCCCGTCGTCTCCAACAAGCCTTCGACTCCGATCAAGCCCAAAAGCCCGGAGAAGAAGAGAAACGGCGCTACACCCGTCATCTTCAACAAAGCCTTCAACTCCGATTACGCTAAACACACCCGGAGAAGAAGCCGACGCCACAACCGTCGCCAGGTCGAAGATAGAAGACAAAGCGAGGAACGTCTGCAGAAAAGGAGACGCTTCTTCATCGACCCAAGGCGTCACGAGGCACGGGCAAGCCTGTCCCTTCGGGATCGGCTTAGTCCATTGAAAGCCCTCATCAACGTGAAGACCCTTGCACAAGAAGATCAAGACTTCGACTTCGTGCACGAAGAAAAAAGCTCGGAGAAGAAGACCCTTCGACTCCGAAGACGCCAGAAGCAAAGGCCGAAGAAGAAGCTCGGAGCGACACTACCCCGTCGGCTCCAACAAACCCTCTACTCCGATCAAGCTCCAAAGCCCGAGAAGAGGAACGAAGCGTCATCACCCCGTCACCTTCGACAAACGTCTGCTCCATCCACGAAGAAAAATGCATGGAGAGGACTACCTGAAGTGTCGCTAACCCCGCCGTCTTCATCGACAAAAGCCGATGCTACAACCGTCGCACGGAGACCGTCGCTACCCCCGCTGTCTTCATCAACAAAAGCCGACGCCACACCCGTCGCACGGAGATCGGTGCTACCCCCACTATCTTCGAAAGCATTCTTCGACTCCGATCACGCCAAGGAAGCCCGAGAAGAAGAGAAGTCCAGCCGACACCCAAACCGTCGAAGCACCGGAGAAGTTGCCCACGTCGTTCAAGCAGAAGACCGAGTTGACGCCGAAGCTAAAGCCTACGCAAGAAGCCAAAGCAAAACCCCGGTAAAGCCAGCGCCAAAGCAACACAAGTGCCAAAGCCAAGCGACTACGCCGGTCACGAGCAAAAGCACTGCAAGTTCTAGCCGATACGATGCGAAGTCCGGAAGAACGAAAGCATCGCAAGTCTCCCCGTCTATGTCGAAGCGCAAGCGCCAAAGCAAATCAAAAGCCAGTGCCACGCCCAAGCCAAGCTAAAGTCGAAAGCCCAAGCCAAAGCCGACGCCAAAGTACGATCAACGCCGCGAACCGACGATCAAGGACACCGAGGTCAAGTAAGGAGCGAGGAAGACACGAAGACCGAGGAACGAAGCCTAAGACCCCCTAGCCGAGAAAGCACGAAGCACGGAAGGGATAAAAGCCACGACAGACACTCCTTAGCCTCTCAAAAACCTCACCCTGTAAAGATCTCTGTCCTGGGCAACCCCTTCAGAGCTCTCACACGAATACCATGTGGAGATGCGGATCAAAGGGACCCTCCAGAGGATCTCTCCCACAATCTCCTGATCAACACTTGCCGTAACCCGGACTCGCCACACCCGAGCCACCCGGGTCCCGGCCACTCTTGTAATCTCGTGTGTTCGCAATAAAGACGACCCGCATCTTTTTTTTGCGCATACAGATTTCTGGCACGCCCGGTGGGACCTCTTCTCCTTTTATCTGTACGACTGAAGAAGCTGCTTGAAGTTTGCAATGGTCGGGACAAGCAACGATGCGTTTGCTCCAAGCCTTTCACCAATCGCCGAGTCTCCTCTACTCCGACACGGTGATGCAGTAAATCCGAAGAGTGATCCTCCCCCGATGGTACGCGTTCACACTCGGCGGGCTCGGACTCTTGCAGACGTCTTCATGCCAGAAACTACTGCCGAAGATGCTCGCCAAAGCGCCGACGAGGCCCTGGTGCATGAAGAAACGAGCCTCGATCCTGGAGTCCATGTTCAGAAGTTTGGGGAGGACCAGCCCCAACCCCGAGCCCGTTCGGGTTCTCCAGCGGAAGTTGCACCTCCTCTGCAGGGGGCAAACATCAATCATCAACCAGAAGCAAGTCGGCGCAACTACGTCTCCGACGACGACGGCGAGGATGCTAGCATGCAACATCGAGACGTCCTCCGTCACCATCCTCCGTCCGCTCTCCAGCTCCAAGTCATGCAGATGAGCGAGCACATGGCGCAGATTACTCGGCTGATGGAGGAGAAAGATCGTCGCATCAACGCTCTATTTCAAAAGTTGAGCGCAAAGGACGCTGCAGCAGTCGGTCAACCCGTTGCTTCCCCGATAGCCGCTCCAGCTCCGTCTTCAACTCTCGTTCCTGCAGAGGTTGTTCCGACGATTCAAGAAGTTACTCCAGCACTCTCCTCGGCTCCCGTCCCAGTGGAAGTCGTCTCACCCGCACCAGTCTCGGTAGTCACACAACCTCCTGCAACAGCAACGATGAATACCCAGCAAATACAAGCGTTGGTAGCCGACATGATGCGCACCCACGACACTGGTCTTCCTCCAATCACGGCGGTATAGTCGAAACCTTACACCGCGAGGATCCAGCAGCTGCGTTTCCCCATCGGGTTCCAGCCACCAAAGTTCCAGCACTTCGACGGGAAGGAAAATCCAAGACAGCACGTTGCTCACTTCATCGAAACCTGCAACAATGCCGGCACATATGGCGACGAGATGGTGAAACAGTTCGTTCGCACCCTCAAAGGTAACGCTTTTGACTGGTATGTTGATCTTCCTCCAGGGACCATCGACAATTGGGATCAGATGGAGAGGGAGTTCCTCAATTGCTTCTACAGCACCAGACGCACCGTCAGCATGACCGAACTCACCACCGTCAAGCAAAGGAAAGACGAGCCGGTGATCGACTACATCGACAGATGGAGAAACCTCGAGCTGAATTCACGAGATCGCTTGTCTGAAGACTCGGCCATCGAGATGTGCACCCAAGGCATGCACTGGGGCCTGCTCTACATCCTCAAAGGTATCAAACCTCGGTCTTTCGAAGAACTCGCAACTCGGGCCCACGACATAGAACTCAGCCTAGCAAGCCGCGGGGACTCGAAGAACAATGACTTCTTGAAGGTGGAGAAGAAGGACAAGCCGCAAACACCGAAACCGAAGCAAGTCAACGTTACTGACGTTGCTTCAACCTCCAAGCCGCTCAAGATCGGTGGCAAGCCGGATCAGAAGAAGGGAGTCGCCATACCGCCACCTCCGCCGCCAAGACAAAGGATGACTCTCGAAGAGCTCGAAGCCAAGGAGTACCCCTTCCCGGACTCGGAAGTCTCCTCCATGTTCGACCAACTACTGCAAGAAAAGATGATAGAGCTCCCTCTTTCGAAGAGGCCCGAGTAGATGCATCGCGTCGACGACCCCCTCTTCTGCAAATACCACCGGGTGGTAAGTCATCCCATCGAAAGATACTTCGTCTTCAAGGAGAAAATCATGGCGCTCGCAAAGCAAGGGAAGATTGAGATTGACTCTGGAGAGGTCGCAACGGCCAACATGATGTCCATCGCTTTCGGTTCTTTCTCATCGGTACTCGTTGCTGCACGACAAAGCATGCCCAGATTGTGTATCAACCGTCAAAGACCAACCGCGAAGCCAATTTCCCACCTAAAGGTCTCAAGGCGACGTCAATGTACTCCTGCGCTCATCGAGGAAGAAGCGCCGCTGCCCTGGGGGAAACCATCGCTCACGCCAACACCTCTTCCAAGCAATGCTACATCCCAACAAGCTCTCCAAAGGAGATACAAGCGAGGAGATCCAGAAGTCGGTCTGCTGGGCCAGCCTTCGGGGAAGTTCGACTATTACGTTCTCTACTCAAGGCCTCCGTCCGTTTCAACTGAAGAAATCAAGCCCACCGGCTGGGGATCGGAAGATGAGCCAGTGAAGCTTCAGGTAGAGCAAGCCCCTTCCAATCAAGATACATCCCAACAAGCGCTCCAAAGAAGATACGAGCAAGGAGATCCAGAAGTCGGTCTGCTGGACCAGCCTTCGGGGAAGTTCGACTATTACGTCCTCTACTCAAAGCCTCCATCAGTTTCGATCGAAGAAATCAAGCCTACCTGCTGGGGATCGGAGAACGAGCTAGTAGAGCCTCCGGAAGAACAAGTGTCTCCAAGGGAACCAGTTGCTGCTACCAATCATTATCTTAGCGGAGGGGAATCCACCGACGAAGAGGCATGGGTCATGCTACCCCGGCGACGAAGGCCATGGCAATGAAAGAAGCACAAGCAAGACCGTGTCATGAGGAAGTTTCCCGAGCGAAGGACCTACAAGAAGAAAAGTAAGACTCCAGGGAGGAAGACGTTCAAAGTGCCGCCGGCAAACCAAGACGATCTCCTCCAACAGAGCCTTCCAGAACCAGCAACCTTGCAAGAATTCTTTCCCGATCACTTCCTCCCAGTCAATCAACATATCAGGGTGTCTTGTTGCATGGTCGAAGCTCATAAGGCGTCGGAAGGAAAAGACGAAATTGAAACTTCTGAAGAAGGCGACTCCACTGATGAGGGAGACGATTCCGACAAAGGGGGCACCGCCTCTCATGACGAAGCAATCCTGCACTTACCGCTCGTAGAAGCTTTACATCTTCCGAAGAAGGCTCGCCTGGCAATGGCTGCGGCCTTGGCCGACCCGGATAGCTATAAGAAAAAAAGGAAGGACGACCAGAAGGGCAAAGCTGTGGCCTCGTGTGATGCGACGATAACCTTTTCGGATGAGGACCTGCAACCCGGGACACGGTTGCACAACCGGCCTGTCTACGTTTCGGGATACATCAAGTAGAAGCCAGTGAATCGAATCCTGTTGGACTGTGGCTCCGCTGTCAATATCATGCCTATCCAGACAATGCGACAACTCGGCATCACCAACGACCAGCTCTCTCCCAGCCAATTAGTCATTCAAGGGTTCAACCAGAGGGGACAGTCCACTATCGGAATCATCCGCCTGAAGCTGTCAATCGGCTCGCTAGAAACAACGGTACTCTTCCACATCATCGATTGCCATACGTTATATTGCCTCCTGTTGGGCAGGCCATGGCTACACGAGAATGGCGTCGTCGTGTCCACCTGGCACTAGTGCCTCAAGTACTACGAAGAAGGCATGGAGAAATGCATAATTGCTTATGACAAGCCATTCAATGAGGCCCAAGCACATTTGGCCGACGCCAAGTTCTACCAAGCGAGAGACCTAGTCGCGGAAGTCCTTCCAGCTAAAGCCCCTCGAGTCCAGAAGGCTGAAGAGGTAAAACAGGGCGAGGCTCATCCACCTGCAAAACCGATGCAACCTTCCGACAAGGCAAGACTTGAGGTCCAAGAAGCGCCGAGATCAAGGCGAAAGATGCGCATTAATTCCGAGTCAAGAGCAATGCAACATACTCCGTTGCCCGTCCAAGCGACGCCAGTCCTACGTCTTGCACCTCAATGGCTCCGTAAATCTGAGTGATCGCCTTCTACTCCGACAAGGAAGCTGGCCCCGCCATTATCGCAGGCCAACGTCGTCACTCTTCAAGAAATGACGTTGCCATTACCTAGTCTGACGCAAGCTCCGAACCCGAGCAGACCTGTCAGATCAGTCGACCCCAATCAACTCGGATTCAAGCCGAAAGGGAGTTAGGGGCAAAACACTGCCAAGTTGCTGTTCAAAGCCAGCTACGACAAAGAGAGCGCCATGGGCACACTTCTCCCAGCAGTGACGCCACATGGGATGACGAGGACTCAAGCTCAGTTGTTTCAAAACAGCGAACAAATTCTCCCGAACCGCCAAGGCATTGGCTCCAGCAAAACTCCGATGGTCGTCAGGATTGCAGCAAAGAAGACCTTTACCTCCAACTACATCGGGGTGAAGATGGTGGGCGAAGCAGCTGAAGGATCGACAATCTCCGATGCACGCTCTACCTACGCCAGCCATCCCGACAGCAAAAGAAGACGGCGACGGGCTCGATGCAAGCCTTACTCCAGAAGCAAAACAAAAGCAGTCAAAGCCAATCGAATCTAAAGCGCACATCCGTGTTCGAAAGGCTCGGGCCAGTCAAGCAACCAAAGAAGAGGTCGGAGTTTGATCGTTTGGGAATGCCAGTTGAGGGCGTCGTTTCAACACCCGCCCACCCACCCATGGCAGCCGTCAACCATATCTCCGTCATCGAAATTGACAACGGTGATATTTCTACTTCGGACGACGAGTTGCAAGAAGCCCCGCCAGTCCTCGCAAAAGGGGGGCAGTCCACCGTTGATAACTCAAAGAAGGGGGGCAGTCCAAGAAGACGGCGATGGCATGCTCCTTCAGTACCTAGGGCCAAATCCTTACTGTCTTGGGGGCAACCGCCTCTCATGCAAGCACTCTCTTTTCCAAACAAAGCTACATTCCGGCACATGCTCAAAGCGAGAGACGAACAAAGAAGCCCCGAGGTCAACCTGCTAGGCCAACCATCGGGCAAATTTGACTATTATGTCCTCTACTCCAGGTCTCCTTCGATTCCAAACGAAGAAGTCAAGCCAACTGGCTGGGGATCAGAAGATGAATCAGTACAGTCTCCAAAAGAGCAAGTCCTTCCGATCAAAGAAGAGCCTTCAATCGCAGTACCAGTTCTTCACCGTGGAGGGGAAGATCTTACTGATAAAAACACATGGGCTATGGCGCCTTGAAGGAGAAGGCCACGACGATCAAGCTACAGGATAGCACGCCTGGCTAACCACGAGAAAGATCGGGTGACAAGAAAACTCCCCAGAAGAAAGTCCTTCAAGGAAAAAAATGGAGCTCCAGGAAGAAAGACGTTCGAAGTACCACCAGCAAGTCCGAAAAATCTTCTCTAGCAAATATGCCCAAAGCTGGCGACACTCCAGGAGTTCTTTCCCAATCGCTTCCTTGAAGCTGATCAAACCTTCAAGGTCCCCTGCTGCATGATGGAAGTCCACCAAGTGCTCTGGAAAGACGATGAAGAAGGCGGCATTAACATCGAAAGCATGGGGAGAAGCATCGCTGCCAACAACAAGTTGTTCAACGAGGCTGAAGCACACCTTGCTGACGTCAAAGTCCACAAGGCCAAAGACCCCGTTGCAGAAGCTCCTCCAGCGAAGGCTCCACAAGCCCAAGAAGTCAAAGCAGTTACGAGGGACAAAACCTCTCCACTTGCAAAACCAGCAACATCCTCCAGCCAGACGGTGCATGAAGTCAAAGGAGCGCCAGCACCAAGACGAAAAATTCACATCAACTTCAAATCAAGTTCGATGCGATGCGTTCTGTTGCCTGCTCAAGCTGCTTCAGTCTTGTAGCTCGTACCTCAATGGCTTCGCAAACCAGGACGATCGCCTTCCACTTCAGCAAAGAAACCAGCGTCATCATTCTTCGGGGCCAACTTTAGCACTTTGCAAGAGATGATACTACCGTTACATGGTCTGCTGCACGTCTCGAGCTCAACCGAGTCTTCCGAGTACACCAGCTCCGAGCAACTCCCAATCAAGCCGGAAGACACTCGGGGGCAAAACTCCACTGAGTTGATGTTCAAATCCAGCCGCAACGAAGAAAGCACGGTGCACATGGGTTCACTACCCTCAGTTGCGATACCACATCGCCTGACAAAGACTCAAACTTGCCTCTTCAAAAGCGGAGAACGAATCCTTCCAAATCGCTGTGGCATCGACTCCAGTCAAACTTCGGCCATCATCAAAACTCCAGTCAAGAACATTTTCACTTCTAACTGCATTGAAGCGAAGAGGGCAGGCAACAACCGCGAACCAGCGACGACTTTGCCTACCAGCTGCAAGTCCCTTAAAAGGTACTTTGCTTAGCGCAAGGTTACCCCCCTTGCCCAAAAAAAAAAAAAAGGAATAAACGAACTATGTGTGACTTGATCCCTCTCAGTAGGGTACGTAGGCAGCCTACAAAGGTTCAGTCCAGACCAAAAAAGAAACATCCCAACGTCGCCAAAGGCCAGCCCAGAGAAGAACAAGTGCAGATCCACAAGTCCAGTCAGCAAACCAAAAGATGACGAGTAGCAAGTCGAAGTCTTTGAGGCGCCGAAGCAGCTCGCCTCCCGCAGCTTACACGCGCTGCAACTTCCGAGGTAGAAAAGCTGTCAACTTCCGACGCATCGCCAGCTATGCACGCTGCTTCGCAAGACGTCTTCTCGGTCGCTTGAGCATCCCCCAAACGGGACTCCGACTTCTGAAGCGACGCACGAGCGGTCTCCACCTTCTTCTGCATCCAAACCAAGTCTGCAGTACCAAGCATGTGAAGCCCCTCCAGTCGACGTCTCTCTGCCTCGGTCGCAGCTAAGCCCAAGGAAGCATCCTCCAGCGAAGACCGTCGTAAGCAATGAAGCTCGTCACCCTCCAAAGAAGGTGCGCATCTGCTCTGCAAACAAAGAGTCGTTGCCTTGAAATCCACCGGGCTCATGCAAAAGCTCAGGCCCACCTGAAGGATTGAAACCGCCACTGAAGTCAAAAACAGCAACCCGAAGAATGACGGACGCATCAACAACAACTGCACCCTTCGTGATCTCCACAAAGCCAAAAGGACCACTGGAGCTGTCATCAAGGTCAAGATCGGCAAGCAGAAGACAACCAAAGCAGTCTACTCCTTATCGATGCTCGTGGCCTCGTCATCCTCTTCAGAACGCCCATCTCGGTGTCCTTCAAGCTGACATCGCTACCAGAAAGGTGCAACCTCGCTAGTAACTCTAATCCCGCGGTTGACCTCATCAATAATCTAGCCAGCCTTCGGAAGGTACTCGGGGGGACAACAATTCAAGTCTAGAAGACGAGAGAAAAGAGGTCCAATCTAAAGAGAAAGTCGGACAAAACCCGGAGATGAAAAGTTGGCCAAGACCCAGAAGCGGAATGAGGCCACAAACCCTAAAAAAAAAAAAACCGAAGGAAAAAGACAAAGGAGCTACCTTCCCTGGCCTTCGACGTCTCCGCCTCGCCCTCACACCAAGCGACCGCCACCACACTCGGCTTCGTCTTGTCCTCTCGCCGTGCCGTTGTCATTATGCTCCCGCACCAAGAAGACGACAACACTCCGCTGAAGAACCCTTCGGCTCCAAGCCGCCGGAGAATGCTTCACCTCTAAGCTGTCGAAGAAGCTTTCATCTCCGAAGCCGCCAAGCAAGCCTTCGTCTCCAAGTTGTCGAAGAAGCTTTCATCCTCGTGAGCCGTCGAAGAATCCATCATCTTCAAGACGCCACGCGAGTCTACGTCTCCAAGCCGTCGAAGAGTCCTCCGCTTTCAAGCCGCCGAAAAAATCCTTCGTCTCAAAGCCGCAGCGGTGCTAAACGTCCCTCCGAGGCCAGGAGTCGACACCCCACAGGGTCAAGCGAAAGCTCGCATCCTGAAAAGGCACAAGGGGAAGCGAAGGCGCTACTCCCGTAGGAGAAGTCCTCAGCAACTCACCCCGGCGAAGCACAAACCTCCGAAGCTCGAATCCCGAGAATGCACGAGTGGAAGCGAAGGCGCCACTCCCGTAGGAGAAGTCCTCAGTAACTCACCCCGGCGAAGCCAAAACCTCCGCAGCTCGAATCCCGAGAAAGCACAAGGGGAAGCGAAGGCACCACTCCCGTAAGAGAAGTCCTCAGCAACTCACCTCGGCGAAGCCAAAACCTCCGAAGCTCGAATCCCAAGAAGGCACAAGGGGAAGCGAAGGCGCCACTCCCGTAGGAGAAGTCCTCAGCAACTCACCCCGGTGAAGCCAAAACCTCCGAAGCTCGAATCCTGAGAAGGCACAAGGGGAAGCGAAGGCGCCACTCCCGTAGGAGAAGTCCTCAGCAACTCACCCCAGTGAAGCCAAAACCTCCGAAGCTTGAATCCCGAGAATGCACGAGGGGAAGCGAAGGCGCCACTCCCGTAGGAGAAGTCCTCAGCAACTCACCCCGGCGAAGCCAAACTCTCGAAGCTCGAGTCCTAGAAAGACACAAGCGGAAGCAAGTCAAATCTGGTGGAGAAGCTGGTCAAAAAAAAAAAAAGAGCTGAAGAAGGGGGCCACAGCCCCTTGAAAGCCCGCGACCCCATGGAGGGGGAGGAGCCCGGAACCCGGCCACGGTGGGATCCCGATCCCCTGTCGGCCCGCCTGTACTGGGCCCGCAGTCGGTCACACTCGTGCAACTCTTGCGCTAGACCACCGCCTGCCGTCTCATCGCCAACCTCCAGCCCAGCCAGACCCCTCCTGCGCGCCGCTGCTGTGCCACCCTCCTGGCCACCGCTCGCACCGACCGCTGCTTGGGCCCCGCCACCACTCGCGTCGACACCGCTCCACGCGCCCGTCTCCTACGGCCGACGTTGTAGCCTGCCTACGACCTCGTCACTTCGACCCTGCGCGCTTGGCCTCCAAGCCTGACACCGCCTTGTCGCTCCGCGCCCGCGCCCCGCACATTGGAGTCCACGCCCGGCCTCTGGGCCCCATGCCGCACCAGCTGGCCTCTGCGCCTCATGCCGCACCATACGCCGCTATTGCGCTCCGGCCACGGCCCGCGCCTGCATCGCACTCCGCGCCCATGCCGGATGCCGCCACGCCGCAGCTCTTGCGCCATGCACCACTGCTACTGCTGTCCTCCGCACCTGACCGACAGAGACAAAAAGGGGGGGGGGGGGGGTTGGACACAGCAGCAGCAGCCGGGCCCGAAGCCCCCTCTCCCCAATCTGTGCCCGACAGCCAAAGAAAAAAAAAAGTGAAAGAAGGAAACAAATGGGAGGGGGTCCCGCAGCCCCCTCCTTCTTCTCTTACGGGACCGAGAAAGGGGGTGGGCGCCTCGGCCTCGTGCCCATCGCGGCCCGGCCCCGACCCTGCAACGCCGCCGCCCGGCCCCCGGCCCTGCACCCAGCGCCGCCCGCGCCCGATCGCCCGCACGCCGCGCACCCGCTTGTCGGCCGGCCTCCGGCCCTGCACCCAGTGCCGCCTACGTCCGGCCCCGCGCTGCACCCGCGCGTCGCCCCCGTCTCGACCCCGCGCGCCGCCTCCTTCGTGGACCCAGCGCGCCGCCTCGCCCAACGCGACCCGCGTGCTCGCCCCGCCGCCTTCGCGAGCCACCGCTGCTGCTGCTGCTGTGCTGAGCGAACAAAAAAAAAAAGAGCAAGCGGGAAAAGAAAAAGAAAAAGGAAAGAAAAAAAAAGGACGGAACAGAGAAAAAGGAAAGAAAAAAAAAGGAGACGGAACAGAGAAAAGGAAAGAGAAAAAAAAAAGAAAGAAAGAAAGAAAGAAATAGAAGAAGAAAAAGGAAAGAAGAGATGAGGTGGAGCCGCAGTCCAGCACCCGCACACGGCCGGATCTCTCCTGTGCCAAACCGCAGCCCCCCTCCTCTTTCCTTTAAGAGTCGACAGCTCCCACAAGGGCTGCCATCTTCAACCCGGCCCGGCCACCGTCGCCGCTCCTGCGCCGCTCAAGCCAAGCTCGGCCACCGCCCGCCGCTGCTGCCTCCGCGAGCCATCGCCTCCCGCGTCCGACCTGCGTCCACCGCCTGCCTGCGCCCCGGCCACCGCGCCTGCGCCTGTGCCCGACCGGATCCCGTGGCCCGACACCGCCTGACGCCAGCCCGCCGGCCTGCCACAGCCACGCGCTGCCCAACCACCGCCGCTACTGCTGTGCTCCGCGCACACAGAGGGGAAGAGAAAAAAAAAAAAGGGAGCCTCGCCTCGCTTGCAATGGCTCCACCTCCTCCTCGTCGCGCCAAGCTGTCGTCACCATCTTTGACCGCAAAGACTTGTGCCCTATCATCATGCTCTTGCAACAAGGAGATGACAAGCCATCCGTCAAGGTGCGTCACCATCGCCAACACTCCGCCGAAGTGCATCGCCTTCATCTTCGCGCCTTCGTCACCCCCGCGCCGCCATGGGACTCCATCGAGACGTGTTGCCTTCGTCTTCACGCTCCCGTCTCTCCTAAGTCGCCTTCGGACGTCGTGCAACGGTCGCCGTCGATATTCACGCCATCTTCAAAGAAAGAGGAAGTCCGCAACGAGAAGAATGATCAAAACCCTAGCAACGGCCGCCATGACCCCCGCGCCCGCACCCTGCCGCCGTAGCCCCGCAGCCTCGGCCCCGCGCGCGCGCACCGCTGCCCCGCACCGGTCGCCGCCGCCCGCGCGCCATCGCGCCGCAGCCCCGCCGCCGCCCGCGCGCCGGCCCCTGCTGCTGCCGCTGCTGCTCCCACAGCCCGGAGCCGAAGCAGAGAAGAGAAAGAAAAAGAAAAAAAAAGAAAAAGAAAAAGAAAAGGAAAAAAAGAAAGAAAAAGAAAAAGAAAAAGGAAAGAAGGAGAAGAAGAAGAAGAAGAAGAAGAAGAAAGAGGAAGGAAGAGGCGGCGAAGGCGGATCGCACCTCAGTCGCGCTCCTCCAACTTCCTCGCTGCAGTCGCCATCGCCGCGTCGCTTCGAGCTAGTTTTCGCAACAACCTTCAGATCGCGCACCATCGTCACCGCCGCCGACGAAAGAGGCGACACCGGGAAGACGGAGCAAGTCGCGTGCAACCCCAGGCAGCTCTCTTCCGACGGCGGTCTTCAGAAGCCGGCGGAACCTTCATGAAGTGCAGAACGTCGGATGAAGGAGGTGGGGGTTCTTAAATAGACACCCGACCCCGCCCACAAAAGGAATCAAGGACAAGTGCTCTACGATTCTTACATGTCCAAACCCTACACGTTCTCATCGACACACTCGTCCTTGAGGGGGCATTTGTAGACACATGAATTTTGTTTAAACCCGGACCCGACTTACGTGCGCTAACGCGGATGCAAACCCGACACGCGCTCCGACTCGGAACCAACTTGCACGCACCAGTGCGGACCCGAACCCGATTCGCGCCCAACAAGGGAGGAGCGGACTCCATACTCAAGGGGGGGCCGGCCCCTACTAGGGACCCGAACCCCATGGGGCCGGCCCTTACTAGGACCCGAACCCCATGGGGCCGGCCGGCCTTGCAAGGAAAAAGAAAAGAAAGGAAAGAAAAGAAAGGAAAGAAAAGGAAGGAAAGAAAAGAAAAGGAAAAAGAAAAGAAAGGAAAGAAAAGAAAAGGAAAGAAAATAAAGAAAAGGAAAGAACTACCGCCATGCGTGGGGGGAGGTTGCGTATGACGTCTGCTCACACGCGGATCTGTGCCGATCTCTCGATCCGACGGACAAGAAGAAGAGCCGGGTCGCCATCGATTTTGTGTGCAAAATTGAGCCATAATTACCCCGCCGGAAAAGGAAAGTAAATAAAGATTTATTCCCCTCATCCATGGATGAATAAATCCTGGGTAATTATAGGGGAGATATTAAAGGGATTTAAAATTAAAACTTTCCATATCTCTTCCCTCCTCCCTTCGCCTATAAATAGAGGGGGTGGGGGAAGGCTCAAAGGTCGGATGGCACGGCGAAGAAGCTCTGCAGAAAAGGAGACGCGCTCTTCATCGACCCAAGGCTTCACGAGGCACGGGCAAGCCTATCCCTTCGGGACCGGCTTAGCCCATTGAAAGCCCTCATCAAAGTGAAGACCCTTGCACAAGAAGATCAAGCCTTCGGCTCCGTGCACGAAGAAGAAAGCTCGGAGAAGAAGAACCCTTCGTCTCCGAAGACGCCAGAAGCAAAGGCCGGAGAAGAAGGTCGGAGCGGCACTACCCCGTCGTCTCCAACAAGCCTTCGACTCCGATCAAGCCCAAAAGCCCGGAGAAGAAGAGAAGCGGCGCTACACCCGTCATCTTCAACAAAGCCTTCAACTCCGATTACGCCAAACACGCCCGGAGAAGAAGCCGACGCCACAACCGTCGCCAGGTCGAAGATGGAAGACAAAGCGAGGAAGCTCTGCAGAAAAGGAGACGCTTCTTCATCGACCCAAGGATTCACGAGGCACGGGCAAGCCTGTCCCTTCGAGATCGGCTTAGTCCATTGAAAGCCCTCATCAACGTGAAGACCCTTGCACAAGAAGATCAAGACTTTGACTCCGTGCAAGAAGAAGAAAGCTCGGAGAAGAAGACCCTTCGACTCCGAAGACGCCAGAAGCAAAGGCCGCAGAAGAAGCTCGGAGCGGCACTACCTCATCGGCTCCAACAAACCCTCTACTCCGATCAAGCTCCAAAGCCCGGAGAAGAGGAACGAAGCGTCATCACCCCGTCGCCTTCGACAAACTTCTGCTCCATCCACGAAGAAGAAAGCCTGGAGAGGACTACCTGAAGCGTCGCTACCCCCGCCGTCTTCATCGACAAAGCCGATGCTACAACCGTCCCACGGAGACCGTCGCTACCCCCGCCGTCTTCATCAACAAAAGCCGACGCCACAGCCATCGCACGGAGATCGGTGCTACCCCCACTATCTTCGAAAGCATTCTTCGACTCCGATCACGCCAAGGAAGCCCGGAGAAGAAGAGAAGTCCAGCCGACACCCAAACCGTCGAAGCACCGGAGAAGTTGCCCACGTCGTTCTAGAAGAAGACCGAGTTGACGCCGAAGCTAAAGCCTACGCAAGAAGCCAAAGCAAAACCCCGGTAAAGCCTGCGCCAAAGCAACGCAAGTGCCAAAGCCAAGCGACTACGCCGGTCACGAGCAAAAGCACCGCAAGTTCTAGCCGATACGACGCGAAGTTCGGAAGAACGAAAGCATCGCAAGTCTCCCCGTCTACGTCCAAGCGTAAGCGCCAAAGCAAAGCAAAAGCCAGAGCCACGCCCAAGCCAAGCTAAAGCCGAAAGCCCAAGCCAAAGCCGACGCCAAAGTACGATCGACTCCGCGAACCGACGATCAAGGATGCCGAGGTCAAGCAAGGAGCGAGGAAGACACGAAGACCGAGGAACGAAGCCTAAGACCCCCTAGCCGAGAAAGCGCGAAGCACGGAAGGGATAAAAGCCACGGCGGACACTCCTTAGCCTCTCAAAAACCCTCACCCTGTAAAGACCTCTATCTTGGGCAACCCCTTCAGAGCTCTCACACGAATACCACGTGGAGACGCGGATCAAAGGGACCCTCCAGAGGATCTCTCCCACAATCTCCTGATCAACACTCGCCGCAACCCGGACTCGCCACACCCGAGCCACCCGGGTCCCGGCCACTCTTGTAATCTCGTGTGTTCGCAATAAAGACGACCCATATCTTTTTTTTGCGCATACACATGGGGTTTGCTATATATTATAGATAGATGAAAATCTTATCGACATAGAGCGAAAGCCCTAACTTGATCATTGGCAAGGAGTCACTATGCCGTCACTGGAAAGGGGTCGCCAATTCGGTTAGTGACAGAAACCTTCGAGTCGTCGCTGACAGTGGCCTTCGAGCTTCCACAAGAGAGAGAGAGAGAGAGAGAGAGAGAGAGAGAGAGAGAGAGAGAGAGAGAGAGAGAGAGAGTACTCAAGCGTCAGGGTTTTTATAAAGGGTGGATCACAAACAATCCTTTTTAAGTATTTCATTTTAGGGTAAGTCCCGACAACCTTTTTCTCTCAATTCAGGTCCACATTTCAATAGATTAGTTGCAACGACTCTTTTGGTTGATATAAGACTAAAATAGCCTTTGTTAAGTTGCCGAATTTATCAAACTACCATTATCTATATAATTTTATTGATTTCTACGAAATGTACAGTTTCGAGACCTAGTGTGGGACCACTATAGCTGCTAGTGTGATTTCACCGTAGCAGCTATAGTGAAATCACTGTAGTAGCTATAGTGATTATGTCGTCTGCTAAAAACCACGTTATAGTGAAATTATTGTAGCAATAGTACTACACTATAGTAGCGAGAGTGAAATCATTGTCGTAGCTATAGTGATTTCACCGTGGCTGCTAAAAAAGTTGCTACAGTGATTTCACTGTAGCAAAGTACTCAATTTGATAGCAATAGTAATCATTAAATTAAGTATTATTTGCATATATTTGTATATCCTTGCTAAAGTGAAATCACTATAACAGCTATAGTGACTTGGCTGTGGTTGCTAAAAACACTTTGCTATAGTGAAATCACTGTAGGAAAATAGTACTCAATTTTAGTCACAATAATACTCAATTCAACTGAGTATTATTTGTATAAAATTGAGTACTTTGCTACAGTAACTCACTATAGGGAAGTCTTTTTAGTCAGCAGAATGAATTTCACGGTACTAGCTATAATGAAATCATTGTAGCAACTCGTGCATGGTACTCAAATATACAAAATAATACTCAATTCAACAGAGTATTATTTGTATAAAATTGACTACTTTGCTACAATGATTTTACTGTAGAAATATTTTTTTAGCATCCACGATGAAATCACGGGTTGCTATAGTGATTTCATTGTAGCTGTTACAGTGAAGTCACTGTAGCAACCCGTGCCACTATTACCGTAAAAAAATGTGCCATATAGCATCTACCGTTATTTAATGTGGGAGGATACGCTATTTATGATATTTTTAAAAAACACGTTATCCAAAACGGTTAAGTTCGTATCATTTGCAATCAAAACTATGGACAGAGGATCAGATTTTATACAATAATCATATCGGTGGACTTACTATAAATAGGAACTTAAAATGGGACTAAATGTTATACATGTTTTATTATTTAGACCTAATACCGATTTCCCATTTTTAAATCCAAACGAATGGCTTGACCGATTTAGCCCTTGTTTGATAATGCTAATCTAGAAACTGGAGTAGATGGTTATTTTGTTGAAACGTGCACCGCTACAGTGGGTTTCGCTGAAAAGTGCATTCGAGCCTCGAGTTGCAATGGAATTTTTTTTTTCTTCTGATTTTGATGAAAAACGGATCCAAACAAAACCACTTCAGTGTTATCAAACATATGAATTATGATAAAACGTTGAAATGCGGGTCCACGGATCCTGTTTCAATGTTATCAAACAAGGGCTTAGGTCATCCACCCCACCCCCTCAATAAATAGGGATGGCAATAGTGCGGTTTCGGGCAAAACAGAAAATACACGGCAACACCAAATCGACACATCGAAATCGCACCGCATCGCGACAGTGTACCATTATGTAAAACCAAAACCGCACCATGCGGTGTCGTTGTTTATCATTATAATAACCTAAAAAGTATGGTTTCATGTGGTTTTGGTCAAAATCGAAACCGTACGTTATACTGAAACCGTACCGTGACGGTTTTATATTTTGACAAACTAAAATCTCATCATACAGTACGATTTATCACGGTTTTTTATTTTAAACTGCACCGTTGCCACCCCTATCAATACACCCTAGTTAAACCCACCATTCATCTTGAATATACCCCAATAATTAAACCGACCCATATGCTCAAGAAAATACACACACACATATAGAATATGACTTTTCTTTTTTATTTGAGATCGGTGGGTGTCCCAAAACCTTTTGGGCAATTGCCCACTTTAGGTTCGGACTAATCCCTCCGGAAGTGAAGCTTGACCCAATCAGCAATTTCCACGTTACTCTTGGGTAAATTAAGGGAAGGAGGAGTTGAACCCACAACCTCCTCATCAAAGCATTAGTTGCTTTGCCAACTCTTCTATTCCCGGGTGGGTAGTTTTTTTTTTTTTGGAGGGGTATTAGATTACAGAGAAGATGGTTTGAAATATGGAAAGGGGGGGGGACAATAACTAAATTGGTATAATTGTTATTTACAAAAGAAGGGAAATTTTATTCGTCCCCCAAAAATCTGTAACTTGCCCCCCGTCTCCCATCCGTTTCACAAAAACTTACTCAACATTTTTAAAATATCATTTATACTCTTTATCTTATACCCCATATCCAACTAAAAATCTATAACTAGCCCCCGCCTCCCACTCTCTCTCTCTCTCTCTCTCTCTCTCTCTCTCTCTCTCTCTCTCTCTCTCTCTCTTAATGAAGCTTGGTTGGGTAAGGTTTGACGGGATAGCTCTATATGTTCAGCTGTACTTGTGGGGCTCTCAAGACAAAATTTGAATTCAAACGGAAGGAGGATATTCATGGGGCTTCAACAAGCAGGGGCGGACCCAAGAATTTTCACTTGAGAGGGCCGAACTAGTAGAATGCATAGTGGAGTAGAAAAATTATAAATTTTAATATTGATTTTTTAACAAAAATTCTTATCATATATTTTTAGTAAAAAAAGACATACGATAAGATCATAACTGAAAAGTACTTTACAACCCATCAAGAACAAATGCATACAAAAATATATCTAAACAACTTTGGTATGGATACGCACAATATCAAAACTAAAAAAATAAATAATTATTGTAGAAATATATCAAGTTAAAAATGACATAGATATGTGAAAAAAACATATCATAAAAAGATCCATTATCAAAGTTGTGCTCGACGATCTTTTAGAGAATAGAAATCATCTATGATTGAGTCTGAACTGAAAGTCTCAACAATTTCTTTCTCAATATAAACAGACAAGTAATCTGTAAGAAACTTATCCTCCATCTTGTTGCGAAGTTTGATTTTGACAATTTTCATTGCTGAAAATGCTCGCTCTGTAGTCGCAGTGGAAACTGGAAGAATCAACACAAGACGAATCACTCTATCAATAAGATAATAGACTTTTGACTTATCTGTTTTCACTAATCCTCGGCATAGTTCAGATATTGTAGACACATTCTGCAAATTTGGATGATGAGGTACATCGAGCTCATAATGTTGCAACTGAAATCTCAAAAGAACACGCTTTAGCTCTGTAAAATCTTCAGGGTAAAACTTCTCTATAAGACTGCAAATGCTATCAATTTTAAATAATTTATAACCATCTTTGGGATCCAAAGCTGAGCTAAGAATAAGCAGTTCCATTGCTTGCTCGCTAAATCTGTTATTCAATTCATGCAGCTGAGAGTCTATTACAGTGGTGAATATGTCAATCCGATAATGATGCTCAATTGTAATGTGATCTCGTTGATAAAGAGACCGACCTCGACCCATTATATAACGAGCACTCATATCAGGTATATCAATATTATAACTTCCACAAAATGATTTCACATTATCAAGTAGAGCCTCCCAACCATCTTCTCTCAATTTTTGAATGAGTGATTTTGTAGTTGAGACTAGATGCATAGCATTTAAAATATCTTGAGATTTGTGTTGCAAAACCTGACAAAGGATATCGGTGATCCCCATAACTTCTTTCACCAAATGCAAAATAAATATAAACTCGAATGATGTAATCGTATTATAAGAAGCATTAGCATCATCACGTTGCGAGTAAGTAGATCCATCTTTAATGATGTTTTGAAGACTGAACAAATTGCACCAAACATCTTTATTAAACTGCAAACAGAAGAAAAATGAGAGCCCCAACGAGTATCTCCAGCACGTTGCAAAGTACCAATCTGATTAGCCCCACTACTAGTCTCAAGTTCATCAATAGCTATCATATGTGCAATTCGAGCTGCTTGAGCATATTGCAATTCACTATTTCGTTTGCAAGAAACTCCGATGATATTGACAACAGAAGTCAATTTTGAAAAGAACTGATGAATTGGGATTACCTCTCTAGATGCTGCAACTAATGCTAACTGTAGGCGATGAGCAAAGCAATGTACATAATATGCATATGGACAAGCATTAAGAAACAATGCTTGTAATCCATTCCATTCACCTCGCATATTGCTGGCCCCATCATATCCTTGACCTCGAATATTCTGAATATTGAGATTATAACGAGAAAGTACGGTTGATAACTCTTTTTTAAGAGTCAATGCGGAGGTATCTTTAACACGCACAAGGTCAAAAAAGCGTTCTCGTATAAAACCAGTTGTATCAACGAATCTTAAAACAAGTGTCATTTGCTCTCTCTTTGATTCATCACGTGCTTCATCAACAAGAATACAAAATTTAGCATCCCCAACTTCCTCACGAATCATATTTCTCACTTTGCTAGATGGAATATGCAAAATCTCTTTTTGAATATTTGGTGATGTATATTTTGCATTTTTTGGAGCATTTTCTAAGACAAGTTCAGAAACTTTATCATTATATGATGCTAAAATCTTTATCATTTCTATAAAATTACCCCGGTTTCTTGAATCTGGGGTTTCATCATGACCTCTGAAAGCACATCCTTAAAATATAAGCCATCGAATAGAATCAATTGAAGTCTTGAGCCACAATCTATTATTCACAATTTGTTCTGAAGATTGTGCATGCATCACTTTGTCAATATGCCGAGATTGATTCATTAAATCTTTACAAGATCTTACAGCATTATTATGTGGTGAACAAGGGTCTTCTCCCACATGATTTAGAAAAGCATATTTTTTTTCATTGTTAATCTTTTTCCAATTTCGAAACCCTTCGACTGTAAATGCACTTGATCCAGGACGGCTTGTTGGTTTTTGTCCAAAAAGAAAGTATGGTAAATAAAACGTAGCATCTTTTGAAGGGGAATACTCCAACCAGGAAGAAAACAATGTAAACCAAGAAGATTGAAACTGTCGACGATGTTTCGCTAGTCCAGAAAGTGGATACTCTGAAAGAAGAAACTGATACGACCCTGCTCTGATATAAGAGCGCCGCACTTCATCTTGCTGATTAACTGGATATTGCCATATTTGAAGACGTAATCCCGTATCACGTTCAAAAGAAGTGATATCTACTAATTCTTTAGTCTCAACTCTTGGAGATGTAGGAAGATGTTGATCATCAAGAGGATTAGCTAATTCTTTAGGCTCCACTCTTGGAGATTTAAAAGGACGCTGCTCTTGCTCATCATGAACTGAAGTATCAGGACTGGATGCAGAAGGCGCATGACTTTCTGATTTATCAACATCCTTTGTCTTGAAGAATTCATAGATCGTTTTTGTAGTGAGTTTTTGACCATGATGTGACATTATAGCCTTAGCTTTCAAGATGAGATTATGACTCACCAATAACCTGAAGAAAAAAAACATAGTCTATATTTTAATCTTTTAAAGACATTTTCTAATTCTTTATTAAAAAACTCTTTCAACACTGCAGCCTAAGCTTCCACAAGTTCTTTATTCATTATGTTAATTATTTTATTTGCAAACATTTATTATATTAATTCGAATAGAGATTCATCAATATGAATAAATTAAAATATTTAAGTTTAGCAAGAGAGAAAATCAGAAATAAATATTAAAACTACAGAAGCTACGTCGAGTTACTTAGGGTTCTGATATCGACCTAACTCTCTGCTCTTCCCCTTCCGATCCCACGGTCTCTGGTCGCCCGAGTGGCGGCATATTCGAGGCACGGCGAGCGGAGCGATCGGCGGCAAATGACAACGGCTTCGTCGAGACCGACCCTACCGGTTGGTACAGACATGTAAGTTCTCGGATGCCTTGAAACCCCCAAAAAAAGTTTTAACGTGTTTGTTTAATTTAATTTCACTTATTATTATTATTTTTATTTCAAACAATCGATGGCCTTGATGTGAATGTCTACCAAATACTTGTTTTTGTTGTATATAAAAATAACAATAAGTTGACATTTGACATTGGCAATATATATTTATAGATTTATTTTGGGTTATTTTGATTTTGCCAAATTTTGCCTTGAATTAGACTTTACCCCGTTTTCATTAATTAGACTTTACCCCCACAAAACTAACTGTTCCGTCAGCTCACCATGACACCATCTAAGAGAAAGGGTGAGCTGACGGAATAGAAATAAAGTTTTGGGGGTGTAGGTTTTAAGAACAATTAGTTTTGGAGGGTAAAGTCTAATAATCTAATTAATGAAAAGATGGGGCGGGGCGGCTTGGTAGTTGGGGCCCATGGGTGGTAAAGTCTAATTCAAAGTAAAGTTTTGGGGGGCAAAATAAATGACCCATTCTTTTTGGGAAATTTTATTCATACCCCCATAAATCTGTAATTAGCCCCCGTATCCCTATCGTTTCTCAATAACTTACTCAACAATCCTTTAATACCAACAATGCCCTTTTTTTTTTTTGTACCCCAGCCCCTACTCAGCGTCTTTTGCCCCCAACCCAACCCAACCCAACCCAAGGTTTGTTTAAACTTAGCCCAACCCGTCGGGTTGGCCGGGTTGTGCGGGGTGGGTTCGGGTTAACCCGCCCAAAGCCGGGTTGGGTTCGGGTTGGGCCGCCCAAGTTGCAGCTAGGGGTGGCAATGGGTCGTGTTGTGTCTGGGTTCGTGTCGTGTCCAAAACCCTAGACCCGGACCCGACCCGTTTAACTAATCGTGTCTAGATCGTAAACCCGTACCCGAATCGCCAATAAACGGCTAGACCCGGTAAGACCCGTTTACCACCCAGATCTATTCAGTTGACCCGATCCGACCCAATCCGACTCAACCCGACCTGACCCGAAAGACCCACTGGTATTATATATTATAGTATCGGATTGTTAGTAGACCCGACCCGACCCGACCCGACCCGACCCGTTGAATACTAAACGGGTCTTCCCGGGTCTACCGTGTCCATACCCTAAACCCAGACCCGACTCGTTTATTAAACGGGTCTATCATGTCGACCCGTTTACGACCCGAACCCGTTTAGCCCTGACCCAGACCCGCTAACTTCGTGTCGGGTTCTATCGGGTTGAGGAGAAATAATTCAGGTTGGGCTCGGATTAGCCCGCCCAAATTCGGGTTGGGTTCGGGTTGGACTCAGGTTGGGTTCAGGTTGGCCCCCCCAAGTTGCAGCTCTACCTGTGCCTTCAAGTACTAGCCAACTGCATGGGGTTTATTTAAGAATGGGGTGTATTCAAGAGTGCATATAATTGGGGTATATTTAAGAGGGTATGTGTTTGATTGGGGTATAATCAAAATGAGGCGGGCCATTTAACTGGGGTGTATTGAAGGTGGGGTGTAAGGGGGAAGGGTATTTTTGGGATAGGAATAGGGTATGAAAAAAAAAAAAATGGGGTGTGTTCAAGTTTGTTGGAAATGGGGGCTAATTACAGATTTATGGGGTATGAATAAAATTTCCCTTCTTTTTATTCTTCTCTGGTTGAGAGAGAGAGAGAGCCAGATAGCTAGAGAGTTGATTCGGTGGCTGATGCCGTCGACGAGGTGGGCACGGAGTCACGGACCTTGAGAGTTGAGGGAGAGGACGCAGCGGGCGTCGCCGTCGTAGAAACGGTTGCCGGTTGCGGACATTGCGGAGGAGGTGGGGACGGCCGGACGGGCGCAGCGTGGGGACGGCCGGACGGGCGCAGCGTGGGGACGAGGTGAGGACGGCCGGCGGTCGGAGAGCTCGCCGGAGGAGCCGTCGAAGAACAGGTCGGTGCGATTTGCAAAATCCCTAATCCTCTCTCTCTCTCTCTCTCTCTCTCTCTCTCTCTCTCTCTCTCTCTCTCTCTCTCTCTCTCTCTCTCTCTCTCTCTCTCTCTCTCTCTCTCTCTCAAGTTAATTGGCCTTGATCGGTTGATCCGTTGATCACCGATTCACTGATCGTGTGCCTGCCGGATACCAGAGTAGCGGGGGCCGTCGGTTTCGAATACGCGGGAGGATCATATATATCTCCCTTTCGTCCCCCTCCGTCACCCCCCACTCCCCAATTCCTTTACCAAACGAATCTCCGGGAATCCGAGGCGGCCTTGCCGTCCTAATCTCCGGGAACTCGACGAGTCCTGCACGGGATACAGCGACGATGACGTGGACATGCACGGGCGGGGCCGGCACGGGGGCTTGCACATGCGGCGATGACGACGGAACTTGCACGAGCGAAGGGGGAGTAAGATATGAGGAAGACGAGGTGGGAGGTGGTGGCGGGCGGCGGCTAGAATGAGAACCGGTGATACCTGCACCGACGGGTGCTGCGATCTGCACGGAAAAGAAAATTTTTGAACATACCCCGAAAAGCCTCCGATTCCCACTCAATTTAGTTCACAAATTCTTTTGGGGAAATTTTATTCATACCCCAAAAATCTGTAATTGGCCCACATTTCTAACAAATTAACTTGATCAAGATGGGGTATGATAAAAAAAAAAAACGAGATGTGTTCAAGTTAATTTGTTAAAAATGTGGGCCAATTACAGATTTTTGGGGTATGAATAAAATTTCCCCAAAAGAATTAGTGAACTAAATTGAGTGGGAATCGGAGGCTTTTGGGGGTATGTTTAAAAATTTTCTTTTCCGTGCAGATCGCAGCACCCGTCGCTGCCTCAGAGCCTGTGCAGGTATCACCGGTTCTCATTCAAGCCGCCGCCCGCCACCACCTCCCACCTCGTCTTCCTCATATCTTACTCCCCCTTCCTCTGCTCGTGCAAGTTCCGTCGTCATCGCCGCCTGTGCAAAGCCCCGTGCCGGCCCCGCCCGTGCATGTCCACGTCGTCGTCGCTGTATCCCGTGCAGGACTCGTCGAGTTCCCGGAGATTAGGACGGCAAGGCCGCCTCGGATTCCCGGAGATTCGTTTGGTAAAGGAATTGGGGAGTGGGGGGTGGCGGAGGGGGACGAAAGGGAGAGGAGGTTCTCTCATCTCTCGCCGATCGCAGTGCGCCTCTCTCACCGGATTGTGTTCGATCCCTCCCTCCCTCCTCTCTTCTCTCTCCCTGTAAGTTCTCTGATTTCTTTGTTCCGTATGTTTTTTATGGTCACAATCCCATGGAAAACCCTAGATCTGTTGCTTAATTTAGGGAGCATGGACTTGACCATTGTTAGATGTTGGACATCATGTACGGGTGAATTATAACTACTGGTTCATATGTCAGCACGACAAGTATGATACACGAAAGAATAGGAACTGAACCATCAGATCAAGTCTTGATTTTGTAGATCCGCTTGCAGCTAATGGGAAGCTTGTCAGCAGAGTGCGGAACAAGATCCCAAGCAAGGTTGTAAATCGCGGTATCAGTCACGGTATCGGCTGAACCCTCATCAACTCGTAACTCGTAACAACTGGTATGAATCGGTATTGGCCGGTTTGCCAAGATCGATTCAAGGTCTTATTTTTTAAAAAAGAAAAAAAAATCATAAAAAAAAAAGGAAACAATGAGAGAAGAAGAGAGAAGTATTGTGAACTTTTGGGAGTTGTTTGTGATTTGTGAGTAAAAAGTGGCATATTTATAGGGCCAAGAGGAACCAAGGAATTAAGTGCACACGTGCTACATCCAAGAGACATGCCATTGATTCTCATGGTTGGGTAGGTGGGGGAAAATACATCAAAACAAGCTATGAATGAATAAAAAATGGGCTGATATTCATTTGGATAGATCATGCCTGACACCGAGTTGGAATTGGCTATATCAGACAATAGTGGTCCGTATCGGCTGGTACTTGTCGATACGGAGCCAACCTCGTGATGCAAGCCAAGCATTCGTACCAGAGGGGTACCAATATTAGTTAGGCAAAAAACCGATTTGTATCGATTGGTATGACTCAATATTAGCTGAGTTTTAAAACCATTATCCCAAGTATGTGTCTGCGGAATTACATGAAGCTCCTCCTTCATTAGCATGTTACCATTGGCGGTACCGTACAACCTCACGATGGGACTAGTGTTTCTGATGAGACTGTATGGTTGCAAGAGAGGCATCAAAATAGGAGGCAACAATAAGATAGCCAAATCTATCAAGTGAACCATACTCACACCAAGGGTAGCAAGGTGTCGGGGTAATATTGTATCCACAGGAGGTGAGCTCGGCTGGTGTGAAGGTGTACAGAGGGAGAAGCTGTGGGTAGTCAAATCTGATGAGAACTGCAGGTGAATATCAGGATTGTACCTCCATGACTGGTATTCAATGAAATTTGGTCCCTATTCAGATCTAACTTTTGGGCATTTTTTTGGTGGAAGGTATAGGGTTGACGGAAGGTTCTTTAGGATCAAACTTGGGTTGATTTGGATAGGGTCTGATAGGTTTTAAGGTTCAACTGTAGGTAAATCTAGAGTTTTGATAGTGGATGGCGATGGAAGGTTAATGGATTATGATGGATTGATGGTGGGAGTGATAAGTTAATGTTTTGTGAGGTTAAGGATGATGAAGGTGAGGGAACAAGGTGGAAGAGGATGAATTCTATGACGAGGTCTCGCACACCACTGGACTCGCTCTGGGACTATGGAAACATCAATGATCTCCAATCACAAGAGAAGGAATAAATAAAAAAAAGTAATTTTTTTCTTATTTATGCATAATAATTTCAGAGAGAGAGAGAGAGAGAGAGAGAGAGAGAGAGAGAGAGAGAGAGAGAGAGAGAGAGAGAGAGAGAGAGAGAGAGAGAGAGAGAGAGAGAGAGAGAGAGTACCCCCAATCCGACAGGATGAAAACCACTCCCGTACAAGAGTAGTATCCTGTGCTGATGGGTTTCCCCTCCCAACTAGCCAGCGGCTCCTATTCCCCCTTTGTCTTTCCTAAAATCCCCCTATGGGCTTACATGCAACTAAGGCCAATAAATGTGTAAAATATAAACAATAAGAGGCTAACTTTGGCCCCAAACCAAAGGTATAGCCCATATACCGAAAATTCATGGAAAAGACTAAACAAGCAGCAAATAAAAACCAAAATCTGCATGTAGAAGCTCCCAAAAATTGTCACGATCATGTTCCGCAATGTCTTTGACGATGAGTTTTCCAATCCTTTCCTGAAAGCCATCGCCCTTACTCCTTGCACTCAACATCAAAATCTGCATCTTGATCCTCATCAAAACTCTTATCATTTCATTCTAAAAACAGTAAAACCAAACATATTTTAGTTTTGGTTTGGAAGCCTGAAGTTTGAGCCTCAAGATTGTACAAGGTTGGTTGGTTCATGGTTGTTGACACTTGACAGCATGTGCCATCTTTCTTTGTGAATTTGGCAACATATGGGCCATGGCAACGTTTTAAATTTGATCGAATGTGTAATTTCACTGCTAGCACCTTTTCCCATAGTTATATATTGCAATGAGATTAGGTTGGTGGTGTTGGAGTGAAAATATTTACAAATGTAATTAAGAGAGGAAGAAATCTTATTAAAGTTATTAGAAATAGAGGTTCAATTTTGGTTGATGGCATACTTTAGTCAATTCACTAGACACCTTGTTTTGTTTAATAACCTTCTCGGATCCTTTGTTGATTTTTTCTATGCTTGTTTTCTCCTTTTAATTTATTGTTTTTTTTTTGTTACGATCGTTATTTTGCTGTTCTGCTGTTTTTGGCATTGTATGTAGTTAAACTTCAGAAATTTCTGCATCATTTGAGGTGTGGAAATATGTCATTGCAGGAAATGAAACTGCCACCTATTGCTTACAGGAAATTGGTGTCCCGAATGATCTTTGATTTCATACTGACTGATCTGAGAATTATCAGAATCTCAAAAAAGTCCGTATCTTCTTTAACTAAATTCAATTCTGCACAGGATAATGACAATTACTGGTTGGGCAGATTGGACCACAAGGATTGGCTTTCACCAAATGAAATCTTCAAGATATTTAAAAATGTGAGAGAGCCTGAGCTAATTATTGGTGCATTCAAAAAGGCCTCTGCCCGTATGGATTATAAGCCCAGTGAGGCTCTATATAGTCTATTGATAGACAAACTTGCTTATGCACAGAAGTTTGATGCTATCGAGGGTCTATTGGAGAGGGCAGGATGTGAAAGATGTAGACTTTCTGATGGGTTCTTCTATAAGGTGATCAAAATATATGGGAATGTTGCAAGTCATCCCGAACAAGCCATCAAAACACTCTTCAGAATGCCAAATTTTCATTGTTGGCCAACAATTAAGACGTTCAATTACGTACTCAACATGCTTGTCTGTACGAAACAGTTTGAGGTTATTCATGAGGTATACCTGAGTGCTCCCCGACTGGGCGTGACCTTTGACACTTGCTGCTTCAACATTCTCATCAACGGCTTGTGTCGCTGGGAAAAGTTGGATGCTGCATTTTCCTTGCTGCATGAAATTCCAAAGCAGGGTTGTAGGCCAAATGCTACTACATATTCGACGCTTATGTATTTTCTTTGCAAGAACGGTAAAGTAAGTGAGGCATTTGAGCTATTTGACAGAATGGAGAGAGAAGGCTGCTATCCCGACACAATAACTTTCAATATACTGATATCGGGTTGTTGCAAGCAAGGGAGAGTGGCTGAAGGTATGGAACTCTTAAAGAAAATGAAGTTAAAGGGATGCTATCCAAATTCTGGGACTTATCAAGCACTTCTGTATGGCTTGCTTGGGTCTAATATGTATGTGGAGGCAAAGAATTTTATTAACATGATGATCTCCGAAGGTAGTTACCCTAGCTTTTTGTCCTACAAACTCGCCATTCATGGTCTGTGCTGTGAGAACCTGTTGAATGATGTGGATCTAGTTTTGAAGCAAATGGTGCATCAGGGTTTTGTTCCTCGGATGGGCACATGGATGAAGATAGTCAAATGCATGTCTCTGAAGATGAATAATCTTGATCATGCCTGTCTATTAATGGCCATAGAAAGCCTTAGACAATAACAGTTGTTTGGGCTTTCTTGCACACCCCCAATTCAAAAGTTTGGCTTTAGGAAGAGCGGTTCAAATATTATGTCATGGCGATACCTAGCATTGGGGCATCAAAAAATTTTCCCTTCACGTTTTTACAGGTAACCTGTTTTATCTGCTAATCTGTTGGTCTGTCAAATATGCTAATGAACTTTCCGCTGTTTCGTGATGTACATAGGTTCAGCTCTGGCTTCTAGACATGCCCACTTGGATCTTTATTTCTTCCCACAATTCAACACTATGGGGGATCAAAACTAATGAATCTGAAGCTAGTTTCTTGAGTCATGCTACATAAATGTAAGTCCACTTCTCCTGTATTCTTCTTTTGTACAATCGTTCGCTGCAGATAATGTGCAACTCCTCGGATTCTGCTATTACTATCCCCCCCGATATTAACCAATCTGGGAGCGACTCCATTTCCGTATTATGCAGCCCCACATGTCGCAGTTCCTTACCTAGATTATAAAACGCCCGCAACCTCGGGCGATCATGAACCTCAAGATCTAGGAGAACAGGGAGGTCTGATGTCCTCTCCACTTTGCGGTTGCAACGCAAGATCAACCGCGCAAGCGAGTGGTGGTTCTCCACTGCTCTCAGGCTGCTGGCACATAGATATCTAAATCCACACAGTGTGTTAAGGTGCTCCATTCTTTCTGAGGATCAAGAGCTTTGGAAGGCGACGCAGAGAACAAGATCCGAGGATCAAGAACTGCATATTTTTTAGGTTCCCTATAGATTCAGGTAGAGTACTGATACTAGTAGAACCAAAATCTATATATCTTAGTTGTACCAGACTACCTCATGGCTCCAATAAACCCAGGCAGGAGGCTCATGCTTGGAACCAAGCAACTAAGTATATAATTGTTCATCCATTTTGGAACTATGCAAAACCTAGAGAGAGAGAGAGAGAGAGAGAGAGAGAGAGAGAGAGAGAGATGCTTGAATGCGGCATCGCACCGCAGCCGTGTGATGCACGCGCTGCGTGCATGCGAGAAATGCTTGAATGCGGCATGCGGTGCGTGCGGCATCGCACCGCAGCCGTGTGATGCACGCGCTGCGTGCATGCGAGAAATGCTTGAATGCGGCATGCGGTGCGTGCGGCATCGCACCGCAGCCGTGTGACGCACGCGCTGCGTGCATGCGATGCACGCAGCAGTGCATCACACGGCTGCGGTGCGATGCCGCACGCACCGCATGCCGCAGCATAGCAGCCCCCTATATATATATCTCCAAATTTTGGTAAAAGAATCTATTCAATTTGATTAAGTATCTCCTTGAGTTCCAACTGCTGGTTCATCACGCTCCCTGTTAAACCTTTTAATTTCTGACTACTTATCGTTGCTCTTGATCCACAGCTGATTCAAGAAAACAAAGATGTTTATAGGATTTTTTGTCACCAATAATTTTGTGTCCAATTGACTTGAACATGACCAACAATTTTTTTTTTTTTTTTGGTTCTTTGAAAGGGGGAGGCCACCACCGGACCCCCAAAGATGCGCCATAACCTCACCGGAGAGAAAGACCCATCACCATTTGCTCGGCAATAGTTCAGGATCAGCAAACGAACCCGTTCTGTCGCCGCATCGAGCCACCGGGATCCGCTCCACCGTGCTGAAGGAGGGATCTTGAGACCCAAGGTCGGAACATCCACCACCGGCAAGCTGGGATCCAAATCAGCCACTCCGACTACCATCGGTAGGCTGGGGTCCAAATCAGCTAGTTCGACTGCAGCCGGCAGGAGGCCACTACCCCAATGCCGAGAGTAGGCCATCGAACCGAGCAAGAGAGACACACAATGTTCACAACCATTAAAAAGCAACAAACCGTAAGTAATCAATTGAGAAGGGATATTGAAAAGTATGCTATCCACACAGACATCTAACCAAAGAAGAAAGAGCATTAAAACTCTGCATAACAGTCTTACAAAAAAAAAGAAATTATGCTATCCTTCTCGATACTCATTTGGCAAAGTCGGCCTGTTCTTTTTGCGTAGAACTGCTCCCACAACCTTGATTGCTAGGGGGACGCTGCGGTATTTCTTAACAATCTCCATCCCGACAATGTCCTTGAAGTCTTCGATCTCTTGCTCCTTCCCAGGCGACACCACCACCCTGCGATGCAATGACCAATCGTCTTCAGGAGGCAACAACCCCCACATTAACGATATCTACGGCTTTCATCCGATTCGCTACCTCTTCATTTCTGGTAGTGACAAGGATCCTGCCGCCAAAGCCTGCACCACTCCACAAGGGTTTCCGAAGCAAATCATCCCATAAATTCTCGTCCCAGACATCGTCAAGTACGAGCAAGAACTACTTCCTTCTCACGCTGCTCTCGAGGATGGGCCTACAGGTATCCCGACGATAGTCACCCCCGGCCAAACGAATGATGTCCTTCAATAACTTTTCCTCCCCAAAATCTTGTGACACTCTGTGCGAGCTGATGGAGATCGAACAAGTTGATGGTGAGAGAGCAAGAGAAAGGTCTGTAGGAGGCGAGCGAGATCGATTATTTCCGCCATCACTTTTGACTTCAGTTCTCCCTCCTCCGGCGGCATCCATTTTACGAAGGTTGTAGTAGGGCTCCGTTTCATACACTGCACATCCACCGGAAAGGTATTGGCACGCGCAAACTCCACCGAGATAGCAGGACACACACGTGCCACTTGGGCAGGTAGCTTTGTACTTCCCTCAAATAGTTACTGGTTACGATTGAGCCAAATACTCAAAGCAGAAATAATAAGAGTACCATACATGATCTCCCCTTCCACCTCGACAGCTTTGTACTTCCCTCAATGCACTTAGGGACAAGGAAGGGTTTGAAAGTTGAAAGCAAAGTTGAAGGGTTGGAAAGCCAATTCATTATCTCAGGCTGGTCGTACTCTTCTTATTAAGTCGACTCTCCTCTCTTTATCCACATATTTTGTCCATATGTCTCTTACCCAAATCTATGACAGCGAATCTCAATGCCATTCAAAGAAAATTTTGGTGGGGCTTCACAGACGAGAAGAAACATCTATACCTTTGTGCCTGGAAATAGTTTTCCAAACCCAATTAATGAGGTAGGTGGGCTAGGGATCCGGGATATTGAATTAGGCAATAGACCAACTCTTGTTCTTAAGTTGGGCTGGAGATTGTTGATGGACTCGAAGAAGAGATATGGGCCTCCCTGATTTTCGGCTCCAATTGGGGTCCATCACAAACAATAATCAGCACTTAGTGGTTCAGAACCTTAACCCTATCACCAACACTTGAAACATCAGCCTGCTCGAGCATCTGGGCGTTGATGAGGTGAGCCCGCCGGGGTGCCATTGCTAGACTACATGTCGGTCGGTGATCTAATGGCGGAGGATAAGTTTTGTTGGATTCCCAACAAATCTGGCAACTTCTCCGTGAAGTCAGCTTACACGCAGATCCCTTTACATTCTTAAGCACCAGGCCTCAACATCATACATGAAGCTGTTTGGTGGTTGGAAACAGTTTTGGAAGGCGAAGTTCCTATCACCTCATATCCAAATATTTATTTAGAGGGCTATTCATAATGCAGTTCCTACCCGGTAAAATATCTCAATGTGTCTCTCCCAAATGGAATTTATCTGTCAATTTTGCAAATTAGCTGAGGAATTGTTAGTACATCTCCTCTTTGAATGTGAATTCGATGTCCGGCGATCTCGTCGATCCTTTCCCGAATGGATCCACTACTTTCTCGAGAGATCCAAACCGCAATTTGAATCTTACTACAAGGCGGCCATTACCATGTGGCATATCTGGAAGGCACGGAACGAGCTTATCTCTGAAGGTATGAAACCGGACCATGTGGAAGGCACGGAACAAGTTCTACGATCTTCTCCCTGGGGTTCAGATCTAGACCTCCATCCCTTGTAGATGGGGTTTTTTGGCTGGCGTCGGCGTCCTTCTCCTTCCCTTTCTCCTTTTCAATTTTTGGGATTTTGGGGTGTCCCTTCCAGCTCCGGCGGGGTTGAGTTGGCGGCTCCATCTCCGGCATGAAGCGGCAGCTCGTGCGATCGGTGTGACGACCATGAATAGGTCCTGGACCTCGTCCCTACTCGTTTTGGCGGCACTCGGCTTTGGCGTTGATGGCGGCGCTGGCTCGACGTAGCGTGGAGGTTCTAGAGGGCTCGTCGGTGGTTCGTGGTGGTGGCGAGGCCCCTTCCCTGGCCCAGCTTCCGCGTCGGTGTTTCTTCCTTGTGCTGGGTTGCTTGTTCTGTTATGGGGTTGTACATTTCTCCCCCCCTTTTTTTTCTTCTCTTTTTGTTCCGCCGGTGGTGCGGTGGTTGCTCCGCCTGCGTGTGGTATGAGGTGGTCTTGTTTGCCGGAGTGGCAACGGATGGTTGTCCCGTTGGGTAGCGGTCTACTTCTTGGTGGCTCCAGTGGTCCTCTTCCTGTTGTAATGGCGTGTGTTGTATCCTGCCGGGTGACCGTTTGTTGTTATAGCTCTACCGGCGGTGGCAAGGATCTTTGTTGCTGCACAGGTATGTGGTGCCTCCGGGGGGGTCCGATTGTGACCTCTCACCTTCAATGAACTACCCAAAAAAAAAAAAGTCATTATGAGAATCCACAACTTTTTATCCTTTTCCACTAATCCAAGATTTGAGGAGGTTGCTACATTTGGGGAAAACGGTCAACAACAATCAAGTGTGGTTGATGCCCTTGTTGGGTACCTAAAAGTTAACGTTGATGTGACGGTTAGGTTGGACCATGTGGCATTTGGAGTAATGATTAGTAAGTGTGGTGGGGATCATATTCTCAGCTTGGGTAACATATATCCACTGTGCTCCTTATTGGAAGCTGAGGCTTTGGCGTTTCGCGATGGTCTCAGGGCAAAGCAATGGCTACATCAGAACTTGGCTATTATTGAGGGTGATAATTCGTCCATCATCCAATTTCTGCTAAAGGTGGACTCAAACCCACCTTGGCATTTGCGATCAATAATTGCAGAATGTAGAAGTATCCTCGCCGAGTCACTAGGCCTTTCACCACGCCTAATCTCTCGGGTGGCTATAATACTTGTGCTCATGCTATGGTTGGTCACACTCCAGATTGTCAGGCCAATTTTTTTTCCTTTAGCTTTGTTTGATTGTATCACTCCTCTCTTTGTTCAGGAGAAAGCATAAACTATTGATACTAATGAAATAAATTTGGAGCCTTTTCAGCCAGCTAGTATATATGGAGTAGTTTATGATGAATATAGTAATCTGGTCCAACTCTATATAAACTAGTTGGATGAGAGAGACTCCATCCACTTGTCAAAAAAGGAACCCCAACAAAATTACCTCGTTACCCATGTGGCATATGTGGCGCAATGCCATCAGTCAGTTGTTGTTGCCAGTCGTCAAATTTTTTGAGTTAATGTGTGAGAGGTCCATGGCAATATATCGTTATCGTGAATAGGGTCCTCTTAAGTTTTGTTTAGGGTAAGGTCCCTGACTTTTTTCATAAACCCAAACTTATTCTTCCTGCTCTCTTCTCCCATCTCTCTCAGCACGACTTGTTCACTTGCAGCCACTACCTCGGTCCCTGGTCCAACATACCTCGAACTAGCAGAGACGATTAGGGTTCAGTTAGGGTTCGATTTAGATCCTAGGTATTGGATTCATCCCATGGCCCATAGATCTTGGGTCTAGGGTTAGGTTTAGGTTCAGTTCGGCGACGACGAACAGCTCCGGCGACGGCGAGCGGTTTGGTGGTTCACTAGTTTGATGGCATTGCAAAAGAACATTAAAAATATTGTGGAGGGCACTTTTATTCACAGCTTTTCAAAGTCCTTTAGCTTAACCAATTTCTTTATCAAAGACGCCTCACTAAGTCCCCCAATTTTTCTCCCAGGTTTAGTTATGAAACCATCAAAGAAGACCACTGGTGAAACTAAATGCCAAACATAGTTTTTTTGGGCTAATGTGTGAGAGGTCTGAACAGGACCTGATGAGGTTTTGTTTAGCCTAAGGTCCCTGACTTTTTTCATAAACTTGAAATTATCCTCCCCTGCTCTCTTCTCCCATCTCTCTTGAGCGCGACCTATTCACTCGCCGCTGCCGCCCCGGTCCCGAGCCTAACATATATAGCTCGAGCTAGAACTGCTCTCTTTCGCCGCCCTGGCGGCGGTGAGCAGAGGAGACTAGTGGATACGATGCGGGTTTGGTTTAGATCTCGGGTATAGGGTTCATCCCATGGCCCATAGATCTTGGGGTTAGGGTTAGGTCGGTTCGGCGGCGGCAAGCAGAACCGACGGCGGCAAACAGTTCAATGGTTCGGTTCGGGGGTTCGTTGTTTCAGTGGCATTGTAAAAAAAAAAAATAAACTATTGTGGAGGACAATTTCATCCATAGCATTTTAAAGTCCTTCAGTTTAATCGATCTCTTTGTTAGGGACGGCTCACAAAGTCCCCCCTTTTATTTTTGCAATTCATACAAGACCACTAATCGGGTATTGTGGAAAGGTGGAATCCCGAGACATACATTCCACCTTCCATTCGGAGGCAGAGAAGTGACTGATTATGTTTCTTTATCAGAAGCTGTGGATTTGTTGGTTGAATGATTGGGAATTTCCGAAGTAAAGTAATCGACGAGCTCAACTTGCTCAGTGAGGGTATATCTACTAGGGGTGGGATTTGGGCTGGTTGAAGGGTCTGTCAATGCTCAACCCGATCTACACACCTCAATCTGTTTTGTCCGTGAAATCCGTTGAAGCTCAACCTGTACTTGCCCATGTCAGGTTGCTCGGGTTGCCCAATTTGCCAAAAAGCGGATGGGTTGATTGGATTGGATGGGTTTAATTTGATTACAATAAATAGAAATACGTGTTCTCGATGTTAAAACCAAAACAAGAAAAAAAAGAGTAAATTATTATATTAACAAACAATTACCACCACTACAAAAAATAAAATCAGGCAACACCTCTCTCTCTCTCTCTCTCTCTCTCTCTCTCTCTCTCTCTCTCTCTAAAACATCAGTCGAATGACTGTGGTTATAAATCAACAATAGCAGCCCTACAGACATGTATGCTGCTATACTCGCCTATTCGGATTCCTCAGGTTGGGAAAGATGATGCCCAAATCCGTTCAAATTAAAATCGGATTGATCTTTTTTTTGTCCAAATCCATCCAAGTTTTTAATCAGTTTTGTCTATGGTTGTCCATTGTTCGGGTTGAACGGGTCAGGTTCGGGTCAGACCCGCCCAAATCCCACCCCTAATATCTGCTCCACTTGTTGGGGTGCATGTTATTTTATGGAGAAATGCTATTCAGTCCGAAGGTTTGTCTCGATTTCGCTGGCTCGATTGATATGGCAGCGTGCAACTGGCCGGTGGCTGAAACCCACTAGCGATTTTAAAATCTTTAACAACACCAGTAGCATGTTGCCACGTCAATCGGGCTGGCGAAATCAGAAAAACCTTCGAGCTGAATAGCATTTCTCTATTTTCTGATGAGATTGGCAATAAAATATCAGCGGTGTACAGTAATTTTTCTCACTCTTAACTTACTCTGTTAGCTATTTTGACCAATTGGTATAGGTGGGACAGTCGTGTGCTGAGACACAAGAGGTTATCAACCCTTGGGATGGAAATCGATGGAGTTTTGTATGTCCTCCAACCGACTCCTTCCCAAATGGAGTTTTGTAAGATCCGTGTCATGAGTGGCAAAACAATGAGGAATTAGGTGTGGCAATGGGTGGGGTCGTGTCGTGTCTAGTTTCGTGTCGTGTCCAAAACCTCCTGACCCGGACCCGACCCGTTTAACTAATCGTGTCTAGATCCTAAACCCGTACCCGACCCGCTAATAAACGAGTAGACCCGATAAGACCCGTTTATCACCCGGGACTATTCAGTTGACCCGACTCGACCCGATCTGACCCGAAAGACCCACTGGTATTATATATTATAGTATCAGATTGTAGGTAGACCCGACCCGACCCGACACGATCCGTTGAATACTAAACGGGTCTTCCCGGGTCTACCGTGTCCAGATCCTAAACCCGGACCCGACCTGTTTATTAAGCGGGTCTATCGTGTCGACCCGTTTATGACCCGAACCCGTTTAGCCCTGACCCAGACCCGCTAACTTCGAGTCAGGTCTGCCTTGTCGGGTCCGAAATTGCCAGCCCTATGAGGAATAGTACTGTTTGGCTGAGTAGCATTTCTATTCAAATAGTCGAATATCCCAACTCTGATTCATCTCCAATCCATGCAATGACTTCCCTTGAATGCTAAGCTCCCTTGGATGGAGTGATCCTTCCCATGTGCCTCGGGCCATAACCCGCTCCATCGATCAATTCCAAGGGCAGTGCTTAGCCAATTAAACTAAAAGAAAAAAAAAAGAGAAAATCAAAGCTCAAATTATGTACATTGCTTAGATACCAAGATAATGGCATTACAATAAACGTCCCCAGAGACTTTTCTTTTCTTTTTTTGTGACCAACGGGCTCTTGGCTATGTAGTACTTCTTCTCTCCTGTGTTGGAGAGGTTCCCTGTTCAACTTCCGGTATGGACACCGTGGAGAAAATTTTTGTTGGAAATCTAACCGTTCTATACTAGCAAACTTAGGAGCTTAATCAAATATTTTATATTAAATAATTGATTATTTAGTAAATATTATTTTTCACGCAAGCAAAGGCAAGTCACAATATTCTTTTAGGAATTGTTTGTCAAGGCAAAGTGGGTTTTATGGAAGCGTCATTCACCTTTCCAAACTTTTTCTAAAAGGGAGAAATAATATATATAAATTATCTATAATTATTTAGATTTCTCTATTAGATACAAATCGATTAATTTAGATCTAATCATCGGGCAAGAGAAGAGTTAGAAACTCTGGCCTGTGGTCGAAGCACGCTAGGCGTTGTCCCAAAAAACTTATTGCCCCTCTCATGCGGGTTTCGTGGCAATGGTTCTCGGAGATACGACAACCTCGGTCAGACGACCTCCTTCTCGTCGACACGACTTTAAGAAGGCTTTGCGAACCTCGTGAACTTTCAGGAACCCAGCGACTCGACGACGATTTTCTCGAAGCAGGGTGGCAGCACCGCAGCAGAGCTTTGATCCGAAAGAGGGAGAGGCAGAGAGTAATTCCGATTTTCGGAGTGTATTCATCCCATGGCTACACCGGGCCTTATATAGGCCTTGGGCTGTTAATTGGAGGCTGAAAGAGGGGAGCAGTTCATGGGTTGCGATTAAGCCCATTAAACCCGCACGTTACAGCTCGCAGAGAGCTTGCTCGTAACGGCTAGCATGCAACGCTTCTCGCGTAACGGCTAGTGTCCCAAATGGAAAAAAGTAAATATGACGGAGGGCTAAAAAGTAAAAACAAAAATAGGGTAGGTGCGGACCAGCCCATTTCGGAGGTGCTATCACGTCTGGGTCCGCGGGTTCACACACACGCGCCACCCAGCTCATGCCCAAGCACAAGCCCGGCCCGGCACGGCACGCACGCGCGCGCGTGTGTGAGCTAGTGGAGTCCCTCCTCTAGTGTGATGACTAGTGGGGGGAAATGGTCAATCCCTTTTATGTTGGTAGGGGATTTTTTCCCTTACCGATATGGGACTAAACCTCAAGGTGTTTTGTGTGGTTTTCAAACACACACCCAACAATTTTCCCTTTAGACTATTGTGCCTTGTTTAATTGCACGTGCAAATCCAAACCGTCGATATCATATTCACGGGATTATGAAAATAATAAATAATAGTTGTTGGCTGCCTTCCTCCATTTGATCACCGGACCTTATTGATCCCTTGCTATTGCGCGCTTTTAATGACTGCTTGGCCGGCCCAGCCAAAAAAAACCCTGAAGGAAGGTATCATTCTCCTGATCAATCTTAAAAAGCAAACAGCGTGATAATTGAGGGAGATAACCTCAGTATTATCACACTCCTTTTGTTGGGGAATTTTCCCTCTCCATGCATGGTCTATCCATAATCATATGGTGGAATGCATGAGCCTTATTCAGTTTTTTTTCCTCATGCAAGCCGGTTCATGCTGTACGGGAGGCTAATCAGGCAGCACATCTCCTTACTTCTTTTGCCATTCTATGTGACAAAAGCCTTTGCTGCTTTTGCTCTTCCTGATTGTATCTCCTCTATTTTGGAAGAGAATAAATGTAACTCTTTTTTTGATGATATGAATGATATTTCTTTTGTCATTTCTTTTCAGAATAGTTCGTCTCCATATCCTACTAGCCCTACTGGCTCTGGACAACCCATTAGGATTGGTACCTAGGGAATAGTGGGATATGAGATAGAATTATAATGGGGTATATTTTGGGTCATATTACCGAGAGAGAGAGAGAGAGAGAGAGAGAGAGAGAGAGAGAGAGAGAGAGAGAGAGAGAGAGAGAGAGAGAGAGAGAGAGAGAGAGAGAGAGAGAGAGAGAGAGAGAGAGAGAGAGAGAGAGAGAGAGAGAGAGGCTATAACGTAAGATCTTAGTTGTACACATTCAACTAGCTATACAAGCGTAAACTTGAAGTTATTGGCAGCTGTAATTGGTGAAGTTAGTCAAAGTAAAACATGGTAGAAGCATATCTTAAGCTAATAGTCAGTCAATCACTTGCATCTAAAGCCTCCATGTCTACAACGCCTATATACAGCCCCATTACGTACCCCTTCAATCACAACTAAGCCCCATCAATACTACCGATGGCTTCCATCTCCCAACTAACACCCAGAACCACCACCTTTTCTCTCTCCTCCCACCAACACCCCTTCCACCACAAAAGAACCCTAATCTCCATTGCAACCACTAAGTCCCACTCCTCAACATTCTCATGCACCCATAACCAAAACCTTCCACCACCCGACTCCCCGATCCCAAAGATCGACCGCCGCGACGTCCTCATCGGACTCGGCAGCCTCTGCGGTGCAGCTACCGCTACCGCTACCGCCCACGCAGCCCCCGTCGCCGCCCCCGACCTATCCAACTGCGGAACAGCTGCGATCCCTCCCGGTGCCACCCCAACCAACTGCTGCCCGCCGCCCTTCTCCTCCGACATCATCGACTTCGTCCCCCCCGACCCCTCCTTGCCCCTCCGGGTGCGCCCGGCTGCGCACCTCGTCGACGGCGACTACGCAGCCAGGTTCGCCCAGGCCGTCGGCCTCATGCGGGCCCTCCCGCCGGACGACCCCCGCAGCTTCGCCCACCAGGCCAGGGTCCACTGCGCCTACTGCGACGGCGCCTACGGCATGGTCGGGTTCCCGGACTTGGAGCTGCAGATCCACAACTCGTGGCTGTTCCTGCCGTGGCACCGCTGCTACCTCTACTTCTTCGAGAGGATTCTCGGGAGGCTGATCGGAGACGACGGCTTGGCGATGCCGTTCTGGAATTGGGACGGGCCCGATGGGATGAGTCTGCCGGCGATTTACACCGCCGACCCGTCGTCGCCGCTGTATGATCCACTGCGGGATGCGAAGCACCGGCCGGCGACGGCGTTGGTCGATCTGAATTTCGGCGGGGATGATTCCTCCTTCACCAGTAAGCAGCAGATCGATCACAACCTTAGGCTCATGTATCGTCAGGTACCATATATTTAATTTCCTACTAATCCATCAGTATATAATCCATCAGTATATAATCAATGTTTTCAATGCCGATTTGATGTCGATTTTGGTCATAAATAAAAGTAAATTTGTTCAATTTTTTTTGAATTTTTGATATTTTTTAGGGAAAGTTTGACATAAGTCCTTTTAGAGAGAGAACTTTTAGTTGCAGGACACGTTGATTTTGAAATATCACTCAAGTCGCTCCTAATGAATATATATTCTTTCTGAAGACAAATATATATACTGTTTCTGAAACAAATGTATATTCTTTTTGAAGGCAAATATATATTGTTTCTGAAGACTAATGTATACTTGTATGGATCTTAGTTAATATAGCAAATTATGGTGTCTTCCGGCTAATATTGCAAAAAAGTTAAGGGCCTATACCAAATTTATTGTATTTTTTAAGGGAGCTTTGGGTGGGAATCTGTTGGATGTGTTCAAATTAGGGTCACATATCCATGTCTTATGAAAAAAAAAACTCAAGATGATTTTTTTTCTTTGCTAAAAAAAAGATAACTTATGGGTAAATTACAATTTGCCCCCTGAAGTTTAGCTCAAAAACACTTAACCCCCCTATAGTTAAAAAATTACATTTTGCCGCCTTCAATTCAGTTTTGATAAGATAAAAATGAGGAAATTAAGTAGTTGACAAAAGGGAGTATTGTGCAAACAATTCAAACTTTAGGGGTGTGATTTGGACCAAAATAAACTACAAGCGGTTTAAGTGTTTTTGAGCTAAATATTAGTGGGCAAATTGTAATTTACCCTAAAATTATCTAGTGAATTTGTTTGTAAAATTGGATTTTTCTTTCAAATTAATGTCAGTCATTTAAGCTAGCTGACATTTCGTGCCGTCACACTTATATTAATTTGGCATTATGAAAATTTGGGCAGTTGGTATATATATGCTAGATCCTAAATAAAAAGACTTATCCCGTGACATTAGACCAATTACCCCCTAAAATGATTTCAATTAGAGTTACCTCCAAAATTTATCTATGGTAAGTGGACCAAATTGGGGGTATCTTAAAATACCATATTGGTGGGAGGGGTAAGTCAAAATCTTTTGGGGTTCATTTCAGTTTTGGGGGTAACTCTAATCGAAATCATTTTAAGGGGGGTAAGCCTAATTGAAATCATTAATTAATTTTTGGATCATTTCTTAGGAAATTAATTTGTCGGTATTTGCTTCCATGATATGATATACCTGGATCATGATCCATTGTTCCATGCTTCCAGGTAATCTCCAATGCTCCGACGCCCTCGCTCTTCTTCGGCAGCCCCTACCGCGCCGGCGACTACCCGGACCCCGGTGGCGGCTCCCTCGAAAACGCACCCCACGGCACCGTGCACACCTGGACCGGCGACCGGACCCAGCCGAACGGCGAGGACATGGGCAACCTCTACTCCGCCGGCCGCGACCCCATCTTCTTCGCCCACCACTCCAACATCGACCGGATGTGGAACCTGTGGAAAGGGCTCGGAGGGAAGCGGAAGGACTTGACGGACCCCGACTGGCTCGACGCGTCCTTCCTCTTCTACGACGAGGACGCGAAGCTCGTCCGGATCAGAATCAGAGACTGCCTCGACTCCGAGAAGCTCCGGTACAAGTACCAGGACGTCGGCGTCGCCTGGCTCAACACCCGCCCGACCGTCACCCGTGGTCTTAAGCTGAGACCGCCCGTTGGGGTGAAGGCAGCGAAGGCTGAGGATAAGGACGCCGAGTTCCCGGTGACGCTAGGCTCGCCCGTCACTGCGACGGTGAGGAGGCCGAAGAGAGGGAAGGGTAAGGAGGTGGAGGAGGAGGAGGAGGTGCTGGTGGTCGACGGGATCGAGTTGGAGCGAGACGTGCACGCGAAGTTCGACGTGTTCGTGAACGCAGGCGGAGAGCACGAGAGGGTCGGGCCGGGCGGGCGGGAGCTGGCGGGGAGCTACGTGAACGTGCCCCACAGGCACCGGCATGACAAGAAGGGGAAGGGGATCAAGACGCGGCTGCGGCTCTGCATCGGGGAGCTGCTGAGGGACCTGAAGGCCGACGGGGACGAGGCCGTGGCGGTGACGCTGGTTCCACGGAAGGGGAAGGGGAAGGTGAGGATCGGGGCCCTCAGGATTGAGCTGGCTGATTGAGGTGAGAGTCTGCGTTTAGGGTTCAGAAGTTCGGAATAAGGGGGTGGGAGGGCTTTATCTCATAATTGGTGCACCCATTGGATTGGCCTCTGTTGGTGTGTACTTGTGTGTTGATCTTTCTAGCTTTTTGTTATTAAAATCGAGAGAAAACTATGTTCACATGATCTAGTCTTGTCTGAGTTGTTGACCTAAATTAGATTTGCAACTCGAGTCGAGTTGGTTTGGGTTTAGGTTTGGGTTTAAGTTTGGGTTTGGATTTGGGTTCGGACAAAATCCAAATCGAACCGGTCTGCTTCGGTTCTACTAAATCCAAATAGGAAGTGACCGAGCTAAGACTAGATCAGGTCTCGGGTTGACAAGTTTAGGCAGTATGCACTGAAGAGTGAATATCCATGCAATATGCATTGAATATAAACATACAAAATACTTAAATGTACTGTCTACTACTAGATAGTAGGCATATGTTTCAAAAAGGAACAAGCATCAACTTCAAAACATCTGATAAAATTATTATGGAGATTAAGTAAGTATTTAAAAAATGCCTCATAGATAATGTTGTAAAGAAGTTAGATTTCATTAATTGGTTGCAATTAATTTTTCTTTTCTTTTTTTTTCCAAATTACATTAATAGGTCCTTCAGACCAAACCAACAGCACTAGCCATCTCGCACCCGTGGGTGTACGTCCAAAGGCATCCAATAAAACCAGATCCTTGAGGTCTCAAGGTAGATCATTGACGGTGGCCAAACGGATGTACTCCCGTCCTACACACAACTCCAACTATCCAATCTGTAGTCGTATTTCCCTCCTGAAACACATGTGAGATTCCACGGATCCTGAAGTCCCGAAGAAGAGAATGATAATCCTGAACAATCGCCTTTGCCTACTGGGAGGAGACAAGGGTAGTCAGCACCGCTTTCAAGTCTCCTTCAATGAGAAGCACTGCTGAAGACCATATGTGACTGACCAATCGGAGACCAGTCCAAAGAGCCCGCATTTCAGCTTCAAACGCAGAGGAGCAATGGAAATCCATAGAATCTACAACTAACACCATTCCTCGGTGATCCCTGAGCACCACCCCTGCCCCTCCGTGGAGTCGTCGTAGGTCATAAGAGCCATCGAAGTTAAGCTTGAGGAAATCGGTGTCTGGTGACTTCCAGTGAACCGAAAAAGATGTCTGGGCCCGCACTAGAGCACATGCTTGTGGGGGGAGGTGCATCGTAGCCTGATAGAACTCAAAACCGGTCAAAGAAGCTTGCCTCCAGGTGACAAGGGAAAGCTCCACCTGTAAATCAAACAAAGCCCGGTTGCGGGTTTTTCATATGTGCCATACCGATAAAATCAGTGAGTTGAGGTTGCTTTGGCCCATAATCCCACCATGAAACTGACTAAGCAAAGAGACGAGTTCAGCGGTGGAAGGTGGCAGGGAGAATGGCAGGGAAGAGAAGAGTAGTGTCCATATGAGCATTGAAACCGGGCATTGAAATAAAGCATGATCCACCGTCTTGGATTCCAACCTGCATAGAGGGCAAACATCCTCGTCCGAAGTGATCAAACCGATATAGCACAAATGGGACCGAACAGGGAGGCGCGGATGAAGGAGTTTCCAGCCAAAACACTTGATCTTATTCTCGATATGAGTAGACCATAGGACATGCCACCGAAACTACTCATCAATAGAGGCAGCCGCCAAAGACCGAGTCCACCCAAGCACTTTGGCCGGTAGATTGAGTCCCATTTAATAAGATGGAGACCATGAGTCGAGGCACTTTTTTGGCCAATAGAAAATGATGCATCTCTTGTTCGATGGTCAAAGTCACCGAAAGCGGAACCCATGAATTAGCCAATGCAAAATTCGAAAGAGCCTAGAGAACCGACTGAAGAAGGGTAACCCGACCAGCAAAAGAAAGTAAATATGCCTTCCAACCCGCCACCCATTTAGTGACATGTTGAACAGCCTGAAGTGGTCCTTAGCGTGAACATGGTGCTTGGAAATCATGACCACCAAGTGCCGGAAAGGCCCGGTAACTTCAGGCATCGACAATTGATCAGCATATAGGAGTTATCGCTGAACCGAATGGCATGCATCCCGTGCCAAAGATAATCCAATAAGTCATTTAATTTTAATAAAAAAAAAGCATCATAGATTAAACAATGGTCCATGTCCATCATTTAATCTACTCTAAATTTTTTACGAAGGTCTCCCCTCCCCGATCTCTCTCTCTCTCTCTCTCTCTCTCTCTCTCTCTCTCTCTCTCTCTGGGCTCCGAGCTCCTCATGGCCGACAAGCCCAATTCGATCTCATCCTCCTCCCCTCTCATGCCCTCTCCGCCTCTCCTCCCTATTCTCCTCTCCCTCATCCTCTCTCTCTCTACCTTTGTTGCCCCTACCATTGTACCCTAGATGCTGGTGCAGTCGCAGCCGGTCAAGGTTGTCATGGTCATCTGTTGTTGCACCCGGTAGCTTGGGAACAAGGGAGCAGGGGGGCGACATGGCTGAAGGGGAGGAAGAGAGGAGGAGGGAAAGGAGATGAGGAGGAGATAATTCATGGATGAGGGAAAGGAGATGATGAGGAGGAGAAAATTGGTGGAGGAGGAGACGATGGAGGAGGAATGGAGGCGGGTCGTGCCAGAGAGAGTTGTAGATTAAGGATAGAGAGTAAAAATATTTGACACATAGCTAGATTTGTTGTCGAAGTTCGGTCGTAGCCTACATCTCCACACGGTAAGTCACACTTTTAAATCAACTATCTCTTAAGAATGTAGAGCTATGTCCCTTTATAAGTACTTAAGGGAGGCTTGTATTAAAAATTTGAGAGATAGAGGGGGAGAAGAGTAGAAAGTCGAGGAATGAGACGTGGTGTCACATCCCGGGCTGCAATTTGGGCCGGTTGGACCCGACTCAACCCGAATTTTGGGCGGCACTGCAAGAAAAGATAATTTCTGCGACACACCAGAGCATCACCAAAAGTAGTCATATTCATCGCGAAATATTTTTGGCGATGCTTCCAACTATGTCGCCAAGACATCGCCTATTCCCCACTTGAGAATACTTTCGACGACGCAATCAAATTGCGTCGCCAAAAGCTTAACCAACCGCGATGCAATAAGCGTCGCCAATTAAAAAAAAAAACTCTTAAATGATCTTTAATGCCACAAAAACAACTTTAGGCTATATATATAACATTTAGCGACGCACCGTATGCATTGTCGAAAATGAAAATATTTGGCGACGTATATAATACGTCGCCAAAAACTTCTAGCGAATAAATAATAGCATTGCATAATGCATACTTTGGCATCACAAAATGTATACTTTTAGCGACGTAATAATTGCATCGTCGAATTTATCCAATGAGCCAAATGTATACGTACATTGGCCGATGCAGTCATCGCGTCGCAGAATATCCGCATTTAGTGACATAATGTATTACATACGTCGCCAAAAGTCAAATTCTTAATATTTTTTGATTATTTTTTTTTCCTTGAAATCTATATACACATGTATTCATCTACACTCATTCAATGAAAACAAAAGTGTATAAGTATTTATTTAAGTTAAAATATAAATACGAAATAATTCTTCTAAGTACACGTGTTTATCCATACTTATTTCTATTAAAGATCAGTAACACAAAACCCTACATCAAAGACTGTCTGTTTGATGTTGAATGTTAAGAATTCGTTTGAAATATATGAAGATATGGGTTGGATTTTATGTTTTCATTATGCAAATCAAAGGTTTCTTTTATGCAATTCAAAAATGTGATAGGTTTTTTTCCCATCTATTTATGTGTACACGTATACGTATTTCTAATTGGGCAACCCGTCCAAGCCCCCCATTATGTTACAAATTAGGCAATCCGAACAACTAGAATGGGCAAATATGGGTTGGGCTTCCACAGGTTTCCTGGGTTCCACGGGCAAAACGGGTTAAGGTTTGTGCAAGTCGGGTTGGGCATGGGCAACCCTCCCTAGTTTCACCCCTAGCTCCATGGTTTGAGCATGTAGTGTTCTCTATAAGCCAGTGAAAGCAATTTCTTTATTAGCTATCCTGTCTTATAAGTGTTTTCTTTTAGCTCTTCTTGCTTTGAGCTTGGGTGATGCTTGCCCACTTAGGGTAGAGCCTTTATGGAACCGTTGTTTTCTCTTTTTTAATATAGTTTAGGGTCACCCGTCAAAAAAAAGGGGGTATTGTAGACAAGGCCTGCTCGAGACAAGTTGAGGCCTAAGGCAAAAGATCTTAATAAATATACATAATAGAGAAAACTATCACTCGGGGCGTGGTCTTAAGAAGTTTAAAAGATTTTGGTCTGTGAGGTCTTTTGTTCACATGGGGCCTTAGGCGACCAACTTAATTGTCTTATAGTCGAGCTGGTTTTTTTTTAATATCTTCTCAACTACTAGCTAAAACTTGGTGTCTTAGAACTAGATAGTTGGAATGGCTAACGATTTTTAAAAAATATCATTGATTAATGATTTTTAAGAAAGAAAATAAGGAGTCTTTGGGATGCTCTAATTAGTGGCTCTCTATTTAGGAGAAAACTATCTTTTCCCAAATAAAAGATAAAGAATAGGAAACCTCCTTGGAGTTGCTCCGAGTCAACTTCACTAAACAAAAACGCATGATTAAGACACACGGGCCAAGTGACCAGTCATGATCCACTTCTGCCAATCACTTTACTGCCACGTGTCCACTCCAATCAAAATGTCGTAGAAGAACAGAGAACAAAGATGGGTCAATGAAACCCTTCGATGTGAGCCCTTGGATGCACTTCATGTCGGTATTAAAAGCGATGCATTTCTGCATCCAAGGGCTCACGTTGAAAGGTTTCGTTCACCCACCTTTCAGGTGAGTGAACGAAACCTAGCCTCCCTCACTGCTCCAAGCCTCGTTCGTTAACGGCCTAACCTTCTCTCTTAAAATATCGAGCGCGTTAATGAATGGGTACGTGGCATGCATCGATTTGTTATTAACGGTGTTTCCTGCGATTTGTTGACTTTCTTTTCATAAGGAATGTCGGCCAGGGAGATTTTCAGCACATCCTGCGTGCCATACAACCGCGGGACCCACTGAAATTCAATAGGAATAGGTACCGGGCCCAGACACACCCAAGCACTCAGAGCTAGGGATGTTCATCGGTTCGGGTTGGATCGGGTATTTTTGACTGTTCGGTTTGGTTCGGTTCCAAAAAAAAAAAACCCGCTATGGTCGGTTCGGCTCTGGATTGTGAGTTTTTTAACCCGAACCAACCCAACCCGAACCAATGGTACTATATCCTCAATAGTTACTACTGTACAATGTACAGTCTCACTAATATTGTACATTTCATGGTGGTGACTCCAATTACCACCATTCGGTGCATTCAACACTTTTAAGTGTTCAACGGTGTGATGAAACTGAAAAGTGAAGGGTGTTGCTATTTGCACCCCATAATTACTAGCACCCCAAATCCCAACTTATGAAATATCTCAAAGTGAAAAATTAAGGTTGTTGCTGGTAATTCTATAGGGGCAAATAGCAGCACCCAAAATTAAAGGCTTAAAATGAAATCTGAACCAACTCAGCGGCTTAACCATACACGTCTCACAGTGTGGTTACGAGCAATTTAAGGACCCACAAAACCGAACCGAACCAAACCGAACTTTTCCGGTTTGATTTGGTTCGGTTTTTACCAAGGAATGGTTTGGTTCGGTTTCATTTTTTAGAGAACCGATCAACTTTGGTTCGGTTCCAAATTTATCAAAAAACCGAACCAACCCAAACCATGAACACCCCTACTCAGAGCGTACCGATAGGGCTCTTGGGGTAGTGGTCCCGCGGTTGTATGGTATGCAGGATGTGTTGAAAATTTTCCCGTCGGCTAGAGCGTGTGTCTGCCTGCCACGTTCCCAGCTTCAAGGTTAAGGTCCCCCGCTCTCAAGACTCAAGAGCCTTGTACTCAAAAGAATGGAAAGCTTTAAAGTGAAGGAGAATCTCTCAGCTCCATCGCTAGAGAGAGAGAGAAATAGAGAGAGAAGAGAGAGAGAGAGAGGGGAGCGTTAGGGTTTGGATTCTACATTGGATTCCTTGCAGTGCGGTCCTCCTCGAGGTACTGGAAGCATTATCAGCTGTTGATGCTGTGCTCCTCTCCAGAAAAAGGCATCTATAGAACCAAGCTCCGGGTTCTCCAGAGCTCTAATCTGAGGAGGTGAGTTGGGTTTCCTTTTTTTTTTTTCTATCAGTTCATCTCTATTTATGAAGTGGGTCTTCGTAAATTTCTTAGATTTTAAGCTTTGAACTTCGTGATTTCTTAGAAAAATCTTGTTTTTCAGGATACCAGCAGAAATTTATGAACTGGGTCGTCGTTGATTGTCTCTTCAGATACAGCTTTGTGTGTGATCTGATTGGTTTTCTCGGATTGGGGTTTTCTGATTGAGGGCGAAGGTGGTTGTCAAGCCGACAACATTGTGATTGATCAGGTGAGTGGGTTGTGTTATTAAATTGGATTGTTTTCTATGTGTATGCTGTGTGGCCAATGATCAAATTATTTCCGACTGTTGAATGCAAGTTTGATGCTGCTCTGTACTTGAGAATGATAACCTATGTGGTTTATATTTAGACTGATAGTGAACTTAAATGGAGGTCCTTGGTCCCCACACCCACCATCTGAGCTGCTTGTGAATCCTCGATCACCTGTCACACATAAGGAGAAGATGAGACTTGGTGCTGGGTCCAGCCCATGAGGCTGGCCCAACAGTCCTGCGTGCAGGAGATCTGATCTGGCCGATCAGTTGGATCCTAGGTCCCGACCAGTCTGGCGCACAGGAGAGCAGATAGAGATGGGAGACCCATGTCCTATCACCATATGCGGAGGAGTCCTATACAAGGAGAAGACGACTGATTTTGCTTGGTGTGCAAGCAAAGCAACCGGGTTGCCCCTCTATATAAGAGGGGGCGTACTCGAGGAAAAATAGGATCAGCGTGGGAGCCATCGAGGAGATCCCCATGGGCGCCGCGAGTAGAGAGACCGAGGGAGATTAGAGCAATCTCGGGGGAGGGCGCGGGCACAACGCCCTCCCCCTAGACCATTATCGATTGGCAGCAAAGAGCCGGGGAGGTGCGGACACAACACCTCCCCCGGGCACATGGTGGCTAGCATAGTAGTCGACAAATCAATGGAGGCTAGGGTGATCCACCCCCTAGGACGGCTAGTGGACAACGCATGAGCAGCGGAGGCAGGGGGCCTTGCCTGGTGCGCTCGGGTGGCCGGCACGAGGAGTCGCATTTGGGGGGGGGGGGGGGTGTGGAGGGGGTGATGGGTGACCGACCGATCGGTCGAACATCATGTTGGAGTAGACGAAAGTAGATCATACAACTGACACTTGAAGCACATATGTATACGTTTTCTTTAAAGTGTTATTCGCTCGCTCTCACAAAGTGAGACTGTTGTAGGGTTACCAGTGAATCGCTTCTAGGATACAAGTATACAACAAGCTTGTATAGTTCTACACTCAGCAAAAGTAAAGAAACCATTCTTGAAACTCTGACACAATTAGAACAATTCTATTAGAAAGTTGTTTGTTGGAGAAGAAAGAGATGTGCTTTGCTTCTAAATACCCTTCAGGGCTTGTATGAACCTTGTTTTATAGAACCCGAGGCACCTCTTGATTGCCAATGGGATGCAGCCAATGGATGCCAGGAAGCACCCCTTGGTCCAACTGTCAGGCCTAATCTTTTCTTGCCCACAATAAGTGCTCCAAGCACCTTTTGGGCCAATCACCCAGTCCAGTCCATCGGATTATAACTGCCCACACTTGGGTCGACGCGATCCACTGGACTTTCGAGTCAACTCGACTCGAACTAACACCTGAGTCAGCCTAACCGGACCTAGCCTTAGCCAAAAGTAAAGGCCTATGCTCCTATTGACGACGTGATCATACTAAGTGCAAAGTGCGCCTAATAAGTGTCAAAAGAGCCTCTAGTGCCCTATAGCCCATTGCCTATGTCGTAAGGGCGCTTGCGCGCTGTGGTGTGATGCACCGCATCAGACATGAGTCAAGTTCACCATAACACACCCTCTTTTTTCATTTCATGCAATGAGTTAGAGGAGTTTCCATATATATACCCATCAGACATCCTTCCCCTAAACAATGTGGGACTAAGTTCTCATCCAACAAAGAGAGAATTGGAGGGAAAGAGGTTAAATGAGAATATTTCACTTTGGTCAAAGAGTTTTGGTGGGGAGTTTAACATCAACTTTTAAATGAAAAGTTCAAAAATTAATATAAAACTACACCTTGTTTTTGCTTTTAAACCAATGATAAAAACACACACTACACCTTATATTAACCAAACCCAACAATCGCCCACTTGGTTAATATAATGAGAAAAAAATCTGCTAGAAAAGATAAACAATGTTTATGCATAGAAAAAGATATCTTTCGATTTGAACCTTTCCTTAGTGTAAGTGACTCAAAGTTCAATCGAAATCCATGCTAGCTGAAGCTTTGAACCAGTTATTCTTATACAGAACCGGAGACGCTGCACATAAACATTAATGTGTCCATAATGTTCGAAATTATTATCTTGCTTAGCATTATTAATGGCCATATGATTATCTTGTATTCATGAGCGATCCCGAGAATCCTTTCAATAGTGTAGAGCGTAATCTAGAAACCCTAGACTTATTCCACTCAGACATGTGCAACCTTAAGGTTTACATATGTGTGGAGTGAACAAATAATTCATCAGATTTATTGATGATTGTTCCCGATACTATTCAATATTTCTCCTTAAGAGTAAGGATGAAATCATGTTCAAGTTCATTTCCTATTAGTCTAAAATGGAGAACCAGCTAGGGAAGATGATCAAAGTACTTAGGTCAGATAGAGGAGGTGAATGAGGCCGGGAACTTCATTAAGTTCTGTGACGACAGCAGAATAATTCACGAAATCATTGCTCCTTATTTCCCTCAATCTAATGGAATAGCTGAGAGAAAAAGTAGGACCTTGAAGGACTTGGTTAATGCCATAATGATCCGTTCAGGTGTACCCAAGAACCTGTAAGGGGAGACAGTGGTGCTCTTCGTAGCATATGTCCTCAATAGGACCTTTTCAAGGAGTTTGAGAAGACACCTTTTGAGCTTCTGCGTGGTAGGAAACATTCCTAAAAACACCTCAAAGTATGTGGGTGTCTAGTGAAGGTATCCGTACCTAACCCCAAGATAACCAAGCTGAGTCCTAAAACAGTTAACTATGTGTTAATAAGGTATGCCTAGAACAACATGTATAGGTTCTTAGTGTTTCACTATGAGAAGCCATACCTAGATGATAACACCATCCTAGAGTCTATGTATGTTGAGTTCTTTGAGAACCAATTCCCTTATAGAGAGAAGTCTGCGATGAGTCTAGTATGCTTGAGAGGTATCTCTTATGCATAGGGATGACTCTTCAGATGATGATGAAGAGCTTGGACGTGGAAGGACCAAGCGTGGTATGACTTGTACTTTCTTAGGACCTGACTTCATCAAAATACTTAGTGGAAGAGGATCCCACTACTTATGATGAAGCGATGTCATCAGTTGACTCCTGACCCCATCTTTTCGATGGAAGCTATGAACAATGGGCTTGAGTCCATTACATCCAATGACACCTGGGAGTTAGTAGACCTACCTCCAAGATGTAAGACCATCAGATACAAATGGATCTTCATGAAGAAGTGTCACACCCGAGGGGCCTTGTAAATGATTCACCTTTATCCAATGCAAATCCTAGTTGATAGATAACTAATAAAATCCTCATTTAAATGATAACTTTTCTCTATCTCTTCTTCCACCCCTTTTCCTCACACCTGTGTTCCGGTCCCTCCTTTGTACCAAAATTTGAGGCGCGTGCCAAGAAGCTTAGGGCAGATGGATCCAAAGAGAGATACAAGGCTAGGTTTGTAGCTAAGAGCTATAAGCAAAGAGAGGGATTGGAGTTCTTTGACACTTACTCTCCTGTGGCTCGCATCACTTCGATCAGGGTGCTGATAGCCATAGCTTCTATCCATTACCTCATGATTCACCAGATGGATATCAAAATAGCATTCCTGAATGGTGAATTAGAGGAAGAGATCTACATGGATCAACATGAAGGTTTCGTAGTGAAAGGCTTTGAGTGGAAGCTTTGTAGACTAAAGAAGTCTCTTTATGGTCTCAAACAAGCTCCAAAGCAGTGTCAAGAGAAGTTTGGCCTAGTATTAACCTCTAGTGGATTCTCGATTAACGAATCAGACAAGTGCATCTACACTAAGACTGATGATCAGTCGAGCGTGATCATATGTCTCTAGGTAAATGGCATGCTGATTTTCGGAACCGGTCTAGAGGTAGTGGATAAAACCAAGAACTTTTTGAGATAACACTTCGATATGAAGGACTTGGGAGAGATGTCATTATTGGAATCAAGATTTAGAGAGATTCAATGGCATAGCTCTATCGTAGTCTCATTATATTGAGAAGGTGCTTAGGAAATTCAATCATTTTGATTGCCGACCTGCTTGAACGATGCTTGATCCTTCAATACATATGAAGAAGAACTTGAGAACTAGTGTGTCTCAGCTTGAGTACTTTAGGGTAATTGTCAGTCTCATGTACATCATGAACTGTACGGGGCATGATATTGCCTATGTGATGGGCAAACTCAGCTGATCCACCAGTAGCCCAAATATGAAGCATTAGAATGACAATGACCTTAACGGGCACCATTGATATGGAGCATTATAGAGGTGCCAACGGGCACCATTGGAGAAAGTGCTTAAGAGCACCATTGCAAAGGTGACAATCACCATTGCAGAGCTACTGACTGTCACCATTGGAGAAGGTGTCGACGGACATCATTGAGTAGGTCCCAACAGGCACCATTGGAGGTGCCGACGGACACCCCCTAGGGTTAGTCGTGTCAACGACCCCTAACATCAAACTGCAACCTACCAATGCAAAACTTGTTCTTATCTTTTCATAATATAACTTTCATTTTATCCAACCCTTTTCAAATTTTAATATTTTTATTAGTAAATGAAATACTTTTGATGCTAAATCCATTTCTGCACTAGTTTATTCAGTTATCTTTATGTTTCAAGGACTTTACTTTTGATGCTCTACACTTGACACATTTTCCTTTCCCTAGTCATAGCTCACTTGATAGAAAACTTTTTAAGTGGTCTTCATTGAGGCGTCCAGAGCCTTGCTAGAGGTTGTTTCCCAGATCTTCCATCAATCGTTCGGACTAGAGATTGGAAACTCGACCAATCCAACCCATGAATTGTCTGACTACCTATTTTCTAGCATATTTGGGTTCATAATATTCAGACAACTGACCGGTTAGTCGAATCATTTTGTCTCTAGAAACTCTGTGCACATCACTTTGGCAGACAATTTGGTAAACATATCCTTATGGTTGGATCCAATTGCCCCTTCAGTTGGGGCCCTAATGACACATGCTACATATGCGGGTTTTTTTTTTTCTTTTGAGAGGTAAACTACATATGCGGTTTTGATAACATAGATGGAGGTACAAGACTAGTGTTCATCCTTTCATCAACATGACCTCAAATGAAACAGTGTATGTCCATCCGCCACTTCAGGTGTGCACACTTGCTCCTGGAGATACTAATGTGGATCTTATGGGAATTCAGACCAGAAACCAAAATCAAATTTTGTAATTACTCCAAGAAATTTACAAAATGAGCAAGCTGCATGATACATCAGGCAAACTGTCGAATGAGTTGGCCCGAATTTCAGGTCGGGTGTTATTCGCCTTCTGTTACTATGCTAGTTCTTTTATTTGTTTTTAGTTTATCTTTGCTTGGTCGGTCAATATTTGATTTCAGTGCTGTTAGGATTTCATCGTCGGTGGGTTATTTGGGGTGGGGGTTGAAAATGAGTGCTTTGTAGCCTTGTTTTGATTTGGCATAATGAAGTATTCTCAAGTATCTTCTACGAAGGATTTACTCCTGGGAGCGGCAATTTTATATGATCTTTTTGCTTCTGCTCGTCCAACCCAAGTGTGTCTGTATCATACCCCTGGAGCATATATCCTGATCCCAGCAGTGATCACAAAATAAGCAACAAGGGTTTTCTCCCCTTTGGGTTTTCTCCCCTCCCCAATGGGGGAGCCAAATTTCTAGATGAAGCCACTGAACCATCTCATAGAAGGGTGCAGCCTCCTCCTCCAATCACAACCCATCAGCAACCATGACATCAACTAGACTAAATGGCTCTACAGTTATTATACGGACTATCAGAAATATGAATTGGGGTGTATGCATTGATAAAATTTGCATTGTACTATATTCATAGTCCCTAATCGATCCACTAATGAAGTATTAGAGGAGGTATTCTTTATGTTCTTTATTCATTTCTTCAGTGCATGCATATATGTATTTGTCAATCGTAGTAGTGAGTTAAGTATTCATGATTTTGAATTTGTTTAATGTTCTGAAATTTAGTTTCACAGATTTTGAGATAATTGTATGGTTGGTGAACCTAAATGATTTCAGGCTATGGCTGAAGGGGAGGTCACAGCTTTAAAAGAGACCCTCAGTAACCAATCTCTTATTATGAAAAAGCTCTACACAGAGCTAGAGGAGGAACGAAAAGCTTCAGCAACTGCAGTAGAAGAAGCTTTATCCATGATTTGGCGGCTTCAGCAAGAGAAGGCTGCAGAGAAGCTGGAGGCATGCCAGTACAAGAGAATGGCAGAGGAAAAGATGCACCATGATGAGGAGTCTTTGGGAATTCTCGAAGAAGCCTTGTTTGAGAAAGAAATAGAGGTTGCATCCCTCAAGTATCATATTCAGGCTTATAAGAAAAAATTGTTAAGAAATAGTATTAATAATCATGATATTGAAACATTAAGAATATTAGAGTATCCATTTACAAAGAGCGGTCCCTTTCTGGAGAAGAGAAGCTTTCTAAGTTCTGTTAGAAGGAACATCTCTATGCCTGCAACTAGCTTGGAACAATTGTGTTCGGCCATGGATATCATTGATGAAGACAGTTATTTGCTTGATGAGTGCACAACCCAGCTTAATGGAAAGTATGACGAAAGCCAAACACAAAACTTGTCTGAAGAATGTGTGACTAAAGAAAGCAATTCTTATCGGGAGCAAGCTGATAAAGAAAACATAAGGGTGCAAGAATTCTTGCAGACTAGAAACAGCAAGAAGGTTAGATCTGAATCAATTTCACCAAATAATGAGATTAGAAAAACTGTGGAAAAAGAACCGGTGAGTTTGGGAGAGGAATGTAGATCTTGTCCATGTTGTTCAGCCGTGAATAGTGATGTGTATGATTCAACAGAAGGTGGCATAAGGATGACATCAAATGATGAAGTTGTTTCATATTTGCACTCTCAAGCTGAAGAGCCAGAGAATATTTCGACGTTTGAGGCAACTGGCTCGTGTCTTAAAACTGAATTAAATGGAAACACAGGCAATAAAGACACAAGAGTCCTGGAAAGTCACAGTTATTGCTTTAGTGAATCATACAAGCAAGTGCTACAAAAACCATGCTTGGAAGCTACGAACATGACTACAATGCCTCATTCAATGCCGCAAGAAGATGTGAAATGCTCTCTAAGAGGTGATGGCTTGTCTGCATCAAGGGAAGGGACTTCCATGAATTATCGTACGACTGTTGTGGATCCTAAGAATGCAACAGCTTCATCTCAGTCCGATGTTGACCAGCTCAAGAAATGTCTGCAGCAGCTTGAGACTGAAATAAGAATTATGAAACAAGAATACTATAACGGCGGCAAAGAACAGTTGAAGTTGGTAAGAGAGATACATGGTCAGATTAATACAATACAATCGGAAATAAAAGAATCAAAACTCAAGAAGTGCCGTCCACAGGATGACTCTTTAGTTCCCCTCATGGAGGTATATCATGTTTACTTTTCTTTATAATAATTAGATGGATAGAACATCTAAAGAGATGTATTTTTAAAAATCTTGGATTCTATTTTTTTTCTTCTTCTATCTATGTCATGTTAGGTAGACTGTCTATCATATATGTGTTAAGATTTGGCATAGCTTGGGGTAATGGATAATTTTTGGTCATTTGTCCTGTTTTAGAATTGTTACATTTTTCTTTAGATTTTTGGCCCATAACCCACAGTAAACCGTCGCTTAGAGTGAACTTTTCATTGATTCCACGAAACCCCATTCGGTCCTTCATCATTTGATTTTGGGTTGTTTAGCTTTGATCACTCTTACTCACTATTTTCCATGTACATTTTAGTCAATTTGGCTTCTTTGCCTCTTAAATTTAATGGTCTACCATTAGATCATATCTTGAAAGGAAACAGAGTTCATAGAAAATGAAGCATATGGTTACTATCTCAAAAAACTTAAGTGGCATCCCTACACCTTTTTTCTGTTTGATATAGAATTTCATTTTTATAATAATTCAAGGGCTAATAAACAAATAAAAGGCTGATTTATTATACAGAAACTTCGGTTACCAGAATTGAATGTTCGATTTGCTGCAGTTAGGAATTTCCTTTGACATGGTTCACTTGATGGACAGGCAATGTTAACTTTTTGGCTTTAGTCCAGTCAACTGGTACCATCTCCGTCAGCACTTACTGTACTCTTCCCAAAGTTCAGGCTAGATGTGATGCTACTTTGTTCAGACGACAAGGTTTCGTGAAGATTCTCCTCCCGGTAATGCTTCGAAGAACGTACATAATTGGCGGCTCATACTTTTGTTTTTTCAATATAACGGAATGTATACCATAGCTTGGATTACAATGTATTGAAAGGATTGTATTGGACCAGAGATCTTCAATGCACAGAGTTCTACACTTCAGTATACGTAAAATTTGTGAGTGAACTGAATTTCATATAGTAACCTCGTATACCTTGGCTTCTAATAAATCGGAAGAATTTGTTTGAAAATATTGCACATAAATTCATGTCGTCTATTCAAACTCCCGATCTTTTTGCATTACAATATAAATTCATGTCGTCTATTCATGTCTTCTCTATTATTATTTGAAAATTATTGTCATTTTGTTTGTTTTTTTTTTTTCTCTAAGGAGTAGTATGAGTTGGTTAAATCAGCCTCAAGATCATGCATGTTCTCGCAAACAACATTATCGACGGATGTGCACTTGCGTTGACAAGCTTGTGACTAGTGGTGGCAGCGGTGAGTGATGACATCGACGAGCCGATATTCAACGGTGTCCAACAACAATAGTGATGAGCCAATTTTGAGTTCTAAGTATTTTCAATCATTTGTGACATCGTTGATCAAGTTGATTTATTGTGCTTTTTTTGTTCTTGGATGTTCGTTATTGATTGGTGTTTCGAAAAAATCATTTGGCATTGTCGTTGCCGATCGAGTTGATTACATGTGCTTTGTTTGTTTACTAATTTGGGCCTCTTTTTTTTTTTTTTTGTTATACCAGAAAACGAAGGTTTTATAAATATAAGATAGATCCGTAACTTTTTTTTTTTAAGGGGGATCACTTAAGCTGAAGGATTCCGAAATATTGTGGATAAAAATATCTTTTCGCGGTATTTTAAATTTTCTTTTGCCATGCCACCGAACCAGTGAACCTTGTCGGAGCTACTCACTGCCATCGAACCGAAAACCAAACGCCGCCGCCGCTAAATCAAACCGAACCTAACCCTAATCCTAAGATCTACAAGCTATGGGATGAAGCCTAGACCTAGGGTCCTCAACCGAACACTGCCGACGCCGGAGCTACTTGAGATAGATGGGAGAGGAAACAGAGGAGGGTAGTTTTGGTAGAGGCCTTAGACGAAAAGAAACTTTAGGAGGTCCTATTCACATGATGGATCTGTTGTCAGGGACCTCTCACCCATTAACCCCTTTTTTAATTTTGAAAAGATCATAACCGGGCCAGCGTGGAGTGAGTGAATAAGTCTTTACTGGCGGGATGGGCAAACACCACCCATCGGCAGTTATGCCGTCGACCGAGCCACCCACCGCGAGCCACGCCGTGTCACGCACAGTCTATGTACCACCATGCCTGACAGCCGTGCACTACCCGAACTAACCCCGCACCGCCGCAGCCTTCTTCCCTTCCTTTTTTCTGAATGGGTAATGGCCCGTGAGCGACCAACGACTGATCAGTGAAGGATTAGGGACTCCTCGCGTGCGTGCCAACAAGCCAAATGCATACCTCTATGTCTTCGGCCTTGTTGTGCTGAAGAATTTTGCTGTGTGCCAGGCATCCTGCTTGCCAATTGGCACGGACGTGCACTAGTGTTTGAATAAATTATCAGAATGGGGCGTGCATCGGTTCGAAACCGACCCATTTAAAAAACCCAAACCGATCCAATCTTGATCAATTTTGAGAATTTTCAATATGATCCAAACCGAACTAAGATTGGAATCCAATCTAATCCAACTAAAGTCGGTTTGGATTGGATTGGATGGTCGGTTTGGTCTTTGGGCCATGTTCTTATTGCCCCCTCTATTAGGACCTATTTCAAACTTAAAAAACAATAATTGTCAAATCATTAGGCCTAAATAAGATTTTTAATTGATTTTGAGTCATCCTATAGTATTGCAATGGTTGTTGATAGCAAGGGTATATGAGGACATATGGTCTATTTAATAAAGTGTTATATGTATATACATGTGTCGGTTCGGTTTAGTCTAGTTCGGTTTTGAATTTACAAATCCGTCAACCCATCCAATCATGTCGGTTTTTTAAAAACCCAAGCCGATCAGATCCATTGAGTGTGTCAAAACCGATCAAAATTGGTAGGTTTGGATTCTGCACACCCCTATCATAGAGTCTTGATCACTCATATACTATTGCAGGACGAGGAAGAAAAATCATAAGCGAGCGATGAGCATGAAGAGTCCAGAAATTCTACCCCACAAGACAAAGCTAGTGTTTTGAAAACCGGAGCAGACAGTTCGACCGGGTTGAACTGGAACATGTTTTTGGCTCGATCTATGAATAAACTGGTTCGTTATTAATTTTCTATTAAAAATAAACTATATGTTATTTTTTAGAAAAACTGGGTTGTTGGATTTTGAATACAGAATCATCTATGACTTTAAAAAATTTATATATGTCTTGCTAACCAAGGAATCATGCCTTTTATTGAATTTTTTTGTAAGTATCTATTTTAAAAATCCTATTTCTTATGCTGTTCAAACGGTTGAACAAATAGTTTGAACCGGACTGGATGCCTTTTCGATTCGCCCTCTGACCCGGTTTTAAAAACGTTAATATGATGGAAGTGAATGGAAAGAAAAAGGGGGACTTAATGATAACTCCCTGACAAAGGTATCAACTTGCAATAAGCTCTCCTACAAGTTCTGTATTACCATAGCTCCCTTCCAAAATCCTGCTGAACCAAATAGAAAAAAAAGACAATAGCATCCAACCCAAGTTCGTTAAATCTATATTTCCTGCCATCAACTTAATACGAACCTTTTTTTGCATGAAAATAAATTGAAATCACTCCAGATTGTTAATTTAAAACCACAAAACAAAATTTTTTTTTTCTGTATTTCATCAAAAAAAAAAAAGGTCTGTCAACCGACCAAATAGTTTTTTTCCCCCTAATTGTTACTCTTTATGTGAAAAATAGAATCGACTTTGTTTCACATAGTTAAATGCATTCTCTGTCACAAAGATATCATATTGTGATCAGATGAACATAAATACCGCTACGATTAATCGACAATTAAGGCATTTTACCGTACCGAATTGTTACTCTTTGTCAACAGATTATTACTCTTTACCAATTGTTACATTTTTGCTAAGATTGTTACACTTTATATGTAGGGCTAAAATTGTCATTTAATATTTTGGTTATTAAGTGTGCGTGGTAGAAGGAGCCCGTGTTAGCCAAAAGTAACGGATTTTTCCTCTTTAACGATTGTTACTCTTTTGCTACAATTGTTACACTTTATCTGTAGGGATAAAATTGTCATTTAAAGAATTTTGGTATTACAAGTGCACAGGAGAAGGAGTTTGCATTACCCAAAGTCGAACTACAAATAAAGTGGCATTTGGATTTACGAATAGTGTCACCCATTCTTTCACAAAAGAACCGAGCTTGGGGGTGGGGTTTGCACCGCTCCCGCGCTGCGCTTGGACACCGGTCGACCTCTCCCGCTCCGTCGATACAGAAAGGACGTGGATGAGAATCACCGAGAGACCGTTTGTTCGTGCCGAGGTTCACCGATTCCGTGTCGGCGGACTCCGTGGTCTAGGACAAGCTTCGACCATGGAGTCCATGCATGCGGTGGAGGGGCTGTAGCTATGTGGCCGCGCGGGGTGGTCAAGGTGGCTCGAGTTTGGATTATGACTGCCTTGTTGCCCATCGGATAGTTCAACGCCATGCAAGGAGGGCCGCAGGGGTTCTGTAGGGGTAAATTTGCTATTTAAAAGATTTCATTATTACATGTGCGCAGAAGAAGGAGCTCGTGCACTACCCGAACTAACCCCGCACCGCCGCAGCCTTCTTCCCTTCCTTTTTCCGAATGGGTAATGGCCCGTGAGCGACCAACGACTGATCAGTGAAGGATTAGGGACTCCTCGCCTGTGTGCCAACAAGCCAAATGCATATCTCTACGTCTTCGGCCTTGTTGTGCTGAAGAATTTTGCTGTGTGCCAGGCATCCTGCTTGCCAATTGGCACGGACGTGCACTAGTGTTTGAATAAATTATCAGAATGGGGCGTGCATCGGTTCGAAACCGACCCATTTAAAAAACCCAAACCGATCCAACCTTGGTCAATTTTGAGGATTTTCAATATGATACAAATCGAACTAAGATTGGAATCCAATCTAATCCAACTAAACTCGGTTTGGATTGGATTGGATGGTCGGTTTGGTCGTTGGGCCATGTTCTTATTGCCCCCCCCCCCCCCCCCCCCCCCCCCCCTATTAAGACCTAGTTCAAACTTAAAAAACAATAATTGTCAAGGCCTAAATAAGATTTTTAATTGATTTTGAGTCATCCTATAGTATTGCAATGGTTGTTGATAGCAAGGGTATATGAGGACATATGGTATATTTAATAAAGTGTTATATGTATATACATGTGTCGGTTCGGTTCAGTCTAGGTCGGTTTTGAATTTACAAATCCGTCAACCTATCCAATCATTTCGGTTTTTTAAAAACCCGATCCGATCCGATCTATTGAGTGTGTCAAAACCGATCAAAATTGGTCGGTTTGGTTTGGTTTGGTTTGGATCCTGCACACCCCTATCATAGAGTCTTGATCACTCATATACTGGACGAGGAAGAAAAATCATGAGCGAGCGATGAGCATGAAGAGTCCAGAAATTCTACCCCACAAGACAAAGCTAGTGTTTTGAAAACTGGACGGGACGGTTCGACCGGGTTGAACTGAAACATGTTTTTGGCTCGGTCTATGAATAAACCGGTTCGTTATTAATTTTCTATTAAAAATAAACTATATGTTATTTTTTAGAAAAACTGGGTTGTTGGATTTTGAATACAGATCCACCTATGACTTTAAAAAATTTATATATGTCTTGCTAACCAAGGAATCATGACTTTTATTGAATTTTTTTGTAAGTATCTATTTTAAAAATCCTATTTCTTATGCTGTTCAAACGGTTGAACAAACAGTTTGAACCGGACTGGATGCCTTTTCGGTTCGCCCTCTGACCCGGTTTTAAAAACGTTAATATGATGGAAGTGAATGGAAAGAAAAAGGGGGACTTAATGATAACTCCCTGACAAAGGTATCAACTTGCAATAAGCTCTCCTACAAGTTCCGTATTACAATAGCTCCCTTCCAAAATCCTGCTGAACCAAATAGGAAAAAAAGACAATAGCGTCTAACCCAAGTTCGTTAAATTTACATTTCCTGCCATCAACTTAACACGAACTTTTTTTGCATGAAAATAAATTGAAATCACTCCAGATTGTTAATTTAAAACCACAAAACAATTTATTTATTTTTCTGTATTTCATAAAAAAAAAAGGTCTGTCAACCGATCAAATAGTTTTTTTTTCCTAATTGTTACTCTTTATGTGAAAAATAGAATCGACTTTGTTTCGCATAGTTAAATGCATTTTCTGTCACAAAGATATCATATTGTGATCAGATGAACATAAATACCGCTACGATTAATCGACAATGAAGGCATTTTACCGTACCGAATTGTTACTCTTTGTTAACAGATTATTACTCTTTACCAATTGTTACATTTTTGCTAAGATTGTTACACTTTATATGTAGGGCTAAAATTGTCATTTAATTTTTTTGTTATTAAGTGTGCGTGGTCGAAGGAGCCCGTGTTAGCCAAAAGTAAAGGATTTTTCCTCTTTAACGATTGTTACTCTTTTGCTACAATTGTTACACTTTATCTGTAGGGATAAAATTGTCATTTAAAGAATTTTGGTATTACATGTGCATGGGAGAAGGAGTTTGCATTACCCAAAGTCGAACTACAAATAAAGTGGCATTTGGATTTACGAATAGTGTCACTCATTCTTTCACAAAAGAACCGAGCTTGGGGGTGGGGTTTGAACCGCTCCTGCGCTGCGCTTGGACATCGGTCGACCTCCCCCGTTCCGTCGATACAGAGAGGACGTGGATGAGAACCACCGAGAGACCATTTGTTCGTGCCGAGGTTCACCGATTCCGTGTCAGCGGACTCCGTGGTCTAGGACAAGCTTCGACCATAGAGTTCATGCATGCGGTGGAGGGGTTGTAGCTATGTGGCCGCGCGGGGTGGTCAAGGTGGCTCGAGTTTGGATTCTGACCGCCTTGTTGCCGATCGGATAGTTCGACGCCATGCAAGGAGGGCCGCAGGGGTTCTGTACAGGTAAATTTGCTATTTAAAAAATTTCATTATTACATGTGCGCAAAAGAAGGAGCTCGTGTTAGCCAAAGTCCAGCTACACGCGCTTAATGTTAAGTTCAAATTGTACATACCTTTAACATAAAAGGGAAACATTTTTAAGGAGCTAACATTAATAACCCTAAAGAAAAATGACACATCACAATGTAGCTGGATTTGCCTCCTCTTTTTTTTTCCCGAGAGGCCACCTCAAATAAACTAATTCTGAAAATAAGATGCTTGTCACTTTTTCATAGCCCCCTCTTTTTAAATCAAGGTAGAGTGATTTAGGACATAGACAACATAAATCCCAATGAGAAACCATGCATGTCTGAGTGCATCAAAAGAAACAAAGAGAGAACTCTCTCTCTCTCTCTCTCTCTCTCTCTCTCTCTCTCTCTCTCTCTCTTCGTGAACCCTTAATGATAATCCAAAGTGTCTGCGAGGAAATTTCTTTAAACTTTGATTCACATTATACTATGCTATTCGGGATTCAAAGGTGAGCAAATGTTTTATTGCAAAAGTCTCTTCATGCTTAGATATCACAAGGTCATGGAAAGAACCATAAACTCTCAACCTCCAAGCTTATGGCCTTATTGGGTGTGAACATGCAAGGTTTTAAATGATGCAAATATACCAGAGCATACAAGCAATTTTTAGATGGAAACTTTATCAGAAAAACCACTCCTCGCAAGCTGGGTGGGAGCCAAAAGACCACCCTTCACTACAACTACCCACAAAAAGGTAAACAAAATTTCAAAAGATCCCATAAGTTACTCTTGCACGACCCCATTCTCATGAGCCTGCTCCTCCAAGCTATGACGACCGACAGCACCTCGCCCTCAGTAATTCCATCATTCCCCAAATTTGGTAAATTGAGAAATAACACCGAATTCAGGGGTGAGGGGAGAAAGATAGTGAAGGTATAGAAGAAGGCCCTTTTTTCTATTATTTTTCTTACTAAGAATCGGTTTAGTATCACAGATAGTTATGGAAACACTCGCCTATTCTAATAAATTTTTAATTTAGAAAATGTTTTAGACCACAATTAGTACTAAGATGAGGAACTAATCGAGGAGGATCCATATTATTATTTTAAAAATAATTGAATTATTAACCATTCCACAACTTATATTGTGCCTCTTCTTACCCACTCACAGTTCTGTGATTAAAAAAAAACAACAAAGAAAAAAGATACCCCCTACCACTTCTTACCCTCCCCCTACTATCTCCCCACACCTTCTCCCGTCTCTTCCCCTATTGAGACCCCCTAGTCCCTACCACCATCGGGACCCCCCTCTCCTCCACCCCTTCACAATCTATCCCTTGTGTCTACTCTCATTGCCCCACGGTCCCTTGTTAAATACCCTCACACCCCAAAACTTGAGTTGTAAGGAGAGATCCACAGAGGGTACGTATATGAAGCGGGCGTTTGGTGCCCCTCGTTACTTATGTGGAACTAACTGGTGGACTTCCTCAAACCCGCCCCCCCCTTTTCTCAAGTGGAGTACACGAAGCGAGGCACAATCGAAAGGGGCTACACCCCGAAGGAAGACGGTGATACCAACTCTGATACCATGTTAGACACTCTCATGCTCCCAAAGAAAAAGAAAAAAAAAGCCATCTAAAATTGAGAATTTGCATTCAATGCAGGGTGGGGCTACTTTCAGCCCACAAAATTCCTAAGGCAATCCTAACTTATAATTTAAAAAATACATGATGAGTCCCTGTTTCATCCCTTCCCTTTTTTGTTGGCAGCTCATGCCAGCAGCCCCCGTCACCGACCATGTGCAAGCTGTTGCCTACCTTCCCTCCTCCTCCTCCTCCTCTTTCCCCTCCTCCCCATCCTAGAAATCACACATTCAGACTTACCACTCCGAATGTACCTTTTGTGCATGTGGTGGAGGCATTGTAGCTATGTGGCTGCGTGGGGTGGTCAATGTGGCTCGGGTTTGGATTCTGGCCGCAGGTCCGCAGGGGTTCTGTAGGGGTAAAATTGCTATTTAAAATATTTCATTATTACATGTGCGTAGAAGAAGGAGCTCGTGTTAGCCGAAGTCCAACTACACGAGCTTAATGTTAAGTTCAAACTTTATATACCTTTAACATAAAAGGGAAAGCTTTTTAAGGGGCTAAAGTTAAGAGCCCTAAAGAAAAATGACACATCACAATGTAGCTAGATTTGCCTCCTCTTTTTTTTTTTTTTTTCTCTGAGAGGCCACATCAAAGAAACCAATTCTGAAAAGAAGACCCTTCTCACTTTTCATAGCCTCCTCTTTTTAAATCAAGGTGGAGTGATTTAGGACACAAGCAACATAAATCCCAATGAGAAACCATGCATGTCTGAGTTCATCAAAAGAAACTAAGAGCTCTCTCTCTCTCTCTCTCTCTCTCTCTCTCTCTCTCTCTCTCTCTCTCTCTCTCTCTCCCCTCTCTCTCTCTCTCTCTCTCTCTCTCTCTCTCTCTCTCTCTCTCTCTCTCTCTCTCTCTCTCTCTCTCTCTTTGCGAACCCTTAATGATAATCCAAAGTGTGCGAGGAAATTTTTTTAAACTTTGATTCACATTATACTATGCTATTCGGGATTCAAAAGTGAGCAAATGTTTTATCGCAAAAGTCTCTTCATGCTTGGATATCATAAGGGCATGGAAAGAACCATAAACTCTCAACCTCCCTGCTTATGGCCTTATCGGGTGTGAACATGCAAGGCTTTAAATGATGCAAATATACCAAAGCACACAAGCAATTTTTAGGTGGAAACTTTATCGGAAAAACCACCCCTGGTAAGCTGGGTGGGAGCCAAATGACCACCCTTCACTACAACTACCCACAAAAAGACAAACAAAATTTCAAAAGATCCTAGAAGTTACTCTCACACGACCCCACTCTTACGAGCTTGTTCCTCCAAGCTATGACGACCGACAACACCTCGCCCTCAGTAGTTCCGTCATGCCCCAAATTCGATAAATTGGGAAATAACATCGAATTCAGGGGTGAGGGGAGAAAGATAGTGAAGGTATAGAAGAAGGCCATTTTTTCTATTATTTTTCTTACTATGAGTTGGTTTAGTATCACAAATAGTTATGAAAACACTCACCTATTCTAATCAATTTTTAATTAGAAAATATTTTGGACCACAATTAGTACTAAGATGAGAAACTAATTGAGGAGGATCTATATTATTTTTTTAAAAATAATTGAATCATTAACCATTCAACAACCTATATTGTGCCTCTTCTTACCCACTCACAATTCCGTGATTAAAAGTAAAACAACAAAGAAAAAAGATACCCCCTACCACTTCTTACCCTCCTCCCCCTACTGTCTCCGTACCGTGCTCCACAACTCTCTCTCGTCTCTTCCCCTATTGAGACCCCCTAGTCCCTACCACCATCGGTACCCCCCTCTCCTCCACCTCCCCCATCATCCCTTCACAGCCTATCCCTTGTGTCTACTCTCATCGCCCCACGGTCCTTTGTTAAAAACCCTCCCACCCCAAAACTCGGATTGTAAGGAGAGATCCACAGAGGGTACGTATATGAAGCGGGCGTTTGGTGCCCCTCGTTACTGATGTGGAACTAACAGTTGGACTTCCTCAAACGCCCCCCCCCCCCCCCCACCCCCCCACCTCTCTCTCTCTCTCTCTCTCAAGCGGAGCACACGGAGCGAGACACAATCGAAAGGGGTTGCACCCGGAGGGAGACGGTGATCCCAGCTCCGATACCATGTTAGACACTCTCACGCTCCAAAAGGAAGAAAAAAAAGCCATCTAAAATTGAGAATTTGCATTCAATGCAGGGTGGGGCTACTTTCAGCCCACAAAATTTCTAAGGCAATCCTAACTTAAAATTTAAAAAATACATGATGAGTCCATGTTTCATCCCTTCCCTTTTTTGTTGGCAGCCCATGCCAACGGCCCCCGTCATCGACCATGTGCAGACCGTCGCCTACCTTTGCTGACAGCAACCCACTATCGCTGCTTCCTCCACTTACTTCTCCCCCCCCAATCCCTTCTCCTTCCTCCTCCTCGTCTTCCTCCTCCTCCCCATCCTAGAAATCACACATTCAGACTTACCACTCCGAATGTACCTTCTGTGCATCCAACGGTCTCGGTAACAGAAGGTGCATTAGAAAATTGGTGACCGAATGCACCTTCTGTGCATTCTATTGAGCCGATCAAATGCACAAAAAGGTGTTCATACCGGAAAGATCGAATACACGATTTCTAGAATGAGGAGGGGAAAGATAAGGAGGAAGAAGGAAAGAGGAGGAAGAATAAGGGGAGGAAAAATAAGGAGGGAGAATGAGAGTAAAAAGGAGGAAAATGGGGGAGGGAGGAGAGAGGAGAAAGAAGAGGAGAAGGAGGAGGAGGAGGAGGAGACGGAATGGTGGTGGTGGGTTGCAAACGGCAGAGGCAGTCGACAACGGAGGTAGTCGGCATGCCGGTTTGCACATACACAATAGATGTAACACCTGTGGTGTTAGATTTGAGAATAATAGAAATCCTCAATGGCTAGTTTCGTCTTTTTACAGCCAGACTTTTCCTTTGGGCTTTTTCCCAATAAATGGAATGTAAACCTATGGGATGTTTTACGTTCACATTCTCCGTAACTTCGAGCATGTCACGATGGTACGTTCCGTGCAACGATCATGTGTATGCGCAGCCAGTTTCGGCAGCCCGGCAGGTAAACCCTAGAAAGCGATAATTGGTCGATAGTTGTAGCTGCTTTGTTTCTTGCAAGAGATCGGGTGATCGGATCGTAACGAAACAAGATACGTTAGATGAGGCTCTGAGAGAGCCTTCAAATGAGCCTGAGTTAGGGTCGATCCGACACCCGGGTGAATACTTATTGCTATTTTAAGTTTTGGAGTCTTTCCTTCTTTTCTGGAGATCCAGAAGTCAGAAAATTATGTACCAAGCGCTAACACGTTCGTGTTAACGAGACCTTTCCAACGAATCCTCTCGAGCCCTATTCCGACTTCCAGTTTGATAGTTACAAGTGATTATTCTTTTCAGCCCGGTTGATGGATGAATCGCACCCGGTTTCCAACCGAGCCCGGTTCAGGGCTCGGGACCGAGCCCGACCAGCCCTGGAGCCTGCCTCCCGGTGTCCTAGCATAGTTTAAGCTCTCCTGACCTCCCTCCCCAGTGATTTAAAATCCGAAATTCGGATCAGAATTATCGGGTAAGATTTCGGGATGACAAACCCATATCTTTTAGTCCTTATCCCTTCCCCCTTATTAGGAAACCTCAACCGACTCTATCCTTATCCCCAACCCTTATCACAATAGCCCCCCCCCCCCCCCCTTTACTATAAATAGAGAGAGAGAGATCGGGAGAGAACGTGTTAGAGAGAGAACGCGAGATAGCGAAATAGAGAACGGGAGAGAGAGAGAGAACGTAATAGAGAGAGAGAGAGCGGGATGCAGAGAGAGACAGAGCGAGACGGAGAAGACAGAGCGAGACGGAGAAGGAGAAGAGATCGGAGCACCCCACCCGCCCCTCGCCGGAGCCCCGACGAGCACGCCGTCACCCCGCAGGTCAGCCACCCCGGCCTTCTCCTCCCATCCTCCTCCGCGACCCCCTTCCTCCTCCCTTGCCGCGGCCCGCACGGGCAGTGACCGTCGCCGCTCCGAGCCCCTCCCCGGCGACCACCGACCTCCGACCAACCCCTTGCGAGCCCCCTCCGACCGAGCTCGATCTCGGGCACCGACGGCCGCTCCGGCCGCCTCCCACCGTGCCTCCTCCGTGGGGGTGGTGCGGGAAAGGCCGGCCGAGCGCTCGCCGGCGCTCCAGGCCACCCCTCCCGTCGGCCTCGTCGCGCAGAAACCAGCCCCTGCGCGCTGGTTTGTGGAGAAGATGAACATGGGGGGGGGGGGGGTAGTTCAGTAATTTCCTCGATTTTAATTAAACCCTGAACCCGATTCGTTTAGCCCTGAACCCGACCCGACCTAACCACTGCAGACCCGACCCGACCAGCAGACTTGACCCGAGCCATATAGTGAACCGGTCTGGTTCACCTGAACCAGACCCGTGAACCAGTGAATTTTGGTTCGACTGCCATTTCTCCGTCCGAACTCGAAATTGGACGAAACCAGTGCCATTTCGACCGGCTCGGAAAATACTACCTGTTGGTCATAGTTTAGCATAGAATTGTACTGTCTAATACCCTGTTTTATCCTTAGACCCGATATTATCGCGGTACCGTGGTTTGACCGCCGTTTCATCGTCCGAACTCGGATTCGGATGAAACTAGCGGCATTGTGCTCAGAACTTTGAGTCCTACCTTTCAAACCCAGAATATAACCCTAGAACCTCTTCTACCCTAGTGAACCAACCATGCGATCGGTTTTACCGGTTCTACGTGGTTTGACCCGAAGCCATTCGACCGAAGTCGGATTCCAGCGAAACTGGAACCATCGGAAAGGGTTCTTCGAGCCCGATTCAATGAGTAGGTTTAACTTCTAATTACTTGTTTGACCTAGTAGTGTTTAGGTTCGAGTTCTTCAATCGCAAGGATTTGCGTGCTGTCGACTCAATGTTGGTCCCCTATCGAGGGTGCCCGATTATTCTTGGCATAGAACCCTTATCGTAGATTCTTTTGTTTTAATCGATAGAATTGTGATATAGAGCTGTGCATGTTATCAGACTATGATTGTGGTGATCCAACGGAGGCGGATCAGAGACAACTAGCAAGCCGGAGTCGTGTGCGATCGACAACCAGGTGACATCTACTACCCTTGCGTGGTCTTTAATAGTGGGAAATGAGAATGACTAAGGGTAGGTGTCCATGACACTGCATGCGGGCCCCGCCGGGCATCGTCGCATGTGGTCAAGTGGACCCCGCCTTGCATGCGGAGTCGCGAGTCCGGCGACGCATGCTTAAAATATAAATTAAAATATTAATAATGATTGCTTTTGATTGTATGCATGGACACCGTAATTAGGATTCCCTTATATTAAACAATAAATTGAATAACTAATAACTATCGGGGCCCACCCTCCTGAGAGGAGTATGGCAATCCTAGCACACGGGTCACTGGGATGAGTGTCTTACTTTATTGATTTATTATGTCGCATGGGTTGCGAGAGCAGTACGGGACCAGGGGTAATTTGTTGGAGATTGTTAAGCATTAAATAGACTTTTTGTAGCTTCATTGTATATGTTGAAATATGTTATATGCGAATCTACCTGGTTAGAGGGTAGGGACCCCGTGCGCGCAAGGGCCGTGAACCACCCTACGCGTACAGCCGAAGTTAAGTAGGGTAGGGGTCACGGGCAAGGGTTGTGGTAAAGCCAATAGGTGGTGCCCTCGAGTAGGGATTGGCCTAGCAACCCTGTCCCGGGGAGTTGAAGGCCCTATAGTAATGCCCGACCGGGGGCAGGATGAACAAAATATCCAGGGTTCACATTTGAATGTGTGTGTTTTATCTATATATGAATTTAGAATTGTGTGACTGTTTACATGATGACCTCGTGACTTTATATGAATATCTTATTTAATTTATTCTTTAAGGCTGTAGAACATTGAATGGACTTTATGTTAGATAACCTAGTGACAGTAGGAATTGCATGTGAATATAGACTACTGATAGGTTTAGGTTTCATTATGCAAACTTTGATTCTACTAGAATTGATAAATCTTATCTTAATTTATTAAGATTAGTTGTCTCATATTATTAAAGACTATTAGGATGTCACTAGCCATTAATTTGGCTAATCTTCCAATTTCCTATTGGGGGCTACTCTTTCCCACGAGTAGGCTCAGTTGCAGGTCCGGAGGCTCAGGAGTAGCAGTAGGAGTCCAGAGGCGGAGTTAGAGTTGCAGTGTTACCTTTCTGCTTAGTACGTTAATCTTGTCGTCTTTTCTCTTTAGATATTGTAATTGTATTGGAATAAGAGTTCTTATTAGTTAGTTAGTATTCTATGGTTGTAGTTGCAATGGTTCCAGCTGAATTCTTTTGGGTAGGCCTCTCCTCAAGGCCCCAAGCTTAGGATAGATCATGATGAAGATATAAGTGCATATAAATGACTAAATTGATTAGCCTTGTAGATAGGAACCCTAGACTGGTGCACCTGAGTGTTAGGGAGTGGTTGAGACCACTTGACTAGCCTTAGGAGGCTTGAGCCTCGTGCTCCCTCAGATAGACTCCTGTCAGTATGTAGTAGCACCGACAGGTCACTCATACTGAGAGGATATGACTTTTGAAGGTTGAGCTTGACTAGATAATATTTTCTCTCTGTTGATAATTTCTCTTTCTTTGCTTTTTAATAAAAATGTTTTTCGAAAAAATCAAATTTAAAAGATTCCCCTCTTGTTTCTCCCTCCTTCTTGTCTTTCATATTAGAGAGCGTAGAAGCCCTGTGAGAACCCAAATTGGTGTAATTAATTGACCAGACCCAAAACCCTCTTCTTTTTCTCATTTCACACCCCAGGGATCGATCTTCAGATTTCTGGGGCGTGACAGCTGGTATCAGAGCTTAGGGATATGTTCCTAGGAGTTTCGTTAGGATGTTATCTTGTGATTATATTAATGGAAGGTCTAGGCTATAATAGTGCTAGGGTGATTCTAAAGATAGTCGGGAGATTGATTTGTTAGTATCTCTTAGAATAGTTAGTGATAGCTTAGTGTGTGTATCTAAGGATGAAAATATATGGTTTATTGGAGAATTGGATAGGTTGGAGAAATTGATTTGTGATTAAGAAATTGTCCATACTTGAGTATTTGATTGATCAACACCTGATAGGGATTGATAGGGATATGTTTACCTCCGGACCTTAGTGTTTAGGTACAGAGCTAGTCGTGATGACTCAGGTAGGAATCACCTAGAACATCTTAACCAAGGATAGTGTTTGAGTCAATCACAGAGTTTTTATTTGGAGTCTAATGTTTATTTGGATTTGCTAGATGTGGCCCTGGTGGCGAGTCGACTAAGAACTGGATATCGAATTTTAGTTAGTAATATGGTTATTTGATTTTGGAAGATGAATGTATGATCGAATATGTTTGGGAGGATGTATACCGGCATGGTTGTGAGGTCCTCTTTTTGTTAGTTATTATTTTCAGCTAAACTTTAGTATTAGAAACCTAGCCGGTATTTTGGGACTTATTAATCTTCGTTGACCCTTAGCACTAGAGACCTAGCCGGTATTTTAGGATTCCTTGATTCTACATCGACCATTAGTATTAGAGGCCTAGTCGGTATTTTTAGGATCGTCCGTTATTTAGTTCTAGGTATAATCTTCTTGATAATTTTTTTCTGGTGTGTCATGGGCTGGTATAAAACTTATATGTTATTTTAAAATAAATCCTATGAGTAGTGATGATGACCCATGGGGGTAGTGGTTTCAAAGAGTATACCAGGAGATGGAAATCTCAGGTAGTAGTTGAGTTCACATGGTTCCTAAATTTTGGAATGTCTCGATGAAGACCCTCGCGACAAGATACGCACTGTTCCTCGAGAACTTTGGCGGTGGATTATGACTGTCCGGTAGAGAACATTGTGAGGCTACGCACTGACTCTTCGGAGGCTTTGGCGGTTGGTTTCGCAGTTCCTGTTGGAACTTGCGGCAGAGCGTGCACTGTTTCTTCAGAAACTTTGGCAGCTGACAGAGCTTGCACTGTTCCCAATCGGAACTTTGGCAGCTAGTTACGCAATTCCTGTTGGAACTTGCGGCAGAGCGTGCACTGTTTCTTCGGAAACTTTGGCAGCTGGCAGAGCTTGCACTGTTCCCAATCGGAACTTTGGCAGCTGGTTACGCAGTTCCTGTTGGAACTTGCGGCAGAGCGTGCACTGGTTCTTCGGAAACTTTGGCAGCTGGCAGAGCTTGCACTGTTCCCAATCGGAACTTTGGCAGCTGGTTACGCAGTTCCTGTTGGAACTTGCGGCAGAGCGTGCACTGGTTCTTCGGAAACTTTGGCAGCTGGCAGAGCTTGCACTGTTCCCAATCGGAACTTTGGCAGCTGGTTGCGCAGTTCCTGTTGGAACTTGCGGCAGCGCGTGCACTGTTTCTTCGGAAACTTTGGCACCTGGCAGAGCTTGCACTGTTCCCAATCGAAACTTTGGCAGCTGGTTACGCAGTTCCTGTTGGAACTTGCGGCAGAGCGTGCACTGTTTCTTCGGAAACTTTGGCAGCTGGCAGAGCTTGCACTGTTCCCAATCGGAACTTTGGCAACTGGTTTCGCAGTTCCTGTTGGAACTTGCGACAGAGCGTGCACTGTTTCTTCGGAAACTTTGGCAGCTGGCAGAGCTTGCACTGTTCCCAATCGGAACTTTGGCAGCTGGTTACGCAGTTCCTGTTGGAACTTGCGGCAGAGCGTGCATTGTTTCTTCGGAAACTTTGGCAGCTGGCAGAGCTTGCACTGTTCCCAATCGGAACTTTGGCAGCTGGTTACGCAGTTCCTGTTGGAACTTGCGGCAGAGCGTGCACTGTTTCTTCAAAAACTTTGGCAGCTGGCAGAGCTTGCACTGTTCCCAATCGGAACTTTGGCAGCTAGTTACGCAATTCCTGTTGGAACATGCGGCAGAGCGTGCACTGGCCAAATGACAGTGACGTTTTGATTTATGGGCACTGGAAAGATGTTAGTAATAATGTCAAGAAATTTGTCTATATTTATGAAAATTGGGAATGCATTATCAGTTGGAATCTTAAGAATAATCATTATTTAGGGGATTCACTTAGCTTTGTTTCTAATTGTTTTGGTTTAGAACCGATCAATCAATCTTGTAGAAAGATACTGTCAGTATAAGGTGTAGTCGTGTCGGTATCCTAGTTTTCGGTTCTATTTGGCCAGTAGGTTAGTTGTTCTCGTAGTTCAATATTTTCTACATGAGTAGTAGGTTTCCTCGTATATCTGAATTGTGCATCATAGTGTATCTTTTAGAAGGTTTCTAAGTCTTGCGATAATAACATAATTGGAATTGTTAGTGTTAGGTCTTTCATTGAGCGTCAGCTTTTTCATTGTTCTCTTCTTATTCTCGCTCGTTTGTGGTTTAGTGTGTTACCTGGAATTCAACATTTTTTTAGGTTAGTTAGTGTGTATGTTGTGATATCCAATTCATATCTTAGTGGTGTTTTTCTTGTAGGTTAATAGGGTAGTAGTGGTTGTGTAGGTAATAGACGCATTTGCTCCGGAGAGAAGTCTCATAGGACTTAAGTCTAGGCGTACTAGTTCGAGTTATCTAGTTGTTTTCAATTCAATTCTATAGGTGTATAGGTTTATGTTTATTTGTAGGAATTATGTTTCCGTGTTAGTATTGTTAGTTGAGAATGTCTCATGATCTTGTTTCGTGAAATCAGATTGCTACCTCACTTTGAATAAGGGGGACGCTCCTTATCCAGGGAAGGGAGATAATTCAAAGTCACGAAATTTTTATTAGTCCATAATTGTTAGGACCACGATTGAACGTTATGCCTTGTGTGAGCTCCACGAGAACCTAATGTTCTAATCCTATCCTAATAATTATGTAGCTCGATTGTATAAGTTCGGTTAGTAGTCTCGTTAGTGGCGGAGTCTTTCTCTTTTTAGTATGATTGGCGTATTGATTTAATTTCTCGTGGACTGTATTAGAAAGGATATGGTACCAGTTGTGAATTCGTATTCGTTACTTTAGTGGTAGGTTGGTAGGATTGTATCGTCAGTTTTAGTAATTGAATTTTCGGGACGAAAATTTCTTTAAGGTGTGTAGGTTGTAACACCTGTGGTGTTAGATTAGAGAATAATAGAAATCCTCAATGGCTAGTTTCGTCTTTTTACAGCCAGACTTTTCCTTTGGGCTTTTTCCCAATAAATGGAACATAAACCTATGGGATGTTTTACGTTCACATTCTCCATAACTTCGAGCATGTCACGATGGTGCGTTCCGTGCAACGATCATGTGTATGCGCAGCCAGTTTCGGCAGCCCGGCAGGTAAACCCTAGAAAGCGATAATTGGTCGATAGTTGTAGCTGCTTTGTTTCTTGCAAGAGATCGGGTGATCGGATCGTAACGAAACAAGATACGTTAGATGAGGCTCTGAGAGAGCCTTCAAATGAGCCTGAGTTAGGGTCGATCCGACACCCGGGTGAATAGTTATTGCTATTTTAAGTTTTGGAGTCTTTCCTTCTTTTCTGGAGATCCAGAAGTCAGAAAATTATGTACCAAGCGCTAACACGTTCGCGTTAACGAGACCTTTCCAACGAATCCTCTCGGGCCCTATTCCGACTTCCAGTTTGATAGTTACAAGTGATTATTCTTTTCAGCCCGGTTGATGGACGAATCGCACCCGGTTTCCAACCGAGCCCGGTTCAGGGCTCGGGACCGAGCCCGACCAGCCCTGAAGCCTGCCTCCCGGTGTCCTAGCATAGTTTAAGCTCTCCTGACCTCCCTCCCCAGTGATTTAAAATCCGAAATTCGGATCAGAATTATCGGGTAAGATTTCGGGATGACAAACCCATATCTTTTAGTCCTTATCCCTTCCCCCTTATTAGGAAACCTCAACCGACTCTATCCTTATCCCCAACCCTTATCACAATAGCCCCCCCCCCCTTTACTATAAATAGAGAGAGAGAGATCGGGAGAGAACGTGTTAGAGAGAGAACGCGAGATAGCGAAATAGAGAAAGAGAGAGAGAGAGAGAACGGGAGAGAGAGAGAGAACGTAATAGAGAGAGAGAGAGCGGGATGCAGAGAGAGACAGAGCGAGACGGAGAAGACAGAGCGAGACGGAGAAGGAGAAGAGATCGGAGCACCCCACCCGCCCCTCGCCGGAGCCCCGACGAGCACGCCGTCACCCCGCAGGTCAGCCACCCCGGCCTTCTCCTCCCATCCTCCTCCGCGACCCCCTTCCTCCTCCCTTGCCGCGGCCCGCACGGGCAGTGACCGTCGCCGCTCCGAGCCCCTCCCCGGCGACCACCGACCTCCGACCAACCCCTTGCGAGCCCCCTCCGGCCGAGCTCGATCTCGGGCACCGACGGCCGCTCCGGCCGCCTCCCACCGTGCCTCCTCCGTGGGGGTGGTGCGGGAGAGGCCGGCCGAGCGCTTGCCGGCGCTCCAGGCCACCCCTCCCGTCGGCCTCGTCGTGCAGAAACCAGCCCCTGCGCGCTGGTTTGTGGAGAAGATGAACATGGGGGGGGTAGTTCAGTAATTTCCTCGATTTTAATTAAACCCTGAACCCGATTCGTTTAGCCCTGAACCCGACCCGACCTAACCACTGCAGACCCGACCCGACCAGCAGACTTGACCCGAGCCATATAGTGAACCGGTCTGGTTCACCTGAACCAGACCCGTGAACCAGTGAATTTTGGTTTGACTGCCATTTCTCCGTCCGAACTCGGAATTGGACGAAACCAGTGCCATTTCGACCGGCTCGGAAAATACTACCTGTTGGTCATAGTTTAGCATAGAATTGTACTGTCTAATACCCTGTTTTATCCTTAGACCCGATATTATCGCGGTACCGTGGTTTGACCGCCGTTTCATCGTCCGAACTCGGATTCGGATGAAACTAGCGGCATTGTGCTCAGAACTTTGAGTCCTACCTTTCAAACCCAGAATATAACCCTAGAACCTCTTCTACCCTAGTGAACCAACCATGCGATCGGTTTTACCGGTTCTACGTGGTTTGACCCGAAGCCATTCGACCGAAGTCGGATTCCAGCGAAACTGGAACCATCGGAAAGGGTTCTTCGAGCCCGATTCAATGAGTAGGTTTAACTTCTAATTACTTGTTTGACCTAGTAGTGTTTAGGTTCGAGTTCTTCAATCGCAAGGATTTGCGTGCTGTCGACTCAATGTTGGTCCCCTATCGAGGGTGCCCGATTATTCTTGGCATAGAACCCTTATCGTAGATTCTTTTGTTTTAATCGATAGAATTGTGATATAGAGCTGTGCATGTTATCAGACTATGATTGTGGTGATCCAACGGAGGTGGATCAGAGACAACTAGCAAGCCGGAGTCGTGTGCGATCGACAACCAGGTGACATCTACTACCCTTGCGTGGTCTTTAATAGTGGGAAATGAGAATGACTAAGGGTAGGTGTCCATGACACTACATGCGGGCCCCGCCGGGCATCGTCGCATGTGGTCAAGTGGACCCCGCCTTGCATGCGGAGTCGCGAGTCCGGCGACGCATGCTTAAAATATAAATTAAAATATTAATAATGATTGCTTTTGATTGTATGCATGGACACCGTAATTAGGATTCCCTTATATTAAACAATAAATTGAATAACTAATAACTATCGGGGCCCACCCTCCTGAGAGGAGTATGGCAATCCTAGCACACGGGTCACTGGGATGAGTGTCTTACTTTATTGATTTATTATGTCGCATGGGTTGCGAGAGCAGTACGGGACCAGGGGTAATTTGTTGGAGATTGTTAAGCATTAAATAGACTTTTTGTAGCTTCATTGTATATGTTGAAATATGTTATATGCGAATCTACCTGGTTAGAGGGTAGGGACCCCGTGCGCGCAAGGGCCGTGAACCACCCTACGCGTACAGCCGAAGTTAAGTAGGGTAGGGGTCACGGGCAAGGGTTGTGGTAAAGCCAATAGGTGGTGCCCTCGAGTAGGGATTGGCCTAGCAACCCTGTCCCGGGGAGTTGAAGGCCCTATAGTAATGCCCGACCGGGGGCAGGATGAACAAAATATCCGGGGTTCACATTTGAATGTGTGTGTTTTATCTATATATGAATTTAGAATTGTGTGACTGTTTACATGATGACCTCGTGACTTTATATGAATATCTTATTTAATTTATTCTTTAAGGCTGTAGAACATTGAATGGACTTTATGTTAGATAACCTAGTGACAGTAGGAATTGCATGTGAATATAGACTACTGATAGGTTTAGGTTTCATTATGCAAACTTTGATTCTACTAGAATTGATAAATCTTATCTTAATTTATTAAGATTAGTTGTCTCATATTATTAAAGACTATTAGGATGTCACTAGCCATTAATTTGGCTAATCTTCCAATTTCCTATTGGGGGCTACTCTTTCCCACGAGTAGGCTCAGTTGCAGGTCCGGAGGCTCAGGAGTAGCAGTAGGAGTCCAGAGGCGGAGTTAGAGTTGCAGTGTTACCTTTCTGCTTAGTACGTTAATCTTGTCGTCTTTTCTCTTTAGATATTGTAATTGTATTGGAATAAGAGTTCTTATTAGTTAGTTAGTATTCTATGGTTGTAGTTGCAATGGTTCCAGCTGAATTCTTTTGGGTAGGCCTCTCCTCAAGGCCCCAAGCCTAGGATAGATCATGATGAAGATATAAGTGCATATAAATGACTAAATTGATTAGCCTTGTAGATAGGAACCCTAGACTGGTGCACCTGAGTGTTAGGGAGTGGTTGAGACCACTTGACTAGCCTTAGGAGGCTTGAGCCTCGTGCTCCCTCAGATAGACTCCTGTCAGTATGTAGTAGCACCGACAGGTCACTCATACTGAGAGGATATGACTTTTGAAGGTTGAGCTTGACTAGATAATATTTTCTCTCTGTTGATAATTTCTCTTTCTTTGCTTTTTAATAAAAATGTTTTTCGAAAAAATCAAATTTAAAAGATTCCCCTTTTGTTTCTCCCTCCTTCTTGTCTTTCATATTAGAGAGCGTAGAAGCCCTGTGAGAACCCAAATTGGTGTAATTAATTGACCAGACCCAAAACCCTCTTCTTTTTCTCATTTCACACCCCAGGGATCGATCTTCAGATTTCTGGGGCGTGACAATAGAGGCAACAAAGATTGTGGTATTTGGGCGGAACTGTATTGGACAAAAGAGAAGGTGGCCTTTAGACGGAGCTGCCTTAGGAATTTCTTGGGCTGTAAGTAGCCCACCCTTTAATGTAGGATTTTAGCAAGATTTACCACCCTATAAGTGTTAAGATTTTTTCTTTAAATTTTTTAAAAACAAATAATCATCATGTAACCTATAACGGCTACAAACGGTTATAAGCGACTACACTAAATGAGATCTAATGGCTGGGCTTTAAAAACCCATTAAGTCCAAATAAATGGGCAGCCATCAACACATCTTGGGCTTGGCCTATATAAGAGACCCAAGACCATAGAGCTTGAAGAAGAAAAAATTGTGCTTTTGCTACCAAAAACTCTGTCTCTTTCATTCTCTATTTGTGTTTCGATTTTTGCTACTTGTTGGGTTCTTGAAAGCTACGTTGGGGTTCGCCGTACACCCTCTCGAAGTCGTGCCGACGGAAGGGATAGCCAACCGGCTGGGTCGTCGTATCTTTACTAGTCGTTGCCGGAAGACCCGCACGCAGGGGGCAATCGACTTTTAGGACAGCGCCTGCTCGCTTCAACCAAACATGCTTCATCCAAACTCTATTTTTGATTTCTCTATTTTGTAAATTAGAAATCCTAGATCATAGTCAACTAGCAACTATATATCTAATATTTAATCTTTTTATTCTAGCATAATAAATATACAAATATTCATGAGATCTTAATCCTATCTTTATTAGTCATTGCATGATTAGCATAATATTTTATTTCTAGTATTATAGAATTGATTTAATCTTGTTAAAAGTTTTATATCATCTAATTTTTTAGGTGAGATATTTCACTTGTAGCTTACAATCTAAAAGTCGATTGATTTGCAAAATTCAAATTAGCTACATGTTATATGCTAAATAAATATTCAAAAAATATAAAGTTTATATATTTATCATATGCTCTTATATATATATTATATATTCATTTATTAAATATTCATTCTAATCATCCTTGCTCTAATGGAGATTAAAATAATTATTATATAAGAAAAAAAATATTTACTTCTTATTTTAAAATAGTATATTTCATTAATACGAATTTGCTAGTAGTAGTATCTATTGCTAATTGTAATTAGCCAATTGCCTAATATTAGTTCTTAGTATATTTTGTCATTTGTGTAAATTATTTCCTATATTCTAGTTAGAACACTTGAAAATTAAATTAGAACACTTGAAAATTAAATTATAAGAAAAATAATTTTAATTTGAGAAACTAATTAGTTATAAAAAGGAATAGTACTTTATCTAATTAAAATATAAAAACTTATCGCTAGACTAGTAACTTCACGATCTCCAGTGACTATTCTATTGCGTAACGGTGTCTAGAAAAGCTTGTCAAAAAGGTATACGTGCCTAAGATGGACTGGTATTTAAGCGAGCCTAGTGCTCCACTACCCATCTGGAACTGATCTGGCCGTTACAATCTAGAATTTTATTTGGATATCTAAGTTTAATCTAGCTAAAATCTAACTGTAAAAATCTATCCATCTAATCAAAACTCTAGTAGGGAGAGCTCGACGTATACACTTGTGTATGCGTGTCTCGTCTGTAATCCCCATAATCTAGAGCATTTGATAAGTGGTCAAATACTTCTAGTGTAAGTGCACCTGACACAAAGTCTTAACCCAAAAATCGAAATGGCAACAGGATCTACTGGGACCATTTGTAGGCTAGTTCAATTTACCCCAGAAGTAAACTAGGCTATCCAAGCACTTGACTGGTGGATAGACACCGGAGCTAATATTCATGTATGTTCTGATCGTTCCTGGTTCTCCACATATGAGATCTCGAATAGAGGAGTAGTGACCATGGATAATAATTCCGAAGCACACGTGCTAGGAATAGGTCGAGTCAACCTAAAGCTGACATTAGATAAGACCCTAATCCTAAGCAATGTCTACCATGTTTCAGATACTAGACGCAACCTTATTAGTGGATCCCTCCTAGTCCAACATGGATATAAACTAGTATTCGAGTCAAACAAAGTGATTATAGCTAAGGGTGTGTCTTTCATAGGGAAAGGGTTCATGACTGACGGCTTATTTAAGCTGAATACATGTATCCCTTTTAATAACAATAGTCCCGTTATTTTAAACATTGAGCCTTCCTCTACCTGGCACTTTAGACTAGGTCACGTTAACTACAACGCCATCAAAAAAATAATGAACCTAAACCTGATACCTAAGGTAGATACCCAATATCACGACAGATGTGAAATCTGTGTAGAAGCCAAACAAGCCAAGAAACCTTTTAGAGCAATAGGTAGAGACTCTGATCTCCTCGAATTAGTCCATAGCGATGTATGTGACTCAGGGAGAATCTCGAGAGGCGGTAACAGATACTTCATTACTTTTATTGATGATCTATCTAAGTATTGTTATATTTACCTCATAAAAATGAAAGATGAGGTATTAAACAAATTTAAGGTCTACAAAGCTGAGGCTGAAAACCAGAAAGATAAGACCTTAAAAATTCTTAGATCCGACCGAGATGGAGAATATACCTCAAATGAATTATCTATATTTTGTGAAATGTCTAGAATAATTCATGAGGTGATTGCTCCATATACCCCTCAATCAAATGGAGTAGCCGAAAGGAAGAATAGAACCCTTATGGATATGGTCAATGCCATGTTAATTAGCTCAGGAGCACCTGAGAACTTATGAGGGGAAGCACTATTAGCAGCCAATTTTATCCTTAATCGTATTCCTTCTAAAAACAACAACCTTACCCCCTATAAGCTGTGGAAGAATAGGAAGCCCACTTTGAACTATCTCAAAGTGTGGGGGTGTCTAGCAAAAGTTAGAATTACTGACAATAAGAGAAAGAATATAGGACCCAAAACAGTAGATGCTGTATTCATTGGTTATGCATTAGATAACAATGCTATTTGATTTCTAGTTTTTAACTCTGAGATAGAAGAAATCTCAAACAACATCATCATGGAAGCCAGAGATGCGATATATTTCGAAAATATATTTTCCTTTAAGACTAGAGTTAGAAATCCGAATAGAATCGATGATACAGAAATAGGTTCTAGTTCCAATCCAGACATAGGTTCTAGTCCCATAAGACAAATAGAAGAATAGTCATCAATTGAGCCTAGAAGAAGTAAAAGACAAAGGGTAGAGAAAACCTTTGATGACTTTTATGCTCTATTAATAGAAGATACTCCTACAACCTATGAGGATGCCATAAAGTCCTATGACTCCCAGTATTGGAAGGAGGCCATTGACAATGAGATTCAGTCAATTATGCAGAACCATACCTGGGAACTGATTGATCTCCCTCCTGGTTGTAAACCCATAGGATGTAAGTGGGTATTTAAAGAAGAAACTTAGACCAGATGACACTATAGATAACTTTAAGGCTAGGTTAGTAGCTAAGGGGTTCAACCAAAAGCATGAAGTGGACTATTTTGATGTATATGCCCCAGTAGCGAGAATAACAACCATTAGAGTCCTGCTAGCCCTAGCTTCAATTCATAAGTTGTTCATTCACTAAATGGACGTTAAGACAGGCTTCTTGTATAGAGATCTAGATGAGGAAATTTATATGGATCAACCTGATGGATTTATAACTTTAGGTCAAGAGAAGAAGGTCTGTAAATTAATCAGATCACTGTATGGACTTAAGCAAGCTCCTAAACAGTGGCATAAAAAATTTGATAGAACTATTCTCTCTTTTGGATTTGAGATAAATAAAATAGATGAATGCGTATACTATAAAGTAAAGGAAAATAAAAAGGTTATCCTATGTCTATACGTTGATGATATATTGATTTTTGGCACGAGTATGCAAATTATAAATGAGGTTAAATCATTCTTATCTCAAAATTTTAATATGAAGGATTTAGGACAAGCGGATGTTATTCTTAATACCAAGATTATTAGAAAACCCGAGGGATTAATCTTGTCATAAGAGCACTACGTAGAGAAAATTTTGAGAAAGTTTTATTACTTTGATTGTAGTCCTATATCGACACCATTCGATGTTAGCATACACCTAAAGAAAAATCAAGGATTTCCTGCACTACAAAAGGAATATGCACAAATTATAGGATCTCTAGGATTCCTAACCAATTATACAAGGCTTGATATAGCACATATGGTAAATAGACTTAGCAGATACACTAATAATCCAAGTGCTGAACATTGGAATACTTTAGAGAGGATCCTTAGATACCTTAAGGGTACAATCTCCTATGGACTACGATTTAGTGGCTATCCAGCTGTTTTAGAGGGTTATAGCGATGCCAATTGGATTAGTGACTCACTAGATGTGAAGTCAACTACAGGGTATGTATTCCTCCTAGGAGGAGCAATAATATCTTGGAAATCATCAAAGCAGACTGTAATAGCTAGAAGTACTATGGAGTCTGAAATAATTGCTCTCGATACTGCCTGTACCGAAGCTGAGTGGCTTAGGGATTTACTAATAGATATACCTCTAGTAGACAAACCCTTGCCAGCTATTTCTATACATTGTGACTGTAGATCTGCTATAGACAAATGCAAACAAAAAAATGCAGACGTAAAGATGAATCGTCATTTAAAAGTATGACATAAGTCATTGAGATATAAAATAAAAAATCAAATAATTATCTTTAAGTTTTGTAAGATCGGAAAAGAATTTGGCCGATCAATTAACTAAAGACTTATCTAGAACAGTGGTTCTAGAAGCGTCGAGGGGGATGGGTTTAAGCCCCATAAGAAAGATCACCATGGTAGCAACCCAACCTCACGGGGGTTCAATGGGTAGAAACAAACCGTATAGGTGACTATGAGGAGCACTGATCTCTCCTCCCATTCCAAGGGCGCCAGTGCTCATAAAAGCATGGGATTATGATGAGTTTTTACTCTTAATAAGTCCAAGATCCATGAGACAGGGTGCTACCTTACTCGCACCTTTATAAGGACTCACCTATATGTGTAGTTGTGTGGCCGCAACAATGAGTATTGGGCGATACTCTAAAAAACACATGAAAGATACTTGCGCATGGCCTAAATAGCGCAACCTGTCTAGAACCCTAAATTAGCTATACTATGTGTGAATCTTATAAAAGTCCGAACCATGGTCCTGGTTCAAGACATAGTCCACCAAGATACTACAGACGGATATAATTTTCACTAAGTGGAGGTTCAAACCGAGAGGTACCTACACCCATTACATAGTATAAGGAATCCAGCAAAATCTTTTATATTTTATTTTTTAATTTTTTTTTAATATTTATAATATTTGATGTTTTTAAAACATGTGAGGGATTGTTAATAATTTTTCTTTAAATGTTTTAAAAACAAATAATCATCATGTAACCTATAACGGCTATAAACGGCTATAAACGACTATAAACGACTACACTAAATGGGATTTAATGGCTGGGCTTTAAAAGCCCATTAAGTCCAAATAAATGGGCAGCCATCAACACATCTTGGGCTTGACCTATATAAGAGACCCAAGACCATAAAGCTTGAAGAAGAAAAAATTGTGCTTTTGCTACCAAAAACTGTCTCTTTCATTCTCTATTTGTGTTTCGATTTTTGCTACTTGCTGGGTTCTTGAAAGCTACGTTGGGGTTCGCCGTACACCCTCTCGAAGTCGTGCCGACGGGACGGCTAGCCTACCGGCTGGGTCGTTGTATCTCTACTAGTCGTTACCGGAAGACCCGCACGCAGGGGGCAATCACTTTTAGGACAGTGCTTGCGCGCTTCGACCAAACAGGCTCCATCCAAACTCTATTTTTGATTTTTTTATTTTGTAAATTAGAAATCCTATATCATAGTCAACTAGCAACTATATATCTAATATTCAATATTTTTATTCTAGCATAATAAATATATAAATATTCATGCGATTTTAATCCTATTTTTATTAATCATTGCATGATTAGTATAAAATTTTATTTCTAGCATTATAGAATTGATTTAATCTTGTTGAAAGTTTTATATCATCTAATTTTTTAGGTAAGATATTTCACTTGTAGCTTATAATAAGTAAGCCCACCTTTTAATGAAAGGACTTTAACAAGATTAACCACCCTATAAGTAGCCCCACCCTTCAATGAAGGATTTTAGCAAGATTTACCGCCCTATCCATTCTCCCAAGCTCACAAACCCCCTGCACAAAAACTCTCTTCCTTCAATTGGCAACACTGGCTTCCTTAGTTCTCTTCCACCCTCTACCTTCACCTCGATCTCTCGACACACGGAGCAGGAGGAGGAGAAGAAGAAATGGTGAGCCCTCTGAGAATCCCCTGCTCTACCTCCCATTCCCTCATAATCTCTGCTCTTCCGTCGAAATCCCCAGATGGGTATCCCTCAATTCCCTTCGTTCTTCCCCCTTCCCACTTGGGTCGGAGCCGCCGGAGCCCGAACACACATTCCCGGCGGCCTTCTCTCAGCTGGGTTCCCTCCAATCCCCTCTTTTGTCGGACCCAGACGATGATACCCTGGCGAGGTGTCCGTGGACCGGTCACGGGTTCTCGCTTGATTTCCCGAGAGAAGAGATTGAAAGGGCTTTCTATGGAGACCCACCATGGATTTCGTTGGATTCTTCTGCTGTGTTCGATGCTCCAACTGGAGCCGGAAGATCGGTTTCTCGTGGGTTGGGGAGAGGGAAGTACAATGCTCTGCGAAGGAGGCAGGTAAAGGTGGAGACGGAAGCGTGGAAGAGGGCGGCGGAGGAGTACAAGGAGCTGGAGAGGGTGATGCTTGAGAAGAAGCTGGCCCCTAGTTTGCCTTACGTGAAATCCCTCTTCTTGGGATGGTTTGAGCCGCTGAGAGACGCCATCGAGGAGGAGCAGAGGTTGCAGAAGGCGAAGAAGCACAAGGCGGCTTACGCCCACCACATTGGCCTCTTGCCGCCCGATAAAATGTCCGTCATCGTGATGCATAGGGTGATGGGGCTGCTGATGACGGGGCAAGAGGAAGGGTGCGTCCGGGTGGTTCAGGCCGCCGTTCACCTCGGGGAAGCCGTAGAGCAGGAGGTGAGTGTTGGTGCTAGCTGTCTTCTGATAATTTTTGTTTTTTGATTCTTTTGATCTTGGTTATGTATTTGAGAAATCCTTAGAGTTAAATTGTACGAATAAAAAAAGAAGCATTGCAGAGTGTGAAGTGAGCCCTTTGCGATTTCGTTTCGTTGGGTCAGAAGGTATTCAGTGATATTTCCCGTACTTCTAACTATACTTGGTGATAAGTGATAACACAATGCTCATTAACATTTTGATCACCTTCAAAAGATTATTTTGAATGCCCCACTTATCTCTTCAGCCTTTCACATAAGAGAAAATTCTCTCTTGGGTTTCCACATGACACCAATTTTGACCAGAACCATGTTTTTACATTTGTGATTTATATATTCATTGAAGTTTGTTCTCATTTAGACTTGATTCGCAGCAATCTTATATCATCCTCTATAGCATACAACACTCTTGATTAAATAATAGTCAAATCGATTATGACAAGGTTAAAAATGCCAAACTTGTATAGATGAAAAGGGCGGATATTTGTCTCCTTGCATTTTGTTATGGATATACGGCACTATAATCAACTAAAACCCTTTCTGCCATCTGGCCTTCTAGGTTTCTTGGCAGGTCCCTCTCTTGCTAAGTTGGTTGATTTGGTCTCGGCACCAATCTTAATGATTTGACAACATGTTGGCATCCGATTAGAAAGTTTTTCAATCCCTTTATGGAGCCATTTTAATTAAAGTTGGGCTCCATAGTCGACCCCATCTTAATGGGATAAGATTTGGATGATGATTGTTAGTTTTGCCATGGGAGAATGCCAAAATACCAGAGCTATGGAATTAAGAAGAATTCCAAAAGACTAAGTTCAAAGGGTTGCCTCAACTTGAAGTAGGGTTCAAAAGTCAAAAAATATTCAAGAATATTATTGTGAATGAGGTCAACTACGGGTTAGAATACAATAAAAAGGTAAAAATGAAGAATACAATGTAAATGTACATACATCACCACCCCCTCAAACTAAAGATGGGTTGCACACATAGAATTTGCAAATGAGCAAAAGTGCAAGGCCGACCTGCAAGCCCTGTGACATGCCAAAGATGCAAAGCAAACCTCTTGAAAACATGCTAGTATAACGAGTATCTCTACACCCCCTTTTGCCACGAGACAGACGTGCCGACTATGCAAAGAACAACAGATCCACCAACAGAAGTGAGGAATGCCTAGAGGCAGAATGGCAACCCAGGTAGGAGTAAACAGAGAATTGGCCATCGAAGTGCTTAGTCAGTAGGACAATGATGAATTATCCACAAATCTAGTTATGAAAGATCCACAAAAGATTGTCAAGAATTTTCTGATCTTTGGCCATTTGTATGGTGTTAGTCGATGAGACAATAATAGAGTTAATTGCTAAATTGGACTTGTGGAGAAAGACTTTGGACGATAAGGGTTTAACAATTAGTATAACTAATATGGAATATGTGGAGTGAAATCTAATGGAAAGTCAATGATAATGAAGCCTATTTCACAATCGATGGCCATAAAATATAATAATGCGATTGTTTTCAGTATCTTGGGTCCATCTTACAGAAGAATGGAGAGATAGTCGATGATATATCCAATAGGATTAGAGCTGGTTGGATTAAGTGGAGTGGAGTGTTGGGAATGTTATTTGATCGACGTATCCCATTAAGACTCAAGGGCAAATTTTACAAGACAACAATAAGTCCTGCAATGTTATATAGTTCAAAATGTGGCCCTTTAAGAGAGCTCAATCTCATAACATGAGCGTGATAGAGATGAGGATGTTGAGGTAGTCGTGTGGAAAAACTAGGAGGGATAAAATGAGGAAGGGTGTATTAGTTGTGGTGTTGGAGTGGCATCATTTGAGAACAAGATAATAGAGAACCTATTAAGATGGCTTGGGCATATACCACATAGAGAAAGAGGCACCCTTGATAAGGAGAGGGTCTTAGAGATTAGGTGGAAGGTCTCGAGAAGAAGACCTATGATTACATTATTGGTAGTTGCTAGAAAATACATGGGAAAGCTTTCATTGACAACAATACAACATATATATTCCTAAACAAAATTGAATATCGCGAGGAAAGATTCACAAAGCCGACCCCAAATAGATGGGACATTGCTTGATGGGTATGATAATGGCTTGTAGAAAGTTGCGTTTAGTTATGTAATTTCAAATTTTCAATGGTTATACTGTTCCTTATTCTACAAAGTTGAATTTTTTATGCTTTATCTCTAGAGTTACCTTTAATTATTGGGATGAGTTTGGCATGCAACACCACATTTTTGAAGAATTTTGATTGAATTAAAAATTCAATCTATTATTGAATTAATTTTTTTTTGGCATCCAATCTATTATTTGAAATATTTGTAAGTATTTGATGTTATATACCAAAAACTGTCATTTCTTGATCGAAGTTAGTCTTTGAAAATTGGTAATATTAGCTGAATGACAGCCTTCTATGATAATAAAGCATAACAAACTACATGATGGCTTGGGATTATATGAACTATTTGTAAGTGTTTGATGGTATTTACCAAAAACTGTCATTTCTTGATCGAAGTTAGTCTTTGAAAATTTGGTAATATTAGCTGAATGACAGCATTCTATAATAATAAACCATAACGAACTACATGCTGGCTTGGGATTATATGAGCTATATAAAATTATCAAGACTTCCAATGCAAACAAGATGCACATATGTGCTCTATTCATGAAAATGTTGCAATTTTTTTGGATCTTGTATTTCAATGTTCTAGCTGTAGTTGGATTTTTCTTGTGCTGATAATAGAAGTGTTTTTGATAAACAATATTTATCCCCACGATTTTTTTGTTTAAGCTCTTCTTATTGTTGACACATGCTTTTGTGTTTATTGCTCTGAAATTGTTTCTGTTATCTTCTAGGTTAAGATCCATGATTATCTTGAGAAGAGTAGAAGATCTGGAAGGAGAAGCAATCAAGGGGATGAAAATGTGATTATAAGCAAAGAGCAGGAGATCATTAGGAAGCGTGTGTTGAATTTGATGAAAAGGAAAAAGCTAACTGAGGTGCAGAAGCTTATAAAAGATAAGAATGAAGTAGAATCTTGGGGTCGTGATGCCCAAGCTAAGGTTTGTGCATTTCTTTAAACCTGAGACTGCTCACAGATAATTATGTTTTTTCTTTTCTGATTTAAAGCTTCCTCTACTGCAGTTGGGAAGTCGTTTGATAGAATTATTGCTAGAATCAGCATTTGTACAGCCACCACCTAACCAATTAGCAGATATTCCCCCTGAAATTCGACCTGCTTTTAGACATACATTCAAAACTGCAACTAATGAAGATGGGTACAATAGCAGCCTTTTTCTCTTTGTCATCAGAGCATATTCCTGATATACTGTAGATATAATTTGTTTTATCTATTCTTCTTGCAGGAGATTAAGGAATAGGTATGGAGTGATAGAATGTGATCCGCTAGTCCACAAGGGGCTTGAGAGCACCGTAAGATATGTTTTGCATCCTTTTCACCTTCCATTGTTAGGCCAACTCGGAAGCCATGGTTCTACTGACTTGTTTACCATGCATTAGCTTATTGATTGCTATCTATTATCACTCTTTGTACTGAGTCAAACATGGGTTATAATTGATATTGCAGAAGATATGTATTTTCTATACTCAGTAATCATTACCATAATCATAACCGTTGAGCTTTGTACCATCTGCTTGCGTCGGCTTTATGAATCCTTCTTACTTCATCGCTAATCATTTATGTTTAGGGCTCTTTAGGTGGCCACTAAAAGATTTTTTCTCTCTCCTCTAACAACTTCCATTTAAGTTATTTAAAGTCTTTACATCCTCCATTTCGACCGTTCTACTTTAATCCAAGACCCTCTCTTTATAGGGGCCTCCTCTGAACTTTGTTGTTCATGCCCATACCCTCTTAATCTGTTCTTCATCATTGTCCTCAATTGCAGCTGAACTGAGTAATTTTCTATACGTAAATTAGGCTAGTTGTGATTCATTTCATAGTTTGAGTTTGTTTTTTACGAGTGGCTTTCAACTTGACATCAATCGTCGACCTTTCTCACCCGGGCTTGGGACTAGCAATGACGGTTTTTGTCTAGTTGTTATCATAGCTACCAAGTCTGAAGTCAGGAAAATTTCGGCTAGGGGAGAAGTCAGAAAAATCAGGAAAGACTTGGGAAAGCATGGTAGAATTTTGAAATATATTTATATATAGGTGTTCCAATAATTTTTTTGAGCAGTACACGATGGGGATAAAACGCTAGTAATCTGGATTAAAATGAAAAAAATGTGATTTTTCACAAATCATGATTTTTTTTTTTCACAAAATCAGGAAAGAGTTGCGTTGCAAACATTTACTAAATAAGTTATGATTAAAACATGACTTATTCAAAAAATTGGAGATTTTGGTAACAGTGGTTGTGATTGTATCTGTATTATTATATCGTAGTTGAACTTATGGAAATTGTGTAAGCCTACTCCTTGACTGTGGTTAGGGACAAAATGAACTATTAGATTATGTACATTGTGGTTTCATTGAAGTGTCTAAAGGTACTACAATTCAATTGTTCTGTTTTCATGAAGGTGGTTTCGTTGAGGATTGTTTTTACTTCCAAAATTGTGGATTTCATTAGAATGTGTTTTGCAGGCTAGGCACATGGTGATCCCGTACCTGCCAATGTTAATACCACCGAAGAATTGGAAAGGGTAAGATTTAAGAGGAAACACTATTATGTGGCTAAGGGGCGACTTTAAGCTTAACTATTTGGTATTCAGATAAAATGAAAAAAGAATTTCAATATATGTTGTTTACAATAATTTTACCTTATTTGCTGCATGTGGTCAATGAAAGTTCGACAGAGAAATTTGTTCGGGGATTTATTAGTACCTGTATTAATATTTTTCACCTTATGACAACATTAAATTTTCGTGTATAATTACCATAGTTGTTTATGTAATCTACTCAGATTTACAGCGTTTCTATACTTTTTACTAACCTTTTAATTAGTACCTGTATTATTTTTTTTCACCTTATGACAACATTAAATTTTCGTGTATAATTACCATAGTTGTTTATATAATCTAATCAGATTTACATCTTTTCTATGCTTTTTACTAACCTTCTGTTTTTTCTTGTTAAGGTATGACAAAGGTGGACACTTGTTCTTACCCTCCTATGTCATGCGCACACATGGAGCAAAGGAACAGCAATATGCAATTAAAAATGTCCCAAGAAATCAGCTGCAGAAAGTATTTGAGGTTTAGATCTGTCTCTTTATTTAGCAACTGCATGACTACTATTTTGCCCTGGCATTTCCATTTTTCGTCAAATGTTTCTAATGCTGTAGGAATTTGGTGCATGGTGAATCAATTGTGGCATAATGTATCTATGTTTAAGAACTCAATGCTTAGACTCTGAAAGATTTTATTCCTTGTCAGCTAGAAATTTTACTTTCTGATTCTTGTCCTATGTTTGTACTCACATTTAAATAGTTAAAAAATGCAAAACCTGTAGATCATAAAAATACATTTGACCTAAGAAATGCACTAGAGAACAAATTTTAGGTATTAAAGGAAAACAATGTAGTATGTTGTGGTGATAGTTTATAGAAATATAAGAAACACGAACATGTCATATTATATTTACTATTATTTATCATATCCTCTTATACACGAGAGGACAATAAACCATTGTAGTTGTATGCATTGGAGTATTGTCAGTAGATTCTATTACATGTTTGCAACCATTCAAGAGTTCTTACTCAAGCTGCATAGTTTGTGGGCCATCTTCCCTAGCCAGTTATGAGGGTTTCAGAGATCTTGTGAAAGATGGACTAAGCTATTGTCTATCTGCACCAGATGTCTCCTTGCTGTCATCCTATGGAGTCCTGTGTTCAGGTTGCCTGTTGTATGCTAACCGCTAAAAAGGGTGCTAAAACATGTTGGACCATTGGGGCTCTGGATAACATTCCAAAAAATTTGGCTGAACCATCAGATCATCCGAACTGTGCTTGACGTTATTGAATTGTTTGATCCTCTACGAAGGTCTTGGTATTATATATTGGTCCATTTTCTGGTAATTCTCCATCGCCCAAGATGGATTGTGAGTTTGTGACCATCTACCTCTATGGAATTAATTCCTTGTGTTTTTTCATTTATCTCTACTCAACTTGGTTCACTGTTAGGAACTGATTTATCTTTTTGCCATGATTGGCTCCTAAGCCACTTTGGATATCTGATTGGACTTGGCATATCTCACTTCCTCACTTCTGTTTTTAATTTCCACCCAAAATTCTTTTGAGGCTTCTGTATGAGCAAATTTTGTTTTACTCAAATACAAATTTCAAAAGGACTCTCTTAGAGGGAGTAGAGTACAAATATATTAGGAGATTGTGGGGAAATCCGTTTGTGATCCTTTGATACTCAATTTCGAAGTACAAAGATTACAACAAGTGTAAAAGATGACAAAGAAGTGCTTTGCGGTGCTTTGATTCTTCTGGGCTTGGAGCTTTTGTCAGATAGGGGCTTTGTTTTACTCTTCTTCTTCTCGTTTCTTCACATGTTCTTGTTTGTTCTTCAACTTGCTTTGTACTTGGATCTTCTTTCTTTTCAATCTTCAGTCTTTGACCTCTGATCTTCTTCTTCGGTCTTTGATCTTCCTTGGATTTGCTTCGATTTTCGATTCTTCTTCTTCGGAATTTCTTGGAGCTTTGAAGTATCTATGGTTGGAAGCTTTGTAGACTCTTCGTGTTTATCAAAAGTCTATAACCCTTTTTCCTTTTTCTTCCCCTCCTTTTATAAGGGTTGAAGTAGTTATTGTATGAAATAACTACCTTGGGTGGTTGAAGTAATCTCCAAATGGTTTCATTATTCCTTGAATGGTTGGGGTAACCTCCGAGTGGTTTCATAACTCCTTGGATGATTGGAATAACTTCTAAGTGGTTTTATTACTTACACTGGTGGTTATCGTTTGAATTTTAAACTTTGTCCTCTAATTTTCTTTTTGAGATAGAGTAGTTACCTAAATGAACCAGTCCGATTTGGTCGACTTGTGATTCGGGTGTTGAATTCTAGTCGACTCACTGCGACTTGAATCAGACAACGTTGACTCGTGATCCGGTCTCTTTCTGACTTGGTGGATCTAATGAATCAGTTGAACCTGGCATAAGCTTACTTGCAGGAGCTTGCACTTGGTCATTTTTCGGTCTCATATGTTGGCGTATTGAATGGTGCATATCTCTAAGGATTATTTTACTAACTTAGAGATAGCCTTTGGATGATGAGGATATGACATTTTCCTTACTCCTCCATTTTTCAGACTTAGTCAAAAATTTCTTTTTGATACTTGGCAGTCTTTGATACCAGAGTTGGCCAAGGTTGTTATCCGGGCTGACCAAGGTTCTGGTTAGGGCCAACCAAGGTTCCAGACTTAGAATTTTTTTTTTGTAAGTCTGTCTGGCAGTGTTATTAAAGGCGCGCACCTAGGCTCAAGCTCAACTAGGCTCACCTCCTGCGCCTCAAAAAGCACAAGGCCAAGCTCTGTTAGAAAGGTGCGGCTAGGCTCCATGCTCCAGGCACAAAAAAGCACGCCTAGTTAAATCATGTGCAATTATGTGCTTGCAATTGATATTTTTGGCAATATGATTAAGTTATTAAGTAGATTTGATTCATGATTACAGTAGTTTGAATATTGGCACATTGATTGAATATTATTTACATTCAAATTATTTGTTATAGTTCTTAGGTAGGACCATATGAGCAATTGTGGGTTGGATTTGATGACTTTGATATTATTTCAACTATTACAAGATTTAATGAGTTTTCTTTTCTTTCTTGATTTGCACATTTCATACTGATTTAGAAGCATGTGTGCACACGAATGAAATAATACATTCAATCATTCATTATTTATTTTTTGTTTGCTATAATATCACATTTGATATCTTATAACTGGTTATTGAATTTGAACTATACATATTTGAAGATTTAATATATTTTAAATGGCTTATTTAGAGCCGTTATTCAAACCTACAAGGCTACAACATTTGTGTTGTTGCAACAACGATCTATCATATTTATCTTTTGTCGTAAGATTCATTTTCTTCGTCTAGTTATGCATGTTTTGAATATATATATATATATATATATATATATATATATATATATATATATATATATATATATATATATATATATATATATATATATATATATATATATATATATATGTGCCTTAGTTCAATCAGGCGCGCGCCTTGAGTTGCACCTTGCGCCTAGGCTCTAGGAGATCTTTGCGCCTTATGTGCGCTTTGAGCCTTTCAGAACACTGTTGTCCGGTACAATCTTCCAGATTTAGAATATTTTCGAGTCTGTCAGACTTTTGGTCTTTCAGACTTGGAATATTTTTGAGTCTGTCAGACTCATGGTCTTATAGACTTGGAATATTTTCGAGTCTGACAGACTTTTGGTCTTTTAGAAAGCTATGACTTACACTAGAAACTAGTCTAGCCTATAGGTTAGCATCTAGAAAGCTATGACTTACAGATTTCGTGATTGACGAGGCACACATCGCCTATCAGTTGGAAGCCACACTTTTCAAAATATCTTCTCCATGATGATGTACACCTGAGGCTTCCTTACATGCACTGATCCGTCCTCCACTTCCAAGGTGCTTCAGCTACGGAGCCACTCCCGAGATTTGATCTCGAGGCAGCACACTCTGGTGTTCAATGTCATGAGAACTGCTACATTATTGTTACCTGCTTAAAGTATCATATCAATCCATCTATTTGAGTGTGTCGTTATTGTTATTTCCACTCTCATAATGCTATACCTTGGGCCCTAGCTCAAGATATATAGTAATAACTAGTTTGAGGTTGATCTCCTTGCAGTGGAAGCGTTTGATGCTATTTGGATTATCTGATTGGCCGAATCAATGGCCATGATTGTCTGAGTGGTGTTTTGGAGGCAGCAGAAGCCTTTGTGGAAAAATCCGGGGAATGAATGTTTCATGTCATCAGATCGACCACTAATGAGTTTACTTTTTCTTTGAAGTTACTTATAACATAGGGCCAAGATGAGACGTTGATCAAATATAGTGGATAGTCACATGTCTCTTATTAAAATGTCACATTAGCAAGTAAGGGTATTTTACTTTTGAAAATTAGAAGTCGAGGAAGACCATCTCTAATCTTGGGCGCAGTTGCGGTTGGTTGGGGGGAGAGAGGACCAGGTTTGAGATCCCGAACATCTATTCCGTGCTTGAGAAGTGTTTTACGTGAAAGAAGCCTGGGAATCTCATCTTCGGGGCTCTTTACCATCCACCGTCCTTATTTAGGGGCCTTATATTTTTTATTTCTTCCTTTTTTTTTTCTTTGGGTGGCTATTGATTATGATAAATATGAGGCTGATTATATTGGTTCAGATTTGAAGTGGAATAAGAAACTGTGAGTTAATATCTACGCTGCCTCTCGCCCTTTTTCTCCTCTCTCTCTCTCTCTCCCCCCCCCCTCTCTGTCTCTTTTATTCTTTACTGCTAATTGTTGTAATATGTACTTATTAGTTACGTTCCTGTTCAATATAATCACCCAGATAGGACTGCCAACCTATCTAATGATGTCCCTGTGTTGATTTAACTTACTAAATCTTTCATAAATGACTCCTTTGGCGATCATCTGCTGGATTTAACTATTTAAACCTTTTAATCACATTATATCGTCCAATTAATGTGCATATTGAAATAAAAGTTAATTCAGAAGTTATTTACTGTGTGGTCAGATATCTCTACCCAGGTCTGCTTCTTGTGTCTTTTAAATACCCTTATCTGCAGCTATTGTTTATTGAATTGACATTAACTTTGTGGTTTTATGAATCAGAGGAACAATCCATATCTTAAACATTAGGCCTTTATTATTTACAACAGATGTCCTTTCTTGATCTTGATTTAATCCAGTTCTGAATTGTAACCATAAGTTCATAACCATAACCATTAAGCCTTTTGTATTAGATCAGATGTGCTAATGATCTGGATTTAATCAGATGTCTTCTATTTCACGAAACATGGAACTGCAATGCTACCAGACAACATTATCAGGACCATGTTCTACATAGTGTAGGATCAGAATTTTATCACCCTTTGCATCATATCAGTTCTACGTTTCAAATGCAGTGAATATTAAAAAACTGTGGAGCTCCTGCTAATTGATTTGTAATTGGATCTACCAAGTCAGCCAAAACCCGAACCATTTCAGCCAAACTGGTTCGGATTCAAGTGAATCCTCGAAGCATGCTTACTACACAAAGAAAATAAAAGAGTAGTTAGAGAGGCCACATTTCTAATGGAGGAACTAAGAGTCAATGAGGAACTAAGAAGACAGTACCATAGTAACCTATGAATCAACACCTAGTGTTTCATGGAGTCGTGAACATGAGAAGAAGAAAGCTTCTGCACTCAGAGCAAAGATGATAACTCTCAAGTTCAATTCATAAATCCATTGTTAATTCATAGATCCCCCCTCACATGTGTATATATGAACTCAACAACCGCTAATCCAAACTTAAATTCTTAATTGACTTGAGAGTCTGGCTGCATACACTTATGGTAGGAGTACTAGTAGGATAAGGACACCCAAAAAGCATCAAACTCACTTCTGTCGCCCTCTTGGACAGCATGCTTAAGACCTCCTTGGAAAGCACGGTAAACATCTTGTTCTTCTTCCACGGTTGCTCCTTTAATGTACTACTTGTAAAGATGCATAGCACTTTGTACTACCTCATTCGCTTCCGAGGCACCTGAACTCGTACCCGGTTTCTTGTCACATCCATTTACTCCATCATCAATTCTTTGTGGTAGGCAACTGATGATTTATTGTGCGTTCTTGTTGTTGTGATTCGACAAAAGGGTGCTATGTTTTGAAATACGTGTAATGATAAATGCATGCTTTCTCTTAGTGCACATATGAGTTGTCCAATAGCAAACGATCATCAATCTTTTTAAACAAGTTAAGATCCACCAGGATTTTTGTCACATTGCTTTGATTAGTAGCACTTTGCTCTATGAGCAACTTCCACCGATAAATAGATCTGGAGAGCATCCTTCATGAACAATATTATCAGTAAAAGCATTGTTATCTTTGAGTTGGTATTCAACTTCTGGCTTGTGGAAGAGTACTTAATCCTCAATCTTTACCCCGTTCACATGATCTTCAATTGTTTGAGCTTCTGGCTTGTGGACGAGTACTTGATTCTCTGCACATGTTTTCCGAGACGCTTCCTATATGGACAAAACATTTGGTGATTTGAGTACGATTGCCCTTACATAACACCCTCCTTTTACTCTCAGCTTTAATTTCAAGAAAAAGATGAAACATTGGAACTCCTATTGGGTCCAGATTTCTTCTCAGATGATTCTTTAGTCTTTATTGGCTTCAAGTTCACCCTTTGACCATTGAATTGGAAGGCATACTTGTTTGTTTCTTTATCACTGTGAGCATCTCAATCTTGATCCATGGTCGATCAAACAATCGGTGGGCAATCTCTATAGGAATCACATCACACCAAATAACATCTTTATATATGTCGATTTTGAAGGAAGGTAGACATCAGTCTATGATAGGGATGATAAAATCATTTGAAACTGGATGTACTATGTAATAAGCTATTATTGTCCACCGCACATTGCATTACAAAATTGCTTGCATGGTGGTAAATATCAGACTTGAAATGCACAATTGCATGTTGATCCATATGCTCTCTAGCAACTTGATTATTGGCCATTAAAGAATTTGGCCCTCTTCAGGTTTCAAAACTAATCACCCTATCATCTAGATCTCTTAACTTTCACCAAATGTTATTGAGAATTTCATCTCGTTAACTATCCGACTTTCTCCATGGATGAGATCAGCGACAATGATTGAACATAATGGCTAGTCGAAAGCTCTCATATCAAGTGATGCAAGATAATAAAAAGAAACGGGGCTCTAATACCAAGCAAACATAGTACGGAAGAGGAAAGGACTAAGCATGAAAAAGATTTAGTTGCAAGTTTAGGGAAAAATCTATGAATTTTCCACGTGGTTTCAAATTATTTTGATATGAAATAATGAAAGTGCATTACATGTTGGGATCCTAAAATTGTTCTAGATGTATACTACTATGACAGTTTATCTATGAGGGTTTTAGGAGAAAATAAGGATTAGTGGTGCAAAACACTAAGAAATGTGCTTCCTGAAATTTATTTATGGTTATGGCACCAAGTCGATGAAGGTCATTCTTCTAGGGATTCTAGGCTTCTATATGAATATCCTAGTTAGATTAGGTTAGAAACTAAAGGAATGCTACAATTTAGAATCAAGAATTAAACAAAACTTGCAGAAAAATCAAAATTTAGGAAAACTGAACTTACTAGGCAAAGAAAAGGGACAGGTACTTGATGAGTTGGCACTTCTAGCAGAGAAACCGAGTCCACGCCTTGGTTGAACCGTGAACTCAGAGAAAGCGAAAAAAAACTTTGAAGTTTTGTTCATGAATGCGTTGTTAATTTATAGCTCTTGTTACATACTTATATGTGTATATATAAACTCTCAAAACAACATGTCACCCAATCCTAATTCACTCGAGACTTTGTTAATCTATTATGACACTAAACTAGGACTCTCTTATAAACAGGTTTCTAGTAGGATAGGACTCCTAAGTCACTTCAAAAATTGACTAGAAAATAGGTCTGAAAATTACAATGAAAATACTAAACAAAAAACAACTCAACTTTCTCAACTGAAACTAGGGACTACCCATTCCACTCAAATTAGGACTTCTACGCACACAGGTTCATTTGAATTAAGTCTCCTACTCGTATTGAAGGTTCTTATTGAATCCAAATTGGACTTCACCACTATGGCTGCCTGAATATACAATGAACCACAACATGCTTTTCGAACTTCTTGTGTACTAATATACAGTTATGCTGTTGCTTTCATTTGTTTAGGCACTCGATACCCTTGGATGTACCAAATGGAGGGTGAATAGAAGAATACTTGATGTAGTAGAGAGTCTTTGGTGTAGAGGTGGAGGTATTGCAGGTCTTGTGAACCGTAATGATGTGAGTACAACCCGGTTCTTCAATTTGTCAAGTTCTATATTTGATTGAATTGTTTTTTGGTTCCGACAAAAGAAATCTATTGTTTTTTGTCTGTTCCATTATTATTTTGATTTTAGTTTTTCTTATTTTTTGTTGTGTTGGCGTATAGATTCCCATATCCCAAAGACCAGACACAGAGGATTCAAATGAGATCCGAAATTGGTGGTGGAGCATGAAAAAAGCAAACAAAGCGAACAATGAGATGCATGCTCAGCGATGTGACATCGAACTTAAACTTTCTGTAAGGGTTTTTCTTTCCCTAGCATCATAGGGGTCACTTGAACAGTGCATATCACCTACGTGTTTTGCTTTTGTTCTTTGTCCATTGGTGCTCATGATTTTTTTGGAAACAGGTTGCCCACAAAATGAAGGATGAGGAGGGGTTTTACTATCCTCATAATCTAGATTTCCGTGGCCGTGCATACCCTATGCACTCACACTTAAATCATTTAAGTTCAGATTTATGTCGAGGAATTTTGGAGTTTGCCGAAGGAAGGCCTTTGGGGAAGTCTGGGTTACGTTGGCTGAAAATACATTTGGCAAACATATATGGCGGAGGTGTTGGAAAGCTTTCATATGATGAGAGGTTGACATTCGTTGAGAATCATATACATGAAATATTTGATTCGGCAACTAACCCTGTTGATGGCAATCGCTGGTGGATAAATGCTGAAGATCCTTTTCAGTGCCTAGCTGCATGTATTAATCTTTCTGATGCCTTGAAAAGCTCTTCACCACAGAATGTCATATCCCACCTTCCAATTCATCAGGTGACCACTAGATGAGTTTACATAGAATTGTGATAATACAAACAGTTGAATGAATTTAGATGTTACTACTGTTACTTTGTTCAAGAAGTTGATTTGTAAGATTTGTTTGAATTCTAAAATATGTCAAAAAATAATCTGTTTTCTGCTGAAAATTGGTTAGGGAAGAAACCAACTAAATTGGGCAAAGTAGTGAAATGTGACTGAGTTGTATTGTGATATCAGGTGGGGCTCACACTAAATTTGTCATATCGGTGGGTGGTTTTTTGTTGAATATGTAAGTGGTTTGACACAAGGTTTGAAGTTTCGGCCGAATCCGATCCGATTCGGCCGGAGCCGAACCCGATCCACCTGAAAAATGGTGGTTTCGGCCTGATAATCACTCTCCACCTGATTTCAGTCCACAAGAGATGGAGAGTAGGAGAGGAGGTAAAAAAAAAGCTTGTCGTTGTCGTCGCCTGATTGGCCATCCCAGTCACCCGATCCATCGTCCTCTCTCTCTCTCTCCTCCCGGTCGCCATTGCAAAAGGTTTTAAAACCCTAACCTGATCCCACCCCCACCCCTTTTAATTTGCTAGAAACTAGCACGAGTGCTTTTGCAAATTCTGTCAAACTAATAGGAAAAAATGGCAACTGATATACTGCATGTGGTTGAGGGATGTGGAGTTGGATCTGGTGCTTTTTCTTTGCAGGGAAATTCTAGTCCTTTGTGTAACTTCGTGTTTCTCTCTATCATGCAAGGGCACCACAATAAGTATATATTGGTTCAAGATTGCTTTTTCAAAATTGGTTCGTCAGGTTCTTTTGTTTTCCTTTCGATGCTCATACCCACTTTGTAATTTGTCAATTACGCTCCAAACAGTGACTGTTTGCTACAGTTTTAGCTTGTGTCACATGGTGCAATCTTTTATTTGCCTCCAAGCTAGGAGTCTACTTATCTTTATAGACTTCCAATGATGTGCTTGTTGAAATTGATACAGCTGTTACATTAAATTCTATGTAACTTACTATAGCTTATGGTCTTATATTAATTTTGATGTGAATGGCAATATTAATTTGAAGGTGATATTTACCTGATCCTTTTCCTTTTTAGGATGGTTCGTGTAATGGTTTGCAGCATTATGCAGCCCTAGGAAGAGATAGTGTAAGCTCATTCTTCTCCCTATTTAACTTATTTTAACTGAATCATCACAGCCTTCATTCTACATTGCAGTTGATTTATTATTTTCAATTATATGACCTTTATGATACCCTTCATCTTTGTGTTTTCTAGACTCTTGAATATATCATTCATGACACTTCTGGACACTTAAATATGGCACAACAAGCCATGGATCTATAAACACGGAGAGCCTTGCTTATGATCCTAAATAGGGGAGGCAATGGGTCGGGTTTGGGTTCGGGTTGGGACATAGCCACATAGGTATAAGGTCAAAACACCCAACCTGAACCCGACCCATTTAATAAACGGGTCAAAAACTCAAACCCAAACTTGACCTGCCTAATAAACGGGTTGACCCGACCCTACCCGTTTACTAAAGGGTCGGGTCGGGTCGGGTTCACTTGGGTTGGGTCAACAGAAGCCATGTAAACCTGTCGGGTTGGGTCAAGACAGGTCGGATTGGGCCGGGTTTGATCGGGTCGGGTCAGGTAGACACGACCCATTGGGTAAACGGGTAAAGTCGGGTCAATCGGGTTATAAGTACAAACCCGAACCCGACCCATTAACTAAAGGGGTCAATCGGGTTGACCCGTTTATGACCTTGTAGACACATGAATTTTGTCTAAACCCGGACCCGACATACGTGCGCCAACGCGGATGCAAACCTGACGAACGCTCCGACTCGGACCCGACTTGCACGCACCAGTGCGGACCCGGACCCGATTCGCGCCCAACAAGGGAGGAGCGGACCCCACACTCAAGGGGGGCCGGCCCTTACTAAGGACCCGAACCCCATGGGGCCAGCCCTTACTAGGACCCGAACCCCATGGGGCCGGCCGGCCTTGCAAGGAAAAAGAAAAGAAAGGAAAGAAAAGAAAGGAAAGAAAAGAAAAAGGAAAGAAAAGAAAAGGAAAGAAAAGAAAGAAAAGGAAAGAACTACCGCCATGCGCGGGGGGAGGTTGCGTATGATGTCTGCTCACGCGCGGATCTACGTCGATCCCTCGATCCGACGGACAAGAAGAAGAGCCGGGTCACCATCGATTTCGTGTGCAAAATCCAGCCATAATTGCCCCGCCAGGAAAGGAAAACAAATAAATGTTATTCCCCTCATCAATGGATGAATAAATCCCGGGTAATTATGAGGGAGATATTAAAGGAATTTAAAATTAAAACTTCCCATATCTCTCCCCCCTCCCCTTTTGCCTATAAATAGAGGGGGTAGGGGAAGGCTCATGGGGTCAAAGATTGAAGACGAAGCGAGGAAGCTCTGCAGAAAAGGAGACGCTTTTTTATCGACCCAAGGTTTCACGAGGCACGGGCAAGCCTGTCCCTTCGGGATCGGCTTAGTCCATTGAAAGCCCTCATCAACGTGAAGACCCTTGCACAAGAAGATCAAGACTTCGACTCTGTGCACGAAGAAGAAAGCTCGGGGAAGAAGACCTTTCGACTCCGAAGACGCCAGAAGCAAAGGCCGGAGAAGAAGCTCGGAGCGGCACTACCCCGTCGGCTCCAACAAACCCTCAACTCCGATCAAGCGCCAAAGCCCGGAGAAGAGGAACGAAGCGTCATCAACCCGTCGTCTTCGACAAACGTCTGCTCCATCGACGAAGAAGAAAGTCTGGAGAAGACTACCTGAAGCGTCGCTACACCCGTCGTCTTCGAAGCAAAGTCGGCGCTACAACCGTCGCACGGAGATCAGTGCTACCCCCACTATCTTCAAAAGCATTCTTCGACTCCGATCACGCCAAAGAAGCCCGGAGAGGAAGAGAAGTCCAGCCGACACCTCAAACCGTCGAAGCACCGAAGAAGTAGCCCACGTCGTTCGAGAAGAAGACCGAGTTGACGCTGAAGCCACAGCTCACGCAAGAAGCTAAAGCAAAAGCTCCGGTAAAACCCGCGCCAAAGCAACGCAAGTGCCAAAGCTAAGCGACTACGCCGGTCACGAGCAAAAGCACCGCACGTTCTAGCCGATACGACGCGAAGTCCGGAAGAACGAAAAGCATCGCAAGTCTCCCCCGTCTACGTCCAAGTGCAAGCGCCAAAGCAAAGCAAAAGTCAGAACCACGCCGGAGCCAAGCCAAAAGACAAAGCCAAAGCCGACACCAAAAGCACGATCGACGCCGCGAACTGACGATCAAGGACGCTGAGGTCAAGCAAGGAGCGAGGAAGACACGAAGACTGAGGAACGAAGCTGAAGACCCCCTAGCCGAGGAAGCGCGAAGCACAGAAGGGACCAAAGAAACAGCGGATATTCCTTAGCCTCTCAAAAGCCCTCACCTTGTAAAGATCCCTGTCCTGGGCAACCCCTTCAGAGCTCTCGCACGAACACCACGTGGAGACGCGGATCAAAGGGATCCTCCAGAAGATCTCTCCCACAATCCCCTGATCAATATTCGCCGCAACCCTGACTCGCCACACCCGAGCCACCCGGGTCCCGGCGCACCCTTGTAATCTTGTTTTGTGCAATAAAGATGACCCGTATCTTTTCCGCGCACTACAGACCCGAACTCGCTTAGGCCAAACCCAAACCCGCTAACTTCGGGTCGGGTTGGTGGGTCGGGTCAAGGATTGCCACCCCTAATCCTAAATGTTTTTTACTTGGCACATACTTTGGATTGTCCTTCAATATAACTGATGACAATATAATTCAACCATTTTAAGTGCACGCTATATTAATATGAAGTGTATGGACACCTCCAATAAAGTGCCCGACCTTTTTCTTATTTTGTAAATATAATATGTCATGTGACACAAGTTTCTCAACACAATGTAGCATTGACTAGTCAATTTAATATAATGGTTACCATATATCTATATCTATAACGATTTCATTTATATTGTACAAGTGCCTCTACATCGGGATGTTGTGAATGTTATGAGTTTTCTAATATCCATATTATTGATGTGTGTGACAATGTGTGTGTGTGTATATATATAGTGACTACGGTTTCAACCACAGATCAACTACTTCTAGGTTTGCCCCTTCCTCTATTCCCTGAATACACTTGATTTATGTGGTCTCCTTTCTTCTCCATTAATTCATTCGACGAAGGTATTTGAGGAGACAAGGAGGCACAAGAGGACGGAGGTGCACTCTGCTTCAAAGATCCGGAAGCAAGTATTTTTTCCCCGTTTTCTTCCTTACAACCCCATGCATGCCATGTGGTGGTGTTTGGCAGGCCGATAGCGAGGGCCGAGGAGGCCGGTGGCATTTTGTTTTTTGTTTTTTGTCCTTTCCCTCTTTCCTGTTTCCCTAGTTGCGGTGAGTGGCAAGGGGGTGGCCAGTGCCCATTTTCCCCCCTCCCATTGTAGAAGAAGGCAAGGGGATGCATCGGGATCATTAATTCCTATTGTAAAAGGAACAATTATTTAGTTATTATTATTATGTGATAAAAGAACGATCATATAATTCCTAAAATTCTTCCATACACAAACGGATTTTTTTTTTGGTTAATTGGTGATTAATCCCCGACAAAACAAATTTTGAACACAGAACAACGAGATATCGTTGTTAACATTAAGTTACTGATTTTTTTTTTCTTCAGAAACCTGATTCTACCCTCATACCTAGCCTCTCCTATCTTTCTCTCGAGAACGAGTAGTAGAGGTGGCGGCCAGCTGTGGCGGAGGCGGCTTGAGTAGCAGAGGTGTATGCGCAGAAAAAGATCCGGGTTATCTTTATTGCAAACACACGAAGATTACATATGCCGGGACCCGGGGGCTCGGGTGTACGAGTCCGGATGCGGTGAATATTTGATCAGGAGATTGTGGGAGAGATCCTCTGGAGGGTCCCTTTGATCCGCGTCTCCACGTGGTATTCGTGCGAGAGCTCTGAAGGGGTTGCTCAGGACAGAGATCTTTACAGGGTGAGGGTTTCTTGAGAGGCAAAGGAATATCCGCTGTTGCTTGTGTCCCTTCCGTGCTTCGTGCTTTGTCGGATAGGAGGTTTTTGACCTCGTTCCTCAGTCTTTGTGTCTCCCTCGATCCTTGCTAGACCTCGGCGTCCTTGATCGTCGGTTCGCGACGTCGATCGTGCTTTCGCATCGGCTTTGGCTTTTGGCTTAGGCGTGGCTCTGGCTTTTGCTTTGCTTTGGCGCTTGCGCTTGAACGTAGACGGGTAGAGACTTGCGATGCTTTAGTTCTTCCGGACTTCGCGTCGTATCGGCTAGAACGTGCGGTGCTTTGCTCGTGACTGACGTAGTTGCTTGGCTTTGGCACTTGCGTTGCTTTGGCGCAGGCTTTACCGGTGCTTTTGCTTTGGCTTCTGACGTTGGCTCTTGCTTTGCTTTGGCTCAATCTTCTTCTCGAACGGCGATTGCTACTTCTTCAAGGCTTCTTTGTTCTTCTGGCTTCCTCGACGGTTATGGCATCGACTTGACTTCTCTTCTTCTCCGGGCTTCTTTGGCTTGATCGGAGTTGAAGACTTTGTTGAGAAAATGGCGGGTGTAGCAAAGATCTCCGTGCGACGGTTGTAGCGTCGACTTTTGTTGATGAAGACGGCGGGGATGGCACCGATCTTCGTACGACGGTTGTAGCGTCGGCTTTTGTTGATGAAGACGGCGGGGATGGCACCGATCTTCAGGCCTTCTTCTTCGGGCTAGGAGTCGACGCCTTTGTTGAAGACGACGGGGTGTTGTCGGCTTCGATCTTCTTCTCCGGCCTTTACTTATGGCGTCTTCGGAGTTGATGAAGATTGTTGGAGACGTCGGGGTGATAATGTGATGGGGACATCGAGCAGCGCCCATAGCGCGTGTACCAGCGCAGGAGGCGCCACCTGAGCCTATGGCTCTGATCAGACAGTCAACACCATCATGGATGTTTTCATTTGTTTTTATTTTTTTTTTGCATTGTGTTATTTAGTCCCACCTCGACTTCCAGGGACTTTCGTTTGTTATCGCAGGCCTTTATATAGGCCTGCCCATGGATCATGTAATGGCACTGAATAATGAAATAAAAATTTTGTTTCTCCACTATTGTGTTGAGTGACAACAGGGTGAGGTGTGTGAAACCCCAATCCCAAACCCTAGGCGTGTGAAACCCTAGGTGGGTACTAGGCGTGTGAAACCCTAGCCCAACCCTTACCCCATCCCCTCCTCTCCCTAGCCCCGCCTCCCCTTCCTTCCCCTCCGCCGGCCACCAGCCCGTGCCCCTTCCCCCCCCCCCCCCTCCTCTCCCCTCCTACTGCCCACCCGATCCCGGCCCCCAGCCCCCGACCTGCCCCTCTCCCTCCCTGTGCCGCTGCCCGCCCGAGCCCCTCCATTCCCCCTCCCTGCCTCCTTGCCCGCGCCCCACCACCGGCCGCCGCCCTCCCTCACCGCACAGCAGCCCGACCCCCTCCCTCCTTCCCCATCCGGCCCGACCCGATACCCCATCCCCATCCCTTCCCTACAGCCGACCGAAACCCCCTCCCCCCCCCCTCTCGGTCTCTCTCGCAATCCAATCCGCCAACCCGATCCCACCCAACCCGACCCGGTTCCTCCTGCTTCCCCGTTACCCATACCATCTCTCACCCGATCCCCTCATACCCCTTTCGGCGTCGCACCTCCGGCACCCTCGGCATGCGTGCAGGGCCGGACCCGATGGGGATCACGGTATGATCCCGGACACGGACGGATACCTCGACATCAACTCCCCCTTCCTCGGACGAAGGAGAGAGCGTGGAGGAGCGCGTGGCTTGTGACGTTGGCGTTCCCGCACTGCCATCACTTCCCTAGTAAGGACTTCCCTACCGGCAAGGTACCTTTATGTTCCATCAGTCAAATCTCCAGTATATTATCTGTGCCGACTGCTGTCCATCTTCGTGAGGTTGTGCGTCCCTACCTGCCTGTTAAGTTCATTAGTATTTGATATTGCGGGACGGACTCTTGCCGTTTAATTTAAGCATTATTCATTGTAATTCTTAGAACTGAGATTGAACTGCCTGATGCGAGTAGTTTCTTTTAAAACTCATTATTCCCTGCTGATGGCTTGAATAAAACTTCCTACCTGAAACTTTTAATTCATAGCGAAACACTGCTAGTACAATTAAACTACTGATTTCCTGTCCACCTGCATTGTTTCGCATCATTTTTGGTATCAGAGCATGGTTGTAGGTAGGAACTGTCAGTTGTGTTGCATATTTGCATATAGGAAAATTTTCTTTTAGTTATTGCATTTGATTGCCATATTTAAAAAAAAAAAAAATCAGCACGCATCATGTTGTGAGTTTGTCTTTGCATGCCAACCCGTAGAAGTAGGTCCTATCTGTTAGGAGAGTCGAGTGAGTCGGACAATATGGATCCCGAGGTCTTAACTAGGGCACTTGCCGAGTTAGCCCAAGGAATAGCAACTATGAACCAGAACCTCACCGCTTGTCAGCGTGACACCAATGCCCGTTTTGACCGTCTGGGCCAAGCTCCACCTCTAGCTCCACCACCCCTAGACCCTCAAGATTTTCGGCCACCTTGGCAGAGCAATCAAGACCCGGATGAACAGTATCTTCGGAGCATCAGGTTAAAGGTGCCCTCTTTCGATGGCAGGCACGATCCCCAATTCTTTTTGGACTGGCTCCAGCCCATGGACCGATACTTTGCCTGGTATCCTTTAACCGAACCGCGAAAAGTGCAATTCGCTGCCATGAAGCTTAGCGGACCTGCCAGCCAATACTGGACTAATGTAGAAGCCTTGAGAGCCGCCAAAACTCAGGACCCCATTGATAGTTGGGTCGCCATGAAGAATGAGCTAAAGGGCAAGTATGTGCCCCCATCATATCGAGCCCACCTATTGGACCAATGGCACTAATTCACCCAAGGCAACAAATCAGCCAGGGACTATGTCACCAAATTCGACGAGTTCCTAAATCGCTGCAAGGTCCTCGGAACAGAAACCCCTGCCCAGGTCCTGGCACGTTTTCGATCAGGTTTAAGAGAAGACCTGAGGAGTGAGCTCCTTACCCGAGATGTTACAGAGTTGGAAAGAGCCTATGCTTTAGTTCAGAACCTCGATAGCATTAGGTCCAACCATTTCCAGCGGGATCAAGATTCCCAAAGCAAAGTCCCTCGGGCCTTCTCGGACAACTACCTAAGTCGGCCCTACCCTAACGAATCCCAACCAAGAGCCGACTCCACCAGTTGAAGTAATGAGAGAGACAACCATGACAAGGGCCCTGAGAAAGACTTCTCCAAAGTAAGTCCCCTCATCATGTGTTGTAAATGCCAAGACTACGGACATGTGGCCGCAAACTGTGCAAGCCATGTCAAAGTCAACATTATTGATGACAATCTCATTGAAGTGATAGAGGCCAGAGAAGCAAAATTCGTCTATCAAGCTGAAGAAGAAGATGGAGACTTTGATGATGATGACGAAGCCATCTTGAGTTCCCTTAGACAGATGTCATCTCCCTCCATGTCAGTTGTTAGGTGCACCCTGTCTCAACCCAAGGATCAAGATAACTGGAGACGTACTGACATTTCCCACACGTTCATAAAGATTGGGGATAAGAACTGTAAGGTCATCGTTGATTGCGGTAGTTGCACCAATACCATGTCATCAACCGTGATCTCTAAGACTTGCCTCAAGGCCGTCCCCCACCCTCGACCCTATCAGGTCCCCTGGATCAATTCGACCACCATGGAAATCAAGCAACGAAGCCTTCTCCCCATAAACTTCGATATCTACCTGGACAAAAGATGGTATGATATTCTGACCATGGATGCGGATCAAGTCATTCTGGGACGACCTTGTCTGTTTGACAATAATGTTCTTATTTATGGTCGTCCAAACATGTGCCTATTTGAGCATGAGGACAAGAAGGTCAAACTGGGTCCCTCCCAACCAAAGAGTAATCCGGCCAAACAACAATCAACCATAGCTAAGAAGATTTTCAAGGAGCATGATTCGGTCCTAATCTTCATAGACCGATTCGCTGAGGTGACCCATCTCCTCCCTTGTTCCAAGACGTCCGATGGCGTCATGAAGTTACACGGATTGCCTGAAATTATGCCCAACAAGGATGTCACGATCACCAGTTTCTGTTGGAAAATGCCATGGCACAAGCTGGGCACCAGGCTCCAGTTCTTCACTACCTTCCAGTCCCAGACCGATGACCAGACTGAAGTTGTCAATAGGAGTCCGGGAAACCTTGTACGTACCTTGATGGGTAAACACGTTAAGACTTAGGATCTGAAACTGTCAGTAGTCGAGTTTGCATATAATACATCTGTCAATAGGTCCACCGGTATGAGTCCTCATGAAGTCGTGCATGGGTTCAAACCTAGGCAACCAGTCGATCTTATTTCCATATCTGAGATCATAGAATTTCCGAGTCGGCATCTGCTTTTGCATCTCATGTGCATGAACTACATAAGGAAATCAGTAAAGAAATTAAACAGAGCAATGCGAGCTATAAATTAAGGGCCGATGCCCGGAAGCGAGTTCAGACTTTCAGTATGGGAGATTATGTGATGGTCCGGATTAATCTGGAACGGCTTCCTTCGGGAGCCGTTAAGAAACTACATACGCACAGTGCGGGTCCTTTTCGGGTTCTAAAAGATATAAATGATAATGCTTATTTTATTGTATTACCCGAGGGTTTTGGCATCAGTCCCACCTTCAATATTAAAGATCTAGTGGCTTATAATGGCCCATATTTTAACCCTGGAAATCCGCTGATAGTTGAGCCTACCCTGGACCCTGCCCCTGAGTGCCCCCCCTACCCCCACTCCCAGAAATATCCCCACCATATACAGCAAAAGGCATTGATAATATTCTGGATGACGAGATTGTCTCGGCAAGACGACAGTGGAATCCGGCGGTACTTGGTTCGCTGGAAAGGAAGGCCCCATTCTGAGGACGCTTGGAGTGAGCATCAGGGACCCCAGCAGATGGACCCAGACCTGCTGGAGCTATACGAGAGCCGCACCGAGCCTTACTCGACGGAGTCGAGCTCTCTCCCACCCCGGGAGAATGATGGGGACATCGAGCAGCGCCCATGGCGCGTGTACCAGCGCAGGAGGCGCCACCTGAGCCTATGGCTCTGATCAGACAGTCAGCACCATCATGAATGTTTTCATTTGTTTTTATTTTTTATTTTTGCATTGTGTTATTTAGTCCCACCTCGACTTCCAGGGACTTTCGTTTGTTATCGCAGGCCTTTATATAGGCCTGCCCATGGATCATGTAATGGCACTGAATAATGAAATAAAAATTTTGTTTCTCCACTATTGTGTTGAGTGACAACAGGGTGAGGTGTGTGAAACCCCAATCCCAAACCCTAGGCGTGTGAAACCCTAGGTGAGTACTAGGCGTGTGAAACCCTAGCCCAACCCTTACCCCATCCCCTCCTCTCCCTTGCGCCCAGCCCCGCCTCCCCTTCCTTCCCCTCCGCCGGCCACCAGCCCGTGCCCCTTCCCCCCCCCCCCCCCTCCTCTCCCCTCCTACTGCCCACCCGATCCCGGCCCCCAGCCCCCGACCTGCCCCTCTCCCTCCCTGTGCCGCTGCCCACCCGAGCCCCTCCATTCCCCCTCCCTGCCTCCTTGCCCGCGCCCCACCACCGGCCGCCGCCCTCCCTCACCGCACAGCAGCCCGACCCCCTCCCTCCTTCCCCATCCGGCCCGTCCCGATACCCCATCCCCATCCCTTCCCTACAGCCGACCGAAACCCCCTCCCCCCCCCTCTCGGTCTCTCTCGCAATCCAATCCGCCAACCCGATCCCACCCAACCCGACCCGGTTCCTCCTGCTTCCCCCCCTACCCATACCATCTCTCACCCGATCCCCTCACACCCCTTTCGGCGTCGCACCTCCGGCACCCTCGGCATGCGTGCAGGGCCGGACCCGATGGGGATCACGGTATGATCCCGAACACGGACGGATACCTCGACATCAACTCCCCCTTCCTCGGACGAAGGAGAGAGCGTGGAGGAGCGCGTGGCTTGTGACGTTGGCGTTCCCGCACTGCCATCACTTCCCTAGTAAGGACTTCCCTACCGGCAAGGTACCTTATGTTCCATCAGTCAAATCTCCAGTATATTATCTGTGCCGACTGCTGTCCATCTTCGTGAGGTTGTGCGTCCCTACCTGCCTGTTAAGTTCATTAGTATTTGATATTGCGGGACGGACTCTTGCCGTTTAATTTAAGCATTATTCATTGTAATTCTTAGAACTGAGATTGAACTGCCTGATGCGAGTAGTTTCTTTTAAAACTCATTATTCCCTGCTGATGGCTTGAATAAAACTTCCTACCTGAAACTTTTAATTCATAGCGAAACACTGCTAGTACAATTAAACTACTGATTTCCTGTCCACCTGCATTGTTTCGCATCATAATGACTCCGGGCCTTCTTCTCCGAGCTTTTCTTCTTCGTGCGAGGAGTCGAAGCTTGATCTTTGAGTGCAAGGTCTTCATGTTGATGAGGACTTCGATGGACGACTCCGCTTTGTTGGAGACGTGCCTTCTCGTTCCTCGCGAAGCTTTCGGTTTTCAAGCATTGGAGCCCCTTTTTGAAAAGCTCTTTTCGTCTTCAGCTTTCGACCGTTAATGCCTTCCCCTACCCCTTCTATTTATAGGCAAAAGGGGGGGGGGGGTGTTGGGAGAGATATGACTGCAATCTTTTAGTTTAATCCAATATCTCTCTTCATAACCATCAAGATATTGTTATCTTATTTGGGGGAAACAACCTTGATCCTTTCCTTTTTTGTGGGGATGGTTATGGGCAAGATGTGACTTGATCTTTGAAGATAAGTTGTCATCTTTGCACCTTCCGATTGCATGGCGACACGACGTCATCTTGTCCGTCGGATCGAGGGATTGTCGTGGATCTACGGTTGTGTAGACGTCAACGCCACTTCCCCCCACATTGAGGCGGTTATGAACTTTTTTTCTTTTTTTTTTCTTCCCTTTTATGGCTGGCCACACCTCCCCATGGGGAGGGGCACGGTTTTCCAAGAAAGGGGGGGTGGTGGGCCCCTCTTTGAGTTTGGGTTGCAGGTCCAATGGGGCCCGTTTTCTTTGAGTCAGGTCCGTTTTATATACGGGCCGTTGTGCGCAAGTCGAGTTCGCATACGGGTCGTTGTGTGCGGGCCAATTTTTCACATACGGGTCGGGTTCAACTCGTGGGCTAATTTTGTGCCCACAAGAGGTGATGGCGATAAGGAACGGGGGATGACCTCAAGTTGCAGCTGCTTGCTGCCGCCCCAGCGACAACGACCAACAAAGACGAGAAGGAACGGGGGATGGAGGGGTTTGGTTAGGTTTAGGATTCCTAGGTCTCGGGTTCATCCTATGGTCTATAGATCTTAGGTTTAGGGTTAGGTTTAGGTTCCATTCGGCGGTGGCGAGAGCAGCGGAGGCGAGAAGCTCCGGCGATGTAGGTTCAATTAGGTAACTTAAGTTCAGAGAAATCGATAGCATTCAAAGTTAAAATTTAAAATGCTATGGAGGGTATTTTTGTCCACATCATTTGTTTGTCCTCTAGCTAAAACTGATCTCTTGTCGGGGACCGCTCACTAACTCCCCTTTTTTGTTAAAATGTGTAGTAATATCCGAACATGGTTCTATATACTATTCGTCAAAAATAATTTATGTTTTATCATTTGTTTTGTTGTATATTTATGTCACAACAGTTTTTAGTGTTTATTTTCTTGTGATGCAGAAGTACAAACTTTGAAAGCAATGATAAACACTAAAGAATTATGAGACTGTATTTATGTCACAACATTTTATTAGTGTTTATTTTCTTAGTGAAGAATTTGGTGAGACATGCTACCTGATGCTAACTAACAAGAAGAATGACAATGGGAAAAGAATTCTTGCTATAGGTATCTATGCCACTCCAAATACAACATCGAAGACAGGAGTTAGAAGATTGTAAAGGCAACAATTGCCCTAAAGGATTCAACTACCATGAGTGGTCTACGGGAAGTGATTTACTCGTGAAAGCGTGATCGACTCCTCACGCGATAGGGCCTTGCCCCCACCAGTCATTCCATTTGTTATTGCTTGCCGATTGGCTGGGTATCATCACCATCAATCATCTGTCGGATTTAGGTTTTTGAGAGGTCTCATAGCCAGTGTTTTAAGTATCTTTATCGCCAAGTGGCTCGGGGAAAAAATCAGCAATTTATCTCCATTATCCTAGAAAATTGGGGAAACGATAGAAAAAGGTGAAAATGGGTAAACTGAAGGTTTTTTGAGGAATTTTTTTAATAAATCCATTTAGGATGTATAGATACACCATTATGACAAGAAGCATATCAAAACAATTATTTATTATAGGGGACACTCAATTGATGCTCTGTAGATGAGCCTGTGAACTATCTGACACTTCTGTAACTGTTAGACACTTTCCGCCATAGTTTGTGAATTAAACCATAAGATAACCCACTATGAAACATGATAAGGTATAGCATAACTTATACGCTTCATAGTAAATGACGCATATCATAAAACATAATAATACGACTAATGAAAATCCATAATTGTATGGAATCCTAATTAATTTCATGCTAATTATATGATAAACATGATGAATCACATCAAACTTGATTCATAACCTGTTTATCATTTAATCTTATTGAAGATCTAAAGAGAAATCAAAAAGTGGGTCTAGCATACAAATAAAGTGGGTCTAGCATATTTTTTTCCAACGCAACCAATTCTCGCCGTTGAGGCTTGTCATTCTACTTGTTTTCACCTCCATAACTCACACATGAATTTTGTCACACACTTTCTAGGCACCCCAGGGTTAATACCACTTTGATGGGAAGCAATGTCTTCCCTCTCTATACAAATGTTGTTATGGAACAATGGCTAGCTTACATGCCCAAAGGAGACATTGACAAGCTTTAAAAGCAATCCGGGGAGTCAATTGATCATTAGGCATAGTTCAGTTGAGAGAGAGTAGAGAATAATTTGAGAATGCATTAACATGGTTCATTTAGGTTCCTTGATAGAATGCAAAATGAAAAAAAAAACAAAGGTGAAACTCCGCAACCTGCAATGTTCTCTAGGGTCAATATTATACAATTGGGAGAGAAATTAAAGCCCAATTAGGAGCAACCCAAAGAAAATCGATGGAACTCACCGGAGACACAATAGCACTCTCTCTCTACTTGGGCTTCGATAGCGGTCCTTCAGCCCTTTAGCAGGACCTTAAAAAAAAGGGTTAAGGATCCATCGCTGCACATGATTTTGAAAGAAAAAAACGAACCGATCGAACTCACCGAAGTTTTGGGTTGCTCCCGATCCGTCGGTCCCCTTGGCAGCCTTGGCTTCGTGGAAGAGGATTGATCTCCCCTTGGGCTGCTCCCGATCGGTGAAGAGGTTATCACCAAATCTTCAAGAAAGGAAAAAAAAACTCAGAGGGGTATAAAAGGTCGATCTGGGTCACCAAATATATATATATATATATATATATATATATATATATATATATATTTTTGTGTGTGTGTGTTGGGGGGGGGGGGGGGGAATCAATTGAACTCACCTTGAGACTGATGGCGAAGGAGATCAAAATCTCCTTCTCTTCTCTCGTGGGGCTTCAGTGAAGAGATGGGGACGATGGTCTCTTTTTCGAGAGAATGAATTCACATGGGGCTTCGCGTCGGCTCAGCCGTGATGGGTTGTTACAGCTGTAAGCAAGGCCTTTATCAGTCAACCAATCCCACCGTTGATCCCGTTGTAACCAACAACTACGATGGGTTGTAAATTTACCTATGAGTTTTGGGTTGTCAACCGATCCCACCCCATATATATATATATATATATATATATATATATATATATATATATATATATATATATATATATATAGGGTCAGGATCGACTGACCCAGCAATTTTTGACCCAGCACCTTTTGATGCACCTAGAGGTTTTAGAATGTGCTAATTTTTGGTAGACATGTTGTCTATGGTATGTTGATCATCATCACAAAAAATCAGCACATTCTAAAACCTCTAGGTGCATCAAATGTGCTCTTCAAATCAACGGTTTTCGACTTTCAATTTAAACCGTTGATTTGAAGAGCACATTTGATGCACCTAAAGGTTTTAGAATGTGCTGATTTTTTGTGAGGATGATCAACATACCATAGACAACATCTCTACAAAAAATCAGCACATTCTAAAACCTCTAGGTGCATCAAAGGATGCTGGGTTATTTGCTGGGTCAAAAATTGTTGGGTCATCCGATCCTAACCCATATATATATATATATATATATATATATATATATAGAGAGAGAGAGAGAGAGAGAGAGAATACGGGGTATGAGTTGACAGCCTAATTTGAAATTAGGCTGTCAGTTCATTGCCGTCCGATTGGAATTTGGAACCGATCCAGTCGTTGGTTTTTAAAAAAAACCAAAATTTCATAGCTGTATTCAACCCCCCCCCCCCCTCTCTATTGCTCTCGCTGAAACGGGCCGATCCCTCCCTTGCCGCCGATCTCTCCTCCGGCGCACCAGCCCCGATCGCACCCTCCCGGCGACGATGGTGCATCCCCGATCTGCATCCCTCGACGCCGGCAGCCCCCCGACAGCCCCTCCCCTACTCCGGTGGATCACTCTCCCTCGAGTGGCAGCCTCGACAGCCCCACCTCCGGCAGCCCCTTCCCCTCCACCTCCGGCAGCCCCCTTCCCCTAGCACCCCGATCTCTCCCCCTCCGGCCCCGATCGCAGCCCCGACCTTCCCCTCCGGCGCCGATCACCGGCCGGAGGGGAAGGGGGCTGCCGGAGCTGAGGGTGAGGGCGCCTCCCGTGGTCGGCTGTGTGTCGGCTGCCGCTCGAGGTCGAGAGAGAGAGTGAGAGAGACAGAGATGGGTTCAGCTGTGTCTATTACAACTGTGAAATTTTGTTTTTTTTTTTAAACCAACGGCTGGATCGTTCCAATCGGACGGCTATGAACTGACAGCCTAATTTCAAATTAGGCTGTCAGCTCATGCCCCGTATTCTCTCTCTCTCTCTCTCTCTCTCTCTCTATATATATATATATATATATATATATATATATATATATATATATATATATAGAGAGAGAGAGAGAGAGAGAGATGCTATAATGCGGCATGCGGTAAGTGCGGCACTGTACCGCAACCGTCTGATGCACTGCGGCGTGTATGTGATGCACGCAGCGCGTGCATCAGACGGCTGCGGTGCAGTGCCGCACATGCCGCAGCATAGCATGCCCCTATATATATATATATATATATATATATATATATATATATATATATATATATAGGGTAGTGATACAGTGCGGTTGCATAACGTGCGGCCCCTACTTCGGGTTTTTTTTTTTAATTTTTTTTGGAGGATTATCACATCCCCTTTGATAGCACACACAAAAAGTTTCAACTTATTCTAAGACCTATAAGTCTATCAAATGTGCTCATCAAATTGATAGTAAAAATGAATTATCGATAAAAGTCGAGCACATTTGATAGACCTATTAGTCTTACTATGAGCTCCAATTTTTTGTGTGTGCTATCAAAGGGGAGGTGATCATCCTCCAAAATTTTTTTTCAAAAAAACATCCTTGGTAGGGCCGCACATTTGTGACTCGTAGTCTGCACGTCAGGGGGAGCGCACGATCCAGGACTTCTTCAGTCTGATGAGTGCATACTGGCATGAGCTGGACTCCCTGATCTCGGAGCGGTGTGCTTACCCCCGCTCTCGGGATTTTCAGCGCTATCTCGATGAGGGCCACTTGCACCAGTTCCTGGCAGCGCTCCGGCCGGACTTTGCTCGCTGGTCAGCTCCTGCACTGTGAGCCACTCCCTCAGCTAGAGGATGCTCTACTCGCCTTGGTTGATGAGGAGACCCGCCTTCAGACTCAGGGTACTCGTCTTCCTCCACTTGCTCCTAGCTCCGACACTGTCCTGGCGGTCGGGTTCTCCGATGAGGCTGTCTTCTGTCACTACTGCAAGGAGCCCGAACACATGAAGCGTGAATGCCCTACACGTCCTCCACGCAACCCCCGCTGGGGTCCGGATGAGAAAGCCTCACGCTGGGCTTCGGCTTCGGCTTCCCGAGATGATCGACGCAGCGATCGAGGTGGACGGAGCCGTGGACGTGGTTCGTCCTCCTCCGCCACTTTGGTGGTACAGCGGCTACTGTAGAGGCCTCGACGCTCCCCACTGCTACCACAGCACCTTCTCAGCCTGAGCCGGACCGTCTTCAGCGCCTCGAGGAGCTCCTTCTTCGCCACCTAGCCTCCACCGGCTCCGCGACTGCTCACGGCTTGTCTGCCACCTCTGGTACTACTGCTCCATGGATCTTCGATTCGGGTGCCTCCTGTCACCTCACCTTTGACTCCACTGTACTCACTGACTGTTCTCCCACTACCACCCACCAGGAGGTTCGCACTACGGATGGGACTCTCATCCTTATTTCGCAATGTGGATCCATCACTACTACCTCTGACCCTTCTGGTTGCCTGACCTTACCCCATGTCCATCATGCCCCCCGTTTAATCTGATCCTATGCAGTCAAAGTCGGTAGTCGGCCCTAGTCGGCCAAGGGCCGACTAGGACTAGCCGGGACTAATCAGGACTAATTCGGGACTAGTCGGCCAAACTTATTCTAACCCCTCCCCCCCCTCCCTAAACATATATGATATATGAACTAGCATAAATGTCAATAAGTATATGATATTAGTCGGTTAATAACAATACATACCTTCACACTTCACGGCATGGGTATAAATACATACGTAACAGTCTAACAGAACACAGTTGTATTGGCTTCATGCCCATGTCAGAAGACTCAGAACTAAGAATTCATCACAATATTTGTTTGATGATGTTTAATCTGTGAACAACCCCAATTTTGATTATAGGGTTATATGAATATCAACAAATAAACTAATTATTTGTCTATGTTTTTATCTGAGATTCTCAGGTGCTCAACAAATGATTACAAGGAAGAGTCATAGTTGTAAGTCTTGCGACTCAAGACTTTGAGTCAATGTAAAAAAATCCAAACAAAATTGCTTGCAAAGACTCCTTTAAAAAAAAATTGCTTACAGAATGCTGCTTGGGGACTAGTCGGCAGTCGCTAGTCGGGGACTAGTCGGGCTAGTCGGGATTCTGCCCAACAATGACAGAATCGAAATTAATCGGTCGGCAAAATGCCGCCTGGGGACTAGTCGCCGACTAGTCCTGACTTTGATAGCATAGATCTGATCTCTATCAGTTCTCTTTGCGACTCTGGCCTGACTGTCACCTTCACCCCTTCTGTTTGTGTTGTGCAGGATTCGCGGACGGGTCAAAGGATTGGGCTGGGCCGTAGAGCAGGAGGACTTTACCAGCTGGACCATCTACATGTGTCTTCCGTTCCTGTTGCGTCTGTCATGTCTGTTACCTCTGATGCCGACCTGTGGCACAGAAGGTTAGGTCATATATCGAGTGATCGACTCAAAAGCGTATTCCGTTCGGGCGCTTTGGGTCGAGCGTCCTTCTCCCCTCTCTCTGTTTGTACAGGTTGTAGACTGGCAAAGCATCTAGCTCTTCCATTCTCTGCTAGTGCTTCCCAATCTGATGCTTTATTTGATTTAGTACATTCGAACATTTGGGGTCCTGCACCTGTTGCATCCATTTCGGGTTACATGTACTATGTGTGTTTTATCGATGACTACTCTAGGTGCACCTGGGTTTATCTTATGCGTCATCGGTTTGAAGTCCCTTACATCTTTAGGAGATTCACCACTATAATACACACTCAGTTTGGTCGGCGCATCAAGACCTTTCGGTCTGATTGTGTCAAGGAGTATCTCTCCTCTGAGATGCGTGAGATTCTTCAATCTCACGGCACCCTTCACCAACAGTCCTGTCCCCACACCCATGAGCAGAACGGCGTCGCCGAGCGCAAGCATCGCCATGTCCTTGAGACCGCACGAGCCTTGCTTATCTCTGCGTTTGTTCCTTACTCCTACTGGGCTGAAGCTGTCATGACGGCTGTCCACCTTATCAATATCACTCCGTCCTCTGCTCTGTCCGGTGCCACCCCATATGAGCGTCTTCACTCCAGCCCACCTGACTACTCTCTTCTTCGCACGTTTGGCTGTACGTGCTTTGTTCTTCTTCCTCCCCATGAGCGCACCAAACTCTCCGCGAGGTCTGTTAGGTGTGTTCACTTGGGGCTCAGTCGGGAGCACAAGGGGTATCGTTGCTACGATCCCTTGGCTCGCCGGATCCGTGTCTCTCGTCACGTTTCCTTTGTTGAGGATGTCCCGTACTTTTCTCCTAAGTCTCGGGATCTTTCCTTCCCTCCTGCGTCACCCTCCTCGCCCTCCTCACTTCTCCACATACTCGTTCTACCTCTGTACTCTGCTGCCCCACCCACGCCTCCTCCACCTCCTCCTCCTCCATCTTCCCCACCACCACCTACACCACCACCACCTCCTCCTCCTCCGTCTCCCTTGTCACCTACACCACCACCACCACCTGTCACGCGTGTCTACGTTCATCGCTCTACCGTTCCTCCCTCTCAGTCGGTTTCAACTGATACCTCCTCCCCACCTGCAGCTGCTCCCCCCTGCCCGGTCGCGGATCCTGGCCCTGTTCGGCGATACCCTATGCGCGAACATCACTCTCCTGCTCGCTATGACTACTCTCCTGACAGGTTTGGCTACTCTGTGTTTACTTCTGCTTCATCTGACACTTCTGGACACTCTGCTGTTGCCTCCTACTCTCTGTCCTATCAGGTCTTTCTTACAGCCCTTCACACCCACCGGGAGTCCCAGTCGTACCGTGAGACGGTTGTTCACCCAGAGTGGCGACAGGCCATGACAGTCGAGCTTGAGGCCTTTCAGGGACCCAGACGTGGGATTTGGTTCCCTGTCCCACGGGCGTGATTTCTGTCAGCTGCAAATGGATTTACAAGATCAAGACTCGACCTGATGGGTCCATTGAGCGGCATAAGACACGCCTTGTTGCTCGTGGTTTCTCCCAGGAGTATGGGATTGACTACGAGGAGACGTTTGCTCCAGTGGCTCGGATGACTATCGTTCGCACCCTTTTAGCTGTGGCAGCTGCTAGAGGGTGGCCTCTACATCAGATGGACGTGACCAATGCATTTCTCCACGGTGATCTCTCCGAGGAGGTATACATGGCTCCTCCACCGGGCGTCACTGCTCCTTCAGGTCACGTATGCCGTTTGCGCCGGGCCATCTATGGGCTCAAGCAGGCCCCTCGTGCCTGGTTTGAGCGATTCCGCAGTGCAGTCCTGGCTGCCGGGTTTGTTGAGCACCACTCCGACTATGCCCTGTTCACTCGCTCCTCCAGCCAGGGTATTGCAGTTCTTCTTCTCTATGTGGATGATATGATCATCACCGGGGATGACAGTGCCACCATAGCATCCCTTCAGTGTCACCTCCAGAGTCAGTTTGAGATGAAAGATCTGAGCTTTCTTCACTACTTTTTGGGCCTCAAGATTGCCCGGTCAGCTCGTGGTCTGTTGATCTCCCAGCAAAAGTACATCTCCGACATCTTTGCTGATGCTGCTCTTACTGACTCTCGCTCTGCTGACACACCCATGGAGCTCAATTTGAAGCTTCTTGCTACAGATGGTGAGCCGCTCCAGGATGTCTCCTGCTACCAGAGGCTGATTGGGATGCTCGTCTACCTCACTATGACCCGGCCAGACATTGCCCATGCTGTTGGCATTGTCGTCAGTTTGTTCAGGCTCCACGTTCAAGTCCTTCGGATTATTCGCTACCTCCGAGGCACCATCACCCATTCACTACTGTTTCCCTCCACCTCTCCGTTGGTGCTGCGTCCCTACTCCGATACTGATTGGGCAGGAGATGTAGCCACTCGTCGCTTTACTACCTGATACTGTGTATTTCTTGGTGATTCTCTTATTTCGTGGCGCAACAATAAACAAGAGTCTGTTGCTCACTCCAGCACCGAAGCCGAATACAGGGCTATGGCTTCCACCACCGCAGAGATTGTCTGGCTTCGTTGCCTTCTACTCGACTTGGGAGTTGTGATATCCAGGCCCACGCCTCTCTTCTGTGACAACCGGAGTGCTATTCAGATTGCTAGCAGCCCGGTCTTCCACGAGCGAACAAAACACATTGAGGTTGATTGTCACTACGTTCGCCAAGAGTTTCTCGACCATACCATCTCCTTGCCATTCATTCCATCATCGGAGCAGACTGCTGATTTTCTGACGAAGCTCCTTACGATTGCTCGCTTCCGGTACTTTATCGGCAAACTCTCGGTTCATGATCCACCGTGAGTTTGAGGGGGAGTGTTAATGTATAGAGATGGGTCGGGTTACATGTACAGTCGGGTCGGGTTGTATGGTTATACATGTACATATATATTGGGCTTGAGTCCCTCAATAGAGAGAATTCCATTCCTCTCCAAACCCTAGCCGTCATCTCCTAACAAGACAAGGCCCATGCCCAGGCCCAACACCACTTCTGTTTGGTGTGGGCTCAACTCTCGACATCTGGCTAGACCCAACCATGAGCAACAAGTCAATGAGCCCAACATGACATACATAGCTTTCCCAAACAGCATACCTACCTGGGAGGGGGCAAAGATTATTCCAGAAATTCTGGAAAAGTGAAGGTGTGGAAAAAATTGGATAGAAGTTTTTTCGACAGAAGGAACGGCTTGCTTTGACAAAGAATCAAGCTTTTATTGGAAGCATGGGAAAGGAGGATTCATGGTGTGAAGTTTTTGTATGGCACTTTTCTTTTATATTATGTGCCCAATATCATTTCTCTGCTATAACAAGATTTGACTTCTTACTGGTGCATTTATCATATAACCATCTTACTTGCATTTAGTTAATTTTATTACTAATAGGTTGTAATTTTCTGATGTATTAGTTCTTTATCTACAATGATTAATTCATGGAGGAATTGTGTTTCCAAAATCTAACATCTCTATGTATATAGCCTAATTAATTTATATTAAACTTGCAGCTGGAGGCAGCTGCAGTCAACTTAGTTACTCGAGAGAAGCCTGCTGATGTCTATTCAGGAATAGCTGCCAGGTATGATAGCCTTTCTACAATCTATAATTTATTCTAGGAACAGAAGTGCTACTATTATTTTGTTATTTTCATGAAACATATAAAATGAGGATTCATTGGTCAAAAGAACTGATGTTTTTTTCATAAACTTATGGCCTGGGAAGCACAAACACTTCACCCGCCTACCCGTACCCGTGTCGGACACGTGTCGGACACGGACACGGCTCGGACACATGTCCGACATGTCCCGGCAGGTTTTAATCTGATTTGGGCTTCGGACACGGGCCAGACATGGGCCGGACACGGGCTGGACTCGGGTTGGACACGGACGGACTCGGACACGGACGGACTCCGAACGGAAATTTTTTTATTTCTGTACCCGACCCGACCCTAACAAAATAACCCCCACCCGCCCGGCCTCTGTTATGCTTGAGATCGAGGGCTGAAATCCTAGCCTGCGCGAGCGCCGAGGGTTCTTCCGCTCTGCCACACGAGCCGCCGACCTCATCGCTGACCTCGCCGCCGGTCTGCCAAGCGATCCTCCAGCCTCGCCACACGATCCTCCGACCACTCCAGACACCACCGACTCCAGATACTCCTTTCTCTTCCTCTCCTTTCTCCTTTTTTTTTTTCTTTTTCCTGATTCTCTTCCTTCTCTTCTTCCTCTCGTTCCTCTGCTCTTGCTTCATCCTCTTCTCATTCCTCCTCTCCTGTTTGTGCATTCAAAAACAAAAAAATTGTTAGTTTTTTTTTAAGAATGTTTTTTTTTGAAGAATTTTTGTTTCTGAATGCAAAAACATGAATCAGTCATGACTGATTCCTGTTTATTAATTCAAAAACAAAAAACTGTGAATTTGTTTTTCTACATAAAACAGTGAGTTTTTTTTTCTTTTTCCTGATTCTCTTCCTTCTCTTCTTCCTCTCGTTCCTCTGCTCCTGCTTCATCCTCTTCTCCTTCCTCCTCTCCTGTTTATGCATTCAAAAACAAAAAAAATTTTAGTTTTTTTTTAAGAATGTTTTTTTTTTAAACCGTTCAGTTTTTACGAATGGTTATGTCATCTTATATTTGTTATATATTATATATATATATATATATATATATATATATATATATATATATATATATATATATATATATTGCCGTGTCCTAGCTGTGTCGTGTCGTACTTTTTTGAGAAAATTCCGTGTCGCCGTGTCCGTGTCGTGTCGCCGTGTCCATGTCCGTGCTTCATAGCTTATGGCACATTTATTTAACCTTACAAGGGTCTTTAGTTTTTTGTCTTTTTTTATATGTGCATATTTGCTCAATGTAATTTTTTTAGCTTATAAATATTGCTATGGGTTTTTAGATGAAATAACTATGACAATCTTTAGCATTTATTGTGGGCATCATGTAGGATTTAAACAATTTCCAGGTGTGTTAATAACAGTTGGGTTGCTGTTCTAAATTCTAATAATTCTTTTATATTGTTTTTAACATTTGGCGGTTCAAATAGTGAAGATTTCTGCCATTATACTCGGTATCTGGGTAAAGATTGCTTGGTTACACCAAATGATACAGAGGTAGCATTCTAGCAACATTGCAAAAGCAACTGGAGACAAATAGGGCATTGCGACTTTGTGTAAGTAGCAATTAAAAGCCTTGAGGCACTACCGAATACAAACTCTTTTCACAAGCTCTTCTAGTGGTTTTAAATTATTCTCGGCACCTATGCATCTCTCTCTGACCAAACAGATCAGCCTTTAATGATGATGTGACCATATGCTTTCTTGTCTTACATTCACCTCCACCCTAATTGTTTCAGAGAGAGAGAGAGAAGTGTTCTCCATTTTCCTCTTCTTTAGACAGAACTTACACAAAAAAATTTTAACCTCCAAGCCTTCCTCTTCATGCAATTAGGTTAGTATCTTATTACACTACAAAAAGGGATACGAAAGACTTGAACTTTCCACAGGCTATTTCTAGGAAACTGTGACTACTGCAAATCCAATCAAGTCCAAATTTTATGACAGGAAGCAGTAGAGAAGGAACCATTTTCTGTGAATTTCATAGCATTTGTCTTCCCAACATTAATAAAAATTGTTGAGAGGAGATCCATGATTAAACTAACTACTTCAATTCCCTTCTGAACACTAACGGACCAACCACTATAAGGTTGTTGAGAGAGTAGCCACCTTATCATTGGCTAAATCCTACTGACTGTTAAATCCCTTCTGAACACTAACTGGAACTATAGAGGGAGCAAGCTTATGCGAAAGGGCGATCCAAATGCCAACCTACTGACTGTTAAATCCTAACCAATTGAATTCTTATGTTCCATTTCTCATTTGATGTCTTCCTTGACCTTTGCATGGGTTGATAAGATGTTCTCTAGGTTCTAGAGCAGATAATATTTCTGATTGGCAAAGGATCCCTATTCTTGCTTCAATAAGAGCCAAGAAATTACATCAATTTATAGAGCAAAGTGCTATTGATCTTCCTAAGAGGTCCTAGGCTTGCACTAGTTTTGATCCTAGGTTTAAGTCAGTGAATGGGACAAGCCTCTTAACTCCTCTATTCCCTCCTCACTAACATATGGTGAAAGGTAATTGCTAAACAGCATAGTACACTTCCCGTACTATCTAGTATCCACAGGATCTTTACTAAATGTAACACCTGCCATTATGGATATTGAGATTGATTTTTGAACTTAAAGCTAATTTGGCCAACCCAACATCAGCTTCAACTTGATGAAATGTGAATTATGATCCATATAGAGGACAAGCATATATCTACATAGGTGACTCAACCTTAACCCATCCACCTCTTTGAATCCCAATAACCACCTAACACCTTTTGATCTTCACTCAAAACCGCATCAACAATTTAAAAGTAATTTTGAAGGGAGTAAGCTTGTATCAACCTTTAATGGTTAAAGGTTGATGGTTTTGAAGTAACCATGGGATTTGCTACTTACTAAAACTATATCCTAACCTTGCTAATGCAGTATACAATTTGTTGGGTTCCATCATATGAGGACCCCACCCCACTTTGATTACTGGAGATAGAAACAGGGGAGTCTTTCCCATTCCATGCGGGAGTAGGGAATCCCGACACGTATACAATTGGGAGACGGGTGTCTTTTAGGGCTGCAACTTGGGTGAGCTAACTCGAGACCAACTCGAAATTGTACTGGCTTGTGTTGTGATTTTACATGTATGAGTTGGGCTTGGGTTGAAATCCCAACCCGGCCTCAATTTGGGTTGGGCTTGGGCAAAGGCTTTGGGCAACTCGATCTGAAACCCGCCATTTAATAAATATATATTGTATTTTAATATAATATTGAGTAGAGGATGTCCATTCAGAATATATTCGTTTGATCATTCTTTGAATACAAGTTGCAGTCACGTTGTGGTAGGGCGTTAATGGACTTTTATACTCCTCCTAATGGCCAATGTTGGATGGACATTTATTCATCTAGCTATGGACACCACCCATAAGAATTCAAAAGGTTGCTTTATGTGTTGCACTATTGCAAAGGAATTGTTATATGTTGATTTGTTTTCTTCTATACCATGTTGAAACCAGCCAACCCACCCGGCCAGCCTAACCAACCTGACATTGGGTTGGGCTTGGGCTTGAGCTAGGGAAGTTCAACCCGAGGTTGGATTTGAGCAGAGGGTTCAACTCCTCAGGTTGGGCTAGGTTGACCCCTCATTCCGCTCGAGTTGTAGCCCTCGTGTCGTTCCTTTCTTCAATATAATAAGCAGCACAACATCGCCGGTTACACGACATTGAACCATAGAGTAGGCCACATGAGCAACTATCTCCTTAACAACCACCCCATGTCGCATGAGGGCTTGAGGATGACGCGCTGAGAGGAGACGAGTGTAGAGAACTCGTAGCGAGTAGAACAACGATCCTAGGGTTGCTTGGTTGGCCATGGGTGCAACTTTGGATCGCAGGGAAGTGACGTCGATGGCACTGCCGCACTGTGTGGAGTGTTGGATCATGGGAGAGCGTCTTTAATGGGTGTTTAGCGACTAGTGCATGTGGAGACCGATACGATCAGTGTGTGGGAGCCATGCGAGACTTGTGAGGCATTAGGTGCAGATCAGTAGTCGATCTTGGTGCGGGACATGATTGTATAGTCATCAACAAGCGGCTGTTCCATTCGGTAACAAGCGGTTTGATGGAGTCACCGACAAATGGTTGATGGAGATACTGAAGGACACGATACCAAGTCATCAACAGATGGCTAATGGAGTCAACGGGTGCGGTGATGGCTGCGGGCACACCTTCGATACGACAGCTTGTGGAGTCGTAGGTGCCAGCAAGCGCAGTGATAATAGCAGGTACAAACGGGGACATATGTACTAGACAACAAGGTGCGGAGGTACCGACGGGGATGTTGAGCGTCGTCGATGGGTGGCAGTTTGAGTGCGGTAGGTAGAGTTGCGGGCACGCCTGTCATACAACAAGGTGCAGAGGCACTGACAGGTGCAAGTACTGAGCGTCACTTACAGCTAACTGTTCGAGAGCGATGGGTGTGTGGGTGTTGGATGCGGAGCACTTGACGTGGTGTACGGTAGGGATAGTCGACGGGCGAGAGACCAGTGATGGTCGGAAGAGATGGTTATTTGTTGAAGAGCTTTGGCTCTTCTCATCTCTATCATGAGGTGAGCTTTGTAATATTTCTTTATGATTTTATAATGAAAGGTTGCTGTTGTATAAGGTACCGGGGATGTAGCCCTGTTTTGAGTGTACCACGTAAAAAACATTTAGTGCTTCTGTCTCTCAGGATCTTTAACTTGTTGCTCTTGGTGGATTTTTGGTATGCCCTATTGCTTCCGCACACACGATCCATTGGCACGGTAGGAAAGTAAAACTTAGCCCATGGTGCACATCCAGCTAATGGGCCTTCTCATGCACTTCTCAAAATCACCTTTCAGACAGTACCATTGGATATGGTGGTTTATTGAAGATATGTATTCTCATGACTAGTATTAGCTTATCAAGAATATTCCTATATTAAACGAAGCATTCTGGTTAACTCCAGTCTCTGATTAAGACCTTCATTAGTCTTGTTGCAAAAATATAGATAAGGCCAGGTAATTATGATTAATTATTTCCCTGCTTTCCATTTCATGTCTTCTTATGAAGTTAATGCTCTTGATATGAGTCAGCACCACTACCACGAAAATACCATATCTTGATTCCAACGATATTCAGAGCTGATTTGCAAGGCAAATATCTTTGTGATGGGAATATATTGCAATGCTTTAGAATATCTTGGGTATGCTATATATTGAAGAAGATTCATATACCCTAAATGTTATTATGTATGAAAAATCCTGTCTGTAGACTTGCAAGAAGAAAAGACAATAGCTAGATTGCATATTGGAATTGCACTGTAATACTTTAAAAGGGTATCCAGCTAAAAGTTCTTTTGTTGAAACGGAGTATGTGACTTTAGAGATTTTTATTAAAATATGGAAAATGTAGTAGTTTGCATGTTAGTGAAGTCTGAAATATGGTTTTAAAGATTGTTAACACTGATGCGACATGGAAGTTACGGAATAGCCGATTGAAACTATTTTATACTTTTCAAAAGAACCATGGCACAAGGTATTTCTTAATGCGTTTTTCTTAAGATGTGACATCCCTCTGGCAATCTGCTGCATCCGTCTCTATTGTGAGAGATTTCAGAGTAACGTAGTGTTTTAAAGTAAAATAAGGCATTTTAGTACTGATAAGTGACTTCTATCTATTTATCAGTACATTTTTTATGTACAAAACTTTACAAAGTAGGTGAACCAATGAATCAACTTTTACACCATTATATGTGTGGGAGGAAGTAGGTGAACCATAATGGTGTAAAAGTTGCTTCATTAATGAAAAATGTTAATGAAAAATGTGGATTTGTTCTATGGCCCCTCTCAAATGAATCATTAATGAAAAAAATGTGGATTTGTCCCATGGATTTGTTCCATGGGAGGACGTAGGTTCACCTACTTCCTCCCACACATATACTAAATAAGTAGGTGAACAAATCCACATTGTATTCATTAGGAATCAAGAAATATATAATGGTGTAAAAGTTGCTTCATTAATGAAAAATGTTAAACAATGAAGCAACTTTTACACCATTATATATTTCTTGATTCCTACGAAAATTGGTAGGCATTTTCTTCTATAGGATGCACCACTACAAGGAATTTGCAAGCAAATGATTGGATGGTGGGGAGAAGCCTCTTTGTTGGCTACCTTGTACCCTCAAATTGCATAGGGATTATCTCATTGATTAAAATATTTTTTTTCTTAATTGTAGTAATAATGTTTATATGTTAGAAAATAATGAACATTCATCAGACATTATAGTGTCACTTTTGGTGCGTATTGTCAGCTGGATGAGATAATGTAAGAGGCTAATGAAATTTGACCATATCGCATCAGACTTAATCCAGGCAATAGAAGATAAAAAAGTTTCCTTAACCCAAGTTTTGTATAGATTCCTGGATTCAGCATTTGGATTCCTTTTGAAGGTATAGCTACTAATTCAAGGACCTATTTATGCAAATTCAAAGGGTTTTGGAAGTTATGCAAAAAGACTCGGAGAAAGATCCTGCTAGTGATCCCACCGCTTTGTTGGCCAAGATCTTAGTTGATCAGGTTAGTTTTTCTTTCCTGACTCAATATTTTTGAATTGGCATCTTGTCATTAATCTGAACTCTTGCAGGTATTTTTTTACACTCTCCTTTGGTATGCAGAAAAAGAATGATTCATCAATAACACTTCTAAAATAATGAAACAAATGTTATTGGATCTTGGTAGCTTTCAGGTGGATCGGAAGTTAGTTAAGCAGACTGTGATGACATCAGTTTATGGTGTAACATACGTTGGTGCTCGTGAGCAGATAAAAAGGAGATTGGAAGAGAAGGGACATATTACAGATGACAGGATATTGTTCAGTGCATCTTGCTATGCTGCTAAGGTGGATACTTTTTGATTATCTTTAAAGTGGAGCATCTGCAAAACTTCACCACTAATGTATTGGCAAAAGTGATTTATTTATCTGTTTCTTTGTGACAAAGGTAACTTTAAATGCTTTGGGTGAGATGTTTCAAGCAGCCCGTAACATTATGAAATGGCTTGCTGATTGTGCAAAGGTTTGACTTCCTTCTGCATCTTTCAGCTGTTAAAAGTTTCAGTTGTTTATTTAAGTAGAGTGCTAGACTTTCAATTTTCAGAGGATATCAACCTATATGATGCAATGTTAATCTGAACCACCTATCTGTACTTATCTCTCAAACATTGAATAATTTGTAGAATTGCTCTTAGCTTCCATATTATGCTTGAACAGGTGATTGCTTTGGAGAATCAACCCGTGAGGTGGACCACTCCTCTCGGGCTGCCAGTTGTTCAGCCTTATAAGAAAAGTGAAAGGCATCTAGTGAGTTTCTTATTATAACTACATTGAATGTTTGCAATATTTGAGTAGGAATTGATCCAATTACCTCTCTCTCTCTCTCTCTCTATATATATATATATATATATATATATTTATATCCTTGACCACTGGTCTAGCAAATTTGCTAGACCGGTGTCTCAGATGACCACCCTACTAATTTCTGAATTTGTTGAAACTTAGTGGGTGTGTTATCTAGGGTAAGGTGATCATCCTCACAAAAAATCATCAAATTCTAAAACTTCTAGGGTCATCAAATGTGCTAAACAAAATTAACGGTTACAGTGGATGATCTGTAAAGCTTATAACATTTGTTGGTCCTAGAAGCTTTAGAATTAGCTGATTTTTGGTGAGCATCTTACCCTAGATAACACATCCATCGAGTTTCAACAAATTTTGAAACTTGTAGGGTGGTCATCTGGACAACTGGTCTAGCAATTTGTTGAACCAGTGAACCATGAAATCTTTTCCATATATATATATATATTAATAATAATAACAATAATAATAAAGGACTAGACGTGCGACCCAGATGTATAACATAAGATAAAATATATATTTGGGCTATCGAATGAAATGCCCAAAGACAGATGTGATTCACGGTTCCCATGCTCAAGATCCCGTAATCACGTGGTGATATTAAAACCTCCCTAGTTGCCTTTTAGGGATTTAATTAAATCATGATTATCACCATGATTAGATGTCTTTTATGCGATCTCAAATCACCGTGATTAGTTGCCTTCCCATGATCAGCCGAGATACAAATGGAAGATAATGACGGAACCAACTGTGAACGAGTGTGATTCACAGTTGGGGTGAGTGATTCACGGAAGCAGATCACTTCACATTTAATCATGGAACGAGCTGTGATGTAGAGGGTTATGCTTATGATATTGGGATTGGCATGTCCTACATACCAATTCCAGAATGCATGAATTTTGATTAAGCTCGAAATACTATAACTCAAACCAATGTACTATGTTCATGCTATATAACCTTTATCTTTGTAGTATTGTAAATGTCAGTCACCTATCTATTGCCTATATGAATTGTTCAGTCACCATAAAGTTTACTTAAATTGGAAAGATGGCAATGGTTTTCAATAACAATTAACTACATGTGATTTTTCCGTTTTTGGAATTTGAAAAGCTATTTATGTTACTCGTCCTTTCCATCAAAGTTTGAAAGCATTATTTTTGTCGTTAGAATGAAGTCTTCCTAGTCAATGTCTTGCTGTTTCTGATGTTTCACTACTGAAGAATGATAAATCTTATTTGATATTGAATTTTTCATGCTTTTATATTCTTATTTTAATAGAAAATATCTAATGTAAAGTCTAATTAACTTTATATCCCGTTTTAAGTGCCTACTATTAAGGAAATAGACTGCTGACAACTTTTTCAGAAATCTGTATATTTCCACTTATTTTAGTGATTTTTAAACTGATAAACAATGCTGGAATCTACTTTTTATATGAACTTTAATGATTTTCAACTGGTGGGCTAAATGTGTAGGTTTCATTTTCTCCTTTTTTTTTTTGCTTTTTGCTTTTTGCTGCTTTTGTTTGTCAAATCTCCTGTTGTGGTCCCTGGGTTTGATAGGCATTAATTATTTATATTTTCCCGAGTAATCCAATTTTTATTGAACCCTTAGATTCCCAAGTTATAGTATGTTGACATTCATCTAAATGTTCTTTGCTAAATTGACCTTATTTGATGTGCTCTGCGGAGCATTTGACTATGCATTTTTCATCATGTGCTGGTTGCAGATAAGAACTTCTCTACAGGTTTTGGCATTACAACGGGACGTTGACTCAGTAAGTTTCACAATCTATTCAAGTAGCCTTTTCCTACATCGTTTTATTTTATTATCTAAGTATGCTTTTACTGCATACTCAAGGTTTCAGTCAAACGGCAAAAAACAGCTTTCCCTCCAAATTTTGTGCACTCTCTTGATGGTTCACATATGATGATGACTGCCATTTCCTGCAGGAATGCTGGCATACATTTCGCAGGTATAATCTTGGATCTAAGCAACTATGCAATTTGAACATCTTAATAGATCTTTAATTGAAGCAGTAATTGATTCATTAGCTGAAATAGAGGCATCATAACATAACCATAACAGATAACTGATATACATAGCCATTGTAAACAAATGCTGTCCTTGAAATACTTGGATTGACATCTCATTCACACTCATCTATAAACTTGAGTCATTTTAGTTGTGTAGCATTCCATACGACAGTTTGGGACTTAATATTGTATTTGGAACTTAGTTACCAAGAAGCACCTCTACTAATCATCAAAACCATGCCGATTCTATTAGATATGTCTTTGTAACAGATCCACAATTATGAGAATTATTATATTGGAGTATATGTTGGCCGGCAATTTTGACTAGGGCCTTAGATCTATTCTTGTATTTCTATTTTGTTAATGAACATTATTGTTTGCTCAGTTTTATTTCCATTTAGAAAAAGACCATGATCTTTTTCCTCCATAGTTCTAAGGGTAAATTGTGTATATCTCATGAAGTTAATACTATAACTTTTTGCATTTTTCTATTTTGGGAGGGTGCCAACTAGCTCTGTTGGTAAAGTCTCCTTGTGGTGGTAACAGAGAACTGGGATCGAATCCTGCTTTCATCGATCAAATAAATAGTGCCTTAACCCTCCTCAGATTTGGCATTGATGGATTCTCCAAAAAACGAAAAGGGGAGACTTTGAGAAATGCCCTTTTTAGGAGATGGTTTCGAGCTACTGTCCCGACAACCTTTTCATTTGATCTCAAATCTCTGTGGACGAAAGTGCCCCTCATCTTAATTCGAATTTATGCTTTGTTGCCCCCTCATCTGTCGTCATCGCCGGAGTTGCTCCTAATCAAATCATCCGCTGCCGCTGCTGGACCTAACCAAATCCCCCCCCCACCCACCCGCCAGATCTAACCGATCTCCCTAACCTAAGATCTACAGGCCATGGGATGAACCATAGACCTAGAAATCTCAATCCTAAACCATAGCTTGAACCCCCCATCGTTGCTCGCATCCGCCGCCTCCTTCACCACTGCTCGTAGTCGCCTTCGAGTCTACTCGAGAGAGAAGGAAGAAGATGAGGTTGATTTTGGGATTTGAAAAAATGGGGGAGGGGGGGGACCGTGGCTTACGAACATGTTAGTTAGGAGGGCTGCAACTCAAAGGAAACTGTTGTCGGGACAATTGTTTAAACGGAGTTTTGGAGAGGGACCTTAGACACATAACCCCCCCCCAAAAAAATCCTATTTTGGCAGGCAGGCACTATATCACTTGCAAGTAATATACACCTTGTCACCCTCCTTATGTATCATTATCAACTATCAAGTATGGTGGCTATAAATATAGAATTACTAGATGGCCGGCACGTGTGTTGCACGTACCTGTTTTTTTTTGAGAATTCCCTCTCAGTGTATGAGGGGGGGTTCGGCCTAGACCCCTACCGGTGTTGCACGTACCTGTTGGGCGAATATTTTTCATATATACGCCATACACATAATTTTCAAATAGCTATACAAAACAACAATTACTTTTTAAATGACTTATTGACAGTCTGACAACATATTCTCTATATCCATAAAACAACTAACATTTTTTTGCTAGATAAACAACTAACATATTATTTCTACAAAACTCGCTAATACATTTTCGAGGGGGAAGTCGAGTAGTAGGGAACATTGCTGAAGAAGGTAACATGACGAGAGATATGTAGATGAAGAATCGTGGGATCATAACAACGTTACCCTTTAAGCTCATTGTCGAAATCTAGAAGTACACGATTGATTAATCAGGGAGAGTTTGTTTTGCTCATGAGAGGGAGTAATGTTGATACTGGGCTGAAGCTAAGAGAAGAAGGGCCCGAGTAGTCTCTAGTATGCGATGGTGCTTTCTTTTAGCTACATCGTTCTTCCCATGGGTATGCGGACATGATTTTTTGTGTAGCTTGTGATAAGAGAGTAAAATGCCACAAACTTTAGAATATAGATATTAGAGGGTATAATCCAAGCGAACAAAAAATTAATTCACTTCTGGTTCGAAGTATAGATCATGTCGGTAAAGTAGCGATTGAACATAGAAAACTCTAACTCAAACGTATCAGATTGACCCCTGAAAATATGGAAAAGTCATCGACAAAACTGACATAGTGAAAAAAAACATGTCATTGAGATGAAGGGGCAGGATCCTAAATATCAAAGTGTACTAAGTCAAAGGCAGTAATTGTACTTGATGTACATGGAGAAAAGGGAAGGGCTATTGTTTTGCCAACCTATAACTAGTACAATCAGATAAAGAAGAAACAGTACTAGAATCTAGGACACCTGACTTAAATTAAGATCTAAGACAGAGTCTAGAGATATGACCAAGGTGCTGGTGCTAGAGATCACCAGTCTACACATACATCCTAGCCAAGAAATCCCATCATGCGTGATACATGGTAAAGCGACCAATTTGAAAGTGTATCGAAGGTTCCACGGACTGCAGAATGTACATCATGATCTATTGATCCACTCTATTCCAGTCGGCAACGGGTTCAATCATCATAGAAGAGCTAGTGACGCTGGAGGCAGTCTAGGCAGTCACCACTGTGGAGAGCGATGGGGTGAATGTCGGAAGCGTAATTTCATCAATGTCCCGCCAGATATCGCACTCCTGGATATTCGATCGAATAATAATAGACCACATAGCTTAGTTGCCAGGTATTTTGAGCTGGATTTTCATCATGAGGAATATCACCTCCCATAGAGAAATCGAAGAAACCAGTCTCCATGAGGATAATGCTTGCAAAACGGTCTTTAATTACCAAGACTAAGGTGCAAATGGAAAGCCATTTGGATTGAATTCATTGTTGTTGTAAAACAATGGCTAAGCTGCTGGAACCTAGTCTTGAAGAGGCTTTAAAGCATAAAAGAATGACTATGAAACAACTCTATTAAAGTTGGAATAGAAGCCTTTGAAATGGCTATTAGAAAAGGGCCTAAACCAACTAACTTAATAGGTTGCTAATGAAAAAGCACCTGAACCAGTTTGAACTGACCAGATTGAAAGAACTTAAACAAGTCTGGACCTGAGGATCGGATTAGCCACTTACTCTTTGCTTAGCTGGAGAAAAAACCTACTGAATTGTAGATTGCCTTCCAGAACCATAAGGTGCCGCCACTTCAGAGTCATAGATCTAATGCCGATTGTTACTAAAGAACAAGAAGACGACACAAAAAATGATTTGAAGGCCATGAGGTAGTCTGATGACGATGGGAGCTTCAATAACAAATTGGATGTCGATGATTGCCGAAGATTTGAGCAGTTGGATGTCGTCGATTGCTGTAGAATATAGTCCGACCCTGTGAATCTGATGCGAAGGCAAAGATCTAATGCTGATAGATTTTCAGGAGCAAATCCGGATACCGATGTAGAGGTACAGATTTGACACAGCAAACTGACACCTAAAAGAATATCCTGAGCAGCCGGACCTTGGAGTGCGAAGGGCAGAAACTCAGATGATGAAGCCGATGTAGATGATGATGCGGATGCTGATGTCCATGCCGTCTTTTCCGATGAGAAAAATAACTGAACCAAGGGTATGGAGAGAAGAGCCCTTGGCTTTGATACCAGGAATTCATGTAAGGTAAAACTTGCTAAATTGTGCATTATGCCACAAATCACTATATATGCAAGGTAGGTGTGTGGACACACACACACACACACACACACACACACACACAGAGAGAGAGAGAGAGAGAGAGAGAGAGAGAGAGAGAGAGAGAGAGAGAGAGAGAGAGAGAGAGAGAGAGAGAGAGAGAGAGAGAGAGAGAGAGAGAGAGAGAGAGAGAGAGAGAGAGAGAGAGAGAGAGAGAGAGAGAGAGAGAGAGAGAGAGAGAGAGAGAGAGAGAGAGAGAGAGAGAGAGAGAGAGAGAGAGAGAGAGAGTTAAGTAAAAAATATCCTATGTATATATCTCATCTCATCCCGCATAAAAAAGGAACTGATCATGGTATATTGCTTGAGCACCCCATTTCATCTAACTCAACATTTTCTAAGAAATAGAAATGCATGTCCTTTTGATTTAACCTAAATCATACATCTTGCTTTGAATTTGTTAACCTAGGATGCCTTGCGAACAACTATCCTTTATTCCTTTTTCTATTGATTGCTATTGTTTCATCAAATGCATGTCTAGATTAAATGTTAAACGGCAAGGCTATCTTTCACATTGAAGTGAAATTCCTTGTCAAATTATTTTTCAAAAGAAATTCTTTGGATTTTGATACACTTGGTTGGTGGCTCTATTTTGATTGGTATTAAAATTTTGTTGGCAGGAGTGCATGACTCTTTCTGGACACATGCATGCGATGTAGACAGGATGAATCAGATCCTGAGAGAGGAGTTGTGGAGCTTTACGACATCCCGATACTCGAGAATGTGAGCACCCTAGAAACAAATTCCATTCGGAAATCTATTCTCTCTGGTTCTTATACATAGAAGTTTTCTTTTAGCATAATATGATATTTATTCTCCAGAGATTGAGAGAAGACTGATTGATCCCTTTCTAACGATTTACTCTCGTATTGTTGACACTTCAATCCAGTTGCTTGAGAGCTTTCAGACATCCTTCCCAATGTTATCGTTCCCTCCTCTGCCGGATCGAGGCGATTTTGACCTTAAGAAAGTCCTTGAGTCTCCTTACTTCTTCAACTGATTCTTTACTCGCAATTCAGTCTGCACTTGTGGTTCCACTTGTTCTGATTCCACTCGCTCCCAGCTCCTGTTTGAAGGATGAACTGCACAGCTCAGAATTTAAGCCGGCAGATCAAGAAATAGGGACATAGAGGTCTAATAAACAGAGAACCCAGATATTTGTACAGCATACACCGAAACAAAGTCAAGAGTTCCTGGATCCATGTACTCAAGGAATTCCTATGCATGTTCAAGAATCTTTAGAGGTGCGAAAAAGAAAGCGGCATCAGCTCAAGTTTGGATGACTGCGAGATTCAATGGTAGCCTTGATAAAAGCACAGTTTCTGTCCTGAGGGCTGCAATGACGCTTCAGAACAGCTTGTGAACGATTTTTGCTCGAATCCCAAGGAAGATTTGTTCTGGAAAGCACAGTATATTCTGCGTTTTTTTTTGCATTTTTTCTGAGAGTTGATTCAGAGTCTAATATACAAGAAAATTTTTAATTTTTTCACCAATTTAATTGGATTAGTGCCTTCTTTCGACTGTTGCGGTGAAGTCACATTGCATCGTGTAGATCTGTCGATTTGTTCTCCCACTCCGCAAATTCCCTTTTGTTCGTTTTGCGACTTTCAGCTGATCAAGTTGGCGGTTGATCAACCAGGACTCAATTGGATTTGAAATTCTTTATACAATTGATTTATCATGATGTCATAGTTACGCATATCGACCTGTAAATTCTCATTTTGATCTACTTATTGTTTTATTTTATTGCGAACCCCTCGGTGTTTTTTAGTGCATCAGTACATCAGTTGTTTGTGCACAGCCTCAAGATAGACCAAGGATCGAAACTCGCTAGAAGAGCGAGAGAAATACCCTGATTTTTAACAACCCCACAGGCTGGAAAGCGTGCCACTGAAACTAGAGGGCAGGAGGCCCGCAACAAGAGCGAGAGAAATGACTTGGTCTTTAATACCCCCACGGGCTTGCCACAAAGGCGGGAGGCCGCCACTACAAAGTGAAAGGAAATATGCCATAGCTGTTATTCGAACCCTTGACCAAGGCCACTGGTTGATTGTCTTACCAACTGCGCTATCAGTTTGAGGTGATCAGGTGGAGGTTAAGGTGAGGTCAAGAGGGCCAATGAAAATGAAGGAAAATAGGATTATATTTTGAGAAATGCTATTCAGCCCGAAGGTTTTTTCAATTTTGCCGCCCGATTGACATGGCAGCACGCAATTGGTGGCTGAAACCCACTAGCGACATTCAAGTCTTTTACACCACCAGTTGCATGCTGCCACATCAATCGGGCTGAGCGGAATCGGAAAACCTTCGGGCTGAATAGCATTGTTTTTATATTTTAGGGTAAATTACAAAAACCTTACCAGAAAAAACTATGCACCTCAGATCCCCAGACTTTTTTTTTTAAAAACAATTTGAACATTAAACTATGCTTGTCTGCGTTTAGTCCACCTCCGTCAATTTTTATTTGAAAAATATTTATTTATAAAATATCTTTGTCCTAGTAAGTATAAGTTAAATATTTTAAAAATCAGACGGAGAATAGTTTAGGGTTCAAATTGTTTGAAAAAGAAGTCTTACCAATATGAAATAGCGTGGGTTCTTGGCCTCCTCGAGCGTCGTCGGAGGAGACGGGGAGGTCGGGACTTGCTGCTTATCGGTGTTGGGGGTGAGATTTGGCCCCCCTCCTCCCCTTTGTAAGTAGGGCGTCCCCATCTGTCGGCGTTTTGTGATCGAAGCTCTAATGTAGTGCGGCTCCACCTTCCACGGCGGTTGGCGGTCCTCTTCCGGCGTCAGGGTCGGAGTTCTTGCCCACTGCTGATGGTTGGTTGGATCTGGTCCCGGCGTGAGGATTTCCACTGGTGGTTGTCCAGAACTCTTCCTCTGGCCAATGAGCAGCCTCTGGCGGTGTGGCAAAGACGGCGACTCGGCGGCAGAGCGTCAAATATGTGGCGACTCCAATGTCTTAGCCGGACTGCTGAGTTTGGCGTTTTTTGTGCTGGTTTGTTTCCTTTTGTGGTTTGTTTTAGGAATTTTTTTCAAAATAATATTTAAAAATAAAATATTTAAACAAATTGTGTTTGATCAAAAATAATTATCATACTAGTGCTCTGACAGCAACATAGCAAGTCAGCACCGTAAAACGAGTCGCGGTATTTTTTTGTTTTGTTTCAAGTAGAACCCGGTATTTGGATTATTGGGCTTAAACCCGGTATTATGGATACCGGGTTTACCTGAAATCCAACGAGAAAACGGCTAGGTATGGAAACGTTATACAAGGGGGTTTCGGTTAAACTCGGTGTCCAAAATATCGGGTTTAAACTCTGTAATCCAAATATCGGGTTCTACTTGAAACGAAAAAAAAAAATCTCGCGACTGGCTTTACGGCTCTGGCATGCCACGTGGTTGCCAGAGCGCTAGATTGGTAAATAGTTTTTGTCAACCGCTATTTAGTTAAATATTTATCTTTTTAATAATTTTTTTTTTTTTAAAAAGCCATTGTTTTACCATCTTTGTTGTGTTTTTCCTGAATCTGGGGTTGCGCCGGTGTGGTGCGTTGGTTCGCCGAGTGTGGCATGGTGGTTCTATCGGGTGCAACGTAGTTCCTCCTTTTTAGGTTTTTTTTTGGGTCAGTCGCGGTGGCGACTTCTTGTCTACCGGTGATGGGGATCTGTTTCCTGACTAGTTGGCGGTTGTCCTTGTTTGCGCCGGCATGTGGCAGCTCCTTGGGGGTCCGTCCGAAAAAAGACAAGGTGGAGAATCTCTCGACATGATTCTCTTAGAGAATCTCTCGATATGTTTCTTCAGGCCCTTATTAGAAAGGATCTCTAGATCATGATGGCATGACCACCTTTGATGTAAAAAAAAAATACTAATATGTGTAAGGTCCCTGAAAAAGAGATCAGTTTAGCCTAAGGATGTACAAGAGATCAGTTTAGCCTAAGATCCCTGCCTTTTAATGATAAACCTGACACTAACCCCCCCTGTTCCTCTCTCTCTCTCTCTCTCTCTCTCTCTCTCTCTCTCTCTCTCTCTCTCTCTCTCTCTCTCTCTCTCTCTCTCTCTCTCTCTCTCTCTCTCTCTCTCTCCCAATCCCGGCGACCTCCCGACCCTGGCGACCTTGCGACCCCGGTGGCTCGACCTCCCGACCCCGGTGAGCTCGATCTCTGGTGGCGACGGGCTCGACCTCCTGACCCTGGCGAGCTTGACCTACGGCGGCGTCGGGGATTCGGTTAGGTCTAGGGCTAGGTCTAGGGTTCAGAGATGGTGAAATCCGATGGTGGCTACATGAGTGGCGATCTGGGCCCCGATTCGCTTGTGGTGGATGTTCCGGCAAAAGGGCTATTTCGGATACTCTCCTAAGCTTAGCGGTGCGGATTCTGGCGGCGGTGGTGGATTCGGAGGTAGATCGAGGGAAGACGCTTCTTCTTCCCTTTTTTTTTGCTGGTTGATGGTGGGTTTTGTCTCCCTCGGGGCTTGTATTTTATGGTTTGGTCCTAGGTTTGGAGTTTTTAGGGTTTTTTGTGATGTACTCATGTGATTATTCTGCCGGCGTGACGACGTTAACGTTGGCTAGTGCTCTGGCCATTGAAGCAGATCTATGGGTTGCGACGCCAAGGGCGTTATTTGTTTCTTTGCCTGTGTGGCGTTCTGGCCTACGGGGCTTTGTGGTCTAGGTCTTGGTCTTGTAACTCTCTGCCGATGTGTAATTGTTCTTGGGTTGCGCCGGCCTATGGCACCTCCTGGAGGTCCGATTGTGACCTCTACCTTGCAATGAACCAAAAAAAAAAGAAAATGTTAGTAGATTCTGTAGTCAAATTATAGAAAGTTGCGTGGGTGTTCGAGTCACAGAGCTAATCACGATAGACAGGGGCGAAACCAAGGGGTGGCTGGGTGGGTGGGGGGGCTAAAATTGGTAAATTTTATAGAGGCCCCTTAAAAATTTTAAAAATCTTTACAAATGGCCCTCCAAAATATTAAGTTTTGGAGTTTGGGTCCGCCAGTGACGATAGAGGTCATGATGAAGCTTCAAATGGAGAGCATTTCCAAGATTCAAGCTACTTTAAGTAGCTTAGATCGACTTGCGAAGCAATTCTTCATTAGATTTAGGTTTAGCATGTAGGTTAGAGCACACAAATACACACAGAGTAGTCGTGCATTGTATTTTATAAAAGGGTTTTTTTAAATAGTTTCAAGGAAAAATGGTTTTTAAATCTAATGATTCGGTAAGATTTGTAAAAGGGATTTTAAGATATATTATTTCATGGGGAAAAGACTATATATAACAAATTTTACAAGGGAGTTGATCATCGATGTGTGGCCATGTGAAAGAAAAAAACACAAAGATATAAGAAAATAAAAGACATAAATAAACTACATATAGCAAACAACCCCCCCCCCCCCCCCCCCCCCCCCCCCCCCCTACACACACACACACACACCAAAAAAAAACTCCAAGCGAGTTTGCAGATCGGAATAAATAACAAAAGTGTCAAGTTGACCCACAAGAAAGTCGTTCTGAAAAGCCAATTGACCTTCAAAAGCGTGACAACGGGGGAACCCGGTGTGGAGATGAATAATTGCGAGGAGGAGAGTCAAAGTCAAAACTAACGATTCCGGTTTACTCGTGTGACGATAATCGGTTTTGTCGTCGGATGGAGATCAACCGGCAGAAAACACACAAGAGAATACCGGGAGTTCGATCTCCCGAATCCTTCCTCTGAAGCTCAAGTCCGACTGGTTATCTTTCGAATGAGAAAAATCTAGAATTCTGGAGATTAGAGTCCTGTGCTCACGTTATATGTATGTATACCTAGGATAGAGGTATGGGGCTCTATGTATAGTTAACCCCATGAAAATTAGTTATAACTAATCTTTGCATTTTACAAATGTCAATGAGTTGCCAATACTGACTGACTTAAAATAATGATTAACCTATAATTAAATTGCTTAAACCTAGTACCCCTTTCCCTCATATGCGGTCCCTTAGTTAAGCTACTGAATGCCGAAACCTTGGTTTAATCATGTCTTAAGACGCTGAGGCTCTGAAGAGATTATCATGTATAGAGACACCAATTTATAGAACCCATCTCTCCATCCTCAGATGTTGAGGCTCTAAGAATGGGTCTGAGCATAGAGACCTAAACTTCTCTTTGGCTAGCAAGTTTAGCCAATGCCATTTGCTATTATGCTTTCCTCTACTCGTAGCTAAAGATTAAATTTCATCTTTACGTAGGCATCTTCTACTGACATAAAAGTTCTGTCGATATCTCATCCTCGGCTGATAGGTTCTACCAGACCTTTCGCCTGATATTTAGCTTTGGCTACCATATGGATATCCTCGACTGATAGGTTCCGTCGATGTCTCATTCTCAGCTGATAGAACAAAAATAAAGTTTTTCATCCTTTTCTCTTTATTTGATTTACGTTATCTAAATAGTAGTATTACTTTGGTTAGGCCTTCTTTATTATAAATATTCTTCATCTCCTTATTAATAATTTTGTTTATCCTTCAAAAAAAAAATATAATCAATTTGGAATACTAGTCTATAAACTATGTTTAGGGAGCACTTGACCTGATGACTTCCCATTCTTTTTCTTCCAAAGATATTGGCCCACATTGAAAGGTGATATTTGTCGTTTGTTTCATAACTACTTTGCAGGAATGGTAGACTTAAAGATTGTCAATTACTCTTGAATCATTCTCATTTTCAAGAAAGTGGGAGCAGACTTTATCAGTGATTGCATTCCTATTAGTCTTTTGAACTATTTCGACAAGGTTGTGTCTAATGTCCTCACTAATTGGCTTGCTGGGGGTGATATCAGATCTGCTAGGATCATCATAGTCAACTTTCATCAAGGAAAAATATATTGGATAGTGTCATCACTGCTTAAGAAGTGATCTTCCATTTGAGAGAGTCATTTGGAAGTAGTACTTTTGAAGCTTGACTTTAAGAAGGTCTTGGACAAGTTGGACTGGATTTACTTGTGGCTGTTCTCCACCAAAAGACTTCCTAGAGAACTGGATCAGTTGGATCTGGCAATGCTTGTCCTCTTTCAAGCTCTTATGTTTCATCAACAATAACAAGGGAAGTACATCCAGTATGAGGAAAGGTGTCAAGCAGGGATGCCCCCCTATCCACTTTCTTTTTCATCTTGGTAATCAACAACTTTGATGCAATTGTTAAGACGATGGTCCACTTTGGGTTACTCTCAGGTGTTTCTAGGAATACTTAAGCTGGTAGCCAACTTGTACTTTGCAGATGACACTCTCTTGTTCTGTGCAGCCGATCCAGTAGAGATCTTGGTTCAAAATGTTCTCCTCTACTTCCAGATGAGCTTAGGTCTAAAGATCAATTTTTCTAAATACTCTATTTTTTATATTGGTCAGAGCCAACAGCTAGCCCAGGATTTGGCCAAGTTTCTATGCTTCTAGGAGGGGAAGCTACCTCTCAAGTACCTCAAACTATGCATAATAGTTCGACAGCTCCTTAGAGATGCTTGAACTGATTTGATCCAGAAGCTAGAGAAGTGGTTTTCGGGATGGAAAGGCTCCCATTTGATAGCTCCCCTTTTTCTACAATGCAACTTTTCAAGGATGATTTGGGAGGAATTTAAGATGAAGATTGGTATTCACACCCATCCTTTATCATTGTTTTCTCTCTAGGGATCTTGGAGGAAAAGAAGACTACTGAACACCAGGAAAGGGTGGGAGATTTTTTTCGATGTCCGTCTGCTAGTGTGTCTGATTAGAGAGGAACAACATGATCTTCTAGAACAAGTTCTTAGCATCTAATGTAGTTGCTGATAGGTTTTTAGTCATTTTTGGGTGACGCATGCCGAGTACTAAGACTTCTTGCTAGATATTTGTAATTAGTACTTCTTTTATCCTTTATCCTTTCTCTTGTATTTTTTTTTCTATCAATAAACTGCTAGAGGTCTAGGCTGAACCCGCTCCTATATCTAGATGGATTTCTAAAAAAAAAACCTAAAAAAATACCATGTTTATGGTGCATATACCAAATTACCCTTGAAGTCCCATTATCTTTTTTAAGGGTTTTTTTGCAAATCGACCACCTGAATTTAAATGTAATTGTGTATAAACCCCTTATATTAGAGTATTTGCATATCGACCCCTCAAATCAGTACAAGTTGTGCACGTCCACACCCCTCTTGTTAACTGACGCCCATATTAGACGGATATTCACAAAATATTCCATCTTGGACTAACGTTGGCTTTTATGTGACGTTAATACCCATATATAGATGAAATATCAAAAACAACTCTTCTTATCCAACGAGCTCAACTCCATTAAATCTTGAGGAACTCCATTAAAACCCGAGGAACTCTCTTCTTCACCAACTGGTTAATTCTTTCGGAGAAAAGATAGCGTGCCCTTGTTGTGAATGGTTCATGTTGAGGAACCCTAAATTTTTCTTCCTTCGTTTCCAAATTAGGGGTTTGAGGTGAGGAGCTATAAATCCTTCTTCCCTCTTTCCCCAAAAATAGGGGTTTGAGGTGAGGAACCCTAAAAATCCTTCTTCCTTATTCCCCAGTTAGGGGTTTGAGCGTAAGAACTCTATTTTTTTTTTCCAATTCGAGGTTTGAGGTAACAAACCCTAATTCATTGTTCCCCAATTTGAGGTAAGGAGTCCTAAATCCTTCTTCCATCGTCCCTAAATTAGGGGTTTGAGGTGAGGAACCCTAAATCCTTCTTCCTTATCCCCCAATTAGGGGTCTGAGGTTAAGAACCCTAATTCCTTCTTCCTCGTCTCCCAATTAGAGATCATCAAAGCTTAGGGTTTGTAAATCGACTAGCTCGTGTCACTTACTAAGGAGGCATGACCGTTGGATTTAATCCTACGATCTCAATGACTTCACTTACTAAGGGATAAATATATCAATTTTCCCTCAGGTTAGTTGTCAACCATAGTTAAGTGACTGGAAGGTGATGGAAGTAACAGAGGGGTGGGCGTGCACAACTTATATTGATTTGTGGGGTCGATATGTAAATACTCAAAATTTGAGGGATTTATACGTAATTAAGCCTAATTTGAGGGGCCAATTTGCAAAAAATTTTTTTTTTTTTATGGGTGGAGCCACATATAGCCCATAAAATACCATATGTATCTCTAACTTAAAATTAAAAAAATACTCGATGTGTCCTCTCCTTTTTTACTGATGGCAACCCACGCTTGCCACCCCCGTGCATGCCGCCGCTTGACTCCGCTGCTGATGACAACCCACCACCGCCTTCTCCTTCCTTGTCCTCTTTTTTCCTCATCCTCCCTCCCTTCTCCTTCTTCCTCCTCCTCCTCCTCCTCCTCCTCCTCCCTACTCTTTCCTTTCTTCTTCTTCTTCTTCTTCTTCTTCTTCCTCCTCCTCTTTTTTTTCTCCCTCCCTTCTAAAATCATCACTCGGCCAGATAAGTGAAGAAGAAGGAGAAGGAAATTAACTGCGGTGGTGGGTTGCTGGCGGCGAGGCGAGCAGTGATGGAGGTGGACGTGCGGCGGTAAAATAGGAAGCGACCTTTAGACGGAGGGTTGCCTAAAGTATTTTGTGGGTTGTAAGTAGCCCAGCCTTTTTTCTAAGCTCGCCGCAACGAAAGAACGTCTTCGCTAGCAGATCACCACCGTCCCTGTAAGACAACGACAGTTCAAGATAAATTGCCGGTGAGATCGCACCTCTTTCCCAATCTCGCTCTGCCACTACCTTTCCCCTCTCGTCTCTCCGCTCTCGATCCCAGCCCTTCCCTTCCCGGCATCGTCGAAGGCTCTCACGTCGCCAAAACCCTAGCGCCCGCCCCTGCTCCCCACAGCTTGAGCCAGTCATGGTGAGTTCCCTTCTCCTTCCCCCCCCCCCTTTTTCCAGCCTTATGTGAACCGAAATCTGCGTCGTCTTAGAAATATATAGAGCAGAGATTTTTATCCCCCATATGATTCTGGTTCTTGAATCCGGGCTGGGGAGTCTTTGATTCTTTCTTGGTTTTCTCACCATAAAAAAAAAACAAAAAAAAGATATGGATTTCGTGATGATTTCTTAACCTTAGTTTATTCTGTAGGGATTCTCAAGAAATTAGAAAGGGGAAACAGAGAAAAAGAATTGGGCGTGAACTTTATTCATCTGGGCAGTAAGAAAAATGTGAACTTTGATGAAACCATTACAAAGAAGAATGACAAATGGTTTATTCGTTCTCATTATCTCTGTGATGATTGGTCTAAACAGCTCAAGAAGAAGAATTGGGTGGCCTGGGAAGGGGCAACTCTCATGTAGAGAGGAGCAAAGGTTTTTTGAGTCTAGATCAACTTGGGACTTCCGAAAACCCGGACGTGATGCCTAAATCATAGTTGTCAAGGCGTCAAGGTGAGGCTAGGCGTCCGGAGGGAGCCTAAAAGATAGACGTGGCCTTATGTGCATAGACGTGACCTTATGTGCATAGGCATTCTCCAGGCACGGGTATATATGTATAGTCTATATTTGTAGATATATATGTAATAGGCAGTAATATAACACCTTACTAATATGAAAATGATGAAATTGAGCATATTCTAGTCAAATGCATGTAACATAATATAAACAAGTAAACAACAAAAAGAACAAATAGAATACAAACACTTACTAACATAAAATTGAGTATATTCTAATCAAATGCATGCAGCACAATGAACACATAGTATAAACAACTATACAACAACAAAATAAATAAAGAAGATGGGTGCGAGTTGGGTTTTACTTAAAAAAAAAATAAAAATTAATGCCTAAAACTAGGTGTGCACCTAGCCTATGTGCGCTTTGGCCACCGCTTAGTGTAGTTAGCCTAGGCGCACTGGGGCCTAGTTATCTCCGGGCTCCTAGTGCGCCTAGGCGCGCACCTTGACAACAATGGCATAAATAAGCTACTGTTGCTTCTAAACGGTAGCATAAGACTTGCCCAATAAGGACAAAGCATCTCTTTTATGCTTTTACACTTGGGTTTTAGAAAATTTTATAGATCCTTCCATGGGCGAGATCACTTTCGTCTAGTCCTTTCATTCAAACATCATTCTTGGTTATGACTGTCAGTTTGTCAGTCGAACCTATAAGTATAACCAACGTGTATCATTACCATTAAGACCCTGGATTTGATCAAACAAAAAACAAAGATATTGCGACACAACTTTTCACCAATATAACATAGATTTTTACTCAAAAAAGCCATTTTAGTAAACTTGGCCATGAGTTTCTGTTTGGTCATTTTATGTCCTTGATTGAATGAATGTCGGTTTTAAATCCCGTACTATGAATCCGATGCGATCGGAATTGTAGACCATGTGCGGAGCATGATAGTTGAGAGACGTGGCTTAAAACAACATCAAAAGCGGGTCTGATTTGCCTCACTTACATTTTGGTTTAAAAGTAGTGTTTCTAGGTTTTCATATATGCTTCGGGACTTATATGCACGGTAATGTGTTTAAATGGAGGGTTAGGATTAGAAGCAGTTTAGTAAGATGGAGAGGATATAATTCAACTTGAATTCTTTGCCATATAACAAAGTGAATATGACTACATAAATAGTGGACAACCCTAATTATATGTCCCACTGCTCAACAGAACTTAAAGGGTAGAAAAGAATATATGATAAAAGATTCACACACAGAAAGAAGTTGTTGAGCTAGTTGTCTACCAGGCTATACAAGCTTTAGGCTTCTCCTTTTGTGGGTTTCTCTCTCACTCATTCATGTATTACATTGTTTATTTTTATTTTCTTTCTTTTTGCTAAGTTTCAAATTTACTGCATTTTGAAGGTCTTCTAGAATTCTTGTGGGGTTGAAAATATGTCAAATTTTAGATTTATTCATATTGTTTTTGCAGAAATAAAGTTAAAAGACTTTATTTTCTCTCTCTCTCTCTCTAACCCCCCCTCTCTTATCTCTTCTTTTCCTTAACATCTAGGATTATGATTTTGCCCCAGAACTTATATAGTGTATACATCGTAATAGTTAAAGCAACACCTAGGCACTAGTTGTCTACCAGCATGAAGCTTCTACATTTGTGGGTTTCTCTCAGTCATTCATGTCTTACATTGTTTATTTTTATTTTCTTTCTTTTGCTAAGTTTCAAATTAGCTTCTACATTTGTGGGTTTTTTCTCAGTCATTCATGTATTACATTGTTTTTTTTTTTATTTTCTTTCTTTTGCTAAGTTTCAAATTTACTGTATTTTGAAGGTCTTCTAGAATTCTTGTGGGGTTGAAAATATGTCTAATTTTAGATTTATTCATATTGTTTTTTGCAGAAATAAAGTTAAAAGACTTTATTCTCTCTCTCTCTCTCTCTCTCTCTTTCTCTTATCTCTTCTTTTCCTTAACATCTAGAACTATGATTTTGTCCCAGAACTTGTATAGTATATACATCGTAGTAATTAAGAGACACCTAAGCGCTAGTTGTCTACCAGCATGAGGCTTCTCCTTTTGTGGTTTTCTCTCTCACTCATTCATGTATTACGCTGTTTTTGTTTTCTTTCATTTGCTAAGTTTCAAATTTACTGCATTTTGAAGGTCTTCTAGAATTCTTGTGGGGTTGAAAATATGACAAAGTTTAGATTTATTCATATTGTTTTTTGCAGAAATAAAGTTCAAAGATTTATTTTCTCTCTCTCTATCCCCCCTCTCTTATCTCTTCTTTTCCTTAACCTCTAGGACTATGATTTTGTCCCAGAACTTGTTTAGTGTATAAATCGTAGTAGTTAAAGCGACGTCTAGGCGTTTTGGATTGCCTGGCGTTGGTATAGTTTTTCACTTGATCCAATTTGGGGGTATTCCGAAATTAAGTTGAATTTTGGCCAGTACAATAAAAAAATTGGGGATTTTTCAAAATTGAGTTGAATTAACTCAAAATTGAATGGAACTAACTCAAAATTGAGTTGAATTAACTCAAATTCTTATGATGGGTTCATAAGAATTTGGTTTTTTTTTTTCAAAATTGAGTTGAAATAACATAAAATTGAGTAGAACTAACTCAAATTCTGATGATGGGTTCATAAGAATTTAAGGGTTTTCAAAAATAGTTGAATTAACTCAAATTGAATTAAATTAGCCAAAAATTGAGTTGAATTAAATCTAAACTTAACCCTAAGCCCTAATATTTTTATTTTCTTTTACCTGATTTTTAGAATTTTTAATTATGTAATTCTCTTATATATATATATATATATATATATATATTACATATAGAGGGCAGGGATCCTGCACCTGAGGTGTAGCTTCGTTGTTACACCTCTTCATTGTTTACCACCCTAGAAGTTTTAGAATTTGGTGATTTTTGGTGGATGTGTTATCTAGGGTAAGATGATCATCCTCACAAAAAATCAGCAAATTCTAAAACTTCTATGAACATCAAATGTGCTAAGCAAAATTAACGGTTACAATGGACGGTCTATAAAGCTTCGAACATTTGATGACCCTAGAAGTTTAAGAATTTGTTGATTGTTTGTGAGGATGATCACCTTACCCTAGAGAACACATCCACCAAAAATTACCAAATTCTAAAACTTCTAGGGTGATAAACTATACCTTAGGTCAGTTAGGTGTAGCAATGAAGCTACACCTCAGGTTTAGCTTCCATATATATATATATATATATATATATATATATATATATATATATATATATATATATATATATATATAGCCTAGGCATTGCCTAGGTGCCACTTCACCTAGACAGGCCAAAATGCTTCGGCATCGCCTAGGCGCTACTTCGCCTAGGCAGGTCAAAACGCATAGGCACCGCCTAGTCGTCTTGACTACACTGGTCTACATTGAGTTCTATTCGCGAAAATCACATATTTTCTGCCGTAGGTGCATATTTTACCATTATTTGCATCGATCTGGATTTGAATTAGATCCAATGCCCATTTAAACTCGTGGATCTATTTATGTGTTATATCAATAAAGTACTAGAGCACCAATGACCCATAGCAAGAGCAATATTGCATGTAATTGACAAGCTTAGTGATAATTCAACCCATGCAGGCTTGCATCAGCAAACTTGAAAAGTGACAAAGAAGATTTGCATATGTGTAATCCACACAAAGCAGTCTATACAGAGCTTAAATCGGTAGTTCGAGAAATCTTGGTGTAACTAAAAAAAAAGTGAACCATGACTAAACGATGTGCGTGGTAAAGGCATTAATCCTCAACATTCTTCATTCCATAAACTCCAATGACAAATCAATCATAAAATCTAGGATGGCGATTGGCGACTAGGGCGACCGTGGGGACTAGGGTTTCGAAGACGATAGTCAGAGGTAATGACAGAGTGAGCCCCCCACTGGTCATCAACACTCGGAATCAAGATGAAGTTTGGTGTCATCTCCCATCAGAGTTTGGCAATAATACTATGTTTCAGGGATGGAAAGGAGGTAATGGCATCTCATTTATGATGGATAATTGCATATTATCGGCATAGTGGTTATCCCACCATGGAGAATGGATAATAGCCTCTAATTTACTATGACAATAGAGGTAATAAAGTTCTTTGGGATGAATTTAAGGCATTCTCCTCTTTTTTAGAGCCCAAGAGGGGGTCCCTTCAAGATCCCACATAGCCCGCCTTACTTTTTTGAGTAGAACTCATCATGAGTCATGACAATTACCAAAGAATCACATTTGGTCTTGTGTACAAGGATTTGGTGAACCCCCTGTTGCAAGACACCTCATTTTTCTAACTAGAGATTTGGGCCAGGTATCACGATCACCACGGAGTAGGGATGGCAACTGGTCGGGTTTGGGATAGGTTGACCTATCTCGGACCCATCCCGTTAAGGAATACCTTGTCCCAAACCCGTCTCAAACACATCTCGGTTTTGGAAGGAAAATCCCAAACTCGTCACACTTGTATTAGCCAAAACCCAAAACCCTTCCCGTCCATATTATATTTAGATGGGACGAATCGATGAGGGTTGAATTAGGTTTAAATTAAAAAGAGAAACACCTAACGTAGTAGGAACTAAATTCATTTTAACTAAAAAAGATAAATTCTATATTTTTATGTCCCAAAATGATATTGGTCCCCCGCATTTACTGAACTTCAATCTTGTTTTCTTAGACCATTCTACTTTAACCCCCGTGGTCTACTCAAGAAAAAGCAGAGTGCTTTTCGGTGAGATATTTGGAGCCGGGGATCCCCCCTTTCATGTGATTAAAGATTCAACTACTATAAGGGATGCAGGAGCAACAGAGCTGCATATGACATTGACATTGGGTTAGGACCTGATTGAATCCTTTGAGCCAACTACTATATCTATTCGGAATCAAGTGAATGCCAACAAGGGGTACTAGCTTTTAAGCTCATATATTGTACGCATGCCCCATTCTAGTAGGGGAGGCTGCACCCATCCATATAGAAATATAACTATACCTATCTTCGGGCATCCCCATATGCTGTTACATCGTCCCTTTTGTCAGATTCTACAAATCATACGTCATCCCATGGAACCCCATATGTATTTAAGAGTGAGATGCATGATTGGATTTGGATTGTTTTGTATTAACTAAGCTTATATGTTAGTGGAAGATTCCACCAATTCATCTCGTATTTGCTTCGTTTTCTAACTCTTTCTTCTTTATCATGGTGGTGGCAAGATTGTGACCCATATACATATCACTTCTCTTCAAGACCTATATTTTTCCATCCCTTTAAAAAAAAAAAAAAGTCTTTTATTGCTGGTAATTTGATTTTGATCCTTACACGTCAACCAAAACACCCCTACTCTTTTACTATTTCAGCCATATATTTTAATGTGCTCACGCATTTATTTAAACCCCCAATGTAATTTGTGTACCATTTAATCAGTTGATAGGATTTTGGGTTTATTACATAGTTTGTTCTCTTTGATGCTAAATAATTAGTTTAATTCCTTGCTTTTGTATCCTATTAATTAATTTAGTTTTTACTGATTCTATCGTTTAGTTTGCTGACCATATTTGTCTAGACTAAGACTTGGTTACCTGTTCTCTAAAACGTTTTCTTACATACATCTGAAAACCTAGACTGCATCAAGTATGAAAACAGTGAATGATCTTCAAGGGAAGTAATTAGATGAGTTATTTTTTTTCCCCAAAAGATTGTATATAATGGACTGTTTTGTCATATTGTCTTCATTCAGGCAAACAGGCACACTATTATTTTGATGCAAGCATCTCAGAACAGGGCAACTAGAACATTTATGGATTTTGATTCAATTAGTCAAGCTATGGATGGTATTTTCTTTTCCCTTCAAAAACATCATCATTAGATATTGCCACAAATGAATCTTAATTTATCTCCATATAATCTTTGTGATTGTGAACAAAAGTTTTTTATCCTTATTTCTTAGCTGTGCATTGTATTGTTCTTTTGGATTTGACTACATATGCTGTGTCAAGGTGAATCAGACTTTTATGTTCAAACAACATATTGTTGCGTCACAAAGGCAAATCATACTGATTCAAATAAATTTTAAGTTCATTACCCTTTGTTAGGAAATGTCAGCATGATGTTTGCGTATGATAGAGATTTTTTAGAGAGAGAAAGATTCCTCGTATTAAACCTTGTCTTCTACCCTCTTTGTAGACGAATGCTAAAATGTGGCATGCGGTGTCGCATCGCAGCCGTCCGATGCACCCGCCCCGACCGATGTATCGCACTCATCCTCGATCATGCGGCTGTGTGCGCACACCGCACGCTGCACCATAACAGCCATATATATATATATATATATATATATATATATATATATATATATATATATATATATATATATATATATATAGGGTAGCGATCCAGTGAGATATGAGATATATGAGATAACTTTGAGAAACCTATCTAGAGGTTTTAGAATTTGATGAAAATTGGTGGGCATGCTCTCTATGGCAAGTTGATCATCCTCACAAAAAATCATCAAATTCTAAAACCTTTAAGGGCATCAAATGTTAGAAGATTTATTGATCGTCCATTAAAACCGATAATTTGAATTGTGTATTTGATGCCTCTAGAGGTTTTGGAATTTGATGATTTTTTGTGAGGATGATCAACTTGCCATAGAGAGCATGCCCTCCAATTTTCATCAAATTCTAAACCCTCTAGATAGGTTTTTCAAAGTTATCTCATAGAAGAGTTATATATATATATATATATATATATATATATATATATATATATATATATATATATATATAGTGCGATCGCTTATCGTGAGGCTTAACGTGCGGCACCCTCCTTAGGGGGTTTTTTTCGATTTTTTTTTTTTTTGGATTGATCACCTCTCCTTTGATAACACACAAAAAATTTCAGCTCATTCCAAGACCCATAGGCCATTCAAATGTGTTCATCAAATCGACAGTAAAAATGAACGATCAATAAAAGCCAAGCACATTTGAGTGGTCTATAGGTCTTGGAATGAGCTGAAAATTTTTGTGTGTGCTATCAAGGGGTAGGTGATCAACCTCCAAAAACAAATTTTAAAAAAAAAACCAGAGGGGGGTGGCCGCACGTTAAGCCGCACGATAAGCAGCAACAATGTATTGCAATTATATATATATATATATATATATATATATATATATATATATATATATATATATATATATATGGGGCATGCTATGCTGCGGCATGTGGTGCGTGCGGCACTGCACCGTAATCGTCTGATGCACGCGCTGCGTGCATCACATGCACGCAGCAGTGCATCAGACGGCTGCGGTATAGTGCCGCATTTACCGCATGCCGCATTATAGCATCTCTCTCTCTCTCTCTCTCTCTCTATATATATATATATATATATATATATATATATATATATATATATATATATATATATATATATATATATATATATATATATATATAGCGAGGGAGAGAGAGGATACGGGATATAGCTGCCACCCTATTTCCTCCAAAATTGGCTTGCAGCTCATTTCCCACCTAGAGGATTTTTTTTTTTAAAAAAATTGTGGATCACCTATCTATGGGTAGATGATCATCCTCACAAAAAATCAGCAAATTTGAAAATTTCCTATTAACGGGTGAAATAGACAGTTATAAAGCTTCTACATATTTGACCCCCCATAATGATTTTCAAATTTGATGGTTTTTTATGAGAATGATCATTTTTCATCCTACTAGGACATAATATTTAGCATGTAGAACCAAAAAATGCCTTTGCACCATTTGCACCGGCAACCATAGTTACCAAATCGGGCGTTTTTTTGAAAAAAACACGTATCGATCCGAAGTCGTAGCAAATAGTCAAAAAAACTCGTTTTTTTGAAAAAAACGTCCTTATACGTTTAAAAAGGGAAAAACGCGTATAAAACACGTCGGGTTTTGTCCGGGTTTAAATTCGGTTCGGGTTTATTTTGTTCGTGCTTAATAAATGCATATGCTATATGTTTTGAACTTTTGATTACTTAATGTTGGAAAATGACATATATACATACTAGGTATAATTTTTAAGATTTTTTTTTGTATTTTTCGATGTTTTCACTTTTTTTTTTTTTTTTTTTCTGTTTTTTCCGTTTTCATCGTATCTTTTCGATTTTTTCCCTTGTCGTTTTTTTCCCGTTTTCCGAATTGGTAGCTATGGATGAGACTGGATCTCTTCAACATGTGTTCCACTTCCTTCCATCAGTTTCTTGTATTTCAAAATGGTAATATGTTGAATGGAGTGGGCCGATTATAGCCCTTGTCAGATCTTGTATTTCAAAATGGTAATAACGTTGAATGGAGTGGGCCAACACGTGATCCACTTCAAAGTTCAAACCCAATACTCAGCAGTCAGATCTAGTATTATATATTAGTCCCCACAGCATACTACCAGTCAACTCGGGAAAATGGTGTCATGTGACCCAAAAGAGGATAGTGGGATCAAGAATCAAACAATAACTATTTATTGAAAGAAAAAAGGTAGCAAATATGCATTTATAAAGATCAAATATGAAACCAAGGTACCTTTAATATGTTGGACACAGTTTAACCTAGTAGTAGGATGAACAAACACATGATGCACTGGAAAAAACAATAGATCGATAAACATAAATGAGAAACTTTCAGCTTTTTGAGAAAAAAATAATAATGTACAAATTTCCGTAAAGGGCTTAAAATTTTGAGCCCAAAAATTTTGGGCAGTTATCTAGGCCTTAGTTTCCTGCCTGGATCTTTGGATTGCCATTTGGGCCAAGGATGTTACAATGCAAAAACTTATAATTTTTATTCGTCAAATTCTATATATAAAGGAGAAGACCAGGGTCTCTAATATAAGATCCATGCACACTACGGTTTCTCCCTACAACCAATATGGGACTAAACATGCACTAACTAAACAAAGTTTATCCGTAGACTATTAAAGTAAATACAGAAAAAGTAAAGTAATCCTCGGGTTCTAGTCACCCAACCAAAAAAACAATGATGTAGCCATCCTCCACCATCATCACTGGCGACCTCAAAAATCCCATGCATATGAAGTGATGTCCCCATCAGTTATTGGTCTAGGCAGTGCCTATGTTACTGTTTTGTGGGATCCTCTAAAGCCATCGTACGATCGTGTGACAAGCATCTAATAGTACCGTCTTTTTCTGCTAAAGCTGGGTGGAGTTCAACTCCTCAGGTTTGTGTTCCCTTGGTTTCCCTACAGTCATGGCCCAGAGCCGTCCAATGGCGAGCAGAGTGTGATCAATTGTCAATTGTCGGGGTGCCTGCCATCGGATGGATGTGGCCTCCGATCGTAGGAAAACGAGCGAACATCAACCGGATATGCTTGTGTAGAGCGTTATCAGCATGTATTTCAAGCTAAGATAGAACATCCCAACATTCCCCAACAAAATGGAGGTTGCTGTATTCAACGTTTCTGATTTACATGCTGGTCTTTTATTTAAACACTTCCTCGATTAAGTGGTTATATATATGTATATATCTCTCACATGCACAGGAATCTGCGGTCTGTACGAGAGAAAACTCAAGGAGCTGAATCCAGCCATCCGGAACATCAATTACGACATCACCGATCTATACAATTTCGTCGATGGCCTCACCGATTTAAGTGCGCTCGTGTATGTATCATCTATCAAGGCACACACATCACTCGATTCTGGTGAACTAAGGCATCCCTCTTGGCTGTGATTTGCAGATACGATCACTCGATCCAGGCTTACCTACCGAACGACCGCCAGTGGATTAAGCAGCGGATATATCAGCACCTCAAGAAGCTTGCTTCTCATTGAAAAAGTTGGTGAAGAGGAAATTGCACTTCGAAAAGGAGGAATGTATTGTATTGTCGTCGATGCCTGAATATGGACCACTCTCCCCTTACTTATCTATGGAAATGAGTGAATCTCGGTTTGGAATGTGTGGATTTGGATTATGGGCTGTAATTTCCAGTTTAGTCTATACAACGGCCTTGTATACCTAGGTTTGTAACTCTGTATCCTCGGCTTTCCTCTACTAAAAAAGCAAGAAACCAACAGTTTCCCCCCTCATTGGTGCTCATTTCTACTTCTAAACAATTACATCATTTCACGATCTCTCATTATCTCATCATATGGTGCCATGATCGATAACCCGGATTAGGGTTAACTGTTGATGTTTACTTTGTGCTCCTTTTTTTTTTGGTTATTTTAGGTTCATTATTCGTGGTTGGTATTGCAGCTGATAGAGCTCGGGCTCCAAACCTAACAGGTTTTGAACATATTCCGCCACCCAAGGTTTGAATTTTGATTTTCATTAATATTTAGACACTGCAGGATATGGAAATATTGTGTGGAAATATTTCGAATGTGTTGAAATATTGCAATTTAATAGAATTGTTAGGAATATTGATTATATAATTGAACTATTTAACGAAACTCTGCACAATCATGAATCACGCACAGCTACATGATCCAGAACAATTAAATCACATTTCTACACTATCTACGTGCACGGAGTTCTACATAGCATGTATTTCTTTGCATGCTGTAGATTTAGGTATATCCAAAATTTAGTGCAATCACCAACAACCTAACCTGTTTTTTTTTATATAAACACCCAATTTTCTAAAGGTTGATCTGGAAAATTTTAACAATTTATCCCAATTCCGATGTAGTAATATTAAATCTTGATGCATTTAATATTCTTACACCATGTAATCAATTAAAGTACTAACAACAAACTAACCAAAATACATCTAAGGTTTGTCATTTTTAAATTTTTTAAAGAGAACTATTCAATCCAATCCAATGAAAGATTCAGACACATTTTCTTTGAAATGATTCCTTGAATTGGTGTTAGATTGCAGGTCTAGCACTTGAGAACAATCTTTCGAAGAAAAATGATGCTGGAGAAGTCAAAAAGATGGTTCAAAAGGTCTAGTGTTCAGGATTTCAGGTTTAAAATTTAGAAAAATTTTGGAAAGTTTCAAAATATTTTGACCCCCACATTTCGTTTCGAGGGCGAGGAAACTAAAAATATTTTGAGAATTTTTGTACCGTGCCGCCACCGTACTTATTCATACCAACGAACATAATCAACCGCAGTGAATGCGGTCCCTGCAGCAGATTCGAAATCGTGATCCGTCATCGTAGGCGGAGATGCGTTACCACTGTACCGCAGGGTGCAGTAAAGATGAATACTTGGTGGCGCTTTTTCGTTTGGTTTGATGGAGTATGAAAATATTTATGAAGACTTGGGGGGTCGTTTGGTTGCCGTGCAAATGATGTACGTACATATGTGACAAGTAATTAAAATTTCATATGTTTAGGTGAAATTTTATTTGTACAGTTTTATATAAGTTGTACAAATTAAGCAAGTTGTACAAATTAAGCAAGTGTATCTATTTACACATATCATGCCCCACTAACCAAACAATCCTAAACCGTTTACACGTGTTTTCAGAATCACAGGCTAAACATATGAGATCTGTTTAAGCTTAAGGACTGAGGATGAAATGCTTCTCAATATGTTTCAAATTTTCATTTGCATGCCACTCCCCTTTAAACTAAATCTAATCCTAAAACCTAAGATCTATAAGCCATGGGGTGAACCCTATACCTAATCCAAACCCTAAAACCTAATCCGAATCCTAAAACCTAAGATCTACAAGCCATGGGGTGAATCCTAGACCTAATTTGAACCCTAACCCTAGAAGCCATGTGATGAATCCTAGACCGAATCCAAAAATCTAAACCGAATCGCCACAGCTGCTGCTGTCGAGATAACATGCAAAGGGGGTGGAGGCAATTTCGGGTTTATGAAAAAAATTTGGAACCCCCCTTAAAAGGATCTCATGAATGTTCTGTTCATTAACTCGATATGTTGTCTGGACCTAACATCAATTTCCTCAAATATTTATAAAATTATTAATAATAACAAAAGTTTATAAAAATTTCGGTGGTAGTCCAGAAAACTTTAAGGGATCGATCCGGTGGCCCTCAGGCGACAAGCTGGCTAATTTTTGGTAAACCTCCGGCGACACACCAGTGATGATCCGGCAAACTTCCGGCGGTCTTTAGTGGCCCGACAAACTCGGCCCTTTGGCAATCGACCGGGGAACCTCTAGCGGTGGGCCCGCAACGGACCGGTGAGCTTCCGGCAACCCTCCGACAACGGGAAAGCTCGTGGAATCCGCCGTACCACACTTTTGTGGTATTTACAACGTGGGTTTTTTTAGGTATGAGAAATTCCAAATGGTGGTAAACAATATTTTTTTAAAATATGGAAAATGACCTAATTTGATAGATGAAGTTGAATAAGCTCTTATTATCAGATTAGTCAGATGTCAAATTTTTTTTTTTTCATTTCTTTTCGCCCGAGGGAATAATGAGTTTCTTATGGGGTGTTTGGTATCATTCTCTAGGATCATTCCGATGGCCCTATCTATAAATTTTTTTTTTCGAAAAATATATAGGTAGGAACAGCAGAACGATTTTGGGGAATGATGCCAAACACTTTATCTTCAACGGAAGACTAGGGTTCGTTGAAGATTCGCATCTTCATGTGGATAGCTCCTAAGGACCGCATTCTGATGAGAGTCGATCTTCCACGAATCAGACACTCAGCATTGTCGATATATCTTGTCCTTACTGCGATTTGGGCTCGAGAGAGACGACGGCACATCTGTTTATTCGTTATCCACTAGCAAGGAAGGTGTGGAGACATGTCTGTGCAGCGACAGGTGTGCGAGGGCGACCACCACCATCTCTGCATATTTTGTGGACCTCTTGACGCCGGAGCTATGTACGTTGGAGACAACGGGAATAGTGGGATGTTCTGGTACTTGCCGTGGTTTGGCACGTGTGGAGAGAGCGCAACGCAAGAGTTTTCCCAAATAAACGTCACTCGGTGGATGAGGTGGTTGGGTGTATTCGTTGTTCTGTGGTCGAGTGGAGCACGGGTATGCATGCCGTTCTCTCGGGTAGCCTCCGTGTAGTATGTAATCTCTAAACCTTTCCTTTGGGACCTAGTTATAAACCGGTTGTGGGCCATGCCAAACCCCCCTCTCTCTACTCGAGGGTTCTCAAAAAAAAAAACCGTAATTGCCCTAAAAAATATAATGTGTCAATGTTCGGGCTAATATGGAGTAGTAATAGAGATCTAGGTCGCTCATTAACGACCGGTAACGACTGGACGGTCAACATTGGTTAGATAAAAATAAGGATAGATTCTATTGACACCCCCTAAGGTTTGCCTAAATTATACGGACCTTTTTTTTGTAGTTCTGATACTTACACTGACCTTCCTTATGCTTTAGTTGTCGGCAACCAATTCCTCCCTCCGTTAGACATCTCCAACCAATTTTTATATCTTCATTTTGAAGGTGAGATGGGCTCCAACAGGTCTTAATTTTCCACCTTACAAATAAAGATGTGGGGTTTCGAGCCTTCAGATATGAAGGCTGAAATCTAGGGGTGGTAATGGGTCAGGTCGGGTCGGGTTTGGGTCGTGTCTCGTTTCGGGTCGTGTCCAAAACCCTAGACCCGAGCCCGATCCGTTTAACTAATCGTGTCTAGATCTAAACCCTTACCCGACCCGTTTAGACCCGATAAGACCTGTTAGACCCGTTTACCACATGGGTTTATTTAGTTGACCCGATCCGACCCAATCCGACTCGATCTGACCTAACCTGATAGACCCGCTGATACTATATATTACAATATCGGATTGCAGGTAGACCCGACCCGACACAACCCGTTGAATTTTAAACGGGTCTTTCTGGGTCTACCGTGTCCATACCCTAAACCTGGACCCGAACCCGTTTAGCCCTGACCCAGACCCGCAAACTTCGTGCCGCGTCTGCCGTGCCGGGTCCGAAATTGCCGACCCTACTGAAATCTGCTCCTTCAAAACAATGTTCACTATTTTATAAACCCCAAAATAATGTTCTCCAGCAAGAATGGAGAACAGAGGTTGAAGATGGTGCATCCTTAAAAAGAGCATATTGTTGGGAAAAAGGTGTAGTATTATTCATTTACCCCCCTATATATAGGCATAATTGGAGGTTGGGATAGAGACGGGGAAATCTCATGAATCTAGGGGTATTTATCCGGTGGGCATCTATATCCGATGCAACCACCGTTTCATAACACTCCCCCTTAGATGACCACCATTTATCAATGATTGCCTCATTAAAACCTTTGATGGAAAAACCCAGTGGGAAAAATCCTATCAAAGGAAAAAGAGTACAATCTTAGTTCTTCAGGAATTATGGTGGGTGCGCATAATGCTGCCTCGTTAAAACCTTTGATGGGAAAACCCTGTGGGAAAAACCCTACCAAAGGAAAAAGAGTACAGCGCGCATAAACTTGCATCTTCAGGATGCCCTCCGCCTAACAATTACATTACCATTATTACATTTCTCCCCCTGATTATATCTCCTCCTGATTACATTATTACATCTCTCCCCCTGATTATATCTCCTCCTGATTACATCAATTTGTTTGGTGATTGAGCCGTCGCAGTCCGATGTCGTACACCATCTTCTGGAAAGTAGACTTGGGCAAAGCTTTGGTGAAGAGATCCGCAAGATTGTCGCTTGACCGTACTTGCTTGACTTCAATCTCCCTTTTCTTCTGAAGTTCGTGGGTGTAGAAAAACTTTGGTGAGATGTGCTTTGTTCGATCTCCCTTGATGAAGCCAGCTTGAATTTGAGCAATACATGCGGCATTATCTTCGTGGATAACTGTCGGCTCTTTGGTAACTGATGCCAACTGGCAACTGCTTCTGATGTGATGCACAAGTGACCTCAACCATACGCATTCTCTACTTGCTTCATGCAGGGCTAATATTTCAGCATGGTTCGACGATGTAGCCACAAGTGTTTGTTTGGTCGATCTCCAAGAAATAGCTGCATTGTTATTCAAAAATACATACCCTGTTTGGGATCGACCCTTATGGGGGTCAGAGAGAAAACCTGAATCTGCATAACCAATCAAGTGAGGAGTACCACAAGAATAAAACAATCCCATATCAGTGGTTCCTCGCAAATATCTAAATATTTGCTTTATTCCATTCCAATGCCTAAGAGTTGGTTTTGAACTGTATCTAGCCAATAGATTAACAGAAAAACATATATCTGGTCTAGTACATTGAGCTAAATACAATAAAGCACCAATAACACTTAAATACGGTTTTTCAGAACCAAGAATAGTTTCATGTTCCTCTTTAGGTCTAAATGGATCTTTATGAATATCAAGAGGTCTAACTACCATGGGAGTGCTTAGTGGGTGACATTTGTCCATATTAAATTTCTTTAACAAATTTTCAGTATATAATGATTGATGTACTAAAATCCCACTAGATTTACGCTCGATCTGCAGGCCGAGACAAAACTTAGTATCACCAAGTTCTTTCATTTCAAACTCCCTTTTTAGATAATCAGAAGTTTTCTTGAGCTCTTCAGGAGTCCCAATCAAGTTTATGTCATCCACATAAACTGCAATTATAGTAAATCCATTTTCTGATTTCTTTATGAAAACGCATGGGCATATGGGATCATTCTTATAACCTTCCCTAGACAAGTATTCACTAAGGCGATTGTACCACATCCTTCCGGATTGCTTCAGGCCGTACAATGCTCGTCTTAGCTTTATCGAGTGCGCACTCTTTGATGTTGCTTCAGGCAACTTGAATCCTTCTGGGACTTTTGATGTTGCTTCAGGCAACTTGAATCCTTCTGGGATTTTCATATAAATATATGTGTCTAGGTTCCCGTATAGGTATGCCGTTACGACATCCATTAGCCTCATCTCTAGTTTTTCAGAAACTGTGAGACTAATGAGATATCTAAATGTAACTATATCCATAACAGGGGAATAGGTCTCTTCATAATCAATCCCGGGTTTCTGCAGGAATCCCTGGGCTACAAGCCTTGCCTTATATCTAGCGATTTCATTATTTTCATTTCTTTTTCTTACAAACACCCATTTGAAACCTACAGGGTTTACGTTATTTGGTGTTTGTACTATAGGTCCAAATACTCCACGTTTCTTGAGAGATTCAAGTTCAGCTTGAATAGCTTCTCTCCATTTTGGCCAATCAGTTCTATATCGACATTTATAGATACTACGTGGTTCATTATCTTCATCATCGCCCTTTGTTATTTCAGTAGCTACTTTGTATGCAAATATGTCATCGATGACTATTTCCTTTCGGTCCCAAATTTCACCCCTCATATGGAATATTGAGATCTCATTATTCGGTACCGGTACCTTATCCATAATCACTGCAGAGATCTCTTCAGGAGTTTGAGGGAAATTTGGCCGTTGGGAAATATTTTCTTCTGGAAAAATATGGTCCATAATCTCTTCTGGAGCATTATGACCAGGTTCTTCTGGAACCTTAACTTCTTCTGGAGTTTTAGGGCATGATTTCTCATTCAACTTCCTCTTCCGGGGAACTGAATCTTTGGAACCTATAGGTCTGCCACGTTTCTGACGTGCAGCAGTTTCATTAGTGGGAGTTGAAATATTAATTCTTGCAGGTACATTCTTGGCTGGAACAAACGACTTAGTTACATTAGTTGCATCATTGAAGGCATCAGGTAATTGATTTGCGATATCTTGCAAATGCAAAATCCTTTTTACTTCTACCTCACATTGGGGAGATCTAGGATCTAGATGAGACATAGTGGAAGTATTCCACGATAATTCACGCCGTTCTTCAGGAACAGGTCGTTGCCTAGAAACTTCTTTATCTCCCCCTAACGGCGGGAAGACTGTCTCATCGAAATGACAATCTGCAAATCTAGCAGTAAATAGATCACCTGTTAAGGGTTCTAAGAATCTTATGATTGAAGGTGAGTCAAAACCGATATAAATCCCCAATCTACGTTGAGGACCCATCTTAGATCTATTTGGAGGGGGAATAGGGATATGCACAGCACATCCAAACTTTCTAAGATGAGATATATTGGGCTGAATACCTGACACAAGTTATGCAGGAGAAAAAATATGGTATGAAGTAGGTCTTAGTCTGACAAGATTAGCAGCATGCAAGATAGCATGCCCCCATGCAGAAATTGGAAGTCTGGATTGTAAGAGTAATGGTCTAGCTATTAATTGCAAGCGCTTGATAAAAGCTTCAGCAAGGCCATTCTGGGTGTGGACATGGGGGACAGAATGTTCGACTTCTATTCCGATGGATGTGCAGAAGTCATTGAAGATTTTAGAAGAGAATTCAGCTGCATTATCCAATCGGATAGATTTGATAGGGTTATCAGGAAAACTAGCTCTAAGTTTGATAATCTGGGATAATAATCTAGCAAATGCTAAATTTCTAGTGGAGAGTAGGCTCACGTATGACCATCTAGTAGATGCATCTATTAGGACCATAAAATATCTAAATGGACCACTAGGAGGGTGTATAGGACCACAGATATCACCTTGAACCCTCTGCAGGAAGGTAGGTGATTCTGTCTCTATTTTCTTAAAAGAAGGTCTAGTGATAAACTTCCCTTGGGAACAAGGGTCACAAAAATGGTCATTTGGAAAAGTCAAACTTCGATTGTTAAGAGGATGACCATAGGAATTGTAAATGATCTTTCTAAGCATACCAGACCCTGGGTGACCTAATCTATCATGCCAAAGGACCAAATCTTCAGGATTTGGGAACTTCTGGTTCTAGTGAGTGGCATAGGACTCCATAACCCCAATGTGGGTAAAGTATAACCCTAAAGATAGGGTCGAGCATTTTTCTAGTATGGAAATATGCTCTCCGTTCTTAGATGTGATGCAGAGGTATTCTAGATTGCCTTCATTTTTAGTTTCTAAATGATATCCATTTGCTCGGATGTCTTTGAAGCTCAGTAAATTTCTTCTGGAATTTTCTGAGTAGAGAACATCCTTAATTAGCAAATGAGTACCATTAGGTAAAAGTATATGGGCTCTTCCGGACCCTGTAACTATGTCAGTAGGGCCAGCCACTGTAGTAACCATACGTGAATTATATTCAAGATTTGTAAAGAATTTTTTGTGTTTCAGTATGGTATGTGTTGTTGCACTATCTATCAGGCAAATCTCTTTGCAGTTGGTCATCGTTCCTAAATGATAAGTTATGAGTCAATAAATACCATAAGAGAAGTATCAATGATAAAACTTACTAACACAATTTCTAAGTAAAATCACCAGAACGATAATATGAATTGATAATATCCAATAGAATATAAAAATTACTCAACAATGTCTGACAGAATAAGAACTACTGAGTAATGTCTGACTGGAAATAAAAACTACTTAGCAATGTTTGACAGAAAATAAAGACTACTTAGCAATGTCTGACGGAATAAATAAAAGAAAAACTAAAGTCTTCAGAGATCCCAAGATTCAGGGATTTAATGTGCCATCGTCTAACTCATCAAAGTAATCTGAACTTTCCAGGTACGATGTTTTCAGGGCATCGTTTTGCTTCTGGTAATCTTCAGGCCACTCATTGTTATCTTCATTCATATTTGTCTCTGCAGGTACCCCTGTACTTTTGTACTTAATCTTCTCATGTTTACTAGCACGGCAGTTTCTGGACCAGTGTCCTTCCTTTCCACATTCAAAACATATGTCCCTCTTATTTTCAGGTTTAGAGGGATTATTCTTTTCTGGATTCTGAGGAGCAATCCACTTGTTTTTAAAGTGAGTGTCCTTCCTAGGACCATAATAATCATCTCTTCGAGGATGATTCTGACGTCCACCTCTTCCAGGGTGATTTCTACCTCTTCCAGGGTAGTTATTGCGCCCTCCTCTGCCGTGTCTTCCACCTCTCCTTCCTCTGCCTCTACCTTGGTAGAAATCATTGGCGTTTGCTTCTGGCAATGCCAATGATCCAGTGGGTCTAGAATTGTGATTCTTTACCAGTAGGTTATTATGTTCTTCAGCGATCAGGAGAACCTCTATGAGTTCCGAGTACTTCTGGTACTTCATCCCCCTGTATTGCTGTTGTAAAATAATGTTATTTGGGTGGAAGGTAGAGAGTGTTTTATCGATCATCTGAGCATCATCTATTTTCTCATCACAGAGCTTCAGCTTGCTGACGATGTTGAGTAACTTCGAGTTGAACTCAGCCACGGTCTTGAAGTCCTAGAACCTGAGGGTGATCCATTCGCTCTTTGCTGCTGGCAAAGTGATCATCTTCTGGTGATCGTAGCGTTCCTTGAGTGCCTTCCAGAGATCTGCTGGATCTACTATGTTCATATATTCATTCTTTAGATCTTCGTGTATGTGGTGCCTAAGGAAGATGAGGGCTTTAGCTTTTTCATCCGGTTTCAATCCATTATTCTCTTCTAGAGCTTTCTCTAAGTTCTTCGCTTGTAGATGTAGCAAACTATCTACTCGCCAATTCAGAAAATTGCTTCCATTGACATTTAATGCATGGAAGTCTAATTTTGTAATGTTCGACATCTGAAGATTTAATGAATATTAACATTAATTACTATGATTATCATCACATTAACATATAAAGGCATGTTGTAGAAAACAAGTGACATGCCATGGACAAAAGCCTATTAATACTCAGTATTAATAGGATCCTTTTAGAAACCACTTGCCAAGGTAGAGCGGGTTCTATGGAACCGTCATGCGCCTTGCCAAGCTTTTCTAAAAAGGTACTAATTGCTTAAATGCAACTAATGCAGAGAATAACATATTATGCACATGGAACACAAGATAAATATACAGTATAGAGTCTGTTACAATTAAGGACAATTCTGTCCTTATTTGTAAACCAGATATTGCAAATTGGTCCCTTAGGGGCTAAACAGTTAAATATATAAACAGTGCGTATGAAAAAGTAAAATCTGACCGTACCAATGCGTCCAGAATATTTCAGATACCCAAGATCCATATATGGATCGAACAATTTGGCTATAGATCGGGTTTACGAAGCAGAATTGAAATGAATGGTATATATCAAAACAGGCAATCATATATATGTGAGTGCATATAAGAATGGACGGGTCAGATCTGTAAATTACAGTCGGGTCGGGCCTCCTATATAGCAGTCGGGTCGGGTCTACTGTAGTCAGTCGGGTCTGAATTAAAAAAAAAAACAGTCGGGTCTGTATTAACACAGTCGGGTCTGTACTAATACAGTCGGGTCGGGTTAATGCAGGTAGTCGGGTCGGGCCTGGTATTAATACAGTCGGTTTTTTTTTTTTAAACCAATGAACAGTTACTGTTCATCATCTTCCCCGATGAACTCGGGAAAGAAAGAAAAAAAAAAAAACTTCACCACCGCCGCCGGCCGCCGCTCGGGTGCGTCGCCAGCAGCCGCTCGCGCGCACCGCCGGCAGCCGCTCGCAGCGCAGCCGCTCGCAGCGCAGCCGCCGCCGTCTCCGGTGAATGCAGCCCGCAGCCGCCGCTCGAAACCCGATGGGTTTGCCCGAAGCCCACCGCTCGGATCCCAACGGGTTCGTCCGGAGACTGCCGTCGGATGCGTCCTTGAAACCCGACGCCACTGTCGTGCCCGGCAGACACTGCCGTGCGGGGTTGGGATGCGGGCAATGGTAGAAGGAGCCAAGGTGGCTCTCGGGTGGGGTTGGCATCGGCGAGGTTACCGGATGACCCGGGTACTGCCGGAGGTAATCTCCGATGGGCTATGAAGACGGTATGATGGACGAACGTACCTGGTATTGATCGAAGTCTCGTCGGGTCGTTCTACTCTCTCCTCGAGATTCTTCGCCGTTGCGATGGGCAGAGCAGATCTTCTCTCTCTCTCTTCTCTTCTCTCTCTTCTGCGGTCAGGTTGGCCGGACGTGGGAGTTGGTGTGGAGGCCTCTGTCTCTCCGATCTCTCTCCTGGATCGGTCGGGTCGATGGCTCTCGTGCTGATAACGTGTTGGGAAAAAGGTGTAGTATTATTCATTTACCCCCCTATATATAGGCATAATTGGAGGTTGGGATAGAGACGGAAAAATCTCATGAATCTAGGGGTATTTATCCGGTGGGCATCTATATCCGATGCAACCACCGTTTCATAACACATATTCTCTTTTGATTTCCACGGACGGCTTTTATTTTGAAATCATGGGTTGGAGTTGCTCTTAGTGAGCCGTACGTTATATCTCGAACCAAAAGTGCTGACATAAGCAATATAATTTTTAGAAACCCAAAATTATCCTTTAGGGAATACCCAAAATACCCTCAAGGAAATCAAGTTTCACATGTTTCTCATTTGACTCAAGGGTATTTTGGATTTTTTGCTTACTTTGTTGACAGAGTCTAAGGGACACCATTAAGGGAGGGTAGTGTAAATACCATAACTGTAGGGGAGGCCACCATAATAAAAGGCAAACCTTAGGGGTGGTTAGCGTAATTTATTCTAACTAAAAAGGGGAGTTAGCAGCTCGTCAAAAGAGCAAATAGAAAGGACAAAAATATCTCTCACTGAACTTCAAATTTTCATTTCATGCCACTCATTTTTAAACTAAAAAGAATCCTAAACCCTAAGATCTATAAGCCATGAGATGAGCCCTAGACCTAATCCTAAACCTAAACCTAATCCGAACCGAACCCCTCCGTCTACTGCCCGCCTCTCGTCTCCATTGCTCTTCGTTGTCGCCCCCATCGCCATCTCCACTGATCGCGCCAGCCTCCACCACCACTGCCACTTCTCGCACTTGCCTCCACCACCTATTGCTCGAGAGAAACAGGTGAAAGGGGAGGGGGATTTTCAGCTTTTGGTAGTCATGTTCATCGAATAGATCTGTTGATCAGGGACCTTAGGTGGAAGGCATCTTTTGCCCGTCCTTTTCATCCCACCGATCTGTTGTCAGGGACCTTAGACACATTAATGCAAACATAAACCCCTCAAATCTTTGTGGATCCCACTTATCTTAAGCACAGGTCCCATGGACATGGAGAAGTTGACCCTCTGAATCTGGTTGCAAATGTTTCCTCTCCAGTTTTCTGTCTGGGTTCAGGCAGCCCCCAATCTGAACTGTATCTTACTTTCCGAATGCACTCGGATAAAACAGTGAACGTTACACTTAAAGTAGGGGTGGCAATGGGTGGTGTCGGGTCGGGTTCGTGTCGTGTCTAGTTTCGGGTCGTGTCCAAAGCCCCTAGACCCGGATCCGATCCGTTTAACTAATCACGTCTAGATCCTAAACTCGTACCCGACCCGTTTATAAGCGGGTAGACCCGATAAAACCGTTTACCACACGGGTTTATTCAGTTGACCCGATCCGACTCGACCCGACCTAACCCGATAGACTCGCTGATACTATATATTATAGTATCGGATTGCGGGTAGACCCGACCCGACCCAGCACGACCCGTTGAGTATTAAACGGGTCTTCCGGGATCTACCGTGTCCAGACTCTAAACCCGGACTCGACCCGTTTATGAAACGGGTCTATCGTGTTGACCCGTTTATGACCCGCCCTGACCCAGACTAGCTAACTTCGTGTCGGGTCTGCTGTGTCGGTCCGAAATTGCCAGCCCTAACTTAAAGGCTTCGTGGATAAGTCTGCGTGGATGTACCTAATTAATTTTTTTGTCATATTAGATGGAAATCTTTGGATTTGGTGATATCCTCACTCACACCACCCCTATATATACACCTGCCCTACTCCAAGGACCAAAACTTCAAAGGCTCAAATCATCCCCCCCTCCCCCCCCCTAGCAACTCCCACCCACACACAACAGGGCATGATGAGCACCTCAACCCTCCTCGCATTGTGCTGGGCGAGGCACAGCTCGGCCTCAGCCTGTGTCCTTGCGATCCTTCTCTATCTTCTCACCTTCCTCTTCTTCTTCCTCCTCCTCCTCCTCGTACGGCATCCAACTCAGACTGTGCAGGACTACACGTGCACGCAGCAGCAATTCTTTGTTCTCCTCTATCATCCGTCTCAGATTGTGCAAGTCGACAGGCACATGGAAATAGGTGGTAGCTCCCGCTAGAGGAAGTGGGGCGTGAGCTTGCCAATCTTAAGAACATTTTCGTCATGACCAAGTCTCTGAGTGTGGGTGCTAAGCCATGATCGCGCCTTCTAGGACGAATATCGGGAGATCTATCGCAAGGCGTGATTGTTGTTTTGATTCTTTGACAAGATATATTTTGTGAGATTGTGTTTTCTTTTATAATTTGATAGCAGTTCATATTTTGATGCACTCAGTGTGGATTCTGACATTATTTTTTGTTTGAAATTATACTTGTTTTCTTTCTTTAATTGAAAATTTTAAAATTAAAGGTTTTGACTTTTGAGAATATTTGGCGGTTATAAAGAGAATTGAATTTGGAGCATGTCCACAAAAAAAAATCATGAGATTGAAAATTCTAGTCAAAACACATTTTTTACAATTTTATAAATTTGAGAGATTATAAATCACTACCCAAATGTCGAAAACATTTCTTCTGAATTCATAGTATATACAAAATCAAAGAATACCATGGTCGTGTACAACATCGACACATATCAAGTGAAAAATAGAATTAGCAGAATATTAGTCGGAAAGTTATCGCAACTACAATTGTATCCCAGTGGTTAACCCAATGTTTTCCTCCCGGACGGCCACAGGATCAAATCCATAGCTTGTCTTACGCCATGTGGCATATAAATAAAGTTATTTTATTGAAATTAAAAATAAAAACTAAGTTGAAATCAAATCGTCAATTCAACCTCTTATTCAAATTCATCCCTTCAAAATAAAAACCTACCAGCCATTTAACCTAACTAAAATCAGTAATTTAATCCATCATAAGCTTCTTTACAGAGAACATAGAGGGGATGACGTCAAACTTACATTAATAAGCGAATGAATAAAATTTGAGCTCATCAAGTACATGCTAAGTCTTCCATTCTTCAAAGACCGAATTGGGAAGCATAATTTTACTCTTCATAATTCGCATTCGATGTTCAAATCATCTATCATATAAAGTAATAAATAGTTTATTATTGAATGCCTTACGTGTGCAAGATACGTAAACTGGTGTACTCCTAGTTTTTTATAGTGTTAAGAGAGAGAGAGAGAGAGAGAGAGAGAGAGAGAGAGAGAGAGAGAGAGAGAGAGAGAGAGAGAGAATACTCCTTGTATTGATGTTCTATTACATAATACTACATCTCCTTATATACGGAGCAAATGCATACCATTTCAATCCCGCAGACCATGTGGGACTTACCTATGACTACTTCTAACATCCCCTTAAAACTGATATAGGGTATAAACAAGCATCAATTTAGCTAACAAGAGATATTTTTTTCTTTTCTTCTCTCCCGTTTCCTCCTTGGCCTAAATTCACAGGGTTAGGGCCATGAGAGGGGCGGTTAGGGCTTGTTAAAAACCCATCATCAAGAGATAGAGATAGTGATAAGGATAGAGATAGAGATAGGGATAAAGGAATGTATAAAGCTCCCCTAACCCTCCTAACCTAAATCTCTAGATAATAGGCATCCTTAGGGGGGCAATTTTTATTAATGGAGAGAGGGAATCCCCTCTCCATTATTAGGGTGACCACCACTTGGTGTGGGCCCCACATGGCTGGCCACTTAATGAAAAGATGAGTTATCCTCTCTCTACTAATATGGTCGGCCACTATGTGGCTCACACCACTTGGTCGCTAATCCCCAAGGGGGAGGGAATCCTTTGTCAAGCTTGGATCCTTCCTTCTTCTATTACATGGTCCGATGACGTACAATCCTGTGCACATCCCATACGGTATAACCACTTATACTTTGGCATGCTTTACAGAGCATGGCCCACTTAAGTAACCCTAATGGGTCCTACTAGTGGTGCCACCTGGGATTCCTAGTCCAACTAGGATTCCCTAAGGATTGGACTTTAGAAGGTCCGATCAGGTAAACATGACTCAAGTAAATCCTAATCCTTCCCATGCACTAACTGTGCACTAGGACCTCCATGATCTTGGCTCTAACTGAAAGTGTGTGTGACTATCTCATGACCAGACTATCCTCAGTTAGTCATGACCACAACCATTACTAGGTCACAAATGCACTTTTGTGGTCCCTTGGATATTATGCAAGAACCCTTCTCTACTATGTTGCACTTAACCCCTCCTACTTCCGGTGTCCGTAAAACTATCCAGGATTAAAAGATTGTCCCTCCCGATATAGTACACCCGCTTGAGTCATAACTTTCCAAGTCATTATAATCATCATCTTCAATTTAGAAGCGTCTGACCAGACTTGATGATCAATCTTTTATGGAAGTTACTCAAGGAGACACCTTGCTCCCCTCGGAGAGTGAAGTATTCCCAAGCATGCCTTATTTCTCCAATATCTAGTGCAAGCCACCCAACCTACCTAGATTTAGGTCTGCGATATATTACACTATTTTGGTAGATTAAAGTGACAAGTACTAAATCCTGAGTCCAGAGGATATCTTGAGATTTAGGGTTTAGTTAACCTGTAGAAGAGTGACTAATGTCTTAGCGACAGCTTTATTAGACTTGGTTTACTCTCTCGATTCTGTTCAGTGCACTCAACACACACCAACGCATATGATTTAGAATTAACTACTCTAATGGTCTAGATAAACTACCTCTTCGTTATAAGAAGACTAGAGTGTTACAGTCTTTCAAATCAGGTGTCCAATTCAATTATTGACTGCTAAACCTTTTGAGATGTGTGAACTAGCACACTTAAATCTCTTGTGTATTGATCTTATCAATACACTTGAGTCACCTATCACAACTTAGAGTGTATATGGTAAGTAACAACTGAGTAAGCTATGAAAATATGTGATGCTTATTATTCAAATAATAAATATCAGGTATAATGGTAATTGGTATTGTCGAACACAAAGTCCAACAATTCTTTGTGGATCTGATAGGTTGATCATGGATATAAACTAGCATAGGATATGCTGAAACAATCATGAACACCTGTCAGGGTCATTTTGAACAATGACATGAATGATCCCTTAATATTTTCATTAAAATCGATTTAGATTGTGTTTTCAAAACCGAGACTCCAAATATTTCAAAAAAGAGATATTTTTATTATAAAATTATATATATGTATTTGAAACAAGTTTTCCACACTTATATGGTGTAAAGGGTCAAGTCGGAGATTGTTAGGTTTTAATGGCCCTCTATAGGAGAGTTGCTGAACTAGGTGGACCAAGTTGGTTGTCACTGTTCTAGTCAGATGGGCAACTCAACTAGGAGGTCTAACGGGTTGGTGGTGAACTTGGCCTCATTCTCATGTACACCCAATAACCGATGTATGCTCTGATGGGTTGCGTCTACCGGTTGGGCACATATATTATAAATAGATGTGTAGGGGGTGGAGTCCCCATACACACGTTATTAGAGTCATCGTTGTGAATCCAGAGGACTTTAGGAGGACCTATCGAATCCATGGGAGATGGCAACTTGTGGAAGATCTTCACTTAGTATTGCACGAAGGATCTCTAGATCTCATCTACACACGAAGGTACATGTTCTTCATCTATAGCGATGAACTCGATCTATCGATCGGGGGTACGTGTTCTCGCGTAGAAACCCCAACATGCTGGACTGAATCTATATGATAACTACAAAATACCAAATATGACCCCTCTCTAGAAGAACCCATGAATGCATAGGGGACAAAGCCCTTGTTTGATAATGGAGAAGCTAGCCCCATGGGTTTGCTTTTCACTGAAACAATGAAAACTCATATTTGATAACGCGGGCGGCTAGAAATGTGAATGCGTGTTTTTTTAAAATCGATGAAAAATGCATTTGAGCCAAGCCCTCCGATGCACGTTTCAATAAAAGCCATAGCATCCATAAAATTCAGGTATGTGTTAGCAAACATGAATTAAGATGGTTGTTTCCTCTAAATCCATAGAATCAGTCATCTTGAGGATTTCCAGATACGTGTTATCAAACAAAGACAAAATGTCCTTTTTATTTAAGGTGTATAGAAGAGATGATTGGATTAACGGTCAAAAGATACACCCCAATGACCCACATTTTTTATTTGGCAAGTACCTTGGTGACTCACGTATATATAAAGGATTGACCTCATATTATTCAAGCCAAGCCCTCCAATGCACGTTTAAATAAAAATCATAGCATCCAAAGAATTCAAGTACGTGTTATCAAACATGAATCAAGATGACTGTTTCCATAGATCTCCAGATCTATAGAAACAGCCATCGTGAGGATTTTTAGATACGTTTTATATTTAAGATGTATAGAGATGATCAGATTAATGGTCAAAAGATGAACCCCAATGACCCACATTTTAAATTTGGCAAGTACCTTGACGGCTCACATGCAGCTAAAAGATCCACCTTATATTAATAATCACGTTTAGCATATGATACATGAATTGACAACCTTCTTCTTACCTAACTTTGAATAATATATGAGAAATGCTATTCAGTCAGAAGGTTTTTTCGTTTCCGCCAGCCCGATTGACTTGGCAGCATACAATTGGTGGCTGAAACACACTAGCGACATTTAACTCTTTTACATCACCAGTTGTATGCTGCCATGTCAATCGGGTTGAGTGGAATTGGAAAAACCTTTGGACTGAATAATATTTCTCATAACTTAATTAATATGTCTATATCAAAATACCATTAAATATTTATATAACAACTAAATATGACACTTTGAAATAGAGATATTAAGATAATACATTGCAAGCACTACTTGTTCTGTTTTCCGTACTCAAATCCCCTTCTCATTCCTTCGTCTTCTCTCTCTCTCTCTCTTTCTCTCTCTTCGAGAGGGGAACGAGCGCCTCTGCAGCCTCTGCAGAAGGTGACGACGACTCCGTCGGTCGCTTGGCACCGAGGGTTCCTTTGCCTCCCCCTTCCCCAAATTAGAAACAAAGACGTTGTTAGGGATTTACTTCACGAATTTCTTGTGGGACTCCTCTATCGTTCGTGCAAGTAAACATCGCTTCCCCCCCTTTTCTGGGTTCTTTTTTTCCCCCAACCTTTTTGTCCATCGGCGCCGTTTTCGTTGAAAAGTTTGCCCTCTCGATCATATTCGGGAAGGAATCTCCTCCTCCCTTCCTGGGTTTTCCATTTGGATTCGAGAAACCCCAAAAAGGTGCGATCTTTCTGCTTCTCTCGGGGATTTGGATTGGGAATTTTGGTTCCCTTGGCGTTTCAGTTGGTGGGTCTGTCGAAATTTTGATTTTTTGGCAGTTTTTCCTGCTGGGTTCGAGAGGATTAGGGTTTCTGCAGTCGGATTTTCAAAAAGGAGGTCAGTTTCGGGTAGTCCTGTGCAATTGCATGGCTATGGTCGAGGTTGAATTCTTAGCGTCTGGTGTCGTTTAGTAGGGGTTCGTCTGGGTGGAGGAGTTAGTAGGGGGAGTGGAGAAGATGAGTTCCGGTTCGGCCATCACCAGTGAGTTCGTGCCGGGGAGGAAGCTGCTGGTCCATGTTGCAGAGAACGGGCACAGCTTTGAGTTCGAATGCGACGGGTCCACCCCTGTAGAGGCGATCCAGCGCTCGATTGAGTCGCTCTGTGTGGTCCACATGGCCGACCAGCTCCTCCTGTGTGGCAACAGCTCGCTGCACTCTCAGCATCCCCTGGCACACTACAAGCTCCCGCAGGACGACCGCGAGGTATTCCTCTACAACAAGTCTAGGCTCCACGCGGACTCCCCCTGCCCTCCCCATGAAACCATCGATGTCCCGGATGCCGTGGTCCCTCCGCCTCCTTCTCCGTCACGGAATCCTCACCCCTTGGATGAAGCGGCGGACCCTGCTCTCAAGGCTCTGGCCTCCTATGAGCGGCAGTTCCGGTACCATTTCCAAGTCGCTAATGGCATATATATCTGCACCCAATCGAAATTTGAGGTCTGCAATAGGTTGTTGAGGGAGCAGCTGGTGCAGGAGAGGGCGCTTGAGACGGCCCGGGGTAATCTGGAACACACATGCCTGAGGTTGCAGCAAAGATATGAAGAATTCATGAAGTGTTACTCGCAGCAGCACTGGTGCCACTCGGATCTCTTGACCAATTTTGAGAGGGATTTAGAGAGACTTCGGTCTGTTAAACTCCACCCAGCGCTTCAATCTGAGACCTGTAAGTGCTTGCTGGATTTCATGAAGGAGGATGATCTGCGAAAGTGGGCAGATATTTGCTTCAAGTCCCACAGGAAGTTTGAGAGTAAAGTTTCACAGTTGAAGCTGAGTTTTAGGGAACTGAAGAAGAGGGTGGAGGATGTGTTATTTGGTATGAATTCTGCTGGTAGCAAAGATTTGGAGCTCACGATTAAGGATCACCAACAAATTCTTAATGACCAAAAAAGTATAATGCAGTCTCTGAGGTTGATCTATATCCCATCTTTTCCCATCACTTCTGTTGATATGCATGATTATCTTTTATATTGTCTTCCCGCATTTGGTATTTTGTAACCATGCTTGTTTATTTATATGGGCTGCGACCCATGATCTATCAGTATTTTTCGTATCAATTAGTATTATTTTCTTTGAACTTATAAACAACTACCCATTTATTGCAAGAAAAGCAGAAAAGGGACACAATAGACATATTTGTAAGAGTTTATTTACATGCGTTCTCAAGAAAATCGAGGGAGAGCCTTTGAACAATTGCTATGAGTGCTATGTTAGCATTTAATGCTACTGTTGTTACGGGTCCATGCCCCAGGCCGGTGAGGATCTCATCAGTGTTCTCTTATTGCTACCATCTAATGTTGTCATATGTGAAAGGCTACTAAATTGCCTATGCAGCAATCGTCAAAGAGGGTTTTGGATTGTGTGACCGCACAATTTCATGCACGGTGCACATCAAACCCAATGACTATATTTTCTTAGAGTGGTGTGGCTGCACAATGAGGTGTGTGGCCTCACAATTTAGTTGAGCGACCGCCTATCACAACAGCCGCACAATGGGTTGTGCGATCGCATATGCGACTGGGGACCAGGATCACACAGACCCCATAAACACACTTGACATCATTGCTATCACCCAAGATCTTTGGGAGTATATTCTAGGGCCTTTATCATCTTATCCTCTCATATAGGAGAGTGCTCAATGGCAGAGGATGGGGAGTATGTCTGCGTTGTACGAGTGAGCATGGCGTACATCATGGAGGATTAGAGGAGGGAAAAGAGATCGATGGGGAAGAAGGCGACAATGATTGGAGAGGTGGTTTGGAAAACCTAACTGCCATTCACTAGTAGATATCCTAGATTTTAGGCTTATAACTATGTTGAAGCTATAGAAAAAAATCAACCACAATGTCATAATCCCATCCATTGATCACCCTAAGATGTTGCTAGTGATAAAGTGGATGAATGTTGTGCTTTAGGTGTATGTCCTTTCATTTTGACGTACCTCTTTGAAGTTTGAATGTGATGCAGACGAGCCTACTACGTGCAGTTTTTCTACAGCTGATGGCGTATTTTCATCCGCGCCGGAGATCCAGGAACCCGATCGTCGATCCGTCTGCATCAGTGGAAAGCTTAATCGAAGCCCCACAGTTTTGGTTTTTACTTTATTTCGATCCGACCAACGGATCTTTAGTTATTTCAGTTTTTATTTCTGGTTTGGGTAGGTGCGAGCCATGTTCGCATCCGGTTCGAGCCACAGATGCCGAACTGACTCATTTCCGTGTTTACTTTTTAGCCGTAGGATCTTAAGTTAGGATAGGTCTCAATGGATGAGATTCGAAGGGGAATTAAAAACCTAAAAACCCTAGCCTAGCCCCTACCCGACCGGTCCCCTCTCTCTCTCCCGCGAACATGCCCGCACCCCCTCTCTCTACCGCGTCCCTCTCTCTCTCTACCGATCGGACTCTCTTTCCCTTCCTTTCCTTTTGTGTTTCTTTGGGTTGTGTCCCTATAAAGCCTAAACCCTAATTGCAAAAGAGGGAGATGAAATTGAAATTGAAACCCTAGATTGAAGAAGCGTGTGCGCTTGTTCGGTTATCCCTTCCGAAGAAATCCTCTCTGCTTCTTGTCTACTTCTTCCTTCCGCACGCTTCTACCCCGTCGCCTCGCTATTCATCCTCGGCTTCACGGAAGATCGACGTGGAGTTTCTTCTTCTTCAAGATCATCGTCTCGGCTTCTTCACCCCGTCTTCTGAGCCACGCCTCCCCTTCCGCGCCATTCATCTACAACCTCGGAGCATCGGAAAGCTGCCGGCATTGACCAGAGCACGGTGAGATCGATCCTCGATAATCTTCATGTGATAACCTGCTTTCTGTAACCGGCCCTATTGCTGTTTTCACCGTAGGATCCCTAGAATTCTGTTTTCCCGAGAGTCTCATCCATTAGGGTTTATTCGATTAGATCTTTGCATGTTCTTGAGACATTGGATTATTAATTTGAAAGTGTTCTTGTTCTTATTGCTGGAATTCAGTATTATAATCTGAAATTACTGTTCATCTTGTCCCTTTTATTGTTTCGTTGCATTAAATCTGATTGGTAGTGAATGAATGGTGAATTATGATCATAGGTCTTTGCTGAAATTTATTTATACATGCTGAAATCTGAATTTAGTTGTTAAATTCTGCACTTGGATTAATTTAAGCATTCCGCATCGCATCAAGTTGGTATCAGAGCGCACTAGTCGTCGCGTTCTTACGCAACGGCCGGTCCCCTCGCATCATTTGCATCATTGCCTGTTTGCTGAAATTTTTTTTTATTTTATTTTCCCTATTTTCATTTTAGTTTGTATCTTGCATTAGTTAGTCACCCGCATCGCGTGAGTACATCCATATTAGGACCATCCCTTTTTTCCCGGTAGGGAGTCGATCGAATCTATAATGGCTGGATCTTTGCCACCCCGCACTTGGCACGATGCCTTCATAAGGCAACAGGAACGCATGGGTAGGCTTCAGACCCAAATAGAAAACTTGACCGTGGCCGTCACCAAATCCCAGAATCCACCTCGACCCCATCGAGAACACAGGGCTAGAGCGTCGCCAGGGCGTAGCAACTTAGTCCTAGAGTCCGGAGGTGATAGCGTCAGTTCCTCTGACGGGACTGATAGGCGAAGTAGACGGACACATAGGAAAACGAAATCCCATTGGGGCTGGGATCAGGGCATCAAAATAGAAATTCCTGAGTTCGAGGGGAGGAAGGATCCCGAAGAGTTTCTAGAGTGGGCCGAGCATATCGACCAATACTTTGAGTGGAAAGAAATCCCCCGCGACAAACAAGTTAAGTTTGTCAACCTTAAACTGAAAGGTCATGCACTGATCTGGTGGAAACAGTTGCAGACCGCTAGGGGTAGAAAAGGAAAAGAGAAAATTTCCACTTGGACACACATGAGGGGAAAGATGCAACAGAAGTTCCTCCCTTCCGATTCCAAACAAAGTGTGTTCCAGAATTCGTCCTCGAAAGTATCCGAGCGCACTAGTCGTCGCGTTAGGGAAAAGAGCACAAATCTGATGGCAAACTACGTGCAGATCAGCCAAAACAGAAGTTGCCAAAACCTGCGACAAGAGCACGAATCAGTAGATCAGCCAGGACACAAGTCAGCCGATTGTCCTCAACGACAATTCAACCCACAGACAAATCTGGCAGACAATGACAAGGAAGAGGAAAGTCATGGGTCTGAGGGCGAACACCTCAATGAGTTAGTCTTGGAGGGAGATGATGTGACTGCACCACTGCTGATTATTCACCAGTCCCCATCACCCCCTGCACCTAAAGCTCTTCTGAGTCAGAACCAACCCATACCACCATTCGCAGATAATCTCGTAGGGTGTTCATCTGTTTCGCTGTCGATTGAGAAGGGATTAGACACCATTTTACATTCCATTGCATGCACATCGCATTTAGAGTCTGTAGGCATTCATAACACTCGCATTCATCATTTGCCTGCCATCTATACAATCATAGACCAATCATATGTGCATCCATATCATCCAAGTGTTGAGTCTAACCTTAAAGAAGATTTTGGCATGTTTGATCATTTTTCGAGGCAGAATGTCTATGAATCATGTTTTCAGCTTTCAGACAACCCATCATCTTTAATTTTTCGAAATCATAACACTTGGCATGATGAGTTCTATAATTTCTTATTTTATTCACTGCATCCGGACAATGATGACATGACATATCTTCTTGGTTTAGAACCCCCTTGTTTTGCATCGTGCGTAGGCCACATTGAGCAACACATAATGCACCCGCAACCCATGGCCTTCCAAATGCACCATTGCCAATCGCGCAAGCCGATGACCCGCAGCACATTATGCTCCCGCGGCCTTTCTTTTTATATGTCATTTGAATTTCATGTCAACCCAAACTCCTATTATCACATGAAATTATCTGAGTCTTTTGATGATCTTATCGTGCCGCGGAGGATGTTGGTTTTGGCTTTCAGGTCTTCGCTTGGCGTCGAGGGGCGAAGGATGCTAGATGGAGTTGCTGCATACTTGAGGCGGGTTACTTGGCCACCGGACCCGGGAGGGCAGTTCGAGCAGATTCAGTGGTTGCGGTTGCTACCAGGAGAGCCCCCGCCGGATCCAGGACCGTGCTCGACGGGAGTCGAGTTCTTTTGAGTCCGGGGGACTTGATGCAGACGAGCCTACTACGTGCAGTTTTTCTACAGCTGATGGCGTATTTTCATCCGCGCCGGAGATCCAGGAACCCGATCGTCGATCCGTCTGCATCAGTGGAAAGCTTAATCTAAGCCCCACAGTTTTGGTTTTTACTTTATTTCGATCCGACCAACGGATCTTTAGTTATTTCAGTTTTTATTTCTGGTTTGGGTAGGTGCGAGCCATGTTCGCATCCGGTTCGAGCCACAGATGCCGAACTGACTCATTTCCGTGTTTACTTTTTAGCTGTAGGATCTTAAGTTAGGATAGGTCTCAATGGATGAGATTCGAAGGGGAATTAAAAACCTAAAAACCCTAGCCTAGCCCCTACCCGACCGGTCCCCTCTCTCTCTCCCGCGAACATGCCCGCACCCCCTCTCTCTACCGCGTCCCTCTCTCTCTCTCTACCGATCGGACTCTCTTTCCCTTCCTTTCCTTTTGTGTTTCTTTGGGTTGTGTCCCTATAAAGCCTAAACCCTAATTGCAAAAGAGGGAGATGAAATTGAAATTGAAACCCTAGATTGAAGAAGCGTGTGCGCTTGTTCGGTTATCCCTTCCGAAGAAATCCTCTCTGCTTCTTGTCTACTTCTTCCTTCCGCACGCTTCTACCCCGTCGCCTCGCTATTCATCCTCGGCTTCACGGAAGATCGACGTGGAGTTTCTTCTTCTTCAAGATCATCGTCTCGGCTTCTTCACCCCGTCTTCTGAGCCACGCCTCCCCTTCCGCGCCATTCATCTACAACCTCGGAGCATCGGAAAGCTGCCGGCATTGACCAGAGCACGGTGAGATCGATCCTCGATAATCTTCATGTGATAACCTGCTTTCTGTAACCGGCCCTATTGCTGTTTTCACCGTAGGATCCCTAGAATTCTGTTTTCCCGAGAGTCTCATCCATTAGGGTTTATTCGATTAGATCTTTGCATGTTCTTGAGACATTGGATTATTAATTTGAAAGTGTTCTTGTTCTTATTGCTGGAATTCAGTATTATAATCTGAAATTACTGTTCATCTTGTCCCTTTTATTGTTTCGTTGCATTAAATCTGATTGGTAGTGAATGAATGGTGAATTATGATCATAGGTCTTTGCTGAAATTTATTTATACATGCTGAAATCTGAATTTAGTTGTTAAATTCTGCACTTGGATTAATTTAAGCATTCCGCATCGCATCAGAATGGATTCAGTGTGCTTACATTAATGCAAATTAACATTTTATGAGTATCGCTATTTGAAAACCATTATTTCTGCAATACATTGAATTGTGTGGTTTATTTGGCTCAAAATGTGTTTTCTAGTAAATACTATTTTAAGAAATAGGAGGGAAATACTTAGGAATCATTGGAATCATTGCCTTCAAAAATATTCAAACATCTAGGTACCATATGGTATGCATCATACTAGGGTAGAAGTTCGTCAGTACATATGATATGATTAGCATGAAATTTTGAATCTTATGTTACGAATAGCAAGGTTGTTTTTCGCCTAAGAAGTCTACTTCCCCTAACTCTTTCCTAGTTTAGGGGAACATTTCTAGTCTAGGGGAACATTAAAGAGTTGCTCCCTGGTTGCATGAGCTTAAACTGCATAACCAACAAGGTTGGTCTCAATACTGTCCAATTGGTCTTTTAAGTTTCCTGGCATCCCTTCGTTGCCAAGTTGCCAAGTTGCCTTGGTTTTCAAGCCATGTCTTAGAGGGATGACATCAGGTTGATACACCATAACCATATCCATCAAGCCATGTCCTATCTACTTGGGGCCAACTCTATGAATCCTTCCTCGTCATTCATTTTTATTTAGGGCTATATCTGGTGTCAATGAAAGTTTTTATATGATTTTTCTAACAACTTCTATTAATGTTATTCTAGGCTGATAGCCAGTGGAAAAATTCTTATCAATCATATAGTAGACCCGATCTTGATGGGATAAGACTTGGAGGATGATGATGATATTAAGGGTACATTGGGCTATTTATATAGAAAATCAAATAACATTCATCAATCGAGGGTTTGTCCGAGCCAAAACCGATTCGGATTTTGGTTGATCCGATTGAAATCACTCTTCCAAGACCATTAAAAGGATACCCCGATTCAGATTTGGTTCAGCCAAATCGAGTCTGGTTGGATCAAATCAGGTCCAAATTGGTCAAATCGAGCTTGAATCAGACCCGAATAAGCCAAATCGTATCGGAATCAAACATGAATTTTTTTTTTACATTTTTTTTGCTAAAATAACCTTATCAAACCTGAATACTTATCGTCGAACAAGTTGAACCTGTTCATTTTTCGTCTAGTCCGAACCCTAATGTAAATTCTCAAACTTCTTCCTTTCTCATTAGTCATTCCTTGAATGCGTCATCTCCTATCTTCCCCCCGACGTCCCCCTCTCTCATAAGGACATGGTAAACACAACATCCTTCAACTTAATATATGCCTTTAGAAATAAAAATCTAAAATATATCACAAGGAACATTTAATGTCTTCCATCTCTCACTTTATTATCTCCTTGGTTTGGTCAATGTATGCCATCTCTACGTTCAGTCTAGAAAAATGTTTCTTCTCAACATTTCAGTTCTCTTGGATATGTTTACTAGGACAGGAGGTACACGAGTATACTTCAGTTGAAAACCATGAAACCACTCAAGAAAGCCTCCACTATCAGACGAAAGCTTGTTTTCCCAATTTGGGAAATTTCTATTAAATGACTCTGTTAACATTTGAAGCAGCTACTGACCATACTGATGTGCAGATAATATTATACCGAAATCAACATTGTGCTAATAAACAGAGACCCCAACAAATTCACATTTGGGATAGTGGATCTTTAGAGCTTAAAAAAATTCTAAAACAACACAATATGACTATGATAGTTAAGGTTCTTAAGACCATCCAATATTCATGGTGCTATGATGGTGACGGATCTGGATGTCAACATTTGTTTATGGAGAACCCTTGAAACATACTGTAGCCCGAGTCCTTGGAAAACATTCTACCTGGACCATCAACTGCCTGAATGTACAACAGGAGTAAAGAAGATCATTACGTCTTGGCTCTGTTTAAATGGGATCCAGAATTACGTTTTTTCCAAAATCTCATCGTAGTGATTGTCACAACCCTTTTCAAATTCAAGCTTGTAGATCATCTATGTTTTCTTTTTGTAAGCTGTTGAGACATTCATGATCCATGAAAGAAACTTCTTATAGGGTATGCACTCTAGGTGTGATGCCTTCTTCCTTCTATATGCAGGGCCTAGGGTAATAGACAAACTCTCATTTTTTTTTAATGTTTTAGAGGTAGCTGTGGGTATTGGGTTTTATAATCTACTCATCTATTCTCAATCTGATCATATTACACATCATCCTTCTAGTCGAACTATTATCCTTTTCTGATTTATGTCTGTTTACTTCCATATATGCTTAATGAGCAAATGTTGACCTATTGCATTTGTTGTGCAGTAAAGATGTCAATACTGTGAAGAAACATGTGGATGATTATTTAAGCTGCCAATTGTCTGCTTCACTTCGTCCTCATGATGCGGTTTCAGCTCTCGGTCCTATGTATGATGCTCATGAAGAGAATCTCCCCAAAGTACAAAAATGTGATCATGCAATAACAAAGCTACTATACAAATGCAAGGGTACGAAAAATGATATGAACTCACTAGTGCATGCCAGTATGCAGAACATTAAGTCTGTCCAGTTTGGCATCAAAGAAATGTTAAATGAGCTGCACGCATTCCAAGAGGTAATGGGGCATCAGGACAAAGAATTTGAGAATCTAAAACTCATTAGTGGAATTAATCATGCGTATAGAGCTTGCCTTGCTGAAATAGTAAGAAGAAAGTCTACTTTGAAGTTGTACATGGGCTTAGCTGGACAGTTGGCAGAAAGGCTTGCATCAGAAAGGGATTCTGAGATTAGAAGGCGAGAAGGATTCTTTAAGGCATGGAGTAAATATATACCACATGATATCTTGGCATCCATGGGATTGTTCGACTCTCCAAGTCAATGTGATGTCAATATTGTTCCTTTTGATACAAACTTGCTGGAAATTGATATTGCTGATGTGGACCGATTTGCTCCCCAGTTTTCTGTTGGTTTGTTGTATAAATTTGAGAGGAATGAAGTACAAAAGAGTCCCTTATCCACATGCAGTGATAACTCTAAGCTAACTAAAGCTGAAGAAAATTCTTTTGATAGCTGTGAAAAATGTGACTCTGACGAACTTCTTGAGGGTTGTGAGTCAATTGATATTGCTGGAACAAGCAAGATGGAAGTTGAGAATGCACAGTTAAAAGCGGAACTTGCTTCAGCAATAGCCCTAATCTGTATTTTCAATGCAGGAATTGGATACGACCCGGTAGATGAAGGCAAAGTGGATAATATGTTAAAAACTGCGAAGGAGAAGACAATCGAAGCTCTGCATTTGAAGGATGAGTATGGGAAACATCTTCAATCAAAGTTAGATATGAAGCGGGCCCAGTGTCTATCATATGAAAAGCGGATACATGAGCTTGAGCAGAGATTGTCGGATCAATCTTTACAAGGAAAAAAGCTTTCATCCAGTGTATATGCCTCTGAATCTATTCTCTCAGTTGTAAAGACTGATTGCTACAAGTCAGAAGTTTTTGACGATGGGGAAGGTCACATACCTTGCATATCTACTGTGTCTATGGATGAGGCTTCTTGTTCGTCTGCAACAATTGATCCGAAGCTTGATGAGATTGTTAGACAACAAAGCAAACAAGGAGGCGGAGATGATAGCATGATGGATTTATCGGGCATGCTAAATATGCAGGACTTTGCACACAATTCAATGGATGCATCAATGTTAGAACCACCCCGGTATGAACACCAACTTACTGGTATTGATGAACACAAAACTGGCGATATAAACAAAGACCTAGTTGGTGATATAGATGGGGAAGTGAAAATGATGACGCCCATGTTGAGCCGGGCCACGACTTGTTCTGTCAGCGCAGAGGATCTACTGCCCTGTGGAACTGCTGCTGAACTCAGTTTGGGAACAAAAACTACGGATAATCTTGTATTGTACCTGCAAAATGCCTTGGCTGACAAGTCAAAACAATATGATGAAACTGAGGACAAGCTCAATGCAACTATGGAGGAGGTCAATTCTCTTAGGAGGGAGTTGGAGATCAGTCATAATCTTCTTGATGAATCTCAGGTAATTTGGATAAAGAGGGCAAAAGGTGCTATCGGTTTTTGCACTCCAAATATCACCGGAAAATGTTTTTTAGTTCTACAAACAAGAAGAGTTGGTGACGAGGCACTAGTAATATCTGCATGAATAACAGTGAAAAATGAAACTGGAGTTGATGCACACCACTATTTAACTTCAAATAATGTTCGAATTGGAATGATATTATTTATCCAAATTTGGAAATGACTGGCATTAGTTTTTTTTTCTCTTACTGTGCAGCTTGAATTCTTTTCAGTAAATCTCATTAATTTTGCCCAAATTATTGTTCTCTCTCATGTGGAACTCCATCTTGGTTCCATACTCCTTGCTTAGATCTCCCCTTGGTCCTATGTTATCTTTGCTTGCATCTTGCCTCATCATAAACTGCACCTTGACAATCCTTAATTATGGTGGTTTTGATCCTCTTAGCTCATCTCTAGACCCCATCACGTTGAAGACCTATTATCCAGACAATCTCTTGCCTTAATGCTATACTACCTCTCCATGTTCTCTCTTTCCCATTAGTGTTATCCTTACTTTTGATCCGTATGTTTTGGGGACAATGTTATCTAAAGGGGTCGTATATTCACCCAACCGCACATGTGGTCCCACACTTGAGGTTTGATGTCCTGTGCTTGCATATGGGATCGCATATGCAAACCGGTCATACACCAGACCGTTGTAAATTCTTTTTTTCAAGCCTACTCACTCTTTCAAGCCTATTTATAACCCCTCTTCCTTTCATTACAAAACCTTTCTAACTCCTTTCTGACTCTCTCCAAGTTCTCTAACTCTCCCCTAAGCTCTCGAACTCTTTTCTAAACTCTCATATATGTTCTCTAATCATTCTCCTCCACACTCTAGCTGTAGGCAACAAAATTTTATTAGAAATTCGAGCCCAAAAGGTCCACACAAGGACCTGGTCCAAAGACAAGATGTAACTCGTTCTGGCCCCTAAAATAAGGGTCGGTCGCCCCCACCAATAAGCAAGACCTAGCGGCCCCTACAGTAGGGCTCATAACCCCCCATGCCGGGAGAGGCCGACCAAGAAAAGAAAAGAAAAAGAAAAAGAAAAGAAAAAGATAGAAAGATAGAGGTGGTAGCACGGAGTCGCGGATGTCTACCTAAATGTGGATCCGCACCAATTCTAGCGATCTAACAGCCAAGACAAAAGATCGGATCGTTATCGACCAAGTGTGAAAAGGGTTCAAGCCATAAAAGGATAAACCCAAATCAAATCAAAAGTCACCCGAGATAAATAAGGAAACGAATCTCGGTGATTATGAGCAGGTTAAAGGAAAAGATATTAGCCTGAAGACCAAAGGCTTCATGAGACTCGGGCAAGCACATCCCTCATGGGAATTCTTGTTTTGTCCTCTCAAAGTCCTCAGCTTGAAGCGACGCACTTGAAGAACATAAATCTCCGCTCTGTTTACGAAGAAGAAAACTCTGGGAAGGAAACAAAAAGACGACGCCACACCCGTCACCATCAACTCTTCGCTCCGTTCAAGAAGAAGAAAACTTAGAGAAGATCCAGAGACATACCCGTCGCCATCAAAAGCCAAGATCAAGCTCAGCCCAAGGCAAAAGTCAAAAGCAAAGGAAAAAGCCAAAATAAAGCAAACTCCAAAGCCGACAAACTACGAAGAATGACAAGCAAGGCAATACATGTTCTAGCCGATACAATACGAAGCCCGGAAGAACAACAGCATCACAAGCATCTCTTCTCTATGTTCAAGCGCAAGATCTAAAGCGTAGCCAAAGCAGAAGCAAAACTAAAGCCAAAGCTTGAAACAAAAGTCAAAAGCAAAAGCAAGATCGAAGCTAAAGATCGAGTAAGAGCAAGAGTCGAATGAGACGAAGATCAATATTTAGCCACAAACCACTGTCTCCATATTATATATATCCTCTTTTGCTCTTAAACCCGATAGGTCTAACGATCTGGGTTGGAAGAGTGGACACGATGAGAGTGTAATAGAACAAGATTTTATAGTGTGTAAATTATGTAGTTTTGTCACCAATAGTGGCATTGCACGACTCAAGAAACACTTGGCCCACACTCTCAAGTCTAATGCAAATGCATGCACTCGTGCTTCATCAAAATTTTAAAAGGAAATCATGGATTATATAGAGAAGCCTTCTAGAAAGAAGCATTGCGAGGTTGTTGTGCTTGGATATTACATTTCTGTGTGTGTGAGTGCAACCGGGTGTGTGTGTGTGGGGGGGGGGGGGGGTGACGATGAGGATAATTCTTCCCCTCGTACTGTGTCCTCAATTGCTTAGGATCTATGCTGTCAAAAGATCAAGCACAGCCCAGGCGCAAGGTGCGCCTTTGCCTAGGCGCGTCTAATCGCAAATGTGAGATTTTTACTATATTTTTTTGGTTTTTTAGTGTGGTAACTGGGGTTTAGAGTCCCTTTAAATTCCACCTCCCCACATTTAAATCTTGGTTTTAGGATGAACTTAGATTTTTATTAAATCAAGGGTTTTGAAGAGTTTTTTTGAAGAAAAAACAATTTGGGATGTTTAGGGGGGCTCTTAAGATTTTAAGGAAGAAGTAGGGAGGAAAAAGTCAAAAAATGCAAAAAGAAAAGAAAAATCTTGGATTTAAATTGGACGCCCTGGGCATGTCTGGCCTGAGCGCAGTTAGGCGCACGCCTAGGCGTACCTGTGCCCTAAGGGGTCTGGCCATAACCTAGGTGAGCGCCAAGGTTGAGCCTCGAGGATCCTGGTGAGCCTAGGCGCACCTTTGACTGCATAACCCAGGACCAACTATCACCAAAGAGATAAATTCGTGGACCTCCAGGCTGCTTTTGTTGTTCACATTCTAAGGATGTAATTGACCAAAGGGTAAAAGGCAAAAGACATACCCAAGTCATAGTAGAAAAAATGGGTATTAAAGAGAAGATAAAATAATTACTCTTATGTACATAGCTAGATGGGCCTACCAAGTTGGCATTGCTTTCAATGCCTTTGGGCTAAATAGCGCCAAGATAGGGTTGAACTTATCGAACAATAAGGTTTGGACCGAAACTACATCATACCATGAAATTAGGTGCACATGTTTAAAGCAAGAGGTAGAACTACTGACTTGTGTCGCTAAATAGTAATACGAAGAGGCATGTAAAATTTATGACTGAATTATAATGGCCAAATGAACCGAACGCTATGGGCAGACATTAATCAACTTTCTTGTAAACTATTCGATTGTACTGGAACAATGTTCCCAATATATATAAATGCATCCACCCATTCTCACACAACTGGATTCCTATTTACACTTATAGAAGTAATAGATGAAACCAGTGAGGAGTACACCATACAAGTTGTCATAGACAATACAAATTCCTATATAGTAATGGTGCCTCTTTAAAGAGTGTATATTTTGGACATCTTGTGCATCACATGGTATCAAGGTTTAAAATCACGGTATCGGTCGGCCCCGAACCGGTATGTACTGGCCGGTACATACCGGTACCGGTCAATACGGACCGATACCGGTTGAGGAAAAAAACCAAAAAAAAAAACATGTCAGTACCGGTCCGTACCGGCCTAAATCGACCGATACGGGCCAGGTATCGGGATCGGATACAGTACCGGCCTTGAACCGGCCAAAACCGGTACGTACCGGTATCGGCTGAGATTTAAAACCATGCATGTCAAGTATTTAATGTTAAAAGACATGTAAATTTTATCTTAATAAGATTATTTGTGCTAGAAAAGTTATCGTTTTCATGTTGTAGCACGTAATGCTATTACGTTTAATGAGGAAACTCCTTAAATGTAATTTACTTTATCCCACAACTACCTGATTTGCAACATTATTTTTTGATCTTACAAAGGTTATCAAAATGACCGAGGTTAAGATATTTTGTAGTGTCATCGAACTTTAGAAGCTAGCCATTTTGACTATCCTTTCCTCATCATTCTAGGACAATGTTTCCATATCAATTCAGTTTCGCAGTCCGTAGTAAATGTATTACGATTGGCGGTTAGTGATAAAAAACCACCAATAGGATATGTTTATGATTATATGAGAGCAAAAAAAGAATTTAAAATTTTAAGTACGAACAAGATATTTTAAACCTATTTTAGACATCATAAGAAAGAGATTAGGCACCCAAATCTGTAGCCCTTTATATTCTGTGGTACATATACTGAAATCACTCTGTGTACTTCAAAGCCAACTGAGAAGCGGCAGACATTGTAAATTTGGTTGTTTTTTTTTCCGTGACGTTTTATAAAATAATGGTCCAAATATTAATGGATATAATAGTATATCATTCCAACTAGATATATCCAAGAATATGTTCATGCGATAGACTGCCATTTGGAAAAGGGATACAAAATTCTCAAGAATAATTTACTTTGTATTCTTTAAATGCCATACTGTAGTTCATTTACGGTAAAGATTCTAACGAAGGAAATGATTCCTAATTTGAGTAGTGGGCGGCGTACGATCGAACTCATGTTACGAAGGATCAATCTTTGAAGAGATTGACTGTGTGGGTTCTTAGCCTAACTTGTTTAGTGTGGACTACGAGCGAAACTGGATTACGTTGGCAATGGTATGAATCTTAACCTTAAATCTTACACTTAGTAATTTCCATTTGCTAAATAAGAAATTATCATCTAATATTATAATTTTAAGTACTAAATAACTATGTACGGAGAAGAGGAATCAGCTGGGGTAAAAGATGCTTATCTATGAAGCACAGACACGGGTACGGCGACACGACACGACACGGACATGGCGACACGACATTGCCTAAAAAATGAAGGACACGACACGGCTAGGACACGGCAATTAATATTTATAATTTTATATAAATAATATATAATACATGAATACTACATAGGGATGCCTGACTTCGAAGAATAATTCATAAAGCATGCTCTAACTAGATGGGAAATTACTTTATGGTTTTGTTTAAGAAATTTTAATGGTAGCACAATACCCCAATTTGACAACTACTAAATTTCCTCATTTGATAATTTCAATGATTCAATCTAATCAAATCTGAATTGAAGGGGGCAAAATGTATTTACTATGGGGTCTGATTTGGTACGATGGAATCCTCACTAGAGGTCATAATGGTAATGACAACCGTCCAATAAAGTTCACAAAATCTACAAAGTTCTAGAATTATTGCTAAAAGATTATTTTAATATTTGTAAGAAAAACCCTATTAATTATATCCTATGATGTTATAGCCTTAGAGGATATAAGTTAAAGCCAAATCTTAATCACAACCGTCTATTACACCAAGCCCCAAACAAATCATCCAATTCATGCTCAATCGCATGCAAACAATGGCCATGCCGTGTCCCAGCTGTGTCTGGCCGTGTCTTGGACAAAAAAAAAAAAACCAGGACACTTCGGAGCCGTGTCCGTGTCCGACACGTACATGGGGCCCTCTAAGAAGTGTCCGTGCTTCATAGATGCTTATTGACTTTATATTATTGCAGTGCAAGTTGCAACTAGAAGCTACACGAATGATTGATTGAGAGGCAGGCAATGTCTCGATTCTTTGATACCACACATTTGAATAAGATATACGATGATCACCCATGACTTGATACTGCTGAGCTTAATTCTTCATGGCAACAATGTTGGTGCGAGTTGAGCATGCAACATTTGGTGAGGAAGGAGAATGGTCAAGACAAAGGAGGAGCTAGGGGGTAACAACAACTACAACGGTGCTAATGCCATATCTAGTACAACAATCAAGTAACACTTTTGGGGTGGTAGGAGGGTGATATTGATGAGGTTATAAAAGAAGATAAATCACCTATAATTGAAATGGATAACACTCGTGGGAACGGACGATGATGAGACACAAGAAGAGGAACAATACATAGAAGGAGACAACTCTAATGATGACATGCTCGCAAATTATTCTGACAATATTGGTGACATATTCTTTAGGTTAGACCAATATATATTAGTTTCATTTTTGTTACTTGTAGATTTTAGTCTTGTATACATGGATTTTTCTAATACAAAGCTTCTTATTTTATTATGATATGTACTTGTAGTTGTACTTGTAATGATTGTATGTAATTATGCCACTAATTGTTTATTATATTTTTTCATTTTCTTTTGCACATAGGAGCGCTAATTATATTTCTATTTTGATATATTTTTGGGGTTTCAAAATATTTATTTATTCATTGAAAAAATTTATAAGCATTTCACGTATGTGATCCAAAGGTTGATTCACATAATCCCACATGTGGATTTGGGAACATTGTTTTGGAATGTTGTTCCACTTCCATTCTTTAGCTTATCATTCGTGCCAAAGGTGATTGTAATTCCCTAATAAAATCTTTCCTTGTAACCTTCTTGTCCGATCTCTTTCATACTTTAGGGGATCGTTGGACGGGTTGATGATGCGGAGCAGATTTTCATGCACTTCCGACAACCCATATCATATAGGGCCCAACTATCTTATTTGTCTATGTAATTAAATAATTTTAGGGTTATTTAAATAATTAATTGTAGCCTACATGTTTTGGCTCTTCTGAGTTGTGTTTAGCCTACTCCCATATTGCCTATGAGATGATTATGTAGTCACATGGTGGGTTATTTAAAGTCCCCATACCCTCTTTATTGGATATGTAATGAATGATATGAATAAAATTTCCTTTGTGTTCTTGATGAAAGGATGCAATCTCTCTTGGTGTTGAAGCCTCGCAAAGTTCTAGGTGGTGAAGCCTAGGATCTTCTTTCCCCCTCTTGATCTAGTCTTTCTCAAGCTTCTACATCCCCCGGCTTCGTCTCCAAGCTTTCACGTGAGAAAGAATCATCAAGAAGAAGAAGTTGATCAACAGAGGAAGAAGGAGAAGGCCCATACCTCCCTTCTCTCTCTCTCTCTCTCTCTCTCTCTCTCTCTCTCTCTCTCTCTCTCTCTCTCTCTCTCTCTCTCTCTCTTTTCTCCCCACGCGAACTAAGACCTCTAGCCCCTTCTGTTATTCCCGAGTGTGAAGAGGCCCGTGGTCTCTGTTTTCACGAATAGAAGACCCTCACCTCCTTTTTTTAACAACAGAAACACGGGAGGAACAAAGCCCATGTGTCTTCTTCTTTCTCCAGGGGCACATCTGCAGCCATCTTTTATCCGAGGGCACCCCAAACCTGCTACTTGCTGAAAACAGCTGTGCTGCTGTTGATGATTTGACCCTTCTGCTGCCTAGATTAGCTCTTACTGAACTTAGCTTTTTTTGCGGTGATAATCTGATCTTGATTCGCTTGCTCGCTTGAGAATTGTTCGAGGTGGTATTGTCTCACGTTTAATCTTATATTTGGTATAAACAGAGGGTGTATTATTTGATTCCACGGGATCACCTACTTTGCCTGCATTAATTGCTCCTTGATTGCATGAGTTTAAAATGTGTAACCAATAGGTAGGTATTCTACCTACTGCTGGCCTTTATGGATCTTTGTAGGCCCCCTTTCAAATCTTGGTCGGGTTCTCTTCGCCAATCTTAGAGGTTTGACGATAGGTTGACAGCTAGTCGATTTTATTTTGTCAATACTTTTGTGGAGCCTTCTGAATGAGAGTTGTGCTCCATAGACGACCCTATCTTAATGGGTAAGACTTGGTGGTGATGATGATTACTTCATCTTTCTTCTTGTAGGAACCCAGTGTCTTATATCCCTTATAGTTTTACATGTTTAATGTGCCTTCACAAAAATATTATTTTTGTGTGAGTCTATACATGACGACTATGCTTGGATTTTATCCATGCAATCCTTAGTCTGGCATGTTCCTGGTATGATTTGTATTTTTTCGTAACCTTGTATTTTTCGCTATATTGCATTTAATCCAGCACTTGCTCCTCTACTTCTAGCTTCATGGGATTTATGCTACCGTACGGCGTGACATGTTTCAGTAGAAATTGCACACTTCAGTCTCGTATCTTAGAATCTGATAAGGGGGCGGTTGTGCATGTCATCTATTGTTCAATTATTCCCAAGAAACTTTTATGATAATCAATATCCCTTGCGATCTTATTCTTAGCAGATGAATTGTGCACACTTGGAGAATTGTCTGCATGAAGCAAGAGAAGAAGCCCATACTAATCTATGTGCTGCTGATCGAAGGGCCTCAGAGTATAGTACTTTGCGTACAGCTGCTGTCAGAATGTGCAGTCTATTTGAAAGGTTTCGTAGTTGTGTTGCTGCTTCAGTTGGAGTGGCTGGACTCGCAGACTCGTTGCACTCTTTAGCTCTTTCTTTGGGAAGGTATCATGCACTGAGTATTTATTCACCTGGCTATTTGTAGTATACAATGGCAATAATTAATGATTAGAATTTTGTTAGACCTTTACAATGTTTACTTAATATTAGTTTGTGTGCACCATAGTTTTTACTCCAGGAATTGCTTGACTTCTCTAGTTTGAAGTAGACATGAAAATAGTGTGATTATTTAATCAGTCACTGGAAATACTGAAATGTATCCAGATGCTTGTTGCTTTGACAAGCAGTCGATGTTGTATTGTGATATGACATTGGGTTGACTCGAGTGTGGGCGACAATCTTATTAAAGGCATGCCTAGGCTCAGTCACAGCCAAGCGCAAACTATACACCTGAAATAATGCATGATGAGTCACTATTAATAAGGAGCACACTTTATCACTGGGCGCACACATAGGCTTCTGGCCTCGACGCACCAAAGGGGTGCCTTTTGGAATTGGCGTGTTGCTCCAGAGTTCCCTAATATATAAAACGACCGATAAAGGCCTCACGCACGGACTTCTCAAAAGAAAAAAGCACAATAGTTCGTATTCGGGATAGCAAGGGTTCTTCCATGAGTGAGAACTACTACTGGCCCAAAGTGAGAGACCCAAGTACACTATAAACTCCGACAACATTCGCCGACAACCCTCAGGTGATCCCCGACGACACTCATTTTTTCTCCCCCTTCTCTTGTGAATCGGCTACATATCCTTTTTTTTTTCTCTTTTGAATCCGCTGGATTGTAGTATATTCCGGTGATGTTCAATAATGACTGTTATTCTTCTTTTCACATTTTTCTATGCTGCATATTCTTGTTATTATTTTTTTCTTTTGTCTTTCTCCCCTTTTGTTTAATCCTTTGCTTATTCCAGGTGGTGTTGTTTTTTTTTTTTTGTGTCCTTTCCCTCCTTTTGTTTTTAATCTATTGCATATCTTGGTGATTCATAGATTGACCCCCCTCTTTCTTTTGTGTGAATCCGCTGGCTCGCTGCATATTCCGGTGATGTTTAGGACACTGACAAGTGGTTTCCAGCCTTTTGTGGGCTGGACTGGCCAGTTGGGCTAAGAGGTGCTTTGAGGCACTCGTTTGCTAAGTAGGGATGGGCGGTTTGAGCTAACAATTGGATCAAAGGGTGCTTCCAGGAACCATTAGCTAGGTGAACCAGTGCCTTTAGGGGTGCCTTGGGTTCTCTAAAACGAGGCCCATATTAGCCACTGTATCTCATTCCAAACCATAGTTTCTCTATCTTTGTTTCCTACAACAGTAGTCTGCTAGAGTTGTTCTTAAGTCCGCATCTAGTTCCAGAGTGGTTTCTTCACTTTTACTGAGTGTAGAACTACAAAGGCTTGTCCTATTCTTGAAGTGATTTGCTGGTAACCACTTAGTAAGAAGGGGCATATAACGCTTTAAAGATAGCCAATATTGATAAGTACTTAAGCCTGTTTTAGTCTCCGACCTATCCCTCTCTCCCCCTGTGTTTGTGTGTGTTTTTTGGCGCAATCTACTTTCTCTTTGTGTGTTGGCGCAATATATGGGAAGGGTTGGTGTTGAGTGACAACCAATCATTGATCCTGGTCAATCTTTTTGTTGAGCCTTCGTTTAGAGTTGTTCTCCATAGCTGGCCTCATCTTGATAGGATAAAGCTTTGGCATTCTTATTGAATTGCGGTAGTAGTTATATAAATATACACTTATCTTTTTACTAGTCAATTTCTTATGTTCTTATTGTGTATGGTGTTTGGTTTTTGTTGATTTTTGCACTTTGTTTCAGTTCTGTTAACGAGGATGAGGGTAATGGTACCGCAGAATTTCAAGCATGCATCAAGGTCCTTGCAGATAAAGTGGGTTTGCTATCCCGACATCGTTCTGAGTTGTTAGACCGACATTCAAAGAGTGAAGCTACAAATGGACGTTTTATAAGAGAACTGGAAGAGAAGAATGAGCTGATTACAAGCTTATACATGAAGCATCAACTTGAGAAACAGGTTGGTTTCACTTGCCATTTTAAAGTTATGAATGTGTCATATTGCCAATAAAATAATATTTGTCCTCGTGCATGAACATTATGGAAAGGTGGTCATTCTAAAGCTGAAGCTTTCAACCTCCTTTATGATACTACTCTTATTCAAGTGGTTGACTAGGAAGCACACTAATTAAGAAGGCCCCACAAGAAGAACGATAAATTTTTTCTTGCTGGCCATCAATCTAACATCAATCCTTTAAAATTGATGGCTAAAATAGTAAACCTAAACAATGATAACATGGCAAGAAATGGGACTGCCAAGAATCCTAAAAGGCCGATCGGTGCGTTGGAAGGCCCAACTTATTGCTTACGCTAGGCAATTTAAGCTCATGCAATCTAGGAGCAAGTCTCCAAGATTCCCTGAAATACGAGAGAGTTTACGTGAGGGCAAAAGATACGATATGTTATAATGAATTTCATTAATCTCTGTTGCACAAATAATTTGTGGCTAAGTTTTACCTCATACAACAGGAAGCACCATTCACTGTTACCTTAGAATAGGAACGAGTCTGAATGATGTGCTCAGACGATTTGTTACAGGCTTAAAAGGCATTGCTTCCCTCGCAGCCAAAGAACGCATAGCTGAAAAAAATTATGCTCAACATACATTTCCGCGCCGATGTAGCATCAAGAAGTTACAGTGAAAATCTGACCGCCGATTAACAGGACATCTACTGCATCAACTCATTTTAAGATTTCTTATGCATCACGGACATCTGATTTTGGAAAAATTCAACTGAATATATATTGAAAAGTAATAATAAAAGGATCCAAAGAGAAGCATTCGCACATCTTTATCTTTATGTTGAAAAGTAATAATAAAAGAAAAAGAGAATAAATCAAAGCCCTATTTATCATTTTTGAACAATATATTTACAGAGAAACATTTACACACAACTTTTTTTTGAACAATACTTTGCTCCAACAGGTGTTGGAGCGCACGGCTTCAACAGGCTGATGTGGCGTTCATTGATAGGACCATATCCCACTAGTGAGGGCCATAACCCACTGATGACATTTGATATGACACCACTGACTTTCAACAAGAGTGTTTTTTGAAAGGATATAATCCTCACTAGGGATATGGTCCTATCAATGAATGCCACATCAGCCTGTTGAAGCTGGCGCTCCAACACCTGTTGGTGTGAAGTATTGTTCCTTTTTTTTTTATTGACTTGCTTGTAGTTGTAGAGTATATAGTCCATTTTCTTTTTTTGATGGTGACTGGACCAATTTCATGGATGCCTGGTTACTTAGATTGCACAACTTATGCTAGTTATGCGGCTATCTTTCTTTACCTGCATGATTTTCATTCGCTAACAGCTGGTTTAAGTAGATTATCTGCATTGCATTATAATTGGTCATTATTTTGGAAGAAATCATGTAAGATCAGTTTAGTACTTATGTATTGTCAAGGAGTCATCATCATCATGATCATCATCTAAGTCTTTATCGCATCAAGATGGTCTCTACTATAAGGAAAACTGACAAGAATTTTCTGATTGGCCGTCGACTTCTAAGATTGGTGCCAAAAATCTGACTAAGGCAACGTAGCAAAAGAGGTGCATGCCATGAAACCTAAAAGGCCAGTTGGTGCGTAGGGAGACTTACTATGTTTGCTTAAGCAGCTTAAGCTCGTGCAACCAGGGAGTAATCTCGATGGTTCCCCTAAGCTAGGGATGAGTGTAGTTGAGGACGACTCGAGGCAGGATTTGTTATAGGAAATTGTATTCATCCCTGTAGCACAAATTATGATCCAAAAAGCTGAAGTGAAGCAAACAACTTTGGTTATTATGTAGAGAAATTATGGAAATGAATGATTCTTTCCCTTTCACAACACTTCGGTGAAGTCTTGTTTTGCGCTTCTTTCATTTTTTAATTTCTATGCGTGCCTTCTTTACTGACAGATGACTGTTGAAACAGGCGAACAAGGAAAAGATATCATTTGGTCGATTTGAAGTCCACGAGATTGCTGCCTTCGTTCTGAACCCCTCTGACCATTACGAAGCAGTCAACCGGAATTGTCCCAATTACTACCTTTCGGCAGAATCTGTTGCCCTCTTCACCGAACACCATCCATGCAGACCAACTTACATAATCGGGCAGATCGTCCACATAGAGCACCAAACGGTGAGGCCTCTTGGATCCACGGCGGGCAAACGTGGTGATCCTGTGGACCTGCCTTCAGGTTCGGACAGCAGCGAGCGGCTTTCTCCGGGACCGGGGGCTGACTCGAACCAATTTGGTCTTCCTGTAGGTTGTGAATATTTCATAGTGACAGTGGCCATGCTACCTGACACCATTCGTTCGACTCCTTCCTGATCCTGCCTGTGGCTGAAATGAAGGAAGAAAGTATAACTGTACATATATGAATAGACTTCGAAACTTGTACAGATGATCAAATTTCGATTCCCTTGTGTATATAGCCAACCTTCTGATATTACCTGGATGTGAATAGTATTAATGCTCTTTAATTGTATCTATATGAGCTGGCATTTGGAAAAATAATGTTAATGTTATTTCACAACAGCCTGTTTTTTTTTGGTCTCTTCTAACTGATCAGTCTATATGTGTTGGTGTCGTCGGATGGTGTGTTGGTCTCCCCGCCTAGCGGCGGCGGCGGTTGTTTGCCCCGCCTGGTGGCGGGCTTTACCTATGCTTGTGCTGGTTGTGGCGCCTCTTGGGGGTTTGATTGTGACCTCCCCCTTGATGAACCAAAAAAAAAAAACAGCAGGAGGTCCCATTACAGTGACAACGGGGATAGTCCTTAACCGAAATAACTAGCGAACAAGGATTGGTAAATGATCCAATGATGGAGAGGTTCCCTGTTCGACTCCTGGTATAGACGTTGTGGAGCGAACTTTCTCTCGTGGTCATTGTGCCTTGTTTGAGAGTGCAAATCCTGATCGTTGATGTCATGTTCATGGGATTATGAAGTTAATAAATAGTAGCTGCTGCCTCTCCATATCGATCTTCGGATCTCTTTGAGCTCTTTTATTTACATCTAAATACTTGAAAATATTACCTCGATGACCACCAACAAAATTTTGGAACAAAAGCACCCTTTTCTTTACATCTAATTTACATATAAGGCCTTTCTCTTACACCCCGCCGCTCTATTGTTTCTTTTCGCACCCTTTATCTGGAACCCCATCAAATATTACCAGCTTTTCTCACTCCCTCACCGGAGTTGCGGAATCTCAACGAGCATCATCGTGTAGCTGCCGGACGGCCTTTCTTGTCCGCCAATAGTCACCGGAGGTTGCGACTTGCGACATTTATTGTACGTTTACTAATGAGCAGATCCTCGTCAGAGACTCATCCTTGATCACATGAACTCCAAAATAGATATAATCTGCTTACAAAGTAACCCTTGCCGGTGGTCTTTATTATTACTTCTTTATAGATATGTCGCCCTAATGTGAGCTGTTGGTCTTTCTCTCCAAGCACAAACAAACGTAACTAGTTCTAGTTGCATTTGTGTTACGTTGTTGCGTATTTGTATGTTGGTTGAGTTTTACTTGCGTTGTATTTGTATTTTAATTGGGTGTATTTGTATTTTAATTGCGTTTCGGTTTTATTCAGACAATATTTTTGTTATGAAATTATACTAAACAATGGATTCACCACTGCCCATTTTGTGTGTTTACAAGGAGAGTTCATTTGTGTTAAGAGTAAATACGAGTACAAGAGAAAAAAATAAAAAAATTTCTTTTGTCTACATCCACTAATTATTAGCATCTCATTGATAGTGTCAAAGAGTACCATATTACTATTGAGGTTTTATATCCCAATATTATCTCGTGTCCTATAGAGATTGTGGATGATGAAGACAGCCTCATTTATTAACCATAACGTTCGTAATGTGAACATAAATATTCCATTGCTATTAACGAGAGTGCCTAAAGGGTCCCAGTCAAATGAAAATAGTTCCCAGCAAAGCTTCTCGTTCTCGTGGTTTGGCTATTTCACCACCAGTACTACGATATTAGAAGAATTACTTTTAGCGAACGAAATTGATTTTGTACTGTGCACTCTAGATGTTGCGATAAAGATCAATGGTAAGGAACACTGACACACGAACCTACCATGTGTGATATTATCATGGCCGACATAAGATACGATTACTTGTATAATACCGAGGACCATGCATGTTGATGTATTATTCTCTACATTCTCTATAATAATAATACATCTATTATCCTCCTGAAGATTTCTTAATGAATATACGGTTCGTGATTCGATTACTTTATTCGATTGTGGTTATATTTTGTACCGTGCACTCTAGAAGTTGAGACAAATATCAATGACAAGGAACCGGCATACGACTCTGTCATGTGTAATTAAGCAGACCGAAATCTTCGGTGCAGCGAGCACAATCACCGCCTAACAGCTAGGATCACATCTATTCTCTCACTAAGTCAGGTTTGGTCACACAAATTAAGCTAACAAAGATACGGTAACATCTGATTCACACCGAAGAGCATACTCGAGCGCGTCGTGTTGATCACACAGGCACCTGATAGTGATGATGGCCGGCGAAGGTGGCCTGGAACAGTGAAGATGATGAATGGTGCGGCGGCCGAGGATGATGATGACCAGTGAAGATACAACTGTATAGTGCTTTGACAGATGATTGGTGACCCCTTGTTAGTCCTCAGCCTCTCCATGCACACAGCTGGACCATTTTGTCTACATGCCCTCATGCTATAATGGCGGATGATATCAGATGTAGCTGTAACCACTGTAGTCTTATACGCCAACAAGAGCATAACGCCATCCTCCTACCCTCCACTGATGGCTCCCCTCTGGCGGTTTATGCATCTCCTTCGGCTATTCATGCAGAGCTCTATGCTCTTACTTGAGAAGCTTCACCGAAGGCAACTTTGCCCTGTCCTTATCCATATTAGGGCAGGCAATGGGTAGTGTCTGGTTTCGGGTCAGGTCCAAAACCCCTAGATCCAGATGCAACCCGTTTAACTAAAACCGTGTCTAGACCCTATGCCCGCACCCGACCCGCTTATAAACATGAAGACCCGATAAGACCCGCTAGAGCTGTTTACCTCATACGTCGTACTCAGTTGACCCAACCCGACCCGATAAGAGCCAGTAGACCTGTTTACCTCAGTTGACCCGACTCGACCCATTTAGACTTGTTTTCTTTCTAGCTGTCTCTCGGTGATCCAACGATTGAAGCCCAAAGTCTTCGGGGTCAGTGCATCGGGTGGCAATGGGTTTTATGATCTCTCTGATTTACCGGGAACTGCATCACATCCGTCCCTTGGTGATCCAACGATTACAACTTACAAGCCAACCGATCGATACATGGCTGTATGCGCGGAAAAAAGATTCGGGTCGTTTTTATTGCGAGCACACGGAGATTATAGAGCCGGGACCCAGGGACTCGAGGGTGGTGAACCGGGTGCAGCGAAGATTTGATCAGGAGATTGTGGGAGAGATCCTCTAGATGGTCCCTTTGATCTGCGTCTCTACGTTACTTCGTGCGAGAGCTCTTGAGGGGTTGCATAGGACAAAGATCTTTACAGGGTGAGGGTTTCTTCAGAGGTTAAGGAGTCTTCGCCATTGCTTTTGTCCATTCCGTGCTTCACACTTTCTCGGCTAGGGGGGTTTTTGGCTTTGCTCATCGGTCTTCTCGTCTCCCTCGGCTCTTGCTAGATCTTGGTGTCCTTGATCGTCGGTTTGCGGCATCAATCGTACTTCTGGTATCGGCTTTGGCTTTGGCATGGCTATGGCTTTTGCTTTGCTTTGGCGCTTGCGCTTGAACGTAGACGGGTAGAGGCTTGCGATGCTTTAGTTCTTCTGGACTTCGCGTCGTATCGGCTAGAACGTGCGGTGCTTTGCTCGTGACCGTCATAGTTGCTTGGCTTTGGCACGTGTCTTGCTTTAGCGCGTGTCTTGCTTTAACACGGGCTTTACCGTTGCTTTTGCTTCGGCTTCTTGGATTGGCTTTTGCTTTGGCGTTGGCTTGATCTTCTTCTCGAACGGCAAAGGCTACGTCTCCAAGGCTTCTTTATTCTTTCGGCTTCTTGGGGATGGACTTCGGCAATGATGGTTGTGGTACGTGTTAGCTTTGGTTTTTATTTTTCTTAGGACTTCTTTTGCACGATCGGAATTGAAGGCTTCTTTTGAAGACAGTGGGTGTAGCACCGATCTCCGTGTGACGGTTGTGGTGTCGGCTTTGCTTCTCTTCTTCTCTGGGCTTCTTTAGCATGATCGGAGTCAAAGGTTTCTTTTGAAGACGGCGGGTGTAGCATCGATCTTCGTGCAACGATTATGGTGTCGGCTTTGCTTCTCTTCTTCTCCGAGCTTCTTTGACGTGATCGGAGTCGAAAGCTTCTTTTGAAGACGACGGGTGTAGCACCGATCTCCGTGCGACGGTTGTAGCATCGACTTTTGTTGATGAAGATGGCTGGTGTAGCACCGATCTCCATGTGATGGTTGTGGCGTCGGCTTTTGTTGATGAAGATGGTGGGGATAACACCGGCTTCGCGCCTTCTTCTCCAAGCTCTCTTCTTCGTGCGAGGAGTCGACACCTTTGTTGAAGACGACGAGGTGCTGTCGGCTTCGATCATCTTCTCCAGCCTTTGCTTGTGGCGTCTTCGGAGTTGATGAAGATTGTTGGAGACGTCGGGGTGATGACGACTCCGGGCTTTCTTCTCCAAGCTTTCTTCTTCGTGCGAGGAGTTGAAGCTTTGATCTTCGAGTGCAAGGCCTTCTCTTTGATGAGGAATTCGATGGGCGACTCCGCTTTGTTGGGGAAGCACCTTCTCGTTCCTCGCGAAGCCTTCAGTCTTCAAGCGTTGGAGCCCCCTTTTTGCAGAGCCTTCTTGTCTTTAGCTTTCGATCTTTGATGCCTTCCCCCACCCCTTCTATTTATATTCAAAGGGGGGAGGTTGGGAGAGATATGGATGCGATTTTTTACATTTATCAAATATCTCTCCCTATAACCATCAAAATATTGTTTTCTTTTTTGGGGGAAATAAATTTGATTCCTTTCCTGATTTTGTGGGGATGGTTATGGGCTTGTTATGGCTTGATCTTTGATGTTAAGTTGTCATATCTTTGCACCTTTGAATTGATGGCGACACGATGTCATCTTGTCAGTCGGATCAAGGGATCGTCGCGGATCTATGGTTGCATAGACGTCCACGTCACCTCCTCCCGCATCAAGGCGGTTATTGTTTTTTATATTTCTTTTCCTTTTCCTTTTCTTTCCTTCATGACCGACCACATTTTCCCCAAAGGGGGAGGGCACGGTTCCCAAGAGAGGGGGTGGTGGCCCCTATTTCGAAAAGGGGGTCGATGGCCCTAATTTCGAAAAACGGAGCTGACGGCCCCAATTTTGGTGGCCCCATTTTTACACTTGAGTTGGGTGAGCTTGAGTCGGGTTTGGTGTGTGTTAGCCGAGTTTCGCATGTGAGCCATTGTGTGCGGGCCGGGTTCGCATGTGGGCTGTTGTATGCGGGCCGGGTTTCGTATGTGGGTCGTTGTGTGCGGGCCAAGTTTCACATGTGGGCCGTTATGTGCGGGCCAAATTTCACATGCGGGTCGGGTTCGATCTGTGGGCTAATTTCGGTGCCCACAAATACCCCCTCAAGGTCGAGTGCGCTCGCAGAAAACACGTAGCACTTGACCTTGATCGCGTATTTGCATGGGATTGATGCCTTTATAAGGACCCTCGCATTTTCGTCCCCCTCGTTGTTGCTAGTGCGGAAGACAAAGGGTTTTGGAGATGAAGGCTTCTGGCAGCTTGGAGACGAAGGCTTCTTCGGCGGCTTGGAGACGAAGGATCCTTTGGCGGCTTGCGGAGACGAATGATGGCTTGGAGACGAAGAATCCTTTGGCGGCTCGCGGAGATGAAGGCTCTTCGGTGGCATGGAGACGAAGGCTTCTTCGAGGGCTTTGGGTGAAGACCCTCGCTAGCGTTTTGATCATGCATATTCCTCGTTGCGGACACCCTTTGCTTCGAGGATGGCGCGGACGTCAAAGGTGGCCGTTGCGCGGAGTCTGAGAGCGGCACAAGGACGACTGGAGCGTGAAGATGATGGCGACGCGTCTCGGTGGAGTGTTATCGTCCCCTCAGAACAGAGTGCGATGTTGATGACGGGTCGTCACGGCAAAGGTCAGTGACAACACAAGGAAGAGACATAGTCGTTGCGGTCAAAGGAAAAGCTCCTCTTTCGTCTCTTTTTCTTTCTTTCTTTCCTTTTTTTTTTTCTTTGTTTTTTCTCTTCACTGATTTTTCCTTTCTCTTTTTTTTTTGGTTTTCCGAAATAGCAGCAGCAGCGGTGGTGTCCGGTGAGGGGCGCAGCGGGTGGTGGCTGCAGCACGGGAGCCGGCGGCGGGCGCCGGTGACGGAGCGGCGTGGGGACCGGCTGTGGCTGGCCGGCGGAACGGAGACTGGGCGTGGCTAGACCGGGTAGCGTGCGCAAGTGGGCTGGCACGGGCTGGGCTTCAAGCGGCCGCGTGCCGGGGTCCGGGGAGGAGGCGGCGCGGCGCAGGCGGGTGTTGGGCTCGCCGGCGGGCTCGAGGCATTGGCTTCAGCCCCCATGGGGCCGGGGTTTTTTGTCGTGTGGTCAGAGGGCCTTTGCTCCCTTTTGGGGTCCGCTTGTTTTGAACGGAGAGGAAGGGGGCTGCGGCTTGGATCTGGGCTGTGGCCCCCCTTTACGTTGTTTTTTTTCTTTTTTCATTAAAGGGGCTATGGCCTTGTCTTAATCAGGGTTGTGGCCCTATTTCCGATTCCGTTTTCAAAAAGGGGCTGCAACCCACTTATGGGGCTGCAGATATGTCCGTTTTTGTTTTTGTTTTTTTATTTATTTACTTTTTCTTCGGGTCTTGATCGACTTTTCCTCTTGACTAGATTTTTTTTTTTTACTTCTGGACTTGATTTTTTGGACTTTCTTCTCAGGACTTGTACTTTCTTCTCGTCTTCTGGACTTGTTTTGTCCTTTTCTTCTGGAATTGACTTGTATCTTCCATCTCCTTGTAAGATTCGTCCCTTCGAGTGCCTTTCGAAGAGCAGCGAGATTGTTGAGGAGGTCTACCGTGGGAGCAAAGCGACTGGCGATGTTGCACCTGGGCAGGCTGAGTGAGGTGGCCTGGATGCTCCTCTGGACGACCACGGATTGTTGGAAGCCTATAGATAGAATTTTTCTGGTGGCAACGTCGGCTTGGAAGACATCGAGATGGGCATTCTGGAGTTCGACGAGGAGTAAGGCGAGGCCACGAGCGTTGACAAGGAGCGGACTACTTTGGACATCTTCTGCTTGCCGATCTTGACCTCGGTGACAGCTTTAACGGTCCTTTTGGCTTTGTGGATGTCGCGAAAGATGCGGTTGTCACTGATGCATCTGCCATTCTTCGAGTTCTGCCTTTTGACTTTAATGGTGGTTCCAATCCTTCGGGTCTTCGACTTTGAGGGACTGGTGACTATGGGTGCAAATTTTGGCAAGAAAGCCTACAGATAGCAGGGCCCACTAGCCCTACCTGGTGGGCCCATAGAGACTACCGCGGGATCCACCAACCCTGCCTGGTGGGCCCACAGAGACTACCGCGGGACCCACCAGCCCTGCCTAGTGGGCCCACAGAGACTACCACGGGACACACAAGCCCTGCTTGGTAGGCCCACAGAGACTACCATGGGACCCACCAGCTCTGCATAGTGGGCCCACAGATCTACCACGGGACCCACCAGCCCAGTCTGGCTCGCCCGCAGAGACTACCGCGGGACCCACCTGCCCTGCCTGGTGGGCCCATAGAGACAACGGCGGGACCCACCAGCCCTGCCTGTGGAATCTCCAGAGACGACAGCGGGACCCGTCAGCCCTACCTGGGGGATCCCCCGGATACGACAGCAGAAATCGCCATTTGCCCCAAATTTCCTCCCAGGAAATCCTATAAATAGCAGAGCCTTCAAATGTAAAAAAGGAGGAGTTCTAAAAACAAAATCCAGAGAGAAAACCTCAAAAACCCAGAGCTCTGACTTCGATATTCCATCTCCTTTGATCTTCTTTAAGAAGAGATCAATGACACTCGGCCTGTCGAGGTCACTTCGAGTGAAGTGTTAGTGAATTCGGGTTGCTCCCTATAGCACGGAGATGTAAGCTTCGGCTGAACTCCGAGATCACATCTTGTGTCAAACTTCTCTCTGTTTGTATATCATAAGAGGTAACTCAAAGTCACCAAGACATCAACCTCCAAACCTACCTTCCAATCAACAGATCGACCAAAGATCTTCGACTCAACTTCAATTGACTGGTGAGGTGAAGTCTTCGGATCGGCACGAAGATTTTCCACCACAGTTTGGCGCCGTCTGTGGGATCAGTTCGAAAAGCCAAGTTCGCTCTGCAACAAGTATCAGATCGGTTGAGCAGACAACCGATCTAGATAGTCAAACTTCCCAGCCCCTTCGGTTGAGCAGACAACCGTTAGGACACTGACAATCTTGTTGAATCCTTCGCTTTCTTTAGATAGCGAAGACGAAGCATCAGGATCATCCAAAGAGAAGTAACACACGTCAACATCGTCCGGAGACTCGTTCGATGAGTCAACGGCTCAACTTCGGGCAGCCCCTTGCTGTCCCCGAAATGGGGGTTCGTTCAGGGAGTGGAAGATCGGTCGATCGACCGATCGCACTACCTTCTCGACAGTCGATAGGGCAGACAGCCCCTGCACCAGCTGAAGACCCGCCATTTACCTACCAAATCTCGACGATCGACTTTCAGCTGCATGCTGCAATCGGCTAAAGAAAATACCACCCTCACAACTAAAAGGGATGCTCTCAAGAAGGCAGCTTCCGAGGCTGGAATTGCTCTCCCTATCCCTTTATTCGGCGAGAGAGGTGATCCGCCATGACAATCGATTCACTCGGAACAAAGGAGGTCAATGGGCACCGCTGCCCTTGAGAGGATCCGTCGCGATCCAACCCCCTCTGCTGCTCCATGGAAGCAAAGTGTCTGGGATCGTATAGATGATGAGTCCTCTCAATCATCCTCGAGTCGCAACTGTGTTAGGCCGACTCAGTCGAAGCCCAACTTACAAAGAAGGCACCAAATGAAAGGGGCGCCCTCAAAGAGTAGAGCTTCTCCGTCCCTCCCATTCCAACATGAAGCCGGAACAGATCTTCGTCACCGGCTCTATCCGACCGCTACTCAAAGGCCCGGACAAGACCTTGCGATCTTGCCCCTCGATCTGCATCCAGGTTGAGGGTATGGTCGTAGGGAGGGATACTCCTCTGCTGGACCTCTCTATCGGAGTTTGTTCCAATCAACATTTCCAAGGGGATGGAAAACTCCCACTCTCCCCAAATTCAATTGCCTTAAGGGAGATCCGACTCTCCACATACTGGCCTTCAAGCAAGCTTTGACGCCACACGAAGAAGAGAACAACGTGCTCTGCCGCACCTTCGCTGAGAGTCTCGACAAGCCGTCTCTCGATTGGTACCATAACCTTCAGGCTGGATCCATCACCCAGTTCGGAGTTTTGGCTAACCACTTCGTACAGCATTATCAACTCAACTTGAAGCCGGAGAAGAAGCTAGACTCCCTCTACAGGCTGAGGATGGGTGCTGACGAGAGTTTTTGCATCTTCATGCGAAGATTCCGCAACGAGCATGCCGCTCTCTCGGAGCGACATCTGGATGACGAGGCTATCATGCTAGCCTTTCAGAATGCTCTCCGTTTCGATCTGCATATCTATAATGACTTCATTCGCAATCCTCCCCCTTCCCTGGGTTCAATGTTCAATCGAATCCAAAGGAAAATCGAAGTTGAAGATAATCAAGTTGCGCGAAAGGGGCGAGAGACGAAGCGACGACCCGCCGAAAGAGAAGCCCCGAAGTATGCAGCCAAAGCTCACAATGCAGAGACGATGATTCCTCCTGCATCCAAGCGGTCAAGGAACGACGGACGTAGATCCCCTCCGAAAAAGACTACATTTACCGATTGGACTCTACCAATCGAGCGGATCCTTGATCGAATTCAACATGAAGAGTTCCTCCGAAGGCCAAACCCTCTGCAGTCTGATACCAAGGTCATAGCTGACAAAACAGTCTACTGCAATTTTCATCGTAGGCACGACCATTCTACCGATCGATGCTATTGACTGAGATATCATCTCGAGGATTTGCTACGAGAAGGCCACCTCCAAGATTTTGTCAAGGGCGGACCAGATCAGCGCCGACTTTCTGCAAAGGGTAAAGAAGCTTGCTGGATCCACCAAATCTCTACCGATCAGTCACCTATCACCGTGCGTGCCAACGTCTTTGGCATTCATGGGTCATTGCACGATCAAACATTGACCGAGAAAGAAGTTGATCGGCAGATACGACACATCTTCAACATTCGCTCTGCAGGGATCAAAGAAGACACCTGGATCGAGAAACCTGTCTAGGGCTTAACTTGGCCCTCCATTATTTTCAATGACTCAAACCTCCAAGGAGTCCATACTCTATACCGGGATCCCCTGGTCCTGAAGCTCATCGTCGATGGGAGCACTGTCAACCACATCCTCATCGACATCGGAAGCTTCATCGACATTATGTTCTTAGACTGCTTCAAGCGTCTGGGACATAAGTATTCAAGTCTCGAAGTCGTCCTAACGGTGATCACAGGCTTCAACGGGGAGCAGAGCATAACAATGGGGAATCAAGATTCACCCTCGACCTCAGCCGAGAGACTCGAGTCTCGGTAAGGTTCACCATCATCGAAGGGACATCTAACTACAACATCATCCTTGGTCGATCGTTCTTCCACCAGATCAACGCCATCTCCTCCTCCTACCACCAACTTCTCAAATTTGCAACAGGAAAAGGTATTGTCTGCATTAGGGGAGATCAACAAACTGGGTGATCCTGCAAAGCAGCCGCTGCCAAAATAGATCGCATGATAAACTCGCTGCCCCAAAGCGACCTAGAGATAAAGCTGGTCCTTCTTCAAGATAGCAACCAAAGGAGATCCCACTGTCCGAACCCCCACCGATCGAGTGGGAGGCATCACCCTCAATCGAAGAGATCATTCCAATCAATATCGACAGCGAAGATCTCTCTCGAGAAACCTTCATCGGTACCGATCTCAGTGACGCAGAAGTGCGAGACATGGTATCCTTTCTTAAATCCAACATAGACGTCTTCGCCTGGTGTGTCGAAGATA